>CM060405.1:153884731-155084731 GCA_030545235.1 Helianthus tuberosus
ATTGTGATATCAAGCGAACATAATCAAATCCAAACACTATCTTTCAACATCACGTTTTGTTACAGTTAATTGTCTGATTCTGATTATTCAAAACACATAATCTATTTTCAAAACTCACCCCCAAACACCTCCTTAGTATATTAGCTCTTTCAATCAGGGGGCAGGACATATGGGTGGCCGAAGGTGGGGCGGGGCGCACCCTCGGGAAAAAAAAATTAGTGCTAAGTTCCGTAGAAAATTCTGTCCGCACCTCTTGAAATTTTTCGTTCGCACCCCCTTGGAATTTTCCTGTCCGCACCCCTTATGTAAAAAGTGTCATCAACTTATATTTAAATTTTTTTAGTAAACTCTTATTTTTTTAAAAATACTACCTAAATTATATAACTTTTAATACCCAAATAACTAAATAACTAAACCCAAATACCCAATACCTTTGAACTAAGCCCACTACTAAGTCTTAGCCCAATAAACAAACCCAACAAATCAACAATATTTCAAACTAAAATAAAATATTCTCTCCGCTCTCTGTATCGTCCTTGCATGCACGCCAGCGATCAGAACATCAGTGACAACAGTGAACAGTCAGCAGCCGCATACCACCCGTAATCAGCCAGCCACCATACTACCGTCGATCGAACACTGGTAAGTTTCTTTGTTATTTTTGATGATTTTCGGTTGATTTTTTGGATGATTTTTGGTGGGACAAAAAAGGTAGCCCGAGAAATGATTTTTTGATAACAGGAGACATTTTTCTTCGTTTTGATGATTTTGTTAGTGATGATATATTTTTTTTTTGTGTGGTGGGTTATATACTTATATTTTATATTTTGTTAGTGATGATATTTTTCCTTTTTTTTATAGCCGCATACACCACAACGATCAGACCTGATAATGTAAAAATACCCCCTTAACTCCGTTTCCGTAGTGTAAAAATACCCCGCAACTTCGTCTCCATTATACAAAGGATACCCCTGGTCTAAAAAATAAAAAAAATTGGAATACCCCTAATTTTGGGCTACTTTCCGCCGCTGTGTTATATAGAGAAATAGTTGCTTAAGAAAGTAGGTTTAGATGATGTTTTGGATAGATTTCAAAAAATGAAAACCGTAATGCGACGTTTTAATTATGTTTGTAACAAGGTTTGACATGTTTTGATGATTATATAAATTCAGTTTGATGTTCTTTTGTTTTACATGACCCGACCCCGACTCGACCCGATACGAACCGATGTTTTTACTTATATTACCTTGGGGCCTAAAATTTTTAAAAATGTTTCGCACTCCCTTGGAAAAATTTCTGGGTCCGCCACTGCTTTCAATGTGATTCTAGTAGGACATCAAATGCATATGTCCTAAAAAAACTAGAAGCCTCATAATTTCACATGAGCTCCAAGTGAATGGTATGAGGTCACACAAGTATATTCCACTTGAGAATGCTATATAGCATGAGATCGATTTCAAAGAGTTAGATTGGATGACATCACTTATGACGTAAATAATAGAGCGAAAATTCACATAAAGCGAATGTTAAAGTAACTATGTATGTTTCCATGTGTTAGATATGCCTTAAATATAGGTTGTTTGTTTACCTCTTAACGAGACTCTTAATGGTTCAGACCTCTTAATGGTTCAGCACTTAATGGTTCAGACTGTTTGTTTCGTGAGCACATGTCTGAATGGTTCAGACATTTGCCTCTGAATAGTTGAGCAATATATTAAGTCTGAATGGTTCAGACCTCTAATCTGAATTGGTCAGACATATGCCTTTAAACGGTTAAGCATTATACTGACTCTTAATGGTTCAGACCTCTTAATAATTCAACACTTAATAGTTCAGACCTCTTACTGGTTTAGTACTTAACCATTCAGAAGTTGCCAAACAGCCCCTTAACCGATTAGTTTATTGTTATTAAGGCATTTTGAAAACGATATGGATAAAAATCAAACAATCATGTTTTATTAAAGGGGATGTGACCCATAGTGTTTCAATTCGATGTATTTACATTAGTTGATGTTGTAATAAAAAGACATCTAACATTAACATGTAAAATAACTCAAAAACCATATATGTTTTTTTAAAGAAGTGATAAAAAAATCTAGAATTTTACTTCTCCCACATATAACTTGCTTCATTATTATGGTGTGAAATTTGTCATCCAAATAGATTTTACAATCAGATAATTATGCTAGAATTTGTTTTTAAAACTATAATGCTGAATATGACTTTAGAGAATCAGTTTTTGAACGTAAATAAACTTCCGAGATGTCTTGTCCTTTTTCGCTATTGCGACTTGAGATGACATTTGTGAAGAATGTTAACGTTAGTGATTGGTAACTAACTGCACAACATGTTATGCAGGAAACATGAATCTGTGAAAGAGATTTCAATGGATTTAAAAGCTCTTGGTTGTGTACTCATTTCTCCTTTATGATGAATAAAGGCATGGTTTTGGTTGGATTTAATAAAGTTAAATATGAGTAAAAGTGTCCTTCACATAAAGCAAAAGGAAGAAAAAGTGTTTCCATCCATGGATGGATTAAGAAAGACATAATTGGAAGTTACTGCTTTATTTAATTTATAATGTTTTTATTTCAAAAGATCTTGTTTTTCTAAGGTTTACTTGGGTCAAGTTGGGTCAAGTTGTGTAGCATGAAGAGACATGGTAACGGTAACTTATGAAACAACTCTAGCTTTTATTATCTAACAAAATATGTACCTTACTTTTGATTATCTGGTTATTTAATCAATTTTCATATCAGCTGTACTAAAACTGATAATTCAAACAGGAACCATGATTTAATTTCATTATGATTATGTTTAAGAGCTAATGAAATGTATATATTATTATACTTTGATAACTTATTATGCTAAGTGTAAAGTATTATAATGTAAACAGACATATGTATCGCTTTCTAGATATACTCATAATGACTATACCTAACAACACTCAGAAAAAATACATATTTACTTGTTTTTTATAATTATAGAAATATTAAATTATAGTTATATTTTATTCCTCTGTCACAAAACGTTTCACACGAGAGCTTAATCTGTCAATTGTAGATCTTTTTAACCAGTGACGTGGTGACACCATCTTTTAGTCTTCGTTTGTTAAAGGATTTTTTTTTTAATCTTTTTTTTTTTTACTTTACCATGGCAGGTATTCAAAACTAACCAAAAGTTCAATAATAATGTATGCTTTAACATCTTGAAATAAACACAATGTTAATTAAATAATCCTGATTCAAGTCATACTAAAAACTAAATTAACAGCTTCAAAATTTCATCACTTTTTTTTTTCTCATTTGGGTTTACTTTATTATTTACCGAAAATATACAACGCCATCGTCCTAAAGGTTTGTATCTTACTACAATGTTTAAACTTGCTATCCACTTGGAATGTGAAGATTAAGACGGTGGTGTTATCATAAATGCAACTAAATGATCGGATTACGTGCAAAATAGTTCCAAAATTGAGGAACTGTGTTGGGCAGCAGATGGTGGCAATCTTCTCACGTGGTTCCGAACACTGATCCGAACACAATGGTTGCAATGGTGTCACTTAACTTGGCCCGTAGACGTGTAGATTAGAGAGAGAGAGAGAGAGTGAGTGAGTCGTAGGGAGTTTTTGGAGAGAAGTGTGAGATTTTAGAGATAAAAATGATATCAATCGTGTTTCGCTTTGATATACCATAAAGGTTACCGTGTCCAATAAACCATTTACATAGGTATATATAACAAATCAATTTTTTTCCGGTGTCATGTTATTTGATATACCATAAAGGTTACCGTGTCTAATAAACCATTTACATAGGTATATATAACAAATCAATTTTTTTTAGGTGTTATGTGATTTGATATACCATAAAGGTTACCGTGTCTAATAAACCATTTACATAGGTATGTATAACAAATCAACTTTTTTTATGGTTTCATGTGATTTGATATACCATAAAGGTTACCGTGTCTAATAAACCATTTATATAGGTATATATAACAAATTAACTTTTTTTACGGTTTCATGTGACATTGGTGCTCCAGATTTAAACCCGCCCATGATTGTGGTATTCCATCTATAAATTCACAAGGGACAATTTAGTCCTTTTAAGTATGTGATTGCTATGCTTCATCAGACTGTACGTTAGATAGTGCATGGTAAGTTATTATATCTTATTATGAAGTGAGGCCAACGATTGGTGAGCAGAAGTTAACATGTAGCGTCAATAAGGCGTGTCACGTTGGAATCATTCCGAAAAGCATTAATGGAAAATAATAGTACTTGTTGAATAAATGGAATTTAATATAACTTTTAATAAGAAAATCAAATTTTATTAACAATCCGAATAAAAGAATTTGACTAAATCTTGTGGATAAGGTATAATTTAAAACATGGTGAAATTGTAACCGACATAAAGTAACATGAAGTAACCCCAACATAAACCATGAGATGATGGTTTATCCAAAAAAACTAACTCTTTAGATACCAGAGTTTGAGAGAGTTAAGTCTTATGTTCAAGTCGCACAAAAATCATAAATTAAAAGAAATTCGCAGTTAAAAAAAAGTAACCCCAATAGATAACTTGTGATATGCGATACTGGAAAATATACATATACATAGGATAAGGATCCGTTAGGAATCATTTTTTATTGCGAGAACCGTGAGAAACAATCTGAACAGAACAAAAAATACCTAAAAAATTAACAAACAATAAAATAGTTTTTTTTTTTTTTATAAAAAAAACACTACATTTCGTCACTAAAAAAACTAACAGTAGTACTGCTGCAAATGTGCATACGCATGCACATGTGCAGCGGTATTGTTGTTTTTTTGTTAGTGACAAAATTTAGCGTTTTTTTTTCTACAAAACAAAAAAAAATTGAACAAAAAGTATCGCATATGTGCATGCGTATGCACGGTACTATTGTTCAATTTTTTTAGTGACGAAATTTAGTGATCTTTAATAAAAATAAAAAATAAAAACTTTTTTAGTATTTAGTTGTAGGGTTTAAGTTTATGGTTTAGTTTTTAGCATTTAGCTTGAGCAGGGTGGGTGAGGGTTAACGTACATTGCTTACGCGAGACATTATCAACATGAGATTTTGGTTATTCATCAACATGCAATTTTGGGTTTTCATCAACATGCGATTTTGGTTATATATCACCATGCGATTTACATACTTGTTTGACCATGCGAACTTCTGAATTTATCAACATGCGATTTCTTGTTATAACGTGTGACTTGCCATCGCGTACGGAGTGTACGTTAAGGCATATTGTACTATATACTTTTTTTCTCTCTCTATATATATTACTAAGAATTTATTTATGTATTTTATATTTAATATTAACATATTAATATTAATATATTCATAACATTCTGTATAAAGTTAAAAGTTTTTTTTCGTTGTTGTATAATCTACATAACCGACGTTTCCGGACATGTACATTTAGAATTGTTGTGCAGCCCACATGCCATGTTTTGCCCCGAAAACAACGGCCTTCACAAATGCTAGGAATAGTGTTCCAATTTAATTGTGGTACTGACAATTATATTTAAAATGGTCGAGTTTGGTCTGCGGATAGAATGTTCGTTTAATAACCCAAAGATAATCTATCTATACTATATAATAAAAGAAACTAACTTTGGGGCACATGTCATTCATTGGAGCCATCTATTTTTTAGTTTTCTCATCTTTATCTCCTACTTAATTATAGATAATTAATATTAATTAAAAGATAATTATAAATTTAAATTTAAATTTAAACAATTCCTATAGAAGATAATATAATCTTTTGAAATATTTATTAGATTTCAAAATTATTTATCTTGACATTAACAAAAGACGTACACTAAATATAAATTAATATAATGTAAAAAGTTAAATGTCAACAAAAGACGTACACTAAATATAAATTAATATAATGTAAAGAGTTAAATGTCATTTTAGTCCATGTGGTTTGGTCTATTTTGTCAGTTTAGTCCAAAAGTTTTATAATACATAGAGTTTATAAAGATATAATAACATATAATTTTTTATTGATTGGTATAGCTATCTATTTTTTAGTTTTCTCATCTTTATCTCCTACTTAATTATAGATAATTAATATTAATTAAAAGAGAATTATAAAATTAAATTTAAACAATTCGTATAGAAGATAATATAATCTTTTGAAATATTTATTAGATTTCAAGGGAAAAGATCAATTAGGAAGTTTATTTTGGCTAGGAAGTGTAGAAAGCAATAGGATTAGGACATGTGGCAACATTTAAAATAAAGAAAAAGGGTATTTTAGTCAATCCAACCCTTTCTTCTTCCTTTTCAAAACCCAGTAACTTCAAAACCCACAATTTTCAAAACCCACCATCTTCAACCATTTCTTCACTTTCTATCTCAATAATCACTACATTATAGTGCGATTTTCATCACCAATCAATGATTCAAACACCCGATCAACGTGTTCTTCAGCTTTTTTGAAGAAAACCCAGTTTAATTTCATACAAAATCTCGTTTTTTCCGGTGATTTTGAAGATAATCACTCGATCCGTTCGATTCGATCGCTGATACGTGTTTCAATCATTCAAAATTCGTCAATTGTTGAAGAAATCACTTCGATCCATGTAAGAATTTCTTTAATTTCATTTTTACGATCTGGGTTTTTGATTTAGTCATTGCGTTTTACGATCTTGGTGGGGGTCCGGGGGCAGCGCCCTTGGTTGCGGGGTCCCAGGGGCGGCAGCCCCTGGCGGGGTCCAAGGGGCAGAGCCCCTGGCTGGGAAATTTTTTTTCGATTAAATTGCTGTAATAAAAATGCATCAGAAAAATTAATTTTCAATAATTTGCCTCTGGAAACTGCATTGGTTCAGACAGTTCACTGCACAGACAATTCACAGCACAGACAAAACTATTGTCATGGTTCAATGCGTTTTAGAGAGAACACTTTCTCTGGTGTTTTTAGGCCATTGCTTTTTAGAAAAACACATTCTTGAAGTGTTTTTGGTGCATTGCGTTTTAGGTAAAACACTTTTTTAGGTGTTTTCAGTCCATTGCGTTTTACGGAGAACACTTTCTTTTGTTTTTTAGGCAATTGCGTTTTAGAAAGAGTCATTTTTAAGTGTTTTTTGGCTATTGTGTTTTACAAATACGACATTTCTTTGTGTTTTTGGTGCATTGCGTTTTATGTAAAACACTTTTTTATGTGTTTTCAGTCCATTGCGTTTTAGAAAACAGACATTTTAAGTGTTTTCTGGCCATTGCGTTTTAGAAATAAGACATTTGTATGTGTTTTTGGTGCATTGTGGTTTAGGTAAAACACATTTTTATGTGTTTTTAGTCCATTGCGTTTTAGAAAGTACATTTTCTTTTGAGTTTTTAGGCTATTGCGTTTTAGAAATAAGACATTTCTTTGTGTTTTCTGGCCATTGGGTTTTACAAATAAGTCATTTTTTTGTGTTTAGCATTGCGTTTTAGAAAAATGTCATTTTTTAGGTTTTTTTTTTCATTGCGTTTTACGATACTCAGGGTTTTTCTATTGCGTTTTACGCAACTGGGTTTTAATTTTTTTTTCAAAATATAGCAATAGTATACTCGTTTTAAAGATAAAAAAACGCTCGTTTTTTTGGTGCAATTTTTATAAAAAATAATGTCGTATGAAAGAGTTATTAACGTTTAAAAAATGGGGGGGAATTGGAGGAGAGAGAAACTATTGGCTTGGATTGACTAGAATGTCCCTGAAAAAAGTCACGCGCCTCTTTTCTTACTTTCAATTTCTCTGATTTAATCTTAGCCCTTGATTAACTAAATGGATGGTCAAGATCACTTCCTACCTTTCCTAGCCAAATAAACTTCCTATTGTATCTCCACCCATCAAAATTATTTATATTGATATTAACAAAAGACGTACACTAAATATAAATTAATATAATGTAAAGAGTTAAATGTCATTTTAGTCCCTATGGTTTGGGCTATTTTGTCAGTTTAGTCCAAAAGTTTTATAATACACAGGGTTTATAAAGATATAATAAGATATAACTTTTTATTGATTGCTATATAAAATTACATGTGATCAACCCATACAATACATGAGGTTCTTAAAAATCTAACTTTTTCATTATTAATATATATAAAATAAAATTTACTCAACTCGTACAATACACAGAGTTCTTAAAGATATAACTTTTATTATTTAATATATAAAATTACATTTATTCAACCTATGTAATAAATGAGATTTTTAAAGATATTCTTTTTTATTATTTGGTATGTAAAATTACATTTATTCAACCTGTGTAATAAACGAGGTTTCAAAAATATATTTTTTTATTATTTAATATATAAAATTATATTTATTCAACCCGTGTATTACACGGGGTTCTAACCTAGTTAGTTATATAACATAGTGTTTAACAAAGGTACTAATCCTAATTACCTTATACATTATCAATCAATATATTTTTAGGTTGTGTTTATCTATTTACCTTATACATTATCAATCTATATATATATATTTTTTTTTGAATGGCCAACGGAACTTTCATTAAAGGGAAACCAATTACAAAACCAACTCAGCCAGCAGCTGAAACAAACAAAAACAACAGAAAAAAAAAACAGACAAAAACCGAACAAACGAGAAATGAAAACAGAGACTACTTTACATGTTTATATTAAAATCCCACCATTCTTGCCTTGTTATTTGTTATTGTGCTATGTTTCGATCAATCTATATATTTTTAGATTGTGTTTACAGTGTATGGGTATTATATCATAAATATTTTACACAAATGTAATTATTTACACTCCATAGCAATACAAATTCACTACTAGGAAATTGAAACGGACTACTATTGACTAATCATTGTCGACGGATATTACCACTTGGTAATTTCATGGAATTGACAAACAAAGGGAAAAAACTATATAAATTCGTTTGTAATCCCTCGGTGATTATTGACGGATCACCAGAAGATAATCCAAATCACAAAAATAATTGTAGAGGTGTCAATAATGTTAGGTTGACAGGCAGTTGGCAGGTGGGTTGGATATATTATTCCTGTCCTGTCGTGTTGTGTTTTGTTTTGTTGGGCACACCTAAAACAACTAATGTCATGCTCAGGTCATGTTTCGGGCCGGACATCCAATGTTTAGCGAAGTGTCATTTGGTATAAAGGTGATATTGTGACAAGGGAGTGTTGTTTGGTGTCATATATGCATATAGAGATGCACTTGGGTGAGATTACATGTTATTACAATATTGTTCATATGTGGTTGTCAATTTTAATATGGGTGAAACTGTGAGTGAATATTATTGCTTGAGTGATTTCTATTCAATATTACACCCCTATAAATAGTTACAATACATAGACTATATACGGAAACAAGCCAATCTACATCAATACAATTGATTACAAATAGCTGGTGATTCTCAATTATGGGTTGGCGATAATTGTGATCCACAATTATCGGTTAACACGCCCCCGCAGTCTGAGCCGTAGGAGACCGAAGGCATAGGCTGGAACGGAATTTTTGGAATAAGTGCTTCGGGAGGCCTTTCGTGAATATGTCTGCATATTGATAGTCGGCAGGGACGTGAAGAACTTTGATGTTGCCAAGACGAACTTTTTCTCGGACGAAGTGAATATCTAGTTCAATGTGTTTGGTTCGTTGGTGTTGAACTGGATTGTCGGATAAGTAGACTGCCGATATGTTGTCACAATAAACGATGGACGCGTGGCGAACAGGAACATGTAATTCGAGCAAGAGATTGCGAACCCAGCTAAGTTCAGCAACGGTATTCGCCACGCCTCTGTATTCAGCTTCTGCACTTGACCTGGAGATCGTGGATTGTCGTTTTGAAGACCAGGAAATCAAGTTGGATCCCATATAGACGCAGTAGCCAGAAGTGGAACGTCTAGAGTCGGGGCATCCTCCCCAATCGGCATCAGAGTAAGCAGTTAGGGCGGTGGAGGAGGACGGAGAAAGCAATAGGCCATGATGTAAGGTGCCCTTGACATAACGAAGGGTCCTCTTCAGAAACTAATAATGGGGTTCTCTAGGAGCATGCATGAAGAGACACACCTGTTGAACAGCATAGGCTATATCGGGTCTGGTGATGGTGAGATATTGAAGGGCCCCGGCTAAGCTCCTGTATAACGAACCATCGGAAAAGGTAGAACCACCGTCGGCGCTTAATTTAGATCCAACTTCGGCAGGTGTGCTGGCTGGTTTGCAATTGGACATGTTGGCACGGGATAGGATGTCGGCTGCATAAGTACTTTGTGATAAAAACAACCCATTTGCCTGTTTTGTGACAGCGATTCCTAAAAAATGGTGCAAGGTGCCCAAGTCAGTCATCTTAAATTCAGCGGTGAGGGATTTAATGATGTTCTGGAGTAAACCGTCACTGGAAGCGGTTAAGATAATGTCGTCCACGTAAAGCAAGAGGTAAGCCATTTGGTCGCCATGATGGTAAATGAATAAAGATGTATCACAAACACTGCTCCTGAATCCGCACCTGTGTAAATAACCTGCAAAACGTTGATACCAAGCTCGTGGAGCTTGTTTGAGACCGTATAAAGATTTGTTTAGCCGACAAACGTATTTGGGGTGAGTGGAGGAGGTGAATCCAGGAGGTTGAAACATGTATACGGTTTCCTTGAGGTGGCCATGTAGAAACGCATTCTTGACATCAAGTTGGTGTGTAGGCCATCCTCGGGACATAGCAAGGCTCAGAACAGTGCGAATGGTGGTGGGTTTGACCACCGGGCTAAATGTCTCATCACAATCGACCCCCACTGTTTGGCTTTTCCCATTGACAACTAAACGTGCCTTATGGCGTTCGAGGGAGCCATCAGCGTGGAACTTGTGCTTAAAAAGCCACATGCATCGGATGACAGGGACATCAGGTGGTCGGGGAACAAGTTCCCACGTGTTGTTGGCCAATAGCGCTTCATATTCGTCGGTCATGGCAATGTTCCAGTTTGGGTCAGATAGAGCGGTGAGGTGGTATTTAGGGAGAGGAGACATGGTGGGAGATGTACGGGTGTTAAGGTTGAAGGTTTGTTTTGGTTTGAAGATTCCCGAGCGGGAACGAGTTTGCATGGGATGGGATGGTTGAGGAGACGCGTGTGGTTGGTCAGGTTGGGCCGTTTGGTGTGGGTTCAGGGAGGGAGGAGGAGTTGGGCTGTGGGTGTGGGCCATGTGGTTTGGGCCGGTTGTTGTAGGAGGGTGTTGGGCCGAGGAGTGTGAAGGGGAGGCCGGCTGTTGTTGTGGGATAGGGTGGTCGGGTGTAGGAGTGAAGAAAGAGTGTGGGTCAAAAAGTGAAGGGTTGGGATCAAGGAACTCGTGAGTGGGTGGGGTGGTTTGTGGGTTGGCCATGGGGAAGGCGTCTTCGTCGAAGGTGACGTGTCGAGAAAAGATGGTCTTGCCAGAGGCAAGGTCAAGACAGCGGTAACCGCGGTAGTTGGCTGGGTAGCCAAGGAAAAGGCATGCGGCAGACCGATGAGTGAGTTTGTTTGGGCGTGTAGCGGAGGAATTAGGGTAACAAAGGCATCCGAAGACGCGAAGGTGGTCGTACGACGGTTGTCTAAGGTATAGGAGAGATAAGGGGGTACGGTTTTGGTGTAGTTTGGTGGGTAGGATGTTGTGGAGGTAGGATGCGGTGTGAAGAGCCTCAACCCAAAAAGTGGAGGGTAAGGAGGCATGAGTGAGGAGAGTAAACATGATTTCATTCAAACGACGAATCATGCGCTCGGCTTTGCCATTTTGTTGGGATGTGTGTGGGCAAGAAAAACGAAGTTGGATACCGTTTTGGGAAGTGAAGTTATGGAAGTTTGTATTGTCAAATTCGCCGCCCATATCACATTGGATGGCTTGAATGGGTAGGCGGAATTGAGTTGTGACAAATTGGTGAAAATGCGTTATTTTGGTGAAGGTTTCGGATTTAAACCGAAGAGGATAGACCCACGTATATTGTGTAAAGTCATCGATTATTACCAAATAGTATTTATATCCAGCGTGACTTAACAACGGTGATGTCCATAAATCACAATGTAGTAAAGAAAACGGTCGTAAAGTATTAGTAGTAGAATCGGAAAACGGTAATCGTTTGTGTTTCGACAGTTGACAAGCATGGCAAAGACACGAGCTCTTGGCTTTATTACAAGAGATAAATTTATTCAAACGAAGAAAATCCATAGCAGGTTGACCCGGGTGTCCAAGTCGATTATGCCAAAACGGAGATTCTTGGGTAGATGCAAAACAAGCGGTGGCGGAAACATTTGGGGTAAGCGGGTACAGGTCACTTGAACTGTTGTGACGACTCAGGATCGTGCCATCCTTGAAATCCTTCACAGAAAAACCATAGGGGTCAAATTCGATAGAAGTGTTATTGTCAATATTGAATTGACGGACAGAGATTAGATTTTTGACAATATTAGGGTTAAAAAGGATGTTTTTAAGGTATAATGTTTTTAAGGTATAATGTTTTTAAGGATGTTTTTAAGGTATAATGGTGCTGGGGGGGGGCACGAGAGTTGGGGCCACGATTGTTGGGCTGGTGGTTTGTACGGGAGTTGGGGCGATTGTTGTTACGGTTGTTAGGGCCACGGTAGGTGTTATGGGTCGGGTTAGGGTTCTGGTTTTGGTATGGTGGTTCGGGTGGTTCGGATGGGGTGGAAGAGGGTATGGCAGCCGCAAGGGCAGGAGATTTGGTGACAGCATCATGGGTTTTAAGTCGACCAGACTCGGAGATGAGTTGGTCGATAGCGTCTTCCCAAGTCGGTAGCGAGTTATTTAGGATGGATGCGATGGTATCGTATTCCTTAGGAAGACCTTTAACGAGATGAAGGACCCGTTGCTGGTCATTCATTGGAAAGTCTAATGCAGAAAGTTGGTCGGTTAAGTCACGTATCTTTTGACAATACGCATCGAGGCTGGGCATAGAGGCGAGGGTAAGATTTGCGAGTTCATGTTGGAGTGCTTGGGAACGGGGGCCTTTGTTGTTTTCAAACAGCCGTTTGACCCGCTGCCAAGCCTCAAGGGCAGTGGATTTATCGGTTAAAACCCGGACGACAAGCTCATCCGAAAGGGTTCCATAGATCCATTGCAATACGATGGAATCTATGTTCTCCCAAGAAGCAAGGTCAGGAGAGTCTTTGGCGGGCGGCGGCGTACCGTCGATGTGACAGAGTACGTTATATCCTTTAGCATGAAGCATAAAGAGACGTACCCATGAAGCATACGAAACCTTGGTTCCGTCTAACACGCGGACTTTGTGTTGAATATTGGAAACAGTGTAAACAGGGTGAAGAGGTTTGTGGGTGGTGTTGTTATTGGCGGCTGTAGAGTCTGCAGGAGGTGGTTGGTTATCCATGGGGACAAGGCTGCAAAGGAAAGAAGAAAGGGAAAAAAAAGAATAAAGGTAGGTGTGAAGGATTCTGATCGAAATCAGTGAAGGGAGGAGGGTTGTTCAAGAACAACCTAGAAGGGTGATACCATGTGAGTGAATATTATTGCTTGAGTGATTTCTATTCAATATTACACCCTTATAAATAGTTACAATACATAGACTATATACGGAAACAAGCCAATCTACATCAATACAATTGATTACAAATAGCTGGTGATTCTCAATTATGGGTTGGCGATAATTGTGATCCACAATTATCGGTTAACAGAAACTTGCAAAAATTGAACTTGGTGAAAGATTCTTGTTTAGTAAGAAATGCTAGGTGTATAACCATGGGAGATACATGGTGGTTGTATCTTTGGTGAACGAGGAATACATGTTGAAATTAAAATTAGTGATCTTTAATTAAAATCAATGAACCTTTGTATAGTGAATGAAGACAAAAGGGCAACATGAGATCTAAAATCTCATAATAAGATCAATGGATCTCATAGGATGTATAATTTGGTGTTACAAAGTATGATGGAGACATAAGCGAAAATTATGAATGATAAGACCGTGCATAGTCGTTGGGGTGAATAATGCTCCACCCTAGGGCGTTTTGTGTCATGTGGCAGCACAGTCAGCAATGGGGTATTATTGGCCGTTTTTACAAAAGAGGTGTAGTGGGGATGTGGGGCATTATGTTAAATGAGATATAATATAATTAAATAAAAAAACCATCAAAATATCTTATTGGATAAAGAATTGGAAGATGGAGGATGATTGGACAAACAAATGGGGGCAAGGCGTGATTTAAATCACCTGAAAACAAAAAAAATGACCAATCATGCCCAGGGACGGTGGTGGGGCGATATTGGGCGTTTTTGGTGGCGCTTTTTTTTGTTGAAAAAACCATGCCCATTACGGGTGGTCTAATGGTGTTAAAACATTGGGTGTTCATAATGAGTCAAATGAGCCGTTAGTTATATTTGCATAATTCTTGATTATAATTAAAGACAATTATATGAGATAGATAATGGATTGATTGGTCAGAATACAGTTGTATGGTCTATATTAATGGACGAGGCGAAGTATGGTCTATACAAAACTTGATGCACATGGGGTGTACTCATATGCCAATTGGTGTACTAGTTCGCTTGGTGTATATAACAACTCTAAAGAAAACCGACGCCCTCATAAATTTTCCGATACCCTAAAAATATTTAAAATATCCCAATATGTCTATAAAAACACCCCATATGTGAAAACGGACCCCGAATACCTTTTATATTGTTAAAATTAATTAAAAATGAATTTTTTGAGGCTCGCGCGGGGCGCGTAAGCCACCCTTTGAGCCTACGCGGGCCGCGAGCGATCGAAAACGCGGCGACAACCGGTGATGACACGTGTCATCATCGTGGCGAAGCTAGTCGATGACCCAAATGAGCTAAACCCTAACCGACCTAGTACGCGGGCCGCGTGGGCCTTAGCCTACTCTCTTACGCGGGCCACGTAAAACTCAAAATCAGCCCCTATAAAGCTGGAGCTCGGGCCTTCAGTCGAATTCGCTCAAATCTTTCTTTCTTTCTCTAAATTTCACGTAGTATACTCTATACTCGGGTCTAATACCCCCCCCCCCCCTAAATAACGAAGTTCTGCTCCGTTGTAAGTATCATAACCCCTGTATACGTATTAGATACTCTACCCGATTGATCTAGGGTTCCGTAACGGCTGTTGTGGTTTTGCCCGACGTAGTGGTTGGAATGCCGTCTCGGGGAGGGTATTACTAATATTAAAATGAGTTATTATACTAACACGCGTGCATTTGTGTAATTTATAGATTATTCCCAGGAAATCCTTACAGAAGATCTAAGACAACAATGTGAGTAATCTCCTTTTTATTAATTGTTTTTACAAAACCTCACACGATTAATTATATATTGAGCAGTTATTGAGTATTTGTAAGGATACAATTATCATCGGTATGTTAGGGTTTTGTATACAAAATTAGTTACTGCCTTGCGAGGAGTAACTTTTCCACAAGTCGAGTTTGACAGTACCGTGGGTGGTAATTGGTATGGCTTGGAAACAAATGTAATTGCGAGACCGCCCTCAATACTGTACAATGGATTTTATTAAAACTTGATTGAACTGGGATTCACTCACCAGTATTTCCCACTGACAAAATGCTTTTGAACGCGTTTCAGGTAATAGAATGTGAAAGCCAAATAGAAGCCAGCTGGACAGCACTGAAGGCTTGGAAATGTGGCAATAAAGTTACCTTAAAAGAAATAGATGTTTTTATTAAATAAAATATGATTTATTCCTATAAAATTGTGTGTACTGAAAACTTGGGTTTTTCCCATGTGTTTAATATTATGAAAATGTGGTATTTTACTCTGATAAAATATTTCATAACTACGGTCCTAATGTAATTTCCGCTGCCAAAATTAGACAATACCAGATACCACCGAAACTGGTCGCGACCGTTCGTTCTAGTATTTGTATAGGGGTACGGTGGTTGCAACAGAAGGTGGTATCAGAGCTAAGCCACTGATTCAGCCACAGAAGTGTTATGCTGACACCAAAATTCAAATTGTTAGGAAATAAATTACGGGAATACGTGCATAATTGTATTTTCTTGTTATGTGTTATTTGACTATTTGTTAGTTTACAGTATGAGCGACCAAGGACCATATGATGCGTACCATCAATTGTCTGGTTCGCCTAGAAGCGAAGGTGCCTCTTCTCAGCCTGCCCTCTCGGGGTACTCTCCTGATACGGAAGAAGGAATATTCGTATTTAAGGCTCAATCTAAAGAGCCATTTCCTCAGAAAAAGAGGGGATGGTTCAGTAGGGGAGCACATGAGCATAGAAAGCGCATGAAAAAGTTACAAGACCAGAGAACACTAGCCGCAGCTAAAAGAGAAACCGATGCTTATGCCCAGGATATGCTTAATAGGGGTATAGCCAATATCCACATCTTAGCAACCACTACAGCTGACCCTAACCTGGAACAACTATTAGCACCCTAACCACAACCACCATTTCCTGACCAACCGATGGAAATAGAAAACCCTGAAAATCAAGTAGAAATGCATAATTTTAATCCGGAAGAAATACCTAGGGTACCCGCACCAAATCTCTTAGATCCAAATTACGACCCATGGTGGGACGACAATAGGGACTATGTGCAACGTTACCCGATACACGAAGATATGCACATGCAGAACCTAGGAGCCTACCCAGGGTTAGATCCTATAGATCCCTATTACGATAATGATATTTTCATTAGGGAGATTCTAGAAAATCCTTACCCATACCAGGCCCCTATACCTCGTACCAGGAACCCGCACCCCAAATTCCGAAGCCAGTCCTAGAACCTGCACCCCCAATGAGTGCAGAAAATGTACAAGAACTTAGGACATTTGGTTAGAAAATTTTAGAGAATAGTGAAAGGATGAGACAGGTGGGAGAGCGACTCGTCTGGAAGTACGACGAGCGCAATATGGATTTCTGGATGAATCCATATCCATAGAAGTGATCGTGGAGAAGGTAATAATAATAATAATAATAATAATAATAATAATAATATTAATAATATTAATAATATTAATAATATAATATAATAATAAAATATGTGTGTATGTGTATGAAAAAAAACTACGGATGCCTACTACTAGTAGTGTAACTTTAAATTTCAGTCGGTATTGTAATTTTAAATTTCAGTACTGGTGTGTAATAGATGCATATTATATAAAAATAGAGAAAAGTCGCAATGATCGACGCTTTTGACCAAAGTACGTGACATATGATTGACTATATTAAATATTATTTTGTGCTACTAATGAGTGGTAAATGTTTAAAATTCAGATGGACAACGAAGTGAACCAGGAAAACTAGAGTGATAACCACCCGAATAACGATAATCTGAATAATGAGAATTCGAACAACAATAACCATGGAAATCAAGTGGATAATAGTGCCATCCAACACATAGTGGCACGAGGAATCATAGATGCAATGCCATTTATTATCCAAACTGTTAAAGAAGCAGATAATAAAAGTAAGCATAGCAGTAAGCGACCAACTGAGCCAGAACACAGTGTAAACAACGGACCCGTACTTCAAATGCTCATTCCCAAAAGAAGAAGAACCATCCTTATGGTTGTTCTTACAAAGAATTATGGTCCTGCAAACCAATAGAATTCTCGGGCAATGAAGGACCCATTGTAGCTCTACGCTGGATAGAAAAGACTGAAGCTGTTTTAAAAATAAGCAAGTGTGCTGAAGAAGACAAGATAATGTTTGCTTCTAATCTGTTTAAAAACTCAGCCTTAGAATGGTGGAACACTATCCTCCAGTCAAGAGGAAGCGATAGGGTTTACAACATTGAATGGGAGGAATTTAGGAGTATGGTAGAAAGGAAATTATGCCCTCCCAATGAAAAGGAACATATAGCAAATAAGTTCCTAAACCATAGGATGACCGGGGTAGATAGTAAGGGGTATACTACCACATTCTTTGAATATGCTAGAATAGTACCAACCCTTGCATCACCTGAACCGGTATTAATCTCCCGTTACATCTGGGGATTAATTGGAGAGATTAGACATGTAGTCAAGGCAGCTAGACCCCAAACTATAGAAGAAGCTGTAGAACTAGCAAATACATTGACAGACGAATTAATCCGTACTAGAGAAGAAGACCAGAGGAGAAACCTAGCTCAAAGGCTTACCCAAGAATTCCGTTCTCAGAATTCCAGCCATAGGAATTTAGGTTCTACCTCTACACCATACTGCAAGGCCTGCAAGAAAAAAGCATTCGGGAAAATGCTCCACTCACTGCAATTTCTGCAAGGCCCCAGGACACAAGGAAGAAGATTGCAGGAGAAAATCCAGTAATGGACTGTGCTTCATCTGTGGAGAAAAAGGTCACATCAAGCCGAACTGTCCGAAATTGGCTCCAGCTGCGAACAACAAGAATACTAAAAATGCTAGAGCATTTGTTCTGACTGCAGATGAAGCCAAAATGATTCTGGACATCATAGCCGGTACGTTTTTAGTTAATGATGTTTTTGCTAAAGTATTATTTGACTCTGGTGCAAACTAAAGTTTTATTAATACTTCATTTTGCAAACTTCTCAATCAACCATTAACTAAACTCTCACAAGAATGTCTAGTCGAGACAGCGAATGGAGAAACGGTTAGGATTTCCGAAATCTTGCAAGGAGCAAGAATAGAAATTTTAAATCAAAATTTTATTGCAAACCCTTACCCAATGAATCTGGCAGGATTTGATATTGTATTAGGAATGGACTGGTTAATAGCTAATAAAGCCAGTATTTTATGTGATCAAAAGTCAATTAAAGTAAATTCACCAAGAGTTGAAAAGATCACAATTAAAGGTGATAAACCATCTTGATCCACTAAATTTATCTCCGTAATGAAAACTGCAAGTTATATAAGAAAAGGATCTATAGTGTATTTGATTTCCATAATCACTAACACTAAAGGAAAGGAACTAAAAGACATTCCAGTAGTGTCTCATTTTTCAGATGTCTTTCCAGAAGAATTGCCAGGGCTACCACCAGACAGAGAAGTTGAATTCAGAATCCATGTGCTACCCGGAACAATACCAATTGCCAAAGCACCTTACCGTTTGGCACCCGCCGAAATGCAGGAACTGAAGAAACAGTTAGATGAATTATTAGAGAAGGGATTCATACAACCGAGCTCATCGCCATGGGGAGCACCTATTTTATTCGTCAAAAAGAAGGACGGATCAATGCGTATGTGCATTGACTACTGTGAATTAAACAAGGTCTCGATTAAGAACCGGTACCCATTACCGAGAATCGTGATCTGTTCGATCAATTGCAAGGAGCTCGATTCTTCTCTAAAATCGATTTAAGATCAGGATATCATCAATTAAAGGTACAAGAAGAGGACATTCCTAAAACCGCATTTAGAACAAGGTATGGCCATTATGAATTTACTATCATGCCATTTGGTTTAACCAATGCCCCAGCCGCATTTATGGACATGATGAACCGAATATGTAAGCCATATTTGGATAAATTCATAATTGTCTTCATAGATGATATTCTAATTTACTCTAAAAGTAAAGAAGAACATGCAAAGCATTTGCACGCACTTCTAAGTCTATTAAGAAAGGAAAAGTTTTACGCTAAATTTTCAAAGTGCGAGTTTTGGTTAAAGCAAGTACAGTTTCTTGGACACTTAGTTAACCATGAAGGAATTCATGTGGATCCCACAAAGATCGAGGCGATTACCAAATGGAAAACCCCTGAATCACCAACCGAGGTTAGAAGTTTCTTAGGATTGACCGGTTATTATATAAGATTTATTTGAGACTTTTCTAGAATAGCCATTTCCTTAACCAAGCTAACCTGTAAATCCATTAAGTTTGAATGGGGACCAAAACAAGAAGAAGCATTTAGAATTCTTAAGCAAAGATTAACCCACGCAGCCATACTAGCGTTACCAGAGAGAACTAAAGATTTTGTAGTATATTGTGACGCTTCTAAGTTAGGTTATGGATGTGTATTAGTGCAACGTCAAAAGGTTATAGCTTACGCATCCAGACAAATTAAGAATTATGAAGAGAATTATTCAACCCATGATCTAGAGTTAGGAGCTATAATTTTGGCCCTTAAGATTTGGAGACATTACCTTTATGGTAGTAAGTTTACCATATTCACTGATCATAAAAGTTTAAGGTATGTTTTCGGGCAAAAAGAGTTAAATATGAGACAAAGACGCTGGATGGAAATTCTTAGTGATTATGATTGTAATATCCAGTATCATGTAGAAAAGGCAAATGTAGTGGCTGATGCTTTAAGCCGAAAGTATCATGAAAAGCCAAAAAATGTACGTTCTCTTAAATTAAATCTACAAGTAGATTTAAATGATCAAATTAGAAAAGCACAAGAATCAGTAATCAAGGATGATACTGAAAAATTAAAAGGAATGATTAAGGAATTAAAACAAGGAACATATGAAATTTGGAGATTTCACAAAAAGAGAATGTGGATACCTAAATTAGGAAACCTACGCCATCGTATATTAGAAGAAGCCCATAAGTCCAAATATACGATGCATCCAGGAATTGATAAAATGTATCAGGATTTAAGAAAGAATTTTTGGTGGATAGGAATGAAAACGGATATAGCAGCCTATGTTTCTAAATGCTTAACCTGTCTACAAGTTAAAGCTGAACACCAGAAACCCTCAGGATTGCTGCAACAATTGGAGATGCCAGTGTGGAAATGGGAATTTATAACGATGGATTTTGTTACCAAATTACCCAAAACAAGAAAAGGTAATGATACAATCTGGGTGATTGTAGATAGACTAACCAAGTCAGCTCATTTTCTACCAATGAAAGAAACTTTTAGTATGGAACAATTAGCTAAATTATATGTAAATGAAATCGTTTCATTACATGGAATACCTTTATCAATTGTATCTGATAGGGAAAGCCGTTTTACCTCTCATTTTTGGACAAGTTTCCAAAATGCAATGGGAACCAAACTAAATCTAAGCACAACATATCATCCTCAAACAGATGGACAAAGCGAAAGGACAATTCAGACAATGGAAGACATGCTTAGAGCTTGTGTAATTGATTTTGGAGGTAATTGGGACAATCACTTACCTTTAATAGAATTTTCTTATAATAACAGTTATCACACAAGTATCAATGCTGCACCATTCGAAGCACTTTATGGACGAAAGTGCCAAACCCTAGTTTGTTGGGCAAAAATTGGGGAAAAGCAACTATCTGGATCTGAGATAGTGCAAGAAACAACTGACAAGATTATTCAAGTCAAGGAACGATTGAAAGCAGCACGTGATCGACAGAAGAGCTATGCTGATAACCGACGCAAACCATTGGAATTTCAAGTAGGAGATAAAGTATTGTTGAAAGTCTCTCATTGGAAAGGAGTGGTAAGATTTATCAAACGAGGGAAGCTAAGTCCTAGGTATGTTGGACCTTTTGAGATTATTAGAAAAATAGGACCTGTAGCCTATCAGCTACAACTCCCAAAGGAAATGGCAGGAATACATGATGTATTTCATGTATCAAATCTCAAGAAATGCTTAGCCGATGAATCACTGATGGTACCTCTTAAGGATATAGAGGTAAATGAACAACTCAAATTTATAGAAAGACATCTACAGATTGAAGACAGGAAGATTTAGAATCTTAAGCAAAAGAGATTAGTTCTGGTCAAAGTAAAGTGGGACTCCAAAAGAGGACCAGAATACACATGGGAGCTTGAAATAGAAATGCAAAGGAAATATCCACACTTGTTCCAGTAGACCTCGAGTACGAGCTCTAAAACAAGGTGGGGAGGATATAACAACCCTAAAGAAAACCGACGCCCTCATAAATTTTTCGCACCCTAAAAATATTTAAAATATCCCAATATGTCCCTAAAAACACCCCATACGTGAAAACGGACCCCGAATACCTTTTATATTATTAAAATTAATTAAGATTGAAATTTTTGGGGCTCTCGCGGGGCGCATAAGCCACCCTTTGAGCCTACGCGGGCCGCGAGCGATCGAAAACGCGGCGACAACCGGTGATGACACGTGTCATCATCGTGGCGAAGCTAGTCGTTGAGCCGGATGAGCTAAATCCTACCCGACCTAGTACGCGGGCCGCGTAGGCCTTAGCCTACTCTTACGCGGGCCGCGTAAAACTCAAAATCAGCCCATATAAAGCTGGAGCTCGGGCCTTCAGTCGAATTCGCTCAAATCTTTCTTTCTCTAAATTTCACGTAGTATACTCTATACTCGGGTCTAATACCCCCCTAAATAACGAAGTTCTGCTCCATTGTAAGTATCATAACCGCTGGATATGTATTAGACACTCTGCCCGATTGATCTAGGGTTCTGTAATGGCTGTCGTGGTTTTGCCCGACGTAGTCGTTGGAATGCCGTCTTGGGGAGGGTATTACTAATGTTAAAATGGGTTATTATACTAACACGCATGCATTTGTGTAATTAATAGATTATTCCCAGGAAATCCTTATAGAAAATCTAAGACAGCAATGTGAGTAATCTCCTTTTTGTTAACTGTTTTTACAAAACCTCACACGATTAATTATATATTGAGTAGTTATTGTGTATTTGTAAGGATACAATTATCGTCGGTATGTTGGGGTTTTTTATACAAAATTAGTTACTGCCTTGGGAGGAGTAACTTTTCCACAATTCGGGTTTGACAGTACCGTGGGTGGTAATTGGTATGACTTCGAAACAAATATAATTGCGAGACCGCCCTCAATACTATACAATGGATTTTATTAAAACTTGATTGAACTGGGATTCGCTCACCAGTATTTCCCACTAACAAAATGTTTTTAAACGCGTTTCAGGTAACAAAATGTGAAAGGCAAATAGAAGCCAGTTGGACAGCACTGAAGGCTTGGAAAGGTGGCAATAAAGTTACCTAAAAATAAATAGATGCTTTTATTAAATAAAATAGGATTTATTCCTATGAAATTGTGTGTTCTGAAAGCTTGCGTTTTTCCCATGTGTTTAATATTATGAAAATGTGGTATTTTACTCTAATAAAATATTTCCTAACTACGGTCCTGATGTAATTTCCGCTGCCAAAATTAGACAATGCCAGATACCACCGAAACTGGCCGCGACCGTCCGTTCCTGTATTTGTATAGTGGGACGGGGATGCGACAGAAGGTGGTATCAGAGTTAAGCCACTGATTCAACCACAGAAGTGTTTTGCTAACACCAAAATTCAAATTGTTAGGAAATAAATTACGGGAATACGTGCATAATTGTATTTTCTTGTTATGTGTTATTTGACTATTTGTTAGTTTACAGTATGAGCGACCAAGGACCATCTGACGCGTACCATTAATTGTCTGGTTCGCCTAGAAGCAAAAGTGCCTCTTCTCAGCCTGCCCTCTCGGGGTACTCTGCTGATACGGAAGAAGGAATATTCTTATTTAAGGGTCAATTTAAAGAGCCATTTCCTCAGAAAAAGAGGGGATGGTTCTGTAGGGGAGCACATGAGCATAGAAAGCGTATGAAAAAGTTACAAGACCAGAGAGCATTAGCCGCAGCTAAAAGAGAAACCGATGCTTATGCCCAGGATATGCTTAATTGGGGTATAGCCAATATCCACAACTTAGCAACCACTGCAGCTGACCCTAACCTAGAACAACCGTTAGCACCCCAACCACAACCACCATTTCCTGACCAACCGATAGAAATAGAAAACCCTGAAAATCAAGTAGAAATGCATAATTTTAATCCAGAAGAAATACCTAGGGTACCCGCACCAAGTTACGACCCATGGTTGGACGACAATAGGGACTATGTGCAACGTTACCCGATACACGAAGATATGCCCATGCAGAACCTAGGAGCCTACCCAGGGTTAGATCCTCTAGATCCCTATTACGATAATGATATTTTCATTAGGGAGATTCTAGAAAATCCTTACCCATACCTGGCCCCTATACCTCCGTACCAGGAACCCACACCCCAAATTCCGAACCCAGTCCTAGAACCTGCACCCCCAATGAGTGCAGAAAACGTACAAGAACTTACGATATTTGGTGAAGAAATTTTAGAGAATAGTGAAAGCATGAGACAAGTGGGAGAGCGACTCGTCTGGAAGTACGACGAGCGCAATATGGATTTCTGGATGAATCCATATCCGTAGAAGTGATGGTGGAGAAGGTTATAATAATAATAATATAATATAATAATAAAATATGTGTGTATGTGTATGAAAAAAAAAACTACGGATGCCTACTACTAGTAGTGTAACTTTAAATTTCAGTCGGTATTGTAATTTTAAATTTCAGTACTGGTGTGTAATAGATGCATATTATATAAAAATAGAGTAAAGTCGCAATGATCGACGATTTTCACCAAAGTGCGTGACATGTGATTGACTATATTAAATATTATTTTGTGATATTAATGAGTGGTAAATGTTTAAAATTCAGATGGACAACGAAGTCAACCAGGAAAACCAAAGTGATAACCACTCGAATAACGATAATCTGAATAATGAGAATCCGAACAACAATAACCATGGAAATCAAGTGGATAATAGTGCCATCCAACACATAGCGGCACAAGGAATCATAGATGCAATGCCATTTATTATCGAAACTGTTAAAGGCGCAGATAATAAAAGTAAGCATAGCAGTAAGCGACCAACTAAGCCAGAACACAGTGTAAACAATGGACCCGTACTTCAAGTGCCCATTCCCAAAAGAAGAAGAACCACGCCTTATGGTTGTTCTTACAAAAATTCTGGTCCTGCAAACCAATAGAATTCTCGGGCAATGAAGGACCCATTGCAGCTCTACGCTGGATAGAAAAGACTGAGGCAATTTTAAAAATAAGCAAGTGTGCTGAAGAAGACAAGATAATGTTTACTTCTAATCTGTTTAAAAACTCAGCCTTAGAATGGTGGAACACTATCCTCCAGTCAAGAGGAAGCGATAGGGTTTACAACATTGAATGAGAGGAATTTAGGAGTATGGTAGAAAGGAAATGCTGCCCTCCCAATGAAAAGGAACAAATAGCAAATAAGTTCCTAAACCATAGGATGATCTGGGTAGATAGTAAGGGGTATACTGCCACATTCTTTGAATATGCTAGAATAGTACCAACCCTTGCATCACCTAAACCGGTATTAATCTCCCCTTACATCAGGGGATTAATTGGAGAGATTAGACATGTAGTCAAGGCAGCTAGACCCCAAACTATTGAAGAAGCTGTAGAACTAGCAAATACCTTGACAGATGAATTAATCCGTACTAGAGAAGAAGACCAGAGGAGAAACCTAGCTCAAAGGCTTACCCAAGAATTCCGTTCTCAGAATTCCAGCCATAGGAATATAGGTTCTACCTCTACACCATACTGCAAGGCCTGCAAGAAAAAGCATTCGGGAAAATGCTCCACTCACTGCAATTTCTGCAAGGCCCCAGGACACAAGGAAGAAGATTGCAGGAGAAAATCCAGTAATGGACTGTGCTTCATCTGTGGAGAAAAAGGTCACATCAAGCCGAACTGTCAGAAATTGGCTCCAGCTGCGAACAACAAGAATACTAAAAATGCTAGAGCATTTGTTCTGACTGCAGATGAAGCCAAAATGATTCTGGACATCATAGCCGGTACGTTTTTAGTTAATGATGTTTTTGCTAAAGTATTATTTGACTCTGGTGCAAACTAAAGTTTTATTAATACTTCATTTTGCAAACTTCTCAATCAACCATTAACTAAACTCTCACAAGAATGTCTAGTCGAGACAGCGAATGGAGAAACGGTTAGGATTTCCGAAATCTTGCAAGGAGCAAGAATAGAAATTTTAAATCAAAATTTTATTGCAAACCCTTACCCAATGAATCTGGCAGGATTTGATATTGTATTAGGAATGGACTGGTTAATAGCTAATAAAGCCAGTATTTTATGTGAACAAAAGTCAATTCAAGTAAATTCACCAAGAGGTGAAAATATCACAATTAAAGGTGATAAACCATCTTGATCCACTAAATTTATCTCCGTGATGAAAACTGCAAGTTATATAAGAAAAGGATCTATAGTGTATTTGATTTCTATAATCACTAACACTAAAGGAAAGGAACTAAAAGGCATTCCAGTAGTGTCTCAGTTTTCAGATGTCTTTCCAGAAGAATTGCCAGGGCTACCACCAGACAGAGAAGTTGAATTCAGAATCCGTCTGCTACCCGGAACAGTACCAATTGCCAAAGCACCATACCGTTTAGCACCCGCCGAAATGCAGGAACTAAAGAAACAGTTAGATGAATTATTAGAGAAGGGATTCATATAGCCAAGCTCATCGCCATGGGGAGCACCTATTTTATTCGTCAAAAAGAAGGACGGATCAATGCGTATGTGCATTGACTACCGTGAATTAAACAAGGTCACGATTAAGAACCGGTACCCATTACCGAGAATCGATGATCTGTTCGATCAATTGCAAGGAGCTCGATTCTTCTCTAAAATCGATTTAAGATCAGGATATCATCAATTAAAGGTACATGAAGAGGACATTCCTAAAACCGCATTTAGAACAAGGTATGGCCATTATGAATTTACTGTCATGCCATTTGATTTAACCAATGCCCCAACCGCATTTATGGACATGATGAACTGAATATGTAAGCCATATTTGGATAAATTCATAATTGTCTTCATAGATGATATTCTAATTTACTCTAAAAGTAAAGAAGAACATGCAAAGCATTTGCACGCACTTCTAAGTCTATTAAGAAAGGAAAAGCTTTACGCTAAATTTTCAAATTTCGAGTTTTGGTTAAAGCATGTACAGTTTCTTGGACACTTAGTTAACCATGAAGGAATTCATGTGGATCCCACAAAGATCGAGGTGATTACCAAATAGAAAACCCCTGAATCACCAACCGAGGTTAGAAGTTTCTTAGGATTGGTCGGTTATTATAGAAGATTTATTCGAGACTTTTCTAGAATTGCCATTCCCTTAACCAAGCTAACCTGTAAATCCATTAAGTGTTGGGATTGAACCCTATCAAAGGAACAGATAATTAAAGCCAAAACTGGATCAGAGTAGTGGATCCAGAATAAGCAGATGTTACATACAAGTCTCTCCCCTTGAAAGTGATTTCAACATCTGCTGACCTCCTATCTACTGATCATGCAAACTGCTGACCTACAAACTGCTAATCAAGTAAAGGCCTGATGAAAGACTAAAGCTCTGCTGTTCAATCTACTGCCTTGAGTCAAGCACTGCTGATCCAGACAAGTACTGTTGGGTTCACAGTAGTGGAAGGATGCAGCAGTTATTTAGATGTCTTTTATGTAATGAAATGTAATAGCAGTAGTTAGCATAGCAGTGTTTGTATTGATCAAAGGTTAGAGTTTGTTAGGAGGTTAGATGTCACTTTCATGGTGACGTCAGCTTAGATGCACAGTGATTTGCTAGTGCATATAAATAGAATATTGCTCTGTACTGTTCTATTAGCTCTTTGCAAAATTGTTTTCCTGCACGAACAAACACTGAGCTCTGGCTGAGGGGGAGTTTGCATTCAATCATCGCATTGTAATCGTAATTGAAATAAATTCAATCCTTCGGTTCTTTGTAGAAAATGTTTTGATTAAAGCAATTCTCTCGTTTGATTGTGTGTAAAGTTTGTTTCCATCTTAATTCCGCTGCACAACTCATCCATCTTCACCTTAATTCAAACGTGAAAACACAATCAAAACCAAACTCATATCCAACAATTGGTATCAGAGCTTGGACAATCAAATTTGATTTAACAATCATTTTGACATAAATAGTTCAGCTCATAATCGTTGATATCGATAGTTTGTTCGGTTTGTTGAAAAACAGAGTAAGGATTAATCACCATTAAAGTTGATTAATCAGTGCATGTAAAACAACCAGGATGGCGTCACAATCACAAGATGATAAGAATAACATTGGCTCGCTTTTTAAACCACCCATGCTTAAACGTAATGAATACAACATCTGGGAGAGAAGGATGGGTCACATCCTTGCTCAACAAAACACTGGATGTTGGAGGTCTGTTGTTTTTGGTCCCCATGTTCCTATGGTTCCAAGTGCTGAGGATGCAAAGAAGTTCATTCCTAAAACATCTGAAAACTATACTGAAACTGATTTTCAAAAGTTCGAACTCGATGCCAAAGCATTTAGCATCATAGCATCTGCATTACCTAATGAGATCTATGCTGGACTGTTACATTGTAACTGTGCTAAAGAGCTATGGGATACGTTGAAGGAACAGTTTGGGGGGACAGAAGAAGTCATTGAAAACAATAGGGAAATTCTAAATCAGTAGTATGAAACATTTTGTCACATCAAGGGTGAATCATTGACTCAGCAGTTTGAGCGATTCAGTTGTCTCATTAGTGAACTAAGGCTTGTTAAAGTAACTTTTCCAAATACAACACAAAATAGCAGGTTCCTTAGATCACTACCAGATAAATGGGACACCATAGCTTTTGTTACTAGAAAATCTGCTGAGTTCAAAGATCTGACCCTGACCCAACTTCATGGTAGACTCCTGACCTATGAAAGGGAGTTGAACCAGAAAAAGAAGTTGCAAGAGTCTGGCAAAGTTACTGATGATTATTCATTCGGTAGCATAGCTCTTTTTGGTTAGGAAGAATCTGGCAGCAGTGGTAAGGATCAGGGTTATGATCACTTTATTGATATAACTGCTGGTGGAAATTTTAACAACCCTGATCCTCACTCTGCAAATTATGCTTTTACTGCAAATTGTGAGAACCAGATGTCAGATAATTTGTGCTTTGAACTCAATGATTTGCAACACTTTGATCCCACTGACTTAGAAGAGATGGACATCTTGCATCAATTGGCTTTGCTTAGTGTAAGAACAAGCAAATTCTACAAAAGAACAGGGAGAAAATTCCTAGTGTTACATGGGAATTTAAGGGTTGGGTTGGATAAATCGAAAATCAAGTGTTACAAGTGCAATAGGCTAGGTCATTTTGCTAGGGAATGCAGGAGTCAAACTACTGGTCCTATAATCACTCATCCTAGTTCAAACCCTAGACCACAAAATCAAAGCACTGTTCACTATACCCAATATATCCCTGCAGCTCATGTTAACACTGCTCACTATGCTGCAACCCCTATGCCTGTGCATTATATCCAAACCACTGTTCCATAAATTCAGTATGTTCAAACCCCTGTCCCTCAGGCACAAGTGCAATCTGTTGCACCTCAAACAGCTGCTCCAGCAGTGGTACAACCAGATCAGCAAAGCTTCTTCACTCAAGGCTTTGTTGACTGGAGCAGCATGCCTGATGAGCTCGGTGATGAAAATTTTACACTCTATGCTTTTAATGAACATTCTAATGATGAATTTTGTTTGATGGCATTAGAGTCAATACCAGAGAGGGGAGAAACTGAAGGTGAACAGCTAAGTGATGAAATAGTGGATGAGGTGACTGAAGCAGTTGTTAATGCAGTTGCTGGTGAACAGCTGCTGGGAGAAAATTCAGAAACCCTGATTGAACCACTGACAGATCCCTGGTCCAAAGAGGACAAAGAAGAAGAGGAAGAGAAGAGAGCAGGTGAGAAGGAAGTAAGAGCTGATAATGAAGAAAGTGAGAAGGAAGTAAGAGCTGATAATGAAGAAAATCATCAATGTGATTGTGCCATGATGGCTGCTGCCAAGGTATCACCTCAAGTTCTTGAAAAACTGTGTTCAGACCAATGCATTATTGCATTTGCTAACAACAAAGAGGTAAATGAAAACCTTAGGGATAAAGTCTTGTCTGATGAAGTCAAATTTGAAAGGTCATTAAAAGAACTTAGAAACAAATTGACTGAAAAGGATAAAGAGATCAGCAGTCTCAAAGAAGAGCAAAGCATAACCAAAACTCAACTCCAAACTATGGTAGAAAAATACCAAGTTTGCAAAAAGGAGTTAGAGTCCACCCAAATCACATGTGAGAAATGGGTGGAATCCTGCAAAGGATATAAGTTAATGCTTGAAAAACATATTAAAAGCAATGTGAAATTTGGTATTGGTTATAGAAAACATGATGATGAAAACACTGCTGTTGAAAAATCTGTTCAAACCACTGATGTAACCACTGAGTTCATCCCCACAAACAAGAATGGCCAAGAAGTGAAAATCACTGATAAACTTGGTAAGCAAATCACACTTAACAGACCAGTGGAATCCTCTACTTTTGAGGAGCTTGAAAAATATCAGTTTAAACCAACATGGTCTGATGAATGTGACATTCTTGAAAATTTCAAGCCCATGGAGTTTACAACCACTGATGGTGTCAAAGCTCCAAAAGCAAAAGTCATTTCTCTTAAGGACATCCCAACAGAGGTTAAAAACTCTGTTGCAAAGGAGTCTGAAAAGAGAAAGAAAAGAGAAAAGATCAATAACTTGTTTTGTGAATTTTGTGAAAAAAGAAATCATCTAACAAAAGACTGTTTTCATCTAAAAGCATATGATCTAAACAAAACAAGTGTCATTGTTCCTGCTGAAAGCTGCACCATCTGTGGTAAAACAAACCACAAAACTCAAGCATGTGTGTATCTCAAAAAGTTTGATGTGAAAAAGAATGAATACACTGCTAAAACATCCTTGAGTCCATCAACATCATCTGTCAAATTCACCAAGAACCAACCACTGTTTGTGCCAGTTCAAACAGCTGTCACAAAACAGCTGAACCAAACATCTGTCAAAAGAGATGTTCAGGTTACTGATGCACCCCCTGCAAATCAGTTCAGAAAAGGCAAGGAACAATCATCTTACCAAAGGATTCCACACGTTTATGAGACCTACAAAAGGCCCTCTAAACCCAGAGTGAACAGGCATCCTTTTGGGTACCAACAGGTGATTGGTCAAAACCCACAACAGTGGTAAGAGAGAAACAGTCCTAAAACTGTCCAAACCCCTGACCTAACCACTGTCCATACATCTGCATCCATCCCAGACATTGTTGAGACCCCATCCAAAGCCTTATTGGCTTTGGAAACCCTAATGAACTAATCCTTTTACTTCATGTGCAGGGAGCTTCTGCATGCTTAGATAGTCTTTGGTATGTAGATAGTGGAGGCTCCCGACACATGACAGGATGTAAAGCCCTACTCAAAGACTTCAAAATTCATGGAGGGGGTGATATATCCTTTGGGAATAATAGTAAAGGGAAAGTTCTGGGGTCTGGTACAAGGCAATCTGGAAATGTAAAATTTGAAAATGTCAATCTGATAGACAATCTGAAATTCAACCTCCTGAGTGTCTCACAAATGAGTGATAAGGGGTATGGGTCATTCTTCACAAAGGAGTGTTGTAGGATTGTTGGACCAGAAATGGTTGAAAAGATTGAAGCAATAATAAAAACTGGAAAAACAAAACTTGTTGCTCCAAGAAGTGGCAATGTTTATGTTGTTGATATGTCAAAAGAGTGTCCCAGAGCTGATGCCTGTCTGTTCTCAGCTGCCTCTAACAAAGAGAAAGAACTTTGGCACAGAAGATTGGGACACACAAATCTCAAGACAATCACAGAAATTTCAAAAAATGGCCTTGTAAGAGGCTTGCCACAAAAATTGTTTTCATGTCCTGAGCACTGTGTTTCCTGTTTAAAAGGAAAACAGCATAAAAGCTCTTTTAAGTCCATTGAAGAGTCCAAAATAACCCAGTGTTTGCAAATGCTGCACATGGATTTGTTTGGCCCAGTTCAAGTCATGAGTCACAAGAAGAAAAGATATTGTTTGGTTAATGTTGATGACTTCTCTAGGTTTACATGGACTTTCTTTTTACACTCAAAAGATGAGACTGCAGGCATTTTGCAAGACTTTGTGACACAGGTTGAAAAGCAATTTGACCTTCCTGTAAAAGTCTTCAGGAGTGACAATGGCACATAATTCAAAAATAAGGAGTTGGATGCCTTCTGTGTGAAGAAAGGGATTGTAAGGCAGTACAGCATCCCTAGAACACCAGAGAAAAATGGGGTAGTTGAAAGAAAGAACAGAACTTTGATTGAGGCTGCCAGAACCATGCTTGCTGATTCAGGTTTGCCATTAACATTTTGGGCAGAGGCAGTAAACACTGCTTGCTATGTCCAAAACAGAGTTTTAATAAACCTCAGGCACAAAAAGACTGCTTATGAAATTCTGTATAAAATCAAACCACTGATCTCATACTTCAAGGTATTTGGCTGCCCATGCTTTATTTTGAACTTAAAAGATTCTATTTCAAAATTTGCAGCCAAAATTGATTGTGGTTATCATCTGGGATACTCAACCACTGCCAAGGCCTACAAAGTGTTTAATACACGGACCAAGGCAGTGGAGGAGACCTTGAATGTAAAGTTCAATGAACTTTCATCAATGAAAATCCCAACAAATCCTGCAGATCTGTTTGATCTTGATAAATTCACTTTTGAAAATACTGCTGTCAAGACTAACAATGCAGGTCCATCAGAGGATTCAAGACCAGACTATGGGTATGAAATCATCATCCCTCAAAGGTCTGCCAAAATGGGAAGAGCAGCAGATGTTCAAAACAGCTGTAAAAGCTCAACCACTGCTACCTCAACAGTTGTTGACCAAAGTAGCCCCTTAACCACTGCTTCCACATCAACAAACACTGCTGACAAAAGTCCCCAAATAGTGGATAAAAGTCAGCATGTGTCCACACCATTACCTCATATTCCACCACCTTTTGAAGCCACAGCTGGATCATCAAAGTCACCAGCAGTGGTTAGCTCAGATGATACACATTTGCAGCCTTCACCAACAAATGCCATCATTCCATACCAAGGAGATTTAATCTTCTTGAGATCCCATCCACCTGATCAAATCATTGGCAACATCAATGAAGGGGTGCTCACAAGAAGCCAAACCCAAAACATTTGTCTTTTTGCTGGTTTTCTATCACTCCATCAGCGAGTCAAGTACCAAGAGGCACTGAAAGACAACAGCTAGGTAGAAGCCATGCAAGAGGAGCTCCAACAGTTTAAAAGACAACAAGTATGGGAGCTTGTACCACTGCCAAAAGATGTAAGTCCCATCGGCACAAAGTGGGTCTTCAAAAACAAAACTGATGAAAGGGGCATTGTTGTCAAGAATAAAGCCAGGCTTGTGGTTCAATGTTACAGAAAGGATGAGGGGATTGATTATGATGAAACTTTTGCCCCTGTAGCAAGATTGGAAGCTATAAGACTGTTCCTGGTCTTTGCTGTCAACCACAACATGAAGGTGTTTCAAATGGATATCAAAAGTGCCTTCCTCTATGGTACAATTCAAGAAGAGGTATATGTTTGTCAACCTCCAGGTTTTGAGGATCCATTTTATCAAGATCATGTCTACAGGTTAAAAAAGCCTTGTATGGCCTGAAACAAGCACCTAGGGCCTGGTATGAAACTCTTTCCACCTTTCTACTCTCAAATGGTTTCAAAAGAGGTACCATTGATAAAACACTGTTTCTAAAATGGAGAGGAAAGGATTTAATGATTGTCCAAATTTAAGTGGATGACATTATTTTTGGAAGCACATGTAATACAATGTGTGAAGAGTTTAGGGAACTCATGACAGCTGAGTTTGAAATGAGTGCAATGGGTGAGCTGCAATGCTTTCTTGGTCTCCAAGTTCAGCAAATGCAAAATGGTACTTTCATTCATCAAAGCAAATATGCAAAAGAACTCTTAAACAAATTTGATATGAATGATTGTAAACCATGCAGCACCACATGGCAACAAATAAGCTTCTCATGTCTGATGAAAAGGATGAGCTGATTGACCAAACACTTTATAGAAGCATGATTGGGTCTTTATTGTACCTAACTGCATCTAGGCTAGACATCATGTTTGCAACATGTGTTTGTGCAAGAAGTCAATCAGCCCCTAGAAAATCCAACCTTATTGCTATAAAAAGGATATTCAGATACATAAAAGGTGCTCCCACACTTGGTATCTGGTATCCAACTAATGGGAATATCAAGCTTTCAGGATTTTCAGACAGTGACTTTGCTGGATGTAACACAACAAGGAAGTACACATCAGGAGGGTGCCAGTTTCTAGGTGATTTCTTAGTTTCATGGCAAAGCAAAAAGCAAGCAGCTGTTTCAACATCCACTACTGAAGCTGAATACATTGCTGCTGCAAGCTGTACAGCCCAACTCATGTGGCTTCAAAATCAGTTGCTGGATTTTGGTATCACTGCCTTAAAGACACCACTCATGTTGGATAGCCAGGCAGTAGAAAATATCATCAAAAATCCAGTCTCTCACTCAACCACCAAACACATCGACATCAGACATCACTTTGTGAGGGATTGCTATGAAAAAGGTTTGATTTCTCTGCATCATGTTCCAACTAAAGACCAGCTGGCAGATGTGCTCACAAAAGCATTAGATACAGCCACCTTTGAAAGCTTGGTCTCTAGGATTGGCATGCTAAACATGGAATAAGAAGCAACATCTTGTTTTTCTATGAATAAAAGCATTAAAATGTTTTCAGAAAATCAAAATCCATCCTTAAAAATAGTTAAAAATGAATTTTTCATTAAAATCCTTAAAAGTCTGCCATAACCACTGATTGTTCAAAAGTCTGCTCTACTTCAAAATGTCTGTCCACTACTGAAAGCCATCCCTTGTCCTTCTATTTCCTTGATAAACTCTGTTGTTCAAAAACAGTGTCTTATCCACTGATATGCTATCAACTGATAGTGAAAATCATCCACTACTTCCATTTGTTACCGTTGTAACCACTGCTTTCATCAGTAACTTTCATAAAAGTACTGTCCTTCATTTCATCAGAGATTGGCATGTGGGCAGTACATAGTGGTCAGTACTTTTGGAACCACTGCCACGTCAGCTTTCACTTTTTCCTCTATAAAACCCCCACTTCACATCAAAATAGGGTTTTACTGTCGAATTGAATTCTCAAAAATTATCTTCTCAAAGCAGTTTCTTCATCAAAATCCTTCAACACCTTCTTTGATCCTCATCTTCAAAATGACAAAATCGAAATCATCTGCAAAACCCACTCCCAAATCATCTTCGAAAGAAGCCTCTCAAAAGGCTAAACCCACTGGAATTCCACACAAACCATCTCACAATCTTCTGGGTCTCCTCACCAAACCCGGCACTACAGACACTTTCGATTCTATCCTTGCTACCATATCTGCATCAAAGTACAAAACTTTGTTAACAGCAGATGCACCAATTTACTTGACAACCCAAAGAGAGTTTTGGAAGAATGCAACCCTTGAAAAACAAGGAGACGCTGTAATAGCCATCAACTCTTCTCTAAAGGGTAAAGATGTCAAGATTACACCACAATCCATCTCAGAGGTCTTTCAACTCGACGATCAGGAAGGTAAAATTACTTTTCCCAAAAACGAGTTAAAAAATGATTTTCTGGAAAGAGGGTATAATGCAAAAGTAAAAAAGGACACCTTACAAAAAGGTTACTTCCCTTCTGAAACACGATTTTTATTTCATACCCTCCTAATGTGTGTTTCAAACAAAACCACTGCTTTCAATGAAATACCATTAAAAATTCAAAACCTGGGTTATGCTATTCTTCAAGGAGAAAATTTTAATTATTCTCGGGAAATTTTTAATGATCTGGTTAAAAATGTTGAAACAAAGGCATTCTTACTATTTCCAAGATTTTTGAGTTACTATTTTGAAAAGAAACTTGGTAAGAATGATCCTTCTGCAATAAAACAAGGTGAATCTCTTCAAATGCACAGCTTAACTGCTGAAACTTTTACAAGAATCTCAACACCTTGCAAAACACAAGCAGAGATGCCTGAGCATAATTTAGCAGCTACCACTGCTCCTCAGGTATCTGCTGCTGAGCCCACTGCTCAAGGTGATCAAAGTAGCAAAACAACTGCTTTGAAACCCACACCTACAATCACCAAAAAGCCAACAAAAAGAAAAACACAAAAACCCCCCAAACCCATAAAAAAGGAAACTCTGGAGGATGAGATACCAGAGCCACTGCCAGTGACAACACAAAAGTCACAAGAAACCACTGCTGCTACTTCCTCACAGCAGTTGGTACAAATATCTCAACCCATAACCGAAACTCCTCCTGCTTCTTCTAAAAAAGAACAGGTTGTACACATAGGGACACCACAATATGATGCTCTGGAATCACTCGCTTCCATCATCCACAGCCCAATGCCCGGGGCAAATTCTCTTTCTACACCAAACATCACATCCACAATTCCCCCACCAACTAAACTTCTGTTGGATGCAATTGATTTGAACCAGGCACTAACCAGTCCTTCTCAATCACCTATCAATGAGAACATGCCTCAACAAATGACTGGGTCTGATGTATCAATCTTTGCTAACCCACCAACACAACCTGAGGAGGTTACACCCCTTGAGTTACAAGTAACTCTTGGTGGTAATCCAAGTGAAGTAGCCACTACAAATGTCGAACCCACTGGTTTACATTTGGACAGTGGTTACATAAATAAGACTTCCTTGGAGGCAATTCCTTATATAGCACCTCTACCAACCACCAGTGGATTTGTTTTAACCACTGGCAACATCAAAAGGTTGTCAAGTGTTGAAGGAAGAAGAGCCCAGTACCAAGACAAAGGGGCATCAGTGGATAATGTTTGGAGTACACTCCTAACCTCAACCACTGATAAAACCACTACTAGTGGGAAATCAGATGATCCCAATAAATTGGGTGACGGTTTAAAATATCTGGACTTGACGGAACGAGTTGACAAACTGGATACAGCTGTTGCAGATATCAAAGACATGCTACAACAGTTGTTGAAAGTACAAAATGTGCAATCCACTGCTGTTCCACCTCAAGCACCTGCTCCATCACAAGCAACTGCTACAAATGAGCTCTGGAATCTATTTCAACCTTTTCTCCAACAACAAAAACAAATGGCTGATCAGCAACATGAAATACATGTCCAAAAGCTGAGAAACATCATGGAGTCTAGGTTCAAGAACACACAAGCAGACATCAAGGCTCTCAAGGCCCATTTATTGAAAACCACTGGCACTGCTCCTCCAACAGTTCTTTTTATTGATCAACTTCCCCCAGATAATGCCAAAAAGGGGGAGAAAATTCAGGAGTGGAAGAAGAAGGGAATAGATGATGGTCTCTACATTGAACCAGAAAAAGATGCTATGACCAGAAATATTCCTTTGCCAGATGTTAGCAAAAAGGTTGATGTTTCCCAAAATGCACTTGATGAAGCTATAGCAAGTGTAAAAAGGGACAGAGAGGCAAAGGATATGTCAAGGTGGAATGAGGAGAAAAGAGCTTACATGGAGCTGAATGCGCAGGGTTGTTCTGAGCCAAAGGATGCTAAAAATCCTAAGCCAAAAAGAAATCCCACTACAAAAGTGAGGGAACCCAAGTCCATCCCATCTAGACTCACAAAGCATACTCCAAAACCACCATCCAAAAGCCTTCAACATCAAACCTCCACCCAAACAACTGTTGTAACTCCTGCTGTATCAACTACTGCTGGTACTTCAGAGGCTTCAACATCTGTTATCACTTCAACACACACCACTTCAACACACACCACAACCACTGCCTTATCACCATCACCATCACCACCAAAAACAACCTCACCACCATCGCCTCCTGCCAAAAAGCAAAAGATAACAGATGTTACAACATCTGCTGTAATGACAATAGTGGTTGAAACACCAGTTGTTTCAACAGCTGTTAGTCAATCACAAATCACTGCCACTCAAATCACCACCACTGATCCACCCAAAACATCATCTGCCTCTCTTACAAGAAAGAGGAGAAGGATTTTCATACCAGATGATGATTCACCATCACCACCAACATCTTCAAAATCATTATCACTTGTTATAATACCCAAACCTGTTCCTCTCTCATCAGATCAAATTCAAAAGCCCTTAGCTCCTGCAGGTGTTCAATTCCCTCTTGAACTTATGGCAGTCAGAGAAGAAACCAAATATTTCTACTATGAGGATGACCCTGCTAAAAGGAAATTGCCATCTGTTGAAGGATATCCCAGGCCTAATAATATTGAAGAATATTTGAAAATCAAGGCTAAGCAAGCAGAGGATTTCTCAAAAAGGAATACACATGGGAAATCTGATAGAGAAATTCAGCAGAATTATCAATACTTGCTCACACAAGTCAGATCTTTAGAGCAGTTTGCAAAAAATGTTTGTCAGCAAATCTCAGAGAAAGCAGATGAAACTCTGAGAAAAGACTACATTGAAAGCATTATGGCAACCAAGAAGTACAAGGGAGAGAAGCACATGTACAAGGAGTGGACCATTCCTGAGCTTGAACAAGAAGCAGCCAGGATTCAAGAAATGATAAACAAAAAGGTCAAACACACTCCTCCTGATTGGTCAAAATACAAAAAGAAAGTGCCTGAAAAATCACTTGAGCTGAAGAGAATGAAAGTGGAGTTAGTTGCTGCTTATGGGTCTAAACATCAAGTGGCAAGATGGAAAGAAGATACAGTCAGGGCCACCTACAAAAGGTTGGAGGAATTAAGGAAGAAAGATCCCACAGTTCCACAAAAACCTGACTATCCTGAAGCAGAGGTTTCAAAAAGACCATCAAAGCTGTAAATCAGGAGAGCCACTGCTCCAGCTGGTGCAGCCATCTATAAAAGAAGGCCACATAAACAGTCGGGTGCTGAAACCATTTAAGAGCTCATAGAAGGAGATGCTCTTGTAAAAGAGGGCATCAAGAAAATGATTGTAGAAACTCTTGGATTGGATTAACCTGCAAGTACTGCTCAGACAGTCATCAATAGGCCAGCTTCACCAAACACCTCTTCAAATAAAAATCTCCCAAGAAACCCACCAGGCTCAAAAGTACTAAAGTGGGAAACTGACAAACAGACCCATGTATTGACTATGTTCAGGTCTGGTGGAGAAGTGAAGAAAATAACAAGGGAACAAGCTCTTTGCCTGAGTCTTGAAGATATGTAGGATCTCCTTGATCTTCCACTTGGTAGGGATGAAGATGACACAGATGCCCTAGACTTTGAGTTACAGCTTAAAGGTCAGATAAGGGAACTATTGATGAGGCAATAAAGTTCCACAATAATGAAGAGTTTTGGCATTATCTGTTCCAGGGGGAGATTGTTGGGATTGAACCCTATCAAAGGAACAAATAATTAAAGCAAAAACTGGATCATAGCAGTGGATCCAGAATAAGCAGATGTTACATACAAGTCTCTCCCATTGAAAGTGATTTCAACATCTGCTGACCTCCTATCTACTGATCGTGCAAACTGCTGACCTACAAACTGCTGATCAAGTAAAGGCCTGATGAAAGACTAAAGCTCTGCTGTTCAATCTACTGCCTTGAGTCAAGCATTGCTGATCCGGACAAGTACTGCTGGGTTCACAGCAGTGGAAGGATGCAGCAGTTATTTAGATGTCTTTTATGTAATGAAATGTAATAGCAGTAGTTAGCATAGCAGTGTTTGTATTGATAAGAGGTTAGAGTTTGTTAGGAGGTTAGATGTCACTTTCATGGTGACGTCAGCTTAGATGCACAGTGGTTTGCTAGTGCCTATAAATAGAACAGTGCTCTGTACTGTTCTATTAGCTCTTTGCAAAATTGTTTTCCTGCACGAACAAACACTGAGCTCTGGCTGAGGGGGAGTTTGCATTCAATCATCGCATTGTAATCGTAATTGAAATAAATTCAATCCTTCGGTTCTTTGTAGAAAATGTTTTGATCAAAGCAATTCTCTCGTTTGATTGTGTGTAAAGTTTGTTTCCATCTTAATTCCACTGCACAACTCATCCATCTTCACCTTAATTCAAACGTGAAAACACAATCAAAACCAAACTCAGATCCAACATTAAGTTTGAATGGGGACCAAAACAAGAAGAAGCATTTAGAATTCTTAAGCAAAGATTAACCCACGCACCCATACTAGTGTTACCAGAGGGAACTGAAGATTTTGTAGTATATTGTGACACTTCTAAGTTAGGTTATGGATGTGTATTAATGCAACGTCAAAAGGTTATAGCTTACACATCCAAACAACTTAAGAATCATGAAGAGAATTATTCAACCCATGATCTAGAGTTAGGAGCTATAATTTTTGCCCTTAAGATTTGGAGACATTACCTTTATGGTAGTAAGTTTACCATATTCACTGATCATAAAAGTTTAAGCTATGTTTTCGGGCAAAAAGAGTTAAATATGAGACAAAGACGCAGGATGGAAATTCTTAGTGATTATGATTGTAATATCCAGTATCACGCAGAAAAGGCAAATGTAGTGGATGATGCTTTAAGCCGAAAGTATCATGAAAAGCCAAAAAAGGTACGTTCTCTTAAATTAAATCTACAAGTAGATTTAAATGATCAAATTAGAAAAGCGCAAGAATTAGTAACCAAGGATGATACTGAAAAATTAAAAGGAATGATTAAGGAATTAGAACAAGGAACAGATGGAATTTGGAGATTTCATAGAAAGAGAATGTGGATACCTAAATTAGGAAACCTGCGCCATCGTATATTAGAAGAAGCCCATAAGTCCAAATATACGATGCATCCAGGAAGTGATAAAATGTATCAGGATTTAAGAAAGAATTTTTGGTGAATAGGAATGAAAAAGGATATAGCAGCCTATGTTTCTAAATGCTTAACCTGTCTACAAGTTAAAGCTGAACCCCAGAAACCCACAAGATTGCTGCAACAATTGGAGATGCTAGTGTGGAAATGGGAATTTATAATGATGGATTTTATTACCAAATTACCCAAAACAAGATATGGTAATGATACAATCTGGGTGATTGTAGATAGACTAACCAAGTCAGCTCATTTTCTACCAATGAAAGAAACTTTTAGTATGGAACAATTTACTAAATTATATGTAAATGAAATCGTTTCATTACGTGGAATACCTTTTCAATTGTTTCTGATAGGGACAGTCATTTTACCTCTCATTTTTTGGACAAGTTTCCAAAAAGCAATGGGAACCAAACTAAATCTAAGCACCTCATATCATCCTCAAATAGACGGACAAAGCGAAAGGACAATTCAGACAATGGAAGACATGCTTAGAGCTTGTGTAATTGATTTTGGAGGTAATTGGGATGATCACTTACCTTTAATAGAATTTTCTTATAATAACAGTTATCACACAAGTATCAATACTGCACCACTCGAAGCACTTTGCGGACGAAAGTGCCGAACCCCAGTCTGTTGGGCAGAAATTGGGGAAAAGCAACTATCTGGACCTGAGATAGTGTAAGAAACAACTGGCAAGATTATTCAAGTCAAGGAACGACTGAAAGCAGCACGTGATCGACAGAAGAGCTATGCTGATAACCGACGCAAACCATTGGAATTTCAAGTAGGAGATAAAGTATTGTTGAAAGTCTCTCCTTGGAAAGGAGTGGTAAGATTTATCAAACGAGGGAAGCTAAGTCCTAGGTATGTTGGACCTTTTGAGATTATTAGAAAAATAGGACCTGTAGCCTATCAGCTACAACTGCTAGAGGAAATGGCTGGAATACATGATGTATTTCATGTATCAAATCTCTAGAAATGCTTAGCCGATGAATCACCGATGGTACCTCTTAAGGATATAGAGGTAAATGAACAACTCAAATTTGTAGAAAGACCTCTACAGATTGAAGACAGGAAGATTAAGAATCTTAAGCACAAGAGATTAGTTCTGGTCAAAGTAAAGTGGGACTCCAAAAGAGGACCAGAATACACATGGGAGCTTGAAACAGAAATGCAAAGGAAATATCCACATTTGTTCCAGTAGACCTCAAGGACAAGCTCTAAAACAAGGTGGGGAGGATATAACAACCCTAAAGAAAACCGACGCCCTCATAAATTTTCCGACACCCTAAAAATATTTAAAATATCCCAATATGTCCCTAAAAACACCCCATACGTGAAAACGGACCCCGAATATCTTTTATATTAGTAAAATTAATTAAAAATGAAATTTTTGGGGCTCTCGCGGGGCGCGTAAGCCACCCTTTGAGCCTACGCGGGCCACGAGCGATCGAAAACGCGACGACAACCGGTGATGACACGTGTCATCATCGTGGCGAAGCTAATCGATGACCCGGATGAGCTAAACCCTACCCGACCTAGTACGCGGGCCGCGTAGGCCTTAGCCTACTCTTACGCGGGCCGCGTAAAACTCAAAATGAACCCCTATAAAGCTGGAGCTCGGGCCTTCAGTAGAATTCGCTCAAATCTTTCTTTCTTTCTCTAAATTTCACGTAGTATACTCTATACTCAGGTCTAATACCCCCCTAAATAATGAAGTTCTGCTCTGTTGTAAGTATCATAACCCCTGGATACGTATTAGATACTCTGCCCAATTGATCTAGGGTTTCGTAACGGCTGTCGTGGTTTTGCCCTACGTAGTCGTTGGAATGCCGTCTCGGGGAGGGTATTACTAATGTTAAAATGAGTTATTATACTAACAGGCGTGCATTTGTGTAATTTATAGATTATTCCGAGGGAATCCTTACAGAAAATCTAAGACAGCAATGTGAGTAATCTCCTTTTTGTTAACTGTTTTTACAAAACCTCACACGATTAATTATATATTGAGTAGTTATTGTGTATTTGTAAGGATACAATTATCGTCGGTATGTTGGGGTTTTTTATACAAAATTAGTTACTGCCTTGGGAGGAGTAACTTTTCCACAATTCGGGTTTGACAGTACCGTGGGTGGTAATTGGTATGACTTGGAAACAAATATAATTGCGAGACCGCCCTCAATACTATACAATGGATTTTATTAAAACTTGATTGAATTGGGATTCGCTCACCAGTATTTCCCACTGACAAAATTTTTTAAACGCGTTTCAGGTAAAAAAATGTGAAAGCCAAATAGTAGCCAGCTGGACAGCACTGAAGGCTTGGAAAAGTGGCAATAAAGTTACCTAAAAAGAAATAGATGTTTTTATTAAATAAAATAGGATTTATTCCTATGAAATTGTGTGTACTGAAAACTTGGGTTTTTCCCATGTGTTTAATGTTATGAAAATGTCACATTTTACTCTGATAAAATATTTCCTAACTACGGTCCTGATGTAATTTCCGCTGCCAAAATTAGACAATACCAGATACCATCAAAACTGGCCGTCGCCGTCCGTTCCTGTATTTGTATAGGGGGACGGGGGTTGCGACAGTGTACTAGAAGCTCTCTGTTAATTTGAATACATTATGAATGAGGTGTTTTGGATGGCGTATGATGACCTAGCTGAATTTGATACTGTTGAACTTGGTTAAGTGTTTCCAAGAAATATTCATAAGGGGCAACGATTTATGTGTATGATCTCACTTAGCGTTAGCTAACTATTTGAAAATCAATGCTTTTTAGCTTTTAGGATCATCACCGCAATGAGATGATTTTGATTGAGACAAGTGTTGTATGTAATGAGTGCATCGAACGTAACTTATTATGTCTAAACTCACCATTGTTGTAATATATTACTTAAGGTTAAATTTTGGTGTTGATATATACTTACCCAATCATTGATGGTAACTATATAGTTTGTTTGATAACTTTTGGGATGTAAAAAGCTTATATCTTTTGAATTCACTTTCGTATGCGTCTGTGAAAAATGAAACAAATCGGTACCTCTTTTCAAGGTTATTATTTAAGTAATAACATAAATGGGTTAGATGTGATATAGACGTTATAACTTGTTTATCACATATAAAGATAATGTTATAATTTATACTAGTTATCTTCTCGAAATTTCAATGAACTAATCCATTTTTTGGTAATCCGTAGGAGCCATACGTTCAACTATATAATGAAACATGTTGTTGCCGAGCCCAACATGTAGGATCCGAGTCTATAGAATTTGTGTATTTAAGACATAAAGAACAAACAATTTGTAAATTGTAACTTAAATAAAGTAAACACACAAGCAGGAAGATATATCAAAATTGTTTTTATATTGAAATCCAAAGATTACAATTATAGGAAAATGATTATACAATCTCCCCCTCAGCCTGATCACTCACAAATCTGTTCGTACAAAATAAAATGAGATGGAGTGATAAATAGATCTCTAACAGGTGAAATCTATTTATACTAAGTACAAAAGGTCTGTTTGCAATCAGCTAATGTCACCTTGATACTGACGTCACCCTGTAGAGCATCTAGAGAATTGAGCTCATGTTGCTCTATAAGGCTTGTTCTTCATTATGTATTCCATGTAGTCTTCCCTTAATGCTCTTCTGAGATTAGGGTCACTCATAGAACCATGTGAAGCCTTTTTGCTGACATCTTTAGCAAAGTCTTCTAATATGTTTACTTTTGGGAACTCTTCAGATTGAATTTGTTGAACCTCCTTATCCCTTTTCCCTTTACTTCTTTCTGATGCAATCATTTCTATTTATTTAAGCTTTGTATCCAAATATTCTTTGACATTTTAGGCTTTGGGAGATCATGCAAAAATGGGAATGTGAGTTTGTTTGTATCTTTTATGAAATAGAAAGACTATATCTCTTGTGACACAGTTTCTAATTCCAATGGGTGTGAGTAGTGGTTATGGCTGTGGTGGTTTTTGTTAGGATCTAAGTTTGATACTTGTAAACAAATCTACTAAAAACAATATAATTCACAAGTAGAGAGATGTTATCAATAACTGTTTTTCATTGATTCAAATGATTCTACAATCTCCCCCTCAGTCTGATCACTCATTAGAACTATTCGTACAAAAAAGAATGTATGAAGTGATAAAATAGATTTCTAACAGATGAGATCCATTTATACTATGTAGTAAAGCTCTGGTCGTGATAGGCTAACATTCCTAACAAAAATAGTTGCAACATCTGTGCAAATCTAACATCTGTTCTAACTAAGCTAAAACTGATAAAACAAGTACTGTTAGGAAACGTCTGTTTGAACAATTCTCGGTTGCTTTGATCCAAGCATTTGTTTGGCAAGAAATATGTTTGGCTTCTTCATCAGACCTTTGTAGGTCCCTATCACGTGGATCATAACGAGATTGACAATCAATCAAGGGTGTGGAATCCCCTTGATAGATCACACAAACCACAGAAACAAGAAAGATGAAGAAACACAATGCAAAATACTATTAAACGGATCTTCTATGATTTATCAAAACAAAGTTCTTACAATCATTCAAGATCCCATGAGACTCACAACCACTCTCTGTGTATTCTCTCACAAAAGCACTCAATCACTGCTCTCTCTGAATGACTGCAACTTTTCTCTTACGTCTTACATAAAACCCTAGTGCACAATGTTTATATACCACACATGCAGACTAGGCTAGGCCCACGTGCATAATAACATAACCCGGAATAAATACAAAGACAAAACTCGTACATCATAATTAATACACACAAACTCGGACATGCTTCTTGTTTATCATAAACTCGGATTGGCATGGACTAGATAAACTCGGACCTTCATCATTAGTGATAAACTCGGACATAGCATTCTTCATTAACTCGGACCATATTGTCTTGGATAAAATCGGATCTTATAGTCTTCAGTGAACTCAGATCTTGAGTCTTCATGAATAACTCGGACATATGATCTTGTGAGAAACTCTGACTCCTTGATCCTTATAAACCCTGACTCCTTGTCCTTACTTCGTAAACCCTGAATCCTTCAATAACTATCAAACTTGGACATGTTTAGTCCTCAATACCAAAGGCCATAACCAAAGCTGTTGTTACATAACGTTCACCAACAACCCCCCCCTTGACAATAGCTTGCATGAACTTAGTCTTCAGACACTCGCATTATTTGGTCTTTGGTCTTTGGATATTGCCAGCTTTAACATGAATTCTGTCAGCAATAGACTCCCCCTAAGCTGATGCATCCAATCACCAAATCTTCCAAGTTGTGAAATAGCAATCCAAGTATGTCTTCGTATTATCCATTATACATTGTAGAAGGAGGATTCTACCAAGCAGTAACACACTCCTCATCTCTTCACACCAACTTCTCAGCAACACATTGCTTCAATCTGTATACTATAAAACAAACATCTTGAGATACCATAAGAATTTTTCAACAAGGTTAAACAAATTATTATTAATCAAGAAATGGTTAAACTGTATCACAAATTAAGCAAATTCCAATTCAACACCAAACCAACACTCGAAAATGTTATCCAACACACTAGAACCTTCACGGTTTCAAAATTTTGAACTCGCTTTCTAACACCGTCTCCCCCTATCGGTAACACCACCTCCATGAATAAAAGTTTTCCATACATTAAGAATTTTAAGGAAAATGAAATTTTTTTTGGATATTTATATTTTCTGAAAACAAATAAATAACAAAAGCAATAAACAATCTATTTTTGTGAGAATCACCAGTAAGAAGATCATATCAGCAAAATCATACTCTTTCCACACCATTAGATAATTCTTTATATAATTTTCGTGGAAAGCAATCCAAGACGATTACCAGTATTGTTTATCCACTTAAAGAAAATGCATGAACATTTCAAGTTCCATTACCGTGTGACATGTTAAGGTAATATAGCACTGATATACTAGTGTGTCCCACTTCATGACATACCCCCGCGATCAAGGTATGCACAAAGGTTTCTCGTAGTAGGTGAGTATACCGAATTCATCCATTTTATTTTACAACGTTAGATAATTGGTGATCAGGTCAGTACTTCCGTACAACAAAGAGACCAATATCTAACGAGGGTTAAGACAAATACCAAATATGGTACGATTTATGCATTTTGCGCATTTGAATGACTCTCTAGGAGAGCTTCTTCAATTTCTTGGTTTTTGGCATTTTTATCTCTTTTAAGATATCTTGGTTGTACCTAGGTCAGCATGTATCTAGATGCAGCAGAAGGACAACTCTAATATCCCTGGATGAAATAACGGTAAAAAGACCCAAAACCTCAGATTTTGGCAATCTCTCAACGTAAGATTTAAGGTCATTAAACCATACGCCATTGGTGTGTTACCCACTCATACTCAGTTTGTTAGGTTTATATCACGTGGGTAAGTTAATTATTTCATGTTGTTTTCCAATTGGTACAACATATGATGAAGCTGCTATCACACTTAAGCAATTTAATTTCAAATTCAGTGTGAAAGTCTAACTTGCTAATGTACTATCATTTCTTCTTTTTCACACAGTGATAACTCATTTTTTATTTTCTATTTTTTTTTTGCTTTTGTGGTTTTCTATTTTTTTTTACTTTTTGATTTTTAAGAAAGCAATAAAATATTTACAAAATTCTTATGAAAAACTGGTTATTCAGGATTCCTCATCCCGTTGAGTTCGACTAAGTGTTCGAAACGAGCCCTATCAAATGCTTTTGTGTAAAGATCAGCTAGGTTATCTAGTGTGTCGACTCTATGAACTTCAATCAGCTTCTTTTCAGCACAATCCTTTATAAAATGATGAAGAATGTCAATATGTTTAGTTTTACTATGCTTTACGAGATTCTTTGTGATTGAAATAGTGGCATTTTGTCTATCATTATAGGAGTACGAGTGGAATTCAAACCGTAATCGTGTATCTGTTGTTGTATCCAGAGAACATGGGAGAAACAGCTACCCGCAACAATATATTCAGCTTCACACGTAGATGTAGACACGCAAGATTGCTTCTTGTATTGCCAAGACATAATACTCCCTCCTAAGAACTGACAACCCCCTATGGTAGACTTTCTGGTAGACTTGCATCCTCCAAAGTCTAAATCAGTGTAAAAAACAAACTTCAAATCACTATTAGCTGGATACCATAACCAGTGTTTAGGCCTCCCCTTCAAGTAACGAAGAATACGCTTCTCCGCTTTCATGTGTGACTCTTTTGGATTCAACAGATATTTGGCACACAGACATACGACAAACATGATGTCTTGTCTTGAAGCAGTCAAGTACATTAGCGAACCAATCATTGCCCTATATTGAGTTCGATCAACATTTTCCACAATCTCAGGATCTTGGTAAAGATTGTGATTTTCACATATAGGTGTGCTGAAAGTAGCGCAATCCTGCATTTTGAACCGAGACAAAATGTCATACACATACTTTGTTTGATGCATAAACATCCCATCTTTCTTCTATTTAACTTGTAATCCCAGAAAGTAGGACAACTCACCCATAGCATTCATTTCAAACTTGCTCTTCATCACTCGCTCGAATTCATGACACATGCTTTCATCTGATGACTAAAAAATGATGTCATCTACGTATACCTGTACCAGCATAAAGTCTTCCTTCTTTCGTTTAATGAACAGTGTACTATCAATCTGACCTCTTTCAAAGCCATTCTTTAGAAGATGTGTTAACAGTGTCTCATACCAAGCCCTAGGTGATTGATGCAATCCATACAAAGCCTTATCAAGTTTGTACACACGAACTGGATAATCTGGATCAACGAACCCATCTGGTTGTGAGACATACACCACTTCTTGGACTTTCTCGTAAAGAAAACACACTATTCACGTCAAGTTGGTAAACTTTGAAGCCCTATAAAGATGCGAACTCTAGGAATAAACGAATTGCTTCCAACCTTACCACTGGTGCAGACACCTCATTGTAATCAATCCCTTCTTGCTGATTGAACTCCTTAACGACTAACCGAGCCTTGTTTCTCATCACAATCCCTTGGTCATCTTTTTTGCTCTTAAACACCCACTTAGTCCTGATTTTCTTTTCACTTACAGGCAGGTCAACTAGCTCCCAAACCATCAACTTCTTGAAATGAGCTAATTCCTCTGCATAGCTTCAACCCATGAATTGTCTTTCAAATCCATGTGCACATTCTTCAGCTCCTCTTGGGCAATGAAACAGCTATACAAACACTCATTCATAACACCAGTCTTCTCAATGGTAGCATACAAGCCTGAATTTTCTGTTATGCTTCTCCTTGTCTGAACACCTACAGCAGGATCTCCAAAAATCATGTCAGCTGGATGATCTCTGTTTGCTCGTGTAGTAGCAATGGTATCAACTTCTAAATTTTCACCCAGGTTTGATCCAACCCTCCCCTGAATATTCTGATTCACAAATGGATTAGTGAATTCCTCCCCCTGATTAGGTCCAGATTCACTATCACTTGAATCATGATCAGCTGCACTGGAGGAAGCTCCCGGAGCATCTGTCATCGATATACTCGATCTCAGCATGAAGTCGCCCTCTTCATCCTCTCACTGATCACAGTTTGAGTCAACTGAGAGTCATCTGCATTTGAAAACTCAGGAATATTAAATGATTTAAAGACACTCTCATAATCATATAATATAGCTGGACCACTCATTGATTGTTTAGGTGTATAAGTAGTAATTCCCACATTATACACGACCTTAGTGTTACCAGTTTTCAGATTAAAACCCATTTATTCGGTGTTCCATGTACATAACCTAGAAAATAACCTTCGTCAGCTACCTCACCAAATTTTTGTTTATCTTTGTTTCTCACATTAGTGCAAGGTAAACCAAATGGTTCAAAGCCTTCTTGTTGATGCATGAGAATGTCTGTTAACTACATCTTCATCAAGTCTTAAGTCAAAGAAAATCAAGATTGGATCTTAAAAGTCAAAATTAGGGTTTTATACATGATTTCGCTTTAATGTACATAATGTTAGGGTGATTTCGCTTTAAGGGACTTGTTGATTTCGCTTTAATGGGCTTGACATATAAGCGAAATCAGATTCATGTTGATTTCGCTTATATGGCCAGGTCATTGAAGCGAAATTAACATTACTATAAATACCCGAACATGTGATCGCATTTATAACCCTTGGAGCGAGATCAGGTCATTGTAACGGTACTGAAACTCTGTCAAAATTGATTCAGAAAGTCAATAAAGTGAAGGAATTGAATAGGAAAGCTGCTGTAACGCTGCGTATACTGATTCCGCCTTTATACGTGATGATGAACTTGCTCAACTGATCGTTTAGGGTCAAGACACGGTCCAACAAGTGGTATCAGAGCTTCAGGACGAGGAAGTTCATACTACATCAGCCGATTCAACACTTTTCTCATCATTCTACTCACTTTCTTTTTATATTTTCGGTTTAAACTAGTTTCATCGGACAAAATGAGCTAAAAGTCACGTATTGTGAGCGAAACTGTTTGTTAATCAATCCTTAACAATATCAGATCTTAAAACTTACTAAAACTCAATCAATTTTAACAAAATCTCGAGTTGTTTTCAAACCGAAACTTCATCTTCAGATCTAGAACATATCAGCGGTTAAAATTGAACATATTTCATATCATTGTGATCGGTTTTAAGAATATTACAACCCTTGAAAGTTTCAGATTGAAATTCAGCGTAAAAATGAGTAAACTTGTGATTCCGCTCATGTGTACTTTCGGACTTAGCTGATTTCGCTTATCCGGACAAGTTCTTATTTCGCTCATACGGTCTGAGTTGATTTCGCTCATAAGGTCTGAGTTAATTTCGCTCATCTGGACAAGTTCTAATTCCGCTCATACGAACTTGTTGATTTCGCTCATAAGGACAAAGTCTGATTTCGCTTATACAGACTTTGTAATTTCGCTTAAAGGGAAAAAGTTTGATTTCGCTCATAAGTCAAACTTCTGATTTCGCTTAAGTGAACAGTTGTGATTTCGCTTATCAGTCTTTGAGACTGATTTCGCTTCAGTGTCCTTGTTTGTCAAAATTTTAAAATTTTTTTTTCTAAGTGTTTGATAATCTTGCAGATACATTCATGATGGATGATCTTTTCATGAACCCGTTTAGTGATATGTATGAATTCGCTGGAGATTCCGGAAACAATGATGCTTCATCAAGCAATGTGAACGAGAATCCACCAAAAGAGAAGAAAAAGGAAGCTTGGGAATCGGAAAGTGCATTTGGAACGTTCAATAAACCCCCAAAGCTAATGGCTATTGAGGAGTACAGTCGTTGGTCTAGAAAGTTTGAAGATTGGATGATGGCATTCGCGTTTCCAAGTTGGAATAGCTTGAAGAACGGTTATGACCAAGGAAACAAGAATGGGGAAGTTTTAACAGGATCTGATGAGATTGAATCATTCGTAGCCGAACAAAAGTGTGTGGCATTATTATTTCAATCTGTTCGGGAGGATATCATCTCACTGATAGACTATAAAAATGCTAAAGACCTCTGGGCAAAGTTAGAAAAGAAATGTGTCGGTAGTCAAGAAATTAAGAAAAACAAAAAGAAACCTCTTAGAAAAGAATTTGATCTGTTTGGATGTTTAAAGAACGAGTCAGTGAGTAAAATGATAGAAAGGTTCGGTCATCTGAAGCTGGAATTAGTAAGACATGATATTGACATTTCTGAAGAAGATCTTATCGACAAATTGTATGATTCGTTGCCTGATGAGATGGATTGGAGATATTATACGCTGATGCTGAAGAATACCATCAAAGAACCAGAAAAGATGACATTAGATTTGCTGATTGAAAATCTCGAGAGTCATGAGTTGGAGTTGAAAAAGACGTACAAAGTTAATCATTCATCTTATCAACAGAATCTGGATCTATACTATCCAAAGAGCATGATGCCGAAAGCTAATTCACCAAGAACTGCATTTTCTGCTGAAAATGTGTCGACAGCCGGCAAAGAAAGTCAAAGTGGTCAAAGCAGTGGAAGTCACAGTGGTTTTCACAGTGGATCTTCATCTTCTGGAAATGCTGATGCAAAGAATCGTTTTCAATGCAACATTGCAATAGACTTGAAGAATGCTCAAAACTTTGATGAAGAGTCGGCAAAGCAGCAAATGATCTTTCTAGCATCGGTGTTGGAATCGTATGAAGGATTGGTAGCTGGGAAGATTGGCAATACAAATCTGATGAAAGAAGATTACGATCAGATTGATCCGGAGGAAATGGAACTGATCGATATTCGTTGGGCTATGGCAAGTGCTGTTCGTCGTGCACAAAGATTCATGGAAATTACTGGCAGAAAAACAATTGGTGGTGCTTCTACTAAGCTGGGATTCGATAAATCCAAAGTGACATGCTTCAAGTGTAAGCAGAAGGGTCATTTCAAGAGAGAATGCCGAAACGTTTATGCTGATGAGTCGGAGAATCCTTTCAGAGATGATTACTACAAGAAGGCAATTTATCACCAGAATAAATCCGAGCCGCCTAGATTGAAGCAGGTTGAAGACAACAGAGAGAAATCTAGAGCTTTTGCAGTGATTTACGATGATGAGGGATATGATTGGAGTCAAGAGGTTCTACCAGAAGAAGATGCGGTTGGTTACGCATTCATGGCGAAAAATGAACCTATTCCATGGAAAGATGAGAGAACTGAACAGCAGAAGTATAAATACAGAAAGATGATCTCAGAAAACAAAATTACTAGACTTTCTCGTATCTATTTGGATGCAAAAAGAGCCAACATATGGGATTCAGACAGAGAGTGTTATCTTGATGAGTATGGAAATATTGCAGTTGATCACAAAACTCTCGATATAGAAGTCTTAATCATGGAAATGAAAGAAAATGATGAGTATTGGCAACACAAATGGTGGGGAACTCCAACTTCGAAAATGATTGCAGAGGAGAAAGAAGAGAAAGAGAGAAAGGAGAAAGAAGAGATAGAAGGAAAAGAATCCAAGAAGATTGATACTGGAGTTATCGATACTACGCAGGAGTTGAATGCAGAGAACCTGGGAAAGATGGCTGACAAAGTGCTAGCTGCCAAGGCACTTGAGGTAGACTCTAACTCCGTGTCTGAGTCAAAAGGCCAGGTCAGTCCAAATTTGTCAACAAATGCGTCAGGTAAAAAGATCGAAGGAAATGCTGATTGCAAAAATTGCAACAAAGAGTTCAAATTTTGTAGCACAGTCACGTATCTCAACATTAAGAAAGTTGAAGATCTGACAGCAAAGGTCAGAAATGTTGAGAATCAGATTCTTGATCGTGACAAAACGGTTAGAGTTTCAACTGAACGGATAAAAGAATTAACTAAACAAATGGAAAATGATAAAATTGATCATGACAAAGTTAAACAAGAAAATGAAAAGTTGATTCTTGAAAACCGTCAGATTTCTGAAAAATTTGAAAAACTCAAGAGCACAATGAAAGATTGTGATGATCGAAATGGTAAAACTTTTAAAGAAAATGAACATTTAAAAGCAGTGCTTAGAGTTAAAGAAGAATCAATCAACAAACAACTGGATGAAATCGCTAAATTGAAACTTAAAGTTCAAGAGGCTGTAATCGAAAACGAGCGAATCCAGTTGAAGCTTAACAGTTACAGCTCCGCAAGCTTTGTTTTGCAACATATCATTCCCAAACCCATCGGGAAAGACAAAGCGGGCGAAGATGTGTATTCTGATGGAACTGGGGTGGGTTTTCATCAAGTACCACCACCTGTTCTTCATAATTACACTAAAAAGCAGTCTGGGTTGGTTGAAATTGAAGAAGAAAAAGAAGTTAAACTTCCGGAGAACATTGATGTTATTTTTTCTACATCATCTGATGATAGTGTTCAGACAGAGATTGTTAAGAACACAGCTGAAAGTGTTTTGAATAGTGATTCAGCTGAAGATGATGGGTGTTTCTTGGACAAATACATTCAGAAATCAAAGTCCAAAAACAACTTAAGTGATGAACCGGGTCTTGTGATGTACAAGATGGCTGGATCTGATAAGTTGTATTCGGATTCTGAGTTTCCAATTGAGAATGTTAATGTGAAAAAGTTGACAAATGTTTTCAAATTGGTTGAAGTTGAGTTGTCAGAAGTGAACAGTTTGTGTCAAACAAAAAGGCAAATGAATTTTGAGAGAGATAAAGCATATTACAAAAAGCCTGTTGTTCCACCACGTTTTTATAATAACAATCGAAACAATTGGTCGGGTGGTTATCGGGGTGGTAATAGTTATCAGAAAAAGAGTTTTCAAAACAAAAGGTTTGATGTAAAGAAGGTGTTTGTGAACAGTTCAAGTTCACGTTCTTCTGAGGAAAATGAAATCTTTTCAAAATCAAATAAAGAGTTCTTTGAGAAAAGAGCTTCACATTATCAGTCTGAAGACAAAAGTCGAGTTGTTGATACTCGTACATGTTTTAGATGTAATCAAGTGGGTCACATTGCACGAAAGTGTACCAATGTGAAGCCTAAGACTGAGACTGTGAAGTTTCAACAGAAGAAAGTTGATGTGAAGGGTAAAGCACCAATCGTTGTTGAGAAAAAGAATGTGAAAAATGATAGCATCAAAGTGAAAAATGAACCCGTAAAGAAAGATGTAACTAAAAATGACAAATTTTACAAGAGGGTTGCATTATCTCAACAAGTTTGGAAACCAAAAACTGAAATGAAAATTTCAACTTCTGAAGTGAAAAAGGCTGAAGAATCAATTTCAGTTGATTATGATGCAAATTTTCCACCTTTGAAGGCTGAAAATTTCAAAATTCAAATTGCAAAAGTCAAGGTTACACCTAAGGCTGATGAGGCCTGGGTGGACACCATGTTTGAATAAGCAGTCTGAAATGCCGGAGCTTCCTGGATTGCGAAGCATGAATCGGCATCTTTATTGAAATGTTTTAAAATCAACTTGTGGTATGTGCAGGATCTTCCAAGAGCTATTTCAAAATGGATCATGGATAGTGGCGCATCACGACATATGACAGGAAAAACCGCGTTGCTGTATGATGTAAGAAATATCAATGGTGGTTATGTGGGATTTGCTGGTCATGAAGGTGGTAGAATTGTTGGTGAAGGAACGTTATCCAATGGAATTGTGACGTTTGAGAGAGTTAACTACATCACTGAGCTGGAGAACAATCTGCTTAGTATCTCGCAGATTTGTGACAATCAGTATACTACTCACTTCACTGATAAAGAGTGTTTGATTTTGAAACCTGGTTTTGTTATCCCTGAAGAATGGATTATTATGAGGGCACCTAGAGTGAATGATTTATATGTGTTAGATATGTCTGTAGCAACTACAACTACTGGTCAAGCACATTGTTTCGTGTCTAGAGCAAGTGAGAAAGAATCAAGATTGTGGCACCGAAAGATGGGGCATATTCACTTAAGGAAGATGAATCACTTGGTGCACAATAATTTGGTATTGGGTGTTAATATCAAAGGTTTTCATCTAGAAGGGGAGTGCATTAGCTGTATCAAAGGCAAGCAGAAGAAAAAGTCACACCTTACAAAACAAGTCAATTCAGTTTTATGTCCTCTGGAAAGACTTCACATGGATTTGTTTGGTCCGGTGAATGTCAAAAGTATTACAGGAGATTTTTATTGTTTGGTCGTTACTGATGATTATTCCAGATTTTCGTGGGTTTCTTTCTTGAAGACGAAAGATGAAACATTTGACAGTTTGATGGGTCTGTTCAGAAAGATTGAGAATTTGTACCAAAGGCGTATCAGAAGAATTCGTAGTGATAATGGTACTGAATTCAAGAACAGAAAGATGGAAGAATTTTGTGATGAAAGAGGTATTTTGCATGAGTTTAGTGCTCCGTACACTCCGCAGCAGAATGGAGTCGCAGAACGTAAAAATCGGACACTAATTGAGACGGCTAGAACTATGCTCGCAGATTCAAAGTTACCGATTAATTTTTGGGCTGAAGCTGTTTCCGCCGCATGCTATACGCTCAACAGGGTTCTCACTGTCAAGAAGTTCAACAAAACATGTTTTGAGCTGATCAATAATCGTAAACCAAATCTGAAGTACCTTGAACCGTTTGGGTCTCCCTGTACAGTTCTCGATTTTCAAGGCAAATTTGGTGAAAAAGGCTTAGAAGGAATATTCGTGGGCTATGCAAGTCCATTGAAACGAGTTTTCATTCCCATTTAGAAAACGATTATTGAGGCATATAATGTTGAATGTCAAGGTTATACTATGCCGCCGCAGAATCCTGGTGATTCATGGCGTTATCATTATGACAAACTTTGGGATTCGTTTGACATGAGAGAAGAATCAGAGGATGATGAAGATTTCTTTGATGAGTTGGATATTTTGCGTGAATATGAGTCGCAGTTAAGGTTCCCAGCCGAGTATTCAAGAAGACCACGGGAAACTTCAAATGACGATGAAGCAGGTCCAAGTAATGCTGGTGAACATGATGATGTCCAACAGAATGAAGTTGCTCAGGATAATCAGTCGGCTCAGAATGATAATCTAGAAGCTGAAAACATGCAGTATTTGATCACGGTGATTCAGATTCAGATTCTGAAGGGGAGCAAATTCAGTTTTCAAGTCAAACAAACCAAGTTGGTGAACAAGATGCAGAGCAGAATGTTACTAATCTGGAGGGAAATGTAGATGTTCCAAGCGAAGTGATGCCGCGAACTTTTTCATATCATCCAGAGGAGTTGATCATAGGAGAATTACAAGCTGGTGTTCGCACTCGAAATCAGATTGATAAAGGGCTTACATGTTTCTATACAAAAGTTGCTCCTTTGCAAACTGAATTCTCATTAAGTTGTTTTATCTCGCAGGTTGAGCCAAGAACTTACAGAGAGGCGCTTACTGAAGACTCTTGGGTCAATGCTATGCAGGAGGAACTTAGTCAATTTGAGAAATTGGGAGTGTGGAAGTTAGTTGATTTGCCGGATGGTTATAGGAAAATTAACACCAAGTGGGTGTTCAAGTGTAAGAGGGACGATAGAGGAGTTGTCGTAAGGAACAAAGCTCGACTCGTTGTTCAGGGATTTAGTCAATAGGAGGGAATTGATTTTACTGAAGTCTATGCTCCTATAGCACGACTAGAGGCTATCAGAATTTTCCTAGCATTTGCGTCTTGGAAGAACTTCAAAGTTTATCAGTTAGATGTTAAATCGGCGTTTCTCTACGGGAAGGTCAAAGAGGAGGTTTATGTCGGTCAGCCGCCGGGCTTTACCGATCCAATCCACAAAAACAAAGTCTACTTATTGGACAAAGCGCTGTATGGTTTACACCAGGCCCCGAGAGCTTGGTACGAGACTTTGTCTCAACACCTACTAGCCAACAAGTTCATTCGTGGAAAAGTGGATGCCACTCTCTTCACTAAGGAGGTCGATGGTCATCTTCTAATAGTTCAGATTTATGTGGACGATATAATCTTTGGGTCGACAAATGAAAATCTATGCAAAGATTTTGAATCAGTGATGAAGCAGAAGTTTGAAATGTCATCAATGGGGGAGATGAAATTCTTTCTGGGATTACAAGTTGAACAACTTCCTGAGGGAATTTTCATTCATCAGTCAAAGTATGTTCATGATATCTTGGAGAAATTCGGGATGTCAGGTTCTACTCCAGCTGCTACCCCACTTGTAACAAATCATGGGATTCACCCAGATCTCACCGGAGACAGGGCTGATGAAACGTTTTATCGATCCATGATAGGTTCTTTAATGTACCTAACTGCTTCACGTCCTGATATTATGTACCCAACGTGCCTCGCAGCAAGATTTCAGTCTAACCCGAGAGCATCGCATATGATCATTGTGAAGAGGATATTGCGCTACCTGAAAGGAACTCCTTCATTGGGGTTGTGGTATCCTAGAAAAGGCGATTTTACGCTCGAAGGGTATTCCGATTCGGATTTCGGATGCTGCAAAGTCAATTCAAAATCAACAACTGCAGGATGCCAGTTTTTTGGTCCTAGATTGGTTACCTGGCAGTGTAAGAAACAAACGTCTGTGGCGTTATCTACTTGTGAAGCGGAGTATGTTTCTGCTAGCAGTTGCTGCTCTCAGATCTTGTGGATACAGCAACAGATGCGCGACTACGGTTTGCAGTTTCTTAACACACCTCTTTTTGTTGATAATGAGGCCGCAATAAATATAACTAAAAATCCAGTACATCACGCTAAAACTAAACACATAGAAATTCGTCATCACTTTATTCGTGATTGCTTTGAGAAAAAGTTGATACGAATTGAGAAAATCCACACTGACGAACAGAAAGCTGATTTACATACCAAAGCTTTTGATAAAAATCGGTTTAAATATTTGTTAAAACTGAATGGTATGAAGCTTCTGTCGGTGTCGGATGGCATAATTGGCGTTGATGAGAGTACTGTTGCGGATGAAGACGAGAAACAATCTGCAATGGTTTGTCGAATTTTTACTTGTTTTGGTATTTAGGGGGAGTAGATGTTTGTACATAGTTTATTTTCAGAAAATACAAAAACAGTAAAAAATGCAAAAATACAAAAACATGATAAAATGAAAAAGAGCTTGTGTATATAGGGAAAATGATAGTACATCAGCTAGACGATTACAGTATGCTAAAGATTTGAAAAGTATAAAAGAGTTAAACAATCTTACTGATGATGTGTCGATAGGTTTTCACACATTTAGTAGATTTATTCGGGATATAAACCTAAAATTCAAACTTGTGAATTCGTGGGGAACACTGCTTGGATATATAGGTAACCCCTGAAATCTCGTTTGAAAGGTCTCTTAATCTGATATACTAGGTCTTTATACTCTATGATGTCTGGGGTATTATTCCGGGACTTCTGCTGAACGGTAGTTCTGACCTAGTCCCTGGCTAATACTTGCTACAATGCTTGAAACACAGCATTAAACCCTCAGCATACAATGCTTGAAACACAGCATTAAACCCTCAGCATGCTGAAACAATAAAATTGATATATGCTGTTGTTGTAAGCAAAAAGATCCTCTAAAGGGGACACACTGAAAAGTCGAAGCTGATATCTCTCTGCGTATACGGAAGTATCGACCTGAGATCCCTCGGCCCTCGCATACCTAAATTATATACAGATATCATTGTAGTATTCTCACCTGTAAGACTGATTATTGAGATTCTGGATACGGGAGTATATTCAAGAGGTGGGACACATGAATGATCTAAGTTCATAATTCATCTAAATCGTATCCTGAGTAAATTGAAATGTGTGTGGGAATTTAAAATGGATCAGTATATCGACAATCGAGGTGAATTGTTTAAATCTGAGTATGTAATGTAGCTTAACGGTACTTGTGATTTGTCTGAAAAGCTGATATGATTCCCTGACACGCTCACCAAAAATATGTTTGTAAATAGTTTACTTTGTTTACTTTCTGCAATTTAAGTTTTCTGTATTTCATTTCTTAGTCTAGAACACTTTGATAAAATCCAAAAAGATTTTATTTCTGCTTTATTTTCCGACAAACCAAAGTGGAGAGTTGATTGTTGGATTCTTAAGATGTTTGAAGCAGATGCAGGAGATTCTGGGCTGAAGAATGAGGAGAGCTTACTTTTAAGAAGTTTGGATTGTTTGAAATGATAAAAACAAGTTCATTAATTTGATACTTGTTATTTTCAGAAAATGTTTGAAATTGTTGTTTTAAAATCAGTTTGATTCGTCAAATGATCAACCAAGGTCATTAAATTGGACTTGGTAGATTAATCAAGTAATCAGGGTCATTAACTTGGACCTGAATATTTGAGTGGATTTCTAAAAACTGATTGAGTCAGTGTTTTTATGTTTGAAAGATAGAATGGTTATGTTTATTGGTTGAGAAACAGGTTTGGACTTCATTATTCCCAATGGAAGCTATTTGTCAAAGATTGAACCAGATATCTCAGATTCTAGCATAACGAAAGGGGGAGTCTGTGAAAGGGGAAGTCTGGATCAACATTCAAAGGGAAGAAAGAAGTTAGAGCCAGAAAAACAAGATTCTGAAGCTTGTGAAGATAGAGTGCTTATGATGAGATGACAGAGAGTTAGAGAAAAGACTAAGACTGAAGACTCAGGAGCTGAAGATTACGTCAACATCCAAGGGGGAGTCTGTTGATGCATGAGAATGTCTGTTAACTACATCTTCATCAAGTCTTAAGTCAAAGAAAATCAAGATTGGATCTTAAAAGTCAAAATTAGGGTTTTATACATGATTTCGCTTTAATGTACATAATGTTAGGGTGATTTCGCTTTAAGGGACTTGTTGATTTCGCTTTAATGGGCTTGACATATAAGCGAAATCAGATTCATGTTGATTTCGCTTATATGGCCAGGTCATTGAAGCAAAATTAACATTACTATAAATACCCGAACATGTGATCGCATTTATAACCCTTGGAGCGAGATCAGGTCATTGTAACGGTACTGAAACTCTGTCAAAATTGATTCAGAAAGTCAATAAAGTGAAGGAATTGAATAGGAAAGCTGCTGTAACGTTGCGTATACTGATTCCGCCTTTATACGTGATGATGAACTTGCTCAACTGATCGTTTAGGGTCAAGACACGGTCCAACACTTCTAAGTTTCGTTTCTTGTTAAACATAAGTTCATGACATGTTTTGGTAAAACGTTCAACAATTAAAACTTTATTTAGGACATGACAAGTTGTATTCACAACTTCTCCATAGAAAAGAAGTAGAAGCTTTGAATCAGAAAGCATAGTCCTAGCGGCTTCAATCAACGTCCTGTTTTTCCGCTCAGTGACTCAATTCTGTTGAGGTGTATACGGAGCAGAATATTGATGTTCTCTTCCCTTGCGAAGAAAATAGAGATCTAGAATCTGATTCTTGAATTCCGTGCTGTTATTGCTCCTTATCCTCTTGATATGTGCTTCATAGACGTTTTCCAATTTTGAAAAAGATCTATCAGCAGCTCCGCTTTCTCATTTATGTACCTAAAACGAAAACCCATGAATATCGTGAATAATCACCTGTGACAACTAAACAATATTACTTTCCACCTATGCTCCTTACGTTCACTGGACCGAATAAATCCATGTGAAGTAATTCATAAAGGGGATCTATGGAATTTACTGTTTTAGATTTTTGAGGTTTCTTATGTTGTTTCCCCTTTTGACACGGGAGACATTTATCTTCCACATGAAACCTCTACACTGGAACCCCTTCCACTATACCATTTTTAATTATGTAATTCATTTTTCGGTAGTGGATGTGGGCCATGCGTCTGTGCCACAACATAGACTTAGCCTCTGATGCTTTTTACAGTAAACACGCCACCACTGTAGAAGAATCCTTAGTACCCATGTCCATGACATAAGTGTCATTCCTCCTCGGTGCTCACATCACTATCCAATCGTCCGAGATCACCAAACCAGGTTTCAATACCAATTCTTCAGACTTAGTAAAATGGATCGAGTGACCCTTATCACAGACTTGTGACACGCTCATCAGATTGTGTTTAAGTTGCTCGACATAGTTCACTTTGTCCAATGTAATCTTTCCGTTGGTCACTTTTCCTCAACCTGTAATGTGACCTCCTTTAGTGCCTGTAAAATTCACATAACCTCCGTTTATACTTTCAAAATCAGTCAACAATCTCGCATCCCTTGTCATGTTCCTGGAGCAGCCACTATCAACATACTACAAGTTGATAATCCTCCTTAGCAGCTCCTACACAAACCAACCAAAAATTAGTTAGATTGGGGGGCCCAAGCCTTAATGGTCTTGGGTCTTCGAAATTCATCAACCAGTTGAACATTCATCCAAGATCCATCACTCCTAATAGGAGTCTTGGATCTAGGACCTATTGACCTTTGGAAATTTCGGTTTTGGAACCTTGAGTTTCACCATAAATAACCTAAGTTCGATTGTGTGACAACTCTGTTCTGTAATCATTGTATAATGTAAAACAATGTTGGTTATCTATAAAACAATGTGTTTTGGTGTTATTATATGTGTAATTGTGTTTATTTATTTTATAATTTGATTCGATTCCGATTTCAAGCTTTAAATCACTTTCTGGAAGGTTATACGTAAACTGGTGCATAAACGCAATCAGTTTAACGCAACGTACACTCCGGAACTGTGACGTAAGCTAAACATACCCTAAATAGCCCTTACATAACTTAGAAATAAGTTTCGAAGGATTCGGTATGGCAAAAACATGTTTGTTTGAACTAAAGAGCTAATTACGACAAAACTGTGAAACGAACGATGGTGACCGCCCTGATAATATTTAAATCCCAAAAATATTCTGTTATGATTAAAATTTTATTTTAATCAGGTCCGTGTTGAAAAATAAATTAAAACGCCTAAAAACGTAATTTTTCAAGTTTAAGCGCATACTGCGTGTTTCTTCGCATCGCAGTGCTTCTATTGCAAAACGCAGACAATGCAGCCAGTCTTGGCAACTGAAATTTATTTCAGTAATATTTTGGCGAGTTTATTTTTATAGAATAATAAAAATAATTTAGAACGCCATAAATTGGGATTTAAACGCTAGATAAAATACCCGGTATCCAGTTAAACACCCGTTTTAGCCTACATATAACACATTTATATAAAAAAAACTTGTACACATATATGTATGTGTCGTGTATATATGTATGAAGACAAGTGTATTTTTCTTCTTGCCACTTCTCACTCCTCCATGACACTTGTTGGTGCATGAGGACACTTGTAATTTTCCATCTCTTTAAATCACTTCATATCTTTTACACAATCAATCCAAGATCACAATCTCCTCCTTCTCTCCTCTCTCTAAAACCGTCTACCATCTTCATCACCATAATCATACCTTCAAGTCTTAGTTCATCAAGATTCATCCTCATTTCATGCTTGTTTCAAGTGGTGTGAAGATACAAAGGGGTTCCCAAGGTGTTGTCATGTGATTACAAGCTTCCTATCACCAAAATCTCATCCCACAACCTACTTGAATCTTGAAGGTATAACACTTATATTTAAATCATACCTTTAATTCATAGTTGTTCTTGATGATTTGAAGTGTCTCTTGAATCTTGGGATTTTCACTAAACTTGAAATCTAAAATGAAATGGGTCTTGAAACAAATAAAAATGGTGGTGATATATATGTATGTATAACCATATACATACATATATATATATATATATATATATATATATATATATGGGTGTATGAGTTTTGAGCTTTATTTTTGTTAAGTACTTGTTTATGTTGTTACATGTTCTTGAATGGTGGTAAAAATGCAAGTATTTGGTGATTTATGTATAATATGTTAAATGTAAATTACTTCAGCAAATTAATCTGAATAAATCTCATATTTGATGTTTTTAAACTCATAAAAAAATATGTTTCTATGATGGTATGCTTTAGGCACTTGTACATGTGAAAATATGTTGATTTAAAACTCAAGAAGTGATGAAAAATGGTTAAATGACAAAAACTGTTTTAGATCTGGTTATAAACACTAAAACTAATATTATTTGATGTATTATAGTGGCATGAAACTTTGACATAGGTTTGATAGCTTTGCATGTTGTACATATAGCTTAAAAAGTGGTAAATTATGTGAAATTTGCATGATTTATATGCTTTGTTTAAGACCTGCACTATCATGAGTATAACCATTATTTTATTCAGTAAATAACATGGGTTGTGTTAAAATTTCAAGTCTTTTTGATTTGGGATGGTTCGGGTAACGTTTGATGCAAAACTATGCGGTAAAACGGTCAAAAATCGCCTTTCAGAGTATTTTTGCAAAACTGTTTTAAATCAGTAACCAAACTGATATATTTTATATAAAAATGAGCATTTTAACTTATATTAAGTTTACTTGGTGTTTGGTTAGTCATACGTGACTTCCGACGCCCAAAAAGGTTACCGAAACGCTAAAATAAGTGTTTTTCAACATACACTAGAATGGGTTGTTCATGGGTTATTTTATGTGTTATAATGTGCAATGTGTTTTGCAATATGTGTATGATCATGTGTTAGTGTTGACAAGATTATGTGTGTTACGCTCGAGTACATATTTACAAATACACCAAAATAATAAAAAATAATAACTTTTCGAGAAATCTCAAAGTTAGGTGAAAATTCTAAGTATCGGAGAAACTTCGGTATTTTTTTTGTGCATTTTTGATTATTAAATCATTCTTATTTAATTTAGGATGAATAAACAATTTGAGGGATTGTGTATAAAAACGCACCCAAAGGTGAGTACGTAGATCCCCTCTTTTACTGTTTTCGATTGTTTTGGGGTGATTCATATGTATCAAAATGATTTCGATATTTTAACGATGGTTTCAAAACGAGTAAGATGGTTTATACTAAACTAATAACGATTTCGATAATGTGAACGAGCTTGTTGGTTATAATTACATAACGAATGACATTCATTAATTTTGGCCGAACCGACCAGTATTAGGTTATGGTACCATAGGATCCGACAAATCCCGTTATCAGACCGCACCCATGGTTATGTGTGGGTTAGGTGGGTAACGACTGAATCTGATGATTGTTAACTTACCCTTTGGAGGTTTGTTAATGCGAGAACGAGTTGAACGATGGACGAGTCACAAAGGTTTGCATGTTGTTAGCGAGACGACCAAAAGTAGTTTTCACAATTAAAACGAGAACGATTTGAACGAGTGAATGAATTGAACGATTTGGAATGATTTGAACGATTTAAACGAATGAACGATGTTCTATAACGAGAACGAATTAAACAATATTACACAACGATGTTTACGAAACTATATAAACCATACGAGTTTTATTACAAGCATGATTTATGATTCGGTTTACATAAACAAATGTTTTGGGTTAAGATTCATGGCATCGAGGTTTATAAATTATGACCAACCTATTTTGACTTGGTTATTCATTTACAATACAAACATTTTACAAAACAAGGTTTTCTAATATCAATTAACGAAGTTGTACGAGTTGTTTCAGCATACAAACGAGCCATGAATCTAATACTCATACAAAAACTATGTACTCGCCAGCATTTCTTTGCTGACTTTGTTTTTACATATGTTGCAGGTGATGTTGCTTAATGTTGATTGCGAATAGGATGCATGCTCACTTAGGACTGGACGAGGCCTTAGTGATTTAATAACGATAATAGACTATGTTGACTTGCTTGTTTAAACTTTAAGACAATGTTTAATATTCAATAAAACGAAACTCTTTGTATCCATGGTTTGAAACAATAATTATGTTACAACACTCCCCGACGTTTCCGCCACGATTTGTTGTTTTACGTGGTCGGGGTGTGACAGATTGAACTCTAGATTGACTCCAAGAACTTTGATTGTTATAATTTCTAAAGCCATCATTATAAAAATTTCGAACACCATTGTTTTGGTATCGAGTTTGATATTGACCTTGACTTCTGAAATTATGTGGTTGACCATTAAAATTATTCATTCTTAGTTAACTACTCCTAGGTCTCTTATAACTGTCTGATGTAGATTCAGGTAGAAATCTTTGTCGATTTCTTTGAAAACGCGGAACTTGTTGAGTTCTTTTTTCAGCCTTATCTACACCAACAACGACACCCCCTTGTTGCTTAGGAGCAGATTTCTTTGGAGAGTTGGACGCTCTCTGCTCACCATCAGCATTCTTTTATAGTGATTTTCCTTTCTTTTTCTCACTGACTTGTGCTTCACTCTTTTTATTAGGACAACAGCTTGCTACATGTCCCTTGGTGTGACATTTGAAGCCCGATCTTTTTTCCGAAAGCTTCTTTGCATAAGCCTTTGAACTAGATCCTTCATCTGCCGATGACGATGTCTTAGAAGGACATTGTTTAGTTTGATAAACTTTAGATTTTCCAATGTTTTTATTCTTACAAACTCCACATTTAATTCACTTTCTAACAGTGGTTTCATTTTTCATGTCACTTCCTTGACCAAATTTAACCTTTTTAACCCATATTTGCTTTATATTTTTGTAAGGTGCACTCTTAGTTTTCAAAATAGGTTCCCTGTTGTTTTCCTTCTTGACACTGATATCATCATATTCAGAAACATCACACTGTTTTGATGTGGAACTACTGGGTGATGTTGACACAAAGTCTGTTAAATTGTCTTCATTTGGCAAGAATGAATAGTCATGACCAAGAGGTGGTGGTACTTCATTGAAGCCCTTGAATCCCATTCTAGTCTTGTTATTACTTTTCTTCAAGCCACCCATCATGTGTTTCATAACAAAAAGTGGAATCTCTTAATTGACTTAATTTCTTTTCATGTGAAACAATTTTCAGTTGTGCTTCTGACAACTTTTGTATTTTTTAGAAACCTCTTTTGTTTTCTCACTCATCGTATCATGAGCTATGTCTATAATTTGAAGTTTTTCATTTAATTTGCAGGTTAAAATGTCAATGTCAATTTCATTTTATAACCTTTAATTTTCTTCAAATATAAAGACTCATTTCTTTTGATTCTTTGATTCTCGGCATATCATTTATCAGACTTTGGTTTTATGTTGATAACTTATCAACCTCACCCTGTAATTCACGACATCTTAAAAAATTGAACTAGCAGGATTAGAATTTACCTTTCCTGTAGATTTGCTCAAGTTGGCCATAAGAGCAGCAAAGTCAGCATCCATCTTTTTATCTACAGCATCCTTCTCATCATCAGACTTTAGGTTTTCTTCGTGAACTTCTATAATCTGATCAGTATCAAGTTTTTTAGCTTCAATCTCCTTCTTAACCTCAGCATCTACCTTCACTTCAGCATCATCAATTGTGGCAATCTCTACCATGAAAACATGTGTGACATTTTCATCACCTTCCAGATGAATGCTCCAATTATACGAACCCTCTCGTGCAGTGGAGATTAAAGCGCTTGAGCTATTGTTGTTAGATGCATTCCTGTTGCCTAAACTTTGACCTGGAGAATCTTGGAATGATGAGTTAGGATGAGATTCCGTTTTTGGTCTTTGACATTCCCTCGCAAAGTGTCCATAGTTCTGAAAGTTATAACACCTAACAATGGACTTATCAAAACCATCACTCTTCCCAACAAAGTTCCTTCCCGTCCTGTTCATGAACCTCTTTACTCTTCTAGAGATCATGGCTATTTGCCACTATAGATCCATCTCTTCTAGGTCATCAGGATCAATCTGATCATAATCTTCATCAAATGTAGCTGGATCAGATATTTTTCCCTGAATGTAGTTCTCATACGAAGCAATAAATGATGCAAGCAAGGCAAGATGTTTCAGCAGTCTTAAAACTCAGAGGCATAGACCTGGTATTGCTATTTTGATTACGAGGTTGTTGTCTCTTAACCCTGTTGATCATCCTGAAGCAGCAACAAAGCATACATCACCATCAGCATTAGTTGTAACCTGCTCACTTTCACATGACAGAAACGTAGTTGCCGAATCGCTAGAAGCGTTGTGAGACGAAGAGGATGGAATTCCATTGTAAACTTCTGGATCCTGAACCTGATCATATCATGTTTCCTTCTTCTTCATGTTCAGCTCATAAGCTCTCAACTTTCCAACAACCTCTTCTAGGTCTTTAGTCTCATAATCAGGTTCCCCCTTTATTATGAGCGCATAGATATCCCACATCACAGGTAGGGCATCGAGCAACTTATCTTATTTTTATGTCAGTGTGACCCTCTATGTCATAATTATCCATTTCTGACATTAGATGATAATATCTTGTGATGATATCTTCATCGACTCATTCACACTTAAAGACAACAAACTGCTTCTTCAGTAAATCAACCTTGTTTTTCTTCACATCAGTGTTTCCTTCATACCTCTTATCAAGCGCATCCCACATCTCTTTCGATGTTGTGTATCTCTTGAAAGTTTTTTTGCGCTATCTGGTAATGATACTTTGATCGCAGCCAACACTCTCTTTTCAGCTTCGTACATTTTCTTTTCAGCGTCCTGCATATTAACTTAGGCAGTGACACGTTGTCTACCTTCAAAGTCGTGGGTTGGGTTTATGTACCCATCTTGAATACAAATCCACATTCGTGTGTCTTGATATTCAATAAGCGACTGATTAGACATGTTCGACATCCTAAACGCCCCAACTGATCAACTCACAAATCTGAACAAATTTCAAATTCGAACTTTATAACTCAACACCTTATAACTTGTACAATCCGAAAAATTGCAAAGTGTTTTAACTTCGGACAGGTAATAAGCTGGTGTGAATAATAGTTCAGACTAATAATACCGGACAAGCAAGTTCGGACACTTCAAGTAGTTAATAAATCTAGACATTTAAGTATTAAATAAGTTCGGACCATTCAAGTAATAAATAAGTTCGGACCACTCAAATTAAATGGAGGAGTTTTTATTAAATCCGGAACAAAGTGATACCCGGACAAGTCGGTTGCCAAAAAATCCGGACCCTTATAAAAAAAGAAACCCGGACCCTTACATGAATAAAAGTCAAACTAGGATAAAATAATAATTCTCGGACATTACAAAGAATTTAAATTAAATCCGGAAATTCACATGAATTTATGTCAACCTCTAATAATTAATTCCCTAACAAAGTTATTAAAATCCAGAATACTTATATGCGGAAACCCTTAAAAGAGAAACCTAGAACCAAGGTATGGAATTATATTATATCCTGAATTTACTATAATCCGGAAACCTTTTGATCACTATTAAATATGGAACCCTGGATATAAACTAGGAAGTAACTTTATCTTTGAATGTAAACTCAGAATTAAATAAGATCGGACCACCTTGAGATCAACTTATATTTGGAATATAACCTGGAAGTCTGCGACAATTATAATTAAACCCGAAAGCTTGTATGAATTATTAACTAGGATCACGCAGATAAATGTGAATGCATATGTCTGTAGCTTACGTCATGTATTGAGTCTTATCTTGCTTAGTAGTTTGAAGTATGTTTTAGATTGTATTTCGTAATGAATTGGAAGGTATTGTATTGTATTGTATTGTATTGTAGATGCCCCATTCGCACGAATGGCCCATTCATGCGGATGGGACATAATCCCAATTCATGTGAACCCACCAACTGCTCCTATGGATTCGTGCGGATCTGTGATGCCTATAAATAGGAGTGGTGGGTTGTTCATTTGGTAACTTTTTGGCAGTTGTTGCGAAGCGCTGTCAAATTCTTTTCTCGGCTTTGTAGCTCCTTTCAATCAATAGAAAAGAATGCTCAACGGTATTCTTGTGTGTTTGTTCACTTCCTACTCGGATTCCGCATGAGATACGAAGATCAACTAACCGGTCGGAGCATTCAGAGCACCGAAACGGTCCTTACCAGTGGTATCAAAGCTTGGAGACCGGTTTCGAGGACCTAGAATGTCACACCCCGACCATGTAAAACAACAAATCGTGGCGGAAACATCAGGGAGTGTTGTAACAGAATTATTGTTTCACAACCATGGAATACAAAAAGTTTCATTTTATTTATTCATTAAGTAATTTACATTGTTTTAACATGAAACAAACGAGTTACATATCGACTATCACTGTTATTATGTCACTAAGGCCTCGTCCAGATCCTATGTGACTCATGCATCCTAGTAATCAACATCAAGCAACATCACCTGAAACATATGTAAAAACAAAGTCAGCAAAGAAATGCTGGCGAGCACATAGGTTTTATAAGAGTGTCGGATTCATGGCTAGCTTACATGTTGCAATACCTTATTGAAAACCTTGTTTGAAAAGAGTATAATATTGCAACGAAATTAACCAACTCAATTCAAGCGGGTTGTAATTTATAAAACCTCGTAGCCATGATTCTTAACCCAAAAGCATTTGTTTTAGTAAACCAAATTGTAAAACATTTCGTATTAACTCGTTTAATAAATCTCGTATGGTTTATATCCTTTCGAAAACATCGTTATGTGACATTGTTTCAAAATCGTTTACCCAAGTGAACTAAATAACGCCACGGTATGTAATATGTTGAAAACACTTATATATAAGAAGTACCCGTGAAGTATCTACCATGTTTTCACCATATTACACCCGTTCCGTTATCTAAACACTTAACCAAAAACCAATCATTTATCCAACTCGTTTAATCTTGTTCAAATCGTTTCCAAATCGTTAACTCGTTTAAATCGTTTAAATCATCCTCGTTTTAATTGTGAAAACTATATTTGGTCGTCTAGCTAATAACATTCAAACCTTCGTGACTCGACTATCTCGCTTCTCGCATTAACAAACCACCAAAGGGTAAGTTAACAATCAGATTCTGTCATTACCCACCTAACCCACACATAACCAAGGGAGCAGTACGATAACGGGATTTGTCAGATCCTATGGTACCATAACCTAATTCTGGTCGGCTTGATCAATGCTAATGAATGTCATTCATTATGTAACTACGTCCAACAAGTTTGTCCACATTATCGAAATCATTATTAGTTTAATATAAACCATCTTAGTCGTTTTTGAAACCATCGTTTAGATATCGAAATCGTTTGATACATATGAATCACCCCAAAACAATCGAAAACAGTAAAATAGGGGAACTATGTACTCACATGAAATGCAAAGTATCCTCAATCAATAGAACTTCAACAAACTCAAGTAAACCAGAGAAATCAAGCACCACCTAGTAATCGAATCACTAGTCAAACAATCGACACCTCAATCGGAAGATCGGATAGGATGAGGTCTTGTAAACCAATGAGTGTTCGTACTCATGTGATATGGTTTAACAAAGTCTACATCCTAGATCGGAACCTAACCTAAGTGCTTTCGACCCATTGCGACCCATTAAGGTAGCTTAGGCTACTTTAACGCGTCGTTCGCGCAAATGCGCGTTCGAGACGTCTAACTAGTCCTATGACAAGTATTATATACCTAAACATGTTGCATAATCGATTAAGTGACAAAATTTTATGTTACATATGCTTAATTACCAATTATGCATGAAAATGGCATTTTGGTCAATTACCTAAGGCATATAAATTACCTATCATACAACTAATTAAACCTAAGCGACCATAAGGTATAACCTCGGAAGGTTATTCCCTATACAACTATGGTCACTAAACATGCTTGGTCGGATCCTAATGATTGACCAAACGGGTCGAGTTCGAAAGTCTAAGCGGGTGTTTAGTCCGCTTGACTTACGACTCTACACAAGCACTAATCTAAAAGTGACGAGCTAAACATGTTAAGACATGTTTAGTTTAGTTAGAAAACAGGTTTTGATATCAAAACAAACGGTTTTGATACCCAAGAGTAGTTTGGTTACAAAATACGCATAAATACGCATTTTGGCCGAAACTACGACTCGTCACTACGCCTAGTCAACGTGGTAATCAGTAGGTATAGTCACAAGGGACTATAACCATCGTGATTACGCTCACGTTGCAAAGTTCAAATGAACTTTGTGTTGACCACTGACTGGTCAAAGATTAAAGTCAAGCTCTGTTTGACTTTCATGCTTGAAAAACGAAACAAGAACGAAAGAGGACTTACAAAGGGTCCAAGAATGGAAAATCTAGATCAACTTGCTTAGGTATGAGGTGCTAAGCCTCAACTTAGAGCAAAAAGATCAGATTTGTGTGAAGATTGCAAAGAACTATGGTGGGTATTTATAGGAAATGGACCACCGTTAGGATCGTTTATCGGGAAATGAGCTTCGATCATGGCCGTACACCTCATGCCCATTGATTTGTAATACTAGGGGTGCCCCAAAACCAGCAAATGGTATTGAAAAAGTTACAAAAAAGACCACCAAGTTCAATCCTATTGCTGAAAAATGCTAAAATTCAAGTTTCTGTCCAGATCAGGTGCTCGCGTCGCGCCACGGGAAAGGCAGTTGGTGGTGGCGCAGCGCCACCAGGTACCAGTTCCAAACTTTTTGCCAAAATGGCAGAAATGGTCCCTACGCATGTTTAAGGCCTTTTCCGATGCGTTTAAGCCCCGTTAACCCCATTTCAAGGCTCTAAAATGAAGTTAAAGTATAGGGAACTCAAAACATGCTCAAAAATATCTCGGATGTCGGCTCGTTTGGTCGTACAGTTGCGTTGTTCGGTTAATTACGACGGAAGTCGTAACGAACACAAAAACGATCCAAATTAAGCGACGAATGGAATTTTATCAAGCCAATCACTAAAATAAAATATTTTAATGATTACATAAATTTTTGGATGTCCGGATATATTCAGAACATAAGATATGCGCGAAAATGCAAACTTGTGCACTTTTTGACGCTTTTAGTCCCTATTGATCAATAAAGTTTATTTTAGCATACTGAACCCCTCAAAGCCGATTTATAAGCTATGTAAAGGTTATTTAGGGTATGTTTAACTTATGATCAAGTTCCGGAATTTTCGTTACTATACAAATCGATATTGTTTCACAGTTTGACACAATTAGTCCCTATGAACGAACAAACTTGATTTCAACACACCAAACCATCCAAAACTTATTTCGAAGTTATGTGGAGGTTATTTAAGGTATGTTAAGCCTATGTCACTATTCTGGAGTGTTTGTTGTGTTAAACTGACTGCGTTTATGCACCAGTTTGCATATAACCTTCCAGAAAGCGATTTAAAGCTTGAAATCGGAATCGAATCAAATCAAATCGTTAAATCATCAAACACAAATACACACATAATAACACCAAAACACATATAATAACACCAAAGCGCATTGTTTTATTGATAATCAACATTGTTTTACATTGTATATCGATTACAGAGCATAGTTGTCACAGTCTCCCCTACTTCAGGAAATTTCATCCCGAAATTTTAACTAGAGGAAGCTTGTGAAAACAAATGCGGATACTTCGTCTTCATCTGGTCCTCACATTCCCATGTAAACTCTGGGACATGTTTGGACTCCCAACAAACCTTGACCAATCGAATCCGTTTGTTCTTCAACTGTTTGAATGCACGGTTCGTTATCTCCACAGGTTTCTCGACAAAGTGCATCGTTTCATCGATTTGGATTTCGTCGAGAGGGATGTGAAGATTTGCATCAGCTAAACACTTTCGAAAATTGTACACGTGAAAAGTCGGATGAATATTTCCAAGCTCTGGAGGTAGCTCTAGTCGATAGGCAACCTTCCCAATCCTTTCCACAATCTTAAATGGTCCAACATATCGTGGTGCAAGTTTTCCTTTCTTTCCAAATCTCACCACTCCCTTCCAAGGTGACACCTTGAGTAGGAAACGGTCTCCGACTTGAAATTATAAGGGCTTGCGTCGCATATCCGCATAACTCTTTTGACGGCTTCAAGCTGTCACAAGATTATCGTGGATTTTCTTGATTTTGTCTGTTGTTTCCAGAATGAGCTCAGGTGCAGTAAGCTGAGCTTCACTGATCTCATTCCAACAGACAGGTGAACGTTATTTTCGACCGTAGAGAGCTTTAAATGGTGTCATATTAATGCTAGCATGATAACTATTATTGTATGAGAACTTGATCAATGGCAGATGAGAATCCCAATTACCACCAAAGTCTATCACCCACGCTCTAAGCATTTCCTCCAAAGTTTGAATCGTCCTCTTAGATTGTCCATCTATTTGGGGATGATAAGCAGTGCTTAGATTTAGCTGGGTTCCCAAAGCAGATTGCATGGTCTTCCAGAAATGAGATGAAAACCGAGCATCACGATCGGAAATGATATCCAAAGGAACACCATGTCGTGATACAATCTCATCAATATAAATCTTTGCAAGTTTATCAGCAGATAGATCCTCGCGAATCGGAATAAAATGAGCTGATTTTGTTAATCGATCGATAACAACCCAAATAACATCATGACCTTTAGACGTACGCGGTAACTTAGTGATGAGATCCATTGCAATGTTCTCCCACTTCCAAACCGGTATCTCTGGTTGTACAAGCAAACCAGAAAGTCGTTGATGCTCAGCCTTAACTTTGAGACAAGTTAGGCATTTCGATACATACAAGGCAACATCCTTCTTCATACCAGGCCACCAGTACTGAGTACGAAGATCCTTGTACATTTTATCAGCACCAGGATGGATAGAATATCGAGACTTGTGAGATTCTTCCATCACTAAAGTGCGAAGATCGTCTTGTTTCGGAATCCACAAACGATCCTTGAAATAAAGCAAACCATCGTCTTTCCTTTCGAGTTTAAGTTCGAGTTGAAGCGGTAGCTCATATTTCAATAAGCCTTTGATCACACAAGATCGTTGAGCTTGAAGGACACGAGATTGAATATCAGATAGAGTGCGAACAGAATGAAGCTTGACTCGTTCCTTTCGACTAAGCGCATCGGCTACGACATTCGCCTTACCAGGATGGTAGCGAATCTCGCAATCATAATCTTTTAAGAGTTCAACGCAGCGTCGTTGCCTCATGTTCAGCTCCCTCTGATTAAGAATATGCTGGAGACTTTTGTGGTCTGTGAAAACCACACACTTCATTCCATAGAGGTAGTGTCTCCAGATTTTGAGAGCAAAAACCACAGCTCCCAACTCAAGATCATGAGTTGTGTAGTTCTTCTCGTGAACTTTCAGCTGTCTTGACGCATAAGCTATTACTTTACCTCGTTGCATAAGAACGCAACCAAGGCCTAAGTTGGACGCATCACAATAGACAACAAAATCATCGTTTCCTTCAGGTAGAGATAAAAGAGGAGCATCACAGAGCTTTCGTTTCAGCGTTTAGAACGTTTCTTCTTGCCTAGGTCCCCACTCAAAAGGCTTATTCTTCTGAGTCAAAGCAGTGAGTGGAACTGTTTGAGAAATTAGAAATGAATCGACGACGATAATATCCTTCAAGACCAAGAAAAGATCGAATCTCTGTAGGTGTCGTCTGTGTGTTCCAATCCTTAATACCAGCTATTTTGGATGGATCTACATGAATACCCTGCTCGTTGACTATATGACCCAAAAACTGAACTTCTTTAAGCCAGAATTCACACTTGGAGAATTTAGCAAAAAGTTGTTCCTTCTTCAGGAGTTCCAATGTCAAACGAAGGAGTTGCTCGTGATCGGCTCGAGACTTCGAATAAATGAGAATATTGTTGATGAACACACTGATGAACTTGTCTAAATAAGGTTTACAGACCCTATTCATTAAGTCCATAAAGATAGCTGGGGCATTTGTCAAACCAAAAGGCATGACAGTGAACTCGTAATGCCCATATCTCATGTGGAAAGCAGTTTTGGGAATATCTTCTTCGAGAACACGAAGTTGATGATACCCAGAACGCAGATCGATCTTGGAAAAGCATGAAGCACCTTGCAGCTGGTCGAAGAGATCATCAATTCGAGGTAGGGGGTATCGATTCTTGATGGTAAGCTTATTAAGCCCACGATAATCGATACACATTCGAAAAGATCCATCTTTATTTTTCACGAAGAGGACAGGAGCGCCCCATGGTGAAAATCTCAGACGGATGAATCCTTTATCAGATAACTCTTCAAGCTGTTTCGATAACTCTTGCATCTCCAACGGTGCAAGACGATAACGTGCTTTCGCAATCGGGTTGGCATTGGGTAAAAGGTCAATATGAAACTCGACTTGACGAACTTGAGGCAAACCAGGCAGTTCATCGGGAAACACCTCTGGATAATCCCGAACAATCGGAATATCCTGAATACTCTTGCTCTTGCTTTTCTCCTCGGTGACATGAGCCAGAAAAGCAACATATCCTTTTCGCAAATAACTTTGGGCTTTTGTACACAACATAAGCTTCAATCCACCAGATGGCTTCTCGCCACGAACTTCCAGAACATCGCTAGACGGAAGAGGAATATGAACAATCTTATCGAAACAAACCACCTCAGCATGAGGTTTGGTTAACCAATCCATCCCCACGATAATATCGAAGCTCCTAAGTTGCATCAATGTGAGGTCAACGGGAAAAAGATGGTTATCAAGGTTTAACTGAAAATTACGAATAACAGAATCGAGAACAAGGGGTTTACCAGTAGCAACTTCGATAGATAAGGGTTTCCTCAGTTTAGTTCTAGGTATCGCAAGTAAAGGCTCAAAAGATAACGAAACAAAACTTCTATCGGCACCAGAATAAAAAAGAATAGATGTAGGTCGATTGTTAACAAGAAACGTACCATTGACAACCTCGTTGTCTGCCCTCGCTTCGTTTGCATTCAGGTTGTACGCTCGTCCACGAGCGTGATTCACATTCGCATTGAAATTTGCGTTTGGATTCGCATTTGCATTCACCAACCTTGGGCAGTTGTTGCGGAAATGACCAAACTCTCCACAATTGAAACATGAACCTGGTGGGAATCTCGCAGCATTCCCCTGAACCGGAGCTTGAACCTGGGCAACCTGATTCTGACCCAGACGACAAATGTTGGCCAGATGCCCAAGTTTACCACACGTTGTGCATTGTTTGCAAGCTTGTTGTGCAACATGATGACCGTTGCAGCGAGCACAATGAGGTGCGGTACCTGCATACGCTTTCTTCACAGGAGGTTGAGCTAGTGGGTTCTGAGCATTTTGTGCAGTTACTGCAAAATTCTGAGCACCCTTTCGCTTTCTCGACTTCTTCGACGACTTATCTTTCTTACCCTTACCGTTTTCCTTGACAGAATCGGTCGACTTCTTCTTATCACTCTTGTGGGTAAGTTTACCCTTCCTGACTTGAGACTCAGTCAGGGTAGCCGACAACTAGATCTCGTGACGAACAGTAGTAGGATTAATGACAGTCACAGTATCCTATATGGAATCGGGTAAACCATCGATATACCTCTCTATCGCTTTCTCCAACGGGGTAACCATAGTAGGACACAAAAGACTGAGTTCCTGAAAATGATCCGTATATGCACGGTGTTCTCCCCCATCTTTCTTTAGATCGTCAAACTCTCGTTCTAAAGTTCGAATTTCGTGACAGGGACAAAACTCTTTCATCATGGGAGCTCGAAGCTCTTCCCATATATGTGCTAATGCCACTTCGGCACCCCTATCACGCATCACTCCGTTCCACCACGTAAGAGCACGCTTCTCCAACACACTTGATGCAAATTCAACCTTATGCCCATTCGGACATTGCACATGTCTGAATGTGCTCTCGATACTCCCGAACCACTGCAGGAGCGCAGTTGCTCCTCGCGACCCAGAAAACTTTAGTGGCTTAGCAGAATTGAAATTCTTGAAATTACATTGTGCATTATTGTTGTTATTGTTGTATAACTCGTGGATTTGGGTCACAACGCCTGGAAGCATAGCAGCCATTTGCTGAGAGACAAGGGCTGCGACTTCTTCAGCAGTAAAATATTGTGCATCACGTCAAGGAGGCATGGCCTAACAAGGAAATATGAGAAACGAGTGAGGTTGATAATTAGGAAAAACAAAAGAGGTATCGACAAAACACAAGGAAGGCGATCATTTGTTCGTTACCTCGAACAAACAAATGACACGCACTGACTAATCAAAGTAAATGAATCAAAATAATGTATCGCGAAGACATGCTCGCCTATAAGTGAACACTCACCCCAAGAGTTCCCAGGTAAGAGTGACTGGTCCGATTATGTGGATTTGTACGAACACTCTAGCCTTAGACAGAAAACTCAGGGTATAGGCATTCACTCTTCCAGTTTGCACGTGTTCACATTATTTAGACCCAAACTTTGACGAGATTTTGAAAACTCAAAAGGCACTAAGCCAAATATGAGTCAAACTGGAAGGGTTCAAAACCTAGTAATCAATCATCCTAGAACGGATGATTAATCTTCGAAGTGGATTCGAATTTGTGTTCTCATTGTGGTTATCACCTAAGGGTAGGTGACGATTTTGTTTAAAAAAAAATCTAAACACAAGTAAACTTGTGTTAGGGTCCTAGAAAGTTATAGTCTAGGTCAAAGCATTACTAATAACCTAATTCCCTATAACCATTGGCTCTGATACCAAATCTTCTGTCACACCCCGACCACGTAAAACAACAAATCGTGGCGGAAACGTCGGGGAGTGTTGTAACAGAATTATTGTTTCACACACATGGAATACAAAAAGTTTCATTTTATTTATTCATTAAGTAATTTACATTGTTTTAACACGAAACAAACGAGTTACATATCGACTATCACTGTTATTATGTCACTAAGGCCTCGTCCAGATCCTATGTGACTCATGCATCCTAGTAATCAACATCACCTGAAACATATGTAAAAACAAAGTCAACAAAGAAATGCTGGCAAGCACATAGGTTTTATAAGAGTGTCGGATTCATGGCTAGTTTACATGTTGCAATACCTTATTAAAAACCTTGTTTTGAAAAGAGTATAATATTGCAACGAAATTACCAACTCAAATCAAGCGGGTTATAATTTATAAAACCCCGTAGCCTTGATTCTTAACCCAAAAACATTTATTTTAGTAAACCAAATTGTAAAACATTTCGTATTAACTCGTTTAATAAATCTCGTATGGTTTATATCCTTTTGAAAACATCATTATGTGACATCGTTTCAAAATCGTTTACCCAAGTGAACTAAATAACGCCACGGTATGTAATATGTTGAAAACACTTATATATAAGAAGTACCAGCGGCATATCTACCATGTTTTCACCATATTACACCCGTCCTGTTATCTAAAGACTTAACCAAAAACCAATCGTTTGTCCAACTCGTTTAATCTTGTTCAAATCGTTTCCAAATCGTTAACTCGTTTAAATCATCCTCGTTTTAATTGTGAAAACTATATTTGGTCGTCTCGCTAATAACATTCAAACCTTCGTGACTCGACTATCTCGCTTCTCGCATTAACAAACCACCAAAGGGTAAGTTAACAATCAGATTCAGTCATTACCCACCTAACCCACACATAACCATGGGTGCAGTACGATAACGGGATTTGTCAGATCCTATGGTACCATAACCTAATACTGATCGGCTTGATCAATGCTAATGAATGTCATTCGTTATGTAACTACGTCCAACAAGTTTGTTCACTTTATCGAAATCGTTATTAGTTTAATATAAACCATCTTAGTCGTTTTTGAAACCATCGTTTAGATATCGAAATCGTTTGATACATATGAATCACCCCAAAACAATCGAAAATAGTAAAATAGGGGAACTATGTACTCGCATGAATTGCAAAGTATCCTCAATTAATAGAACTTCAACAAACTCAAGTAAACCAGAGAAATCAAGCAACGCCTGGTAATCGAATCACTAGTCAAACAATCGACACCTCAATCGAAAGATCGGATAGGATGAGGTCTTGTAAACCAATGAGTGTTGGAACTCATGTGATATGGTTTAACAAAGTCTACATCCTAGATCGGAACCTAACCTAAGTGCTTTCGACCCATTGCGACCCATTAAGGTAGCTTAGGCTACTTTAACGCGTCGTTCGCGCAAATGCGCGTTCGAGACGTCTAACTAGTCCTATGACAAGTATTATATGCCTAAACATGTTGCATAATCGATTAAGTGACAAAATTTTATGTTACATATGCTTAATTACCAATTATGAATGAAAAGGGCATTTTGGTCATTTACCTAAGGCATATAAATTACCTATCATACAACTAATTAAACCTAAGTGACCATAAGGTATAACCTCGGAAGGTTATTCCCTATACAACTATGGTCACTAAACATGCTTGGTCGGATTCTAATGATTGACCAAACGGGTCGAGTTCGAAAGTCTAAGCGGGTGTTTAGTCAGCTTAACTTACGACTCTACACAAGCACTAATCTAAAAGTGACGAGCTAAACATGTTAAGACATGTTTAGTTTAGTTAGAAAACAGGTTTTGATATCAAAACAAACGGTTTTGATACCCAAGAGTAGTTTGGTTACAAAATACGCATAAATACGCATTTTGGCCGAAACTACGACTCGTCACTACGCCTAGTCAACGTGGTAATCAGTAGGTATGGTCACAAGGGACTATAACCATCGTGATTACGCTCACGTTGCAAAGTTCAAATGAACTTTGTGTTGACCATTGACTGGTCAAAGCTGAAAGTCAAACCCTGTTTGACTTTCATGCTTGAAAAACAAAACAAGAACGAAAGAGGACTTACAAAGGGTCCAAGAATGGAAAATCTAGATCAAGTTGCTCAGGTATGAGGTGCTAAGCCTCAACTTAGAGCAAATAGATCAGATTTGTGTGAAGATTGCAAAGAACTATGGTGGGTATTTATAGGAAATGGACCACCGTTAGGATCGTTTACCGGAAAATGAGCTTCGATCACGGCCGTACACCTCATGCCCATAGATTTGTAATACTAGGGGTGCCCCAAAACCAGCAAATGGTGTTGAAAAAGTTACAAAAAACACCCCCAAGTTCAATCCTATTGCTGAAAAATGCTAAAATTCAAGTTTCTGTCCAGATCAGGTGCTCGCGTCGCGCCACGGGAAAGGAAGTTGGTGGTGGCGCAGCGCCACCAGGTACCAGTTCCAAACTTTTTGCCAAAATGGTAGAAATGGTCCCTGCACATGTTTAAGGCCTTTTTCGATGCGTTTAAGCCCCGTTAACCCCATTTCAAGGCTCTAAAATGAAGTTAAAGTATAGGGAACTCAAAACGTGCTCAAAAATATCTCAGATGTTGGCTCGTTTGGTCGTACGCTTGCGTTGTTTGGTTAATTACGACGGAAGTCGTAACGAACGCAAAAACGATCCAAATTAAGCGACGAATGGAATTTTATAAAGCCAATCACTAAAATAAAATATTTTAATGATTACATAAATTTTTGGATGTTCGGATATATTCAGAACGTAAGATATGCGCGAAAATGCAAACTTGTGCACTTTTTGACGCTTTTAGTCCCTATTGATCAATAAAGTTTATTTTGGCATACCGAACCCCTCAAAGATGATTTCTAAGCTATGTAAAGGTTATTTAGGGTATGTTTAACTTATGATCAAGTTCCGGAATGTTCGTTACTATACAAATCGATATAGTTTCACAGTTTGACAAAATTAGTCCCTGTGATCGAACAAACTTGATTTCAACACACCAAACCATCCAAAATTTATTTCTAAGTTATGTGGAGGTTATTTAAGGTATGTTAAGCCTATGTAACTATTCCGGAGTGTTTTTTGTGTTAAACTGACTGCGTTTACGCACCAATTTGCATATAACCTTCCAGAAAGCGATTTAAAGCTTGAAATCGGAATCGAATCAAATCGTTAAATCATCAAACACATATACACACATAATAACAACAAAACACATATAATAACACCAAATCACATTGTTTTATTGATAATCAACATTGTTTTACATTGTATATCGATTACAGAGCATAGTTGTCACATAGAACACAAGATACTAAAGATTTTGAATCTGATTTCATCATCTTTCTACTCATTCTTCTACTACACATCTTCTTCAAACTAAAAACGCAAAATTAACGTCGAATCCATGGACAAAATTGACTGATTTTTGGATATTGATGTGTTCAAAATACAACATATAAATTACATCAAATAACACATAAAATCAACCCTTTTCTAGTACTAATGTTGGAAAAAGCTTGCGTTTTTGTTCCTTTTGAATAAACAAGGTTAAATGAACTTAAAAGAACAAAAGAAGCAAAAAGACAACAAAAACCAACATAAAATACTATAAAGAAGGAATGACCAACTTGCCGAGCCCCCATCCACAACCAAACCCAAGAAATAACAAAGACAGAAGCTCTGGCACGGGGCCGTGCTCACCTAGCACGGGCCATGCCCAGTGGGAATTCACTCCAGTAGAAAGTGACAACAATAAAAGACAAATTTCAAGCTCAACACGTGGCCGTGCTAAACCAACATGGGGCTTGGTCAACTCTTAGATTTCAAGAAGTACAGCAAGTACATTGGCCACGGGTCGTGCCGTTGACACACGGTGCCGTGTTAGCACAAGTCTGACACCGCAGTTAATGTAGAAGAGACAGGCTGATGGCCACGGGGCCGTGCTAGATGTTCTGTTTTCAGCTATAAATAGGGATGCTTGGTTTCACTTCAACTCATCCCTTGGCAAACCACTTCTCTCTTACTTGCCACCACTCCACCACCAATACAACACCATCATACATTTTTCCATCTTTAAAGTGTGTGTAGTCTCGGGATCCAAGATTGATCATAAGAATCTTTGTCAAACAAAGGCCATGCTTGGCTAAATTCTTACATCACTTGGCGAAGACATATCTTTTATGTATTTCTTTTATGATTTCCAACCTTTGGCTACTTTTTAATTGGGTATGTATTAATGACTTTAATAATTATTTTTTTTATATTGAAGGCGAATTTATTTAAACATTCTTCATATGTTCATTTACTCAACATGTTCATGTCTTTAAGGTCTATATAAAGCATGTTAATTAACCCAAAAGGGAGATTAGGAGGGTGGTTTGGGTAATTCTATGTCTCGTTCAGTGTATAGATCCTGCGAGAACCTCACGAGTCGGCGCGGACATTACCCACCACGGGAGAGGTGCAAAAAGCTTGAATCCCTTATTCTTAAACTACTATTAAAACTTTAAACCAACCCCGCGAGTACTGTATCCCTACTAACTCAGACCAACGGGTTGAGGGTGATCGCCGCCTCATAAGGGGGGTCCACCATATTTTGCATTAATAACTTACTTAATTATCTTTCAATATTCCGATCTAGTAGGATTGTATCCTTGCTGACTCAAACCACTAGGTTGAGGGTAACGTCGCCTCCAAAAGAGGGGCCTGCTACTATAATTAAGATAATCTCTTAAAATGCCCAAAGTGCGAAAATCATCAAAAGGATACATGAAAGATAAGTTGGATCCAAGTGACTCTTTCTTGTCTATTATTTTTATTTTATTTTTATTTTATGTTTTTATCTTTTTATTAGCTTAAAAATCTTTTCTCAAAAATTGGTTCGATTAAATGTTGACGATAAGTCAGTACTAAAATCTCTTGTGTCCTTGGACGACCTCGGTATCTTACCATCACTATACTACGTTCGCGATGGGTATACTTGTCCTAGCATGTGTGTAGAGTGATAGTAGAATATCGGTTTTTATAAATTTACACCTCAAAATCGGCGAGTAAAAAGATCTCAAAATATAACTAAAAAATACAACTCACTCACCCACGCACGTTAAGTTTTTGGCGCCGTTGTCGGGGACACAAGGATTTTAAGGAAGCTTAAAATTAACGGCCTAATCAAATTCTATTATTTTTTCAAAATTGCGCGCTCTTTTTAAATTTTTTTCTTTTTTACAGTAGGTTAACACGGGGCCGTGCTGCTGGGACACGCCCCCGTGCTGCATTTTTTTCTAAAACTTTTTTAAAACACCTAGATACAGAACTGAACACGGGGCCGTGCCAATTTAGCACGAGGTCGTGCTCAACCTTCTGTTAAATTTTGAATTTCTGTTTTTGATCCCGAGGCTCGTTATTCTTCTGGGTATCTTCCAATACAACGGATTACTACTCAGAAGACTACAACTATTATATAGAGGATGATTATGAGGAACCGTATTGTACCATTTGCGGAAAATCCAATTCCGTACAATATTGTGACCTTTTTAGACCATCAACCTCATACACAACTCCAAGTTCTTCATACACCACTTATGAAGAACCAAGGTTTGAGCTCCCAAAGTCAAGCTTTTGAGATACCAATCCATTTGAAGATTACGACACTCCACCCACAATCATCCTCGAAGCCGCAAGACTCATAGAAAGTATGAAAATCTATAAATCTTACTTAAGAAATCTAGAGAAAAAGAAGAGGATGTTTGCACTAAAGAGGTAATAATCGAAGATGTAAAAATAGAAGAACAAAATGAAAAACTCACGCATGAACCAACTCGACTAAAAGGTAACTATAAAACTAATGATTCTAAAATTAATCCAACTTTTTCAGAAATTCACGTTTGACAGCCTTCTTTTGAAAATCATTGTTTCGTTTCTTCACATGCTAAGTTTTTAAAAGAGTGGAACACCTCTACTAAAATCGAAGAATTAGTAAGCGTCAAGTTAACAAATGATCGAACTTGGCTAATAAAAGATGAATATCATGAAATGAACATAAAACCGATACCATGTTTTTTTCAACACGTCTTTGTTAGTAATGTGCTAATCGATAAAGATCTTTGCGTTAACATAATGCCTAACTATATTTTCGAAAAATTGGGTACAAGTGATTTTTTTCCTCTTAAAATTCCTATTTTTTTCTCAAATCGCAAAACGATTACTACCAAGGGAATGGTCGGAAATGTCTTAATTCAAACAAGCAAAGAGGTAGTCCCAACCGACTTTCTCATCTTAGATGATGCCCCCTCGTGTTAGGAAAACCATTTTTAAACTCCCATCAAGCCTTGACCCAACGGAAGCAAACCAACCTACCACTTCGATTAGGGGCCGACAAAAGGTATGTCGATCTTGATCAATCAACGAAATATCCAATTAACGATGACCACCCCTTAATCGAAGATGAAGCGGAACCACCCGATACGGAGGAAGAAGAAGAGTTCGTCGAAGAGGAAATTGCCCTGAGCAATCCTTTTTGGCCATCGACGTTAATAAAAAATACGCATTTTTAGACGAACTTGGTAAGTTCCCCGTCATCATTTCTTCTAACCTAACACTTTTTGAAAAAGAAAAATTGATAAAACTTTTGAAAAAATATAAAAATGCAATTGCATGGAGGCTCATGGATATCAAAGGCATCAACCCATCCATGTACACCCACAAAATTTTATTGGAAGATGACTATAAAACGGTAATACAACCACAACGTTGAGTAAATCCAAATGTTAAAGAAGTGGTTAAAAATGAAGTCATCAAGTTACTTGACGTCGGACTTATCTTCCTATTTCCGATAGCCCATGGGTAAGTCCCGTCTAAGTAGTTCAAAGAAAGGAGGTATGACGGTAATAACAAATGATAAAAATACCAACGAGAACCGTCACCGGATGGAGAGTTTGTATCGACTATCGTAAGTTAAATGAAGCAACGAGGAAAGACCACTTTCTTTTACCTTTCATCGACCAAATGTTAGAAAGACTATCCGGTCAAAAATTTTATTGTTTTCTAGATGGTTTCTCCGGTTATTTTCAAATCCCAATTGCACCAGAGGACCAAGATAAAACAACTTTTACTTGTCCCTATGGAACTTTCGCTTATCGACGCATGCATTTTGGTCTATGCAATGCCCCCGCTACGTTTCAACGTTGCATGATGGCCATCTTCCACGATATGATAGAAAAAAGTATGGAAGTCTTCATGGATGATTTTTCTATCTTTGGAGATACATATGACCAATGCCTCAATAACCTTGAACGAATGCTATCCCGATGTGAGGAAACTAACCTCTCCCTTAATTGGGAAAAATGCCATTTCATGGTGACGGAGGGAATAGTACTCAGTCATAAGATCTAAAACGAAGGAATGGAAGTGGATCGGGCCAAAATAGACACCATTTTCCGACTACCTCCACCTTCCTTCGTTCGAGCCATTTGAAGTTTCTTAGGACATGCAGGATTTTATAGGTGATTTATCAAAGATTTTTCGAAAATCTCTAGACCTCTAACAAAATTACTTGAAAAAGACGCAGCATTCGACGTTGACGAGGAATGCAACAAAGCATTTCTAACCTTAAAAGAAATGTTAGTCAACGCACCAATCATGATAGCACCCGATTGGAAATTACCCTTTGAAATCATGTGCAATGCAAGTAACTTTGTCGTTGGAGCCGTTCTAGGACAATGAAAAGAAAAGCATTTTCACCCAATATACTATGTAAGTAAAACTCTAAATGATGCTTAAGAAAATTACACAACAACCGAAAAAGACTTACTAGCCGTAGTATTTGCTTTTGATAAATTCCGTTCCTATCTTGTTCTTTCTAAAACAATAGCCTATATGAATCATGTCGCCATTCGATACCTCTTCAGGAAACAAGATGCCAAACCACGTTTGATCTTGTGGATTCTTCTCCTCCAAGAATTTGACATAGAAATAAAAGATAAATGAGTAGCCGAAAACACCATCGCCGACCATTTGTCACGTCTAGAAGATCCCGCTTTGGAGTCGACTCATGAAGCGCTCCTTAATGAAAAGTTCCCTATAGAATCTTTAGAAATGGTTGAGTATCAAGAAGAACCATGGTACGCCGACTATGCTAACTACCTAGCTAGTGGAATTTTAGTCAAAGGTTGGTCACATCAACAAAGAACAAAATTATTTGCCGATGTAAAACACTATTTTTGGGAAGATCCATATCGTTTTAAAATATGCGCCGATCAACTTATTCGAAGATGCGTCCACGGTAAAGAAGCAAGACAAATTATTCGCCATTGTCATGAAGGATCATATGGAGGACATCATGGACTCGCAAGCACCGCACGAAAGGTACTCGATTCAAGATTTTATTGGCCAACCATCCATAAGGATGCTTACAATTTCATTCAAACTTATGATGCATACCAACGAACAGGTAATATCTCTACAAGAAATGAAATGCCCCGAAAAGGCATTCTTATTTGTGAAATTTTTGAGGTGTGGATTTTATGAGACCTTTCCCACCATCAAAAGGTAATAAATACATTCTTGTAGCGGTCGATTACGTGTCCAAATGGGCCGAGGCTGAAGCTCTTCCAACCAACGATAGTGAAGTTGTGATAAGATTCTTAAAACGGTTATTCTCTCGTTTTGGTGCTCCAAAAGCACTAATTAGTGATAGAGGTACCCATTTTTGCAATCATCAATTATACAAAATCTTAACAAAATATGGGGTCTATCAACGCATTTCAACCGCTTACCATCCTCAAACCAACGGTCAAGCCGAAGTAACAAACCGAGGGCTAAAAAGAATCTTAGAAAAAATCATAGGCCAAAACAAGAAAGATTGGGCGGATAAACTAGATGATGCTTTATGGGCTTTCCGAACCGCCTACAAAACACCAATAGGCACCACCCCATATAAGCTCGTCTATGGAAAAAATTGTCACATCCCGGTAGAAATTGCTCACAAGGCCTATTGGGCATTAAAAAACGTAAACCTTAAACAAGACCTTGTCGGTAAAAATCGATACTATCAATTAAACAAATTAGACGAATTAATAAATCAAGTATATCCCAATTTCGAAATTTATAAGGAACGCATGAAAAATATACATTATTAAATAAGTAAACCTAAAGAATTTTGGGAGGGGGTTGTCACACCCCCAAAATCCACCTGCGGAGTACTACCGCTTGGAGGCGTGACTGACCAGGATCCAGCCACCAATCATATTGAACCAAGCAAATATAAAGTTCAACCAATACAATTGGTGTTCAAACAAAACATAGTTTAAGTTGCAAGCGGAAGCATAAGTCTTAAATCAAAACATAAGTTTAATTGTTTCAAAGTTTAACATGGCACACAGTCGTCCATGTCCCACAACGATCCTCCTCCATGCAAGCTCCAGCTAAGAATCTAAGGACCTGCAAAGCATGTAGTAACGAGTCAACAACAAGTTGAGTGAGTTCACGGTTGGGTGTTCGTTTTAAGTTGTTTCGAAAACAGTTTCCTTTATCTGGCATCCTGCCGTGGGGGTTACCCCATAGTTAAAAACGTGACTTGTTTACTCCCGGTTACTCTGGCAATCCAGCCGTGGGGGCTACCCCGTGTTAGTTATCTGGCATTTCGGCCGTGGGGGCTACCCCATGTATATACTAGACTCGTTACCATATCGACTGCTGACTGTAGTCATGTTTAAGTGCCCTGAAACTGTCAATGTCTATCATCATTGACGTGCCCCAGATCCATTAGTTCACGCCCGTCCTCTGCGGCACGGTGTGAGGTTTGTCAGACCTAAATAGCGCTATCTAACTAATGAACCGCTCGCCATTGGCCCGGCGATTAAGTCGATATAAAAGGAGGGACTTCGTGATAGAGTTTTGGTCTAGTACGAGTTATCTGTCCGTAAGGACGAGGAATTACATTCCTGAACCATTGCTGTCCTACCCAAGGAGGACGAGGAACCCATGTTCCTTAACCCCAATTCCCGACCCCTGGGAATCCCATGCTTTGTAGAGGGTGTGAACTCACCTTGGTTTGCTCGGCAGATACACAGAAAAGTCAATCAAGTTGTAAGTGGTCAACTACGTCCTAACATAGATACCGTACAAGTCAGGTTCGTATTCAGGTAGTGCACGTATGTTTCTACACGTATGCTAGCACATTGCATGCAAGTTTCATCCATGGCAGCCCAAATAACATTCATATACAACAGCACGTATAAGGTCCTTGTATTAGGCCCAAAAGTCCGGCCCAATTACTTAAGTCCGAAATGAGGTGCAAGTCCAAACAGTGTGCTCATGCACATGGTCTCGAGTTATGGCTTACAAGTTCCGAGTCGCAACCGATGAGGTCTCGGGTCATGCATGTGTTGGTCTCGAGTCGCAACCGGACTCGTAAGTATGGTCTCGAGTCGAGATGTTTGGGTGTTGATCAAGTGTGGTCTCGAGTCGAGACTATAGGTTCTCGACTCGCAACCTTTGTCGAAACCAGGGATCTCGGGTTGGCATTTGATGGCCTCGAGTCGAGACAGAAGGTCTCGGTTGGGGACATTCGCTGAATTCAACATTGTACTTGGCCAATGAGATTTCATGGTCATGATATTATGTACTAGCCAATAACAATGCACTAACATGTTCCCTTGTCTAGTTAATTTCTGAAATGGATCAAACATGGCAATTTTCAAATATCATAACACATTCATATCACATTCATCATGTTCTTCAAATATTCAAGTAGTTCATCATATCATCATTCATATGAACCTTAATCAAACAAAAATCATGAACAACTTATCAACACTAACATGCACCCTATGATATCAACACCATGAATCATCCTAATCATGAACCTATCACGGCCGACTACAAGCATTCGGTTTCCATTCATCAATCAATCCGACTTGTATCAACATCCAAACCCATATAGAATCAATAATACTCATTTATAGTCAAGCATACATTATCCATCCTAACATACTTAATGCATTATCATATAATCATCATCAACCGAATACAAACACATATCACGGAATACTTACGAACCGATTACTTGAACACCAACTCATCATCAATGTATACCATCATATTAATCAAATCATCATTTGACCAAACATCAAGTCATAAATCACTAACCGGTTCGAGAAGGTACCGAGTTGTTAAGGAAAATGAGTGAAATGGAGTGTTCGAGTAATGTTGATGAGCTTAACCGAGTCTTCTTGTGGCCACCGGTTTGATCCGAGAAGAAAGAGATGAATGTTGTGGCTTAGGGTTTTCGTGAGAGAGAGAGAGGGAGAGTGTGTGTGTGGATTGTCCAAAGAATGGCAAGGTTAGCATCACTAAGGGTTATATACTTGTTCCACATGGTGCACCCTAATGGGTTTCGGATGAGGTGCACGGCCCAACCGGCCCATTGTTTCATTGCTCACTTGAGACCGCATGGTCTCGAGTTGGGTCCTTGTGTCGCGGTTCATACTAATACACACATACTATACATACAAGCATACATATACGCACACAATTAAACACAACACGTAATCGCATGAAAGGTTCACTTATCATTAATCACACCAGTTAACTAGTCACACGTTTAAGCATGTTACATCGGGATACAAGAAAGGTTCTAAATTTCGAGTTGTCACATCATCCCCAAGTTGAAAGAAATTTCGTCCCGAAATTTGGTAAGCACTCACCGAGGAAGCTAGTTAAGTTGTATGGTTTTCCCGGTTTTCCTGGAGTGTCACATCCACCCCCCGTTGGTCTGGAATTTCGTCCCGAAATTCCGTAGCTTCGGCCTCAGTAGTGGGTGTACTGTTTGCGAACAGTTGGGGATACTTTTGTTTCATCTGATCTTCGCGCTCCCAGGTGAACTCTGGGCCGCGACGTGAGTTCCAACGAACTCGAACGAGAGGTATTCTAGTGCTCTTGAGGACCTTAACATCCCGGTCCGTGATTTCGACTGGTTCCTCGACGAATCGCAACTGCTCGTCGATAGTGAGTTCCTTCAGAGGAACTACGTAGGTCTCATCTGACAGACACTTCTTCAGATTCGACACGTTAAAAACGTTGTGAACTGCACCGAGTTCTGCTAGTAAGTTCAGTCTGTAGGCCACCCTGCCTATTTTCTCAATAATTTCGAAAGGTCCAACGTATCGTGGGTTAAGTTTGCCGGGTTTACCAAAACGAACCACACCCTTCCAGGGTGAAACTTTGAGTAGCACCCGCTCCCCAACCTGGAGCTCTAGTGGTTTCCTGCCCTTATCGGCGTAGACTTTCTGACGGTCACGAGCTGCCGCCATGCGTTTTCGTATTTGAGCAATTTGTTCGGTTGTGTCTACCACATGTTCCGGACCAGTGATCTGACTATCTCCCACCTCTGCCCAACAGGGAGGTGACCGGCATTTACGTCCGTACAATGCCTCAAACGGAGCAGCTTTAATGCTGGTGTGGTAGCTGTTATTGTACGAGAATTCCACAAGTGGCAGATGCTTTTCCCAGCGGTTGCCAAAGTCGATTACACATGCACGAAGCATGTCTTCTAAGGTTTGAATAGTGCGTTCGGACTGCCCGTCCGTCTGGGGGTGATACGCTGTGCTCATGTCTAATCGTGAGCCGAAGGATTTGTGCATTGCTTGCCACAGCTCTGAAGTAAAACGTGCATCTCGATCCGAGATAATGGAGGTGGGCACCCCGTGCCTCGAAACGACTTCCTTAAGGTATATTTCTGTAAGAGTGGAGAACTTATCCGTCTCCTTGATAGCCAAGAAGTGTGCAGATTTTGTAAGTCGGTCCACGATCACCCAAATAGTATCGTTCCCGCGCTGGGATCTAGGCAGGCCAGTGACAAAATCCATGGAAATTTGCTCCCATTTCCATTGAGGTATCTCTGGTTGTTGGAGTAGGCCTGAAGGTTTCTGGTATTCAGACTTGACTCTCGCACAAGTCAAACACTTGCTGACGTAAGTTGCTATGTGGGCCTTCATACTAGGCCACCAATACGTGGTTTTGATGTCGTGGTACATTTTATCCGAACCAGGATGTACCGAGTAGCGAGACTTGTGTGCTTCATCCATCACAAGCTGTCGTAGGTTGCCATAGAGTGGGACCCAAACGCGTCCCGTTACGTAGTAAGCACCGTCTTCCTTCTATTCTAAGCGTTGTCTTGATCCGCGTAGGGCTTCAGCCCTGACGTTTTCTGGTTTCAGTGCTTCTATCTGAGCAGTTTGTATTTGGGAAGGGAGACTAGAATGGATCGTGAGTTGCAAAGCTCGCACGCGCTTAGGTGCAGTGTCCTTCCGACTGAGGGCGTCAGCCACAACATTGGCCTTGCCCGGGTGATACCTGATTGAGCACTCGTAGTCATTCAGTAGCTCGACCCATCGTCGTTGCCGCATATTCAGTTCCTTCTACTTGAAGATATGCTCGAGGCTCCTGTGGTCGGTATAGATGGCGCACTTGGTACCGTACAGGTAATGTCGCCATAACTTAAGTGCGAAAACAACAGCTCCCAGCTCTAAATCGTGTGTAGTGTAGTTCTTTTCATGAACCTTGAGTTGGCGTGAGGCATAGGCTATAACTTTATCTCGTTGCATCAATACACAGCCCAGACCCTGAATTGATGCGTCACAGCAGACCACGAAGTCGTCTGTGCCCTCTGGCAATGAAAGGATAGGTGCACTGCAAAGTCTATCCTTCAAGTGCTGAAATGCTAACTCCTGTGCATTTCCCCAGCGATAAACAACGCCTTTCTGTGTTAGCAAGGTGAGGGGCTGTGCGATCTTAGAAAAATCCTTAATGAACCTCCTGTAGTAACCTGCCAATCCCAAGAATTGGCGAATTTCCTTTGGTGTACGAGGTGCAGGCCAGTTCTTAATCGAGTCTACCTTGGATGGATCAACGTGAATCCCATCCTTGTTTACCACGTGGCCTAGGAAATGGACTTCTCGAAGCCAGAAGTCGCATTTCGAGAACTTTGTGTAAAGCTGTTCGGTTCGAAGGAGTTCCAGAATAAGTCGTAGATGCTGCTCGTGTTCCTCCTGACTCTTAGAATAGATCAGGATGTCGTCGATGAAGACTATAACGAACTTGTCCAGATAAGGCTTGCACACTCGATTCATCAAGTCCATGAAAACCGCTGGTGCGTTTGTCAGCCCAAAAGGCATGACCAAAAACTCATAATGTCCATAACGGGTTCTAAAAGCTGTTTTGGAGACGTCCTCTTCTCGGACTCTCAGCTGGTGATATCCCGATCTCAAATCAATCTTTGAATAGTAGCTCGACCCTTGCAGCTGGTCGAACAAGTCGTCAATACGCGGTAGAGGATAACGATTCTTCACCGTCACCTTGTTGAGTTCCCGGTAGTCGATGCACATTCTGAAGGTACCGTCCTTCTTCTTCACAAATAGTACTGGAGCTCCCCAGGGCGATGAGCTAGGACGAATAAAACCCTTATCCAAGAGTTCTTGTAGTTGCGTAGAGAGCTCTTCCAACTCTGATGGAGCTAAACGATAAGGTGCACGAGCTATAGGCGCAGCTCCAGGAGCTAATTCAATCTGAAACTCGACTTGGCGATGAGGCGGAAGACCAGGTAATTCCTCAGGAAATACCTCAGGATAGTCGCGTACAATTGGAAAATCTTCTATCTTCCTCTCTTTCTCCGAGGTGTCAGTAACTAGCGCCAAAATGGCAGTGTGGCCCTTTCGCAAGCACTTCTGGGCCTTAAGGAGAGAGATGACGTTCTCAACAGCACTCCTCTTGTCGCCACGAATCATGAGAGGTTCATTACCGGAGCCCGGAATACGAACAATCTTCTCATTGCAAAGAATCTCTGCTCGGTGTTGGGATAACCAATCCATCCCAATGACAACGTCGAAACTACCCAAGACGATAGGAATAAGGTCGATAGAGAAGGTCTGGTCAGCGAGAATAAGTTTACAACCCTTGACTACGTGTGTGGCTTCTAAACTCTTACCGTTTGCTAGCTCTACAGTGTGCTTGTTGTTCAAAGGTGTTGGGATACGCTTAAGCATTCGACTAACTTCTAGTGACATGTAGCTAGTATCGGCACCCGAATCAAATAATACTGAAACATAAAAGTCGTCGAGAAGGAACTTACCCGCCACAACATTGGGGTCATTCCTTGCTTCACCTTGGCCGATCACGAACGCCCGCCCCCTGGCGCCATTGTTGTTGTTGTTCCCATTATTACCATTCCCCTGATTGTTGTTGTTGTTGTTGTTTTGGTTTCTGTTCAGTTGGGGACAATCCCTCTTGAAGTGGCCTTCAGCTCCACACTGAAAGCACCCTTTGTTATCACCTTGTTGCTGCTGACGTTGGTTCTGTTGAGCTTGCTGGCGATTCTGATTGGCGGGGTATAAGCTCCTGCAATCCTTTGCAGCGTGACCAGGTTTGTTGCACCGATGACAGTTGCCCCTGGTGCATGGCCCGCTGTGGTGCAGGCTGCAGCGATTGCATTTGGGGTGATTCCCTTTGTACCCACCGTGACTTTGTCCACCAGATGACTGCTGACTAGGGCTCTTGTAGTCATCAGTCTTTCTCTGCTGAGACTGGGATTGAACAGAAGTCGACCCCTTACTTGAAGTTCCATCCCATTTCCGTTTGTTGTCACTAGAGGTACCAGAAGTAGTTGCAGCACCTATGCGCTTTGGTAACTTGTTCTGCTCCACCGCCTGATCAGTAAGACGGTGAGCCAATTGAACAACCTGCTGGATAGTCGCGAGGTTTGCTGAAGTCACATGGCTTTGGATCTCTGGCACCAAGCCCTTGAGGAAGAGTTCAATACGCTTAAATGGAGGGTCCACCATAGTAGGACACAGTAAGGCCAGCTCATTTGACCTCTTAGTGTACGCCTCAATTTCTGACCCCGTCATCTTGAGGTTGAAGAACTCAACTTCCAGCTTATGAATGTCATCCCGACTGCAGTATTCTTCCTTGATCATCTCCTTAAAAGTTTCCCATGGGGTGGCGTTGGCAGCAACCAACCCCAGCATTTGAACCTGAGCGTTCCACCATGTGAGGGCTAAACCCTCGAGAGTACCGGTAGCATACTTCACCCTGCGTGCCTCAGGGCATTCACACATTTCGAACACAGATTCTAGTTTCTCAAACCAGTGGAGGAGGCCTACAGCTCCTTCAGTGCCGCTAAAAGTAGTTGGTCGGCAGTCCATGAAAGTCTTAAAAGTGCACACGGGTGGCTGAGCATGCTGACCTATCGTGGGTGAAAGAAAAGACAGAGTTTAACACAAAGGTTGGTTCACGAGAGTAGGAATCTAAAGATCCTAGAATGAGTTCGGACTGCAGGATATACCTCCTGCGTGTGCAGCTGCAAGTGCTGCGGCAACTCGTTCGTTGATCAGAGCCGTCAACTGGGCTTGTGTCAGGTTAACGCGTCCAGACATGATCTTCATATCAAGAAGAGCGTGAGTGAGAGGGGTTTCGCGAAAATGCGATGACAGAAGTGAGTAAGTACACACGTATTCAAGCAACAGTAGTTATACTAACCAAGCATACCATGAGCAATGTACTATGTAACTAACAAGTAGGCAATACATACACAGATCATATCACCTAGAATGTCGAGCCTTGCATGTGGAGTGAAGCGTCGTTGTGGACCGTTGAGCACTGTACAGGTTATAGTCTGATTTTAATAAAACCTTTCCCTTATTAAAACCAAGTTCACTATAACCAATGGCTCTGATACCAATCTGTCACACCCCCAAAATCCACCTGCGGAGTACTACCGCTTGGAGGCGTGACTGACCAGGATCCAGCCACCAATCATATTGAACCAAGCAAATATAAAGTTCAACCAATACAATTGGTGTTCAAACAAAACATAGTTTAAGTTGCAAGCGGAAGCATAAGTCTTAAATCAAAACATAAGTTTAATTGTTTCAAGGTTTAACATGGCACACAGTCGTCCATGTCCCACAACGATCCTCCTCCATGCAAGCTCCAGCTAAGAATCTAAGGACCTGCAAAGCATGTAGTAACGAGTCAACAACAAGTTGAGTGAGTTCACGGTTGGGTGTTCGTTTTAAGTTGTTTCGAAAACAGTTTCCTTTATCTGGCATCCTACCGTGGGGGTTACCCCATAGTTAAAAACGTGACTTGTTTACTCCCGGTTACTCTGGCAATCCAGCCGTGGGGGCTACCCCGTGTTAGTTATCTGGCATTTCGGCCGTGGGGGCTACCCCATGTATATACTAGACTCGTTACCATATCGACTGCTGACTGTAGTCATGTTTAAGTGCCCTGAAACTGTCAATGTCTATCATCATTGACGTGCCCCAGATCCATTAGTTCACGCCCATTCTCTGCGGCACGGTGTGAGGTTTGTCAGACCTAAATAGCGCTATCTAACTAATGACCCGCTCGCCATTGGCCCGGCGATTAAGTCGATATAAAAGGAGGGACTTCGTGATAGAGTTTTGGTCTAGTACGAGTTATCTGTCCGTAAGGACGAGGAATTACATTCCTGAACCATTGCTGTCCTACCCAAGGAGGACGAGGAACCCATGTTCCTTAACCCCAATTCCTGACCCCTGGGAATCCCATGCTTTGTAGAGGGTGTGAACTCACCTTGGTTTGCTCGGCAGATACACAGAAAAGTCAATCAAGTTGTAAGTGGTCAACTACGTCCTAACATAGATACCGTACAAGTCAGGTTCGTATTCAGGTAGTGCACGTATGTTTCTACACGTATGCTAGCACATTGCATGCAAGTTTCGTCCATGGTAGCCCAAATAACATTCATATACAACAGCACGTATAAGGTCCATGTATTAGGCCCAAAAGTCCGGCCCAATTACTTAAGTCCGAAATGAGGTGCAAGTCCAAACAGTGTGCTCATGCACATGGTCTCGAGTTATGGCTTACAGGTTCCGAGTCGCAACCGATGAGGTCTCGGGTCATGCATGTGTTGGTCTCGAGTCGCAACCGGACTCGTAAGTATGGTCTCGAGTCGAGATGTTTGGGTGTTGATCAAGTGTGGTCTCGAGTCGAGACTATAGGTTCTCGACTCGCAACCTGTGTCGAAACCAGGGATCTCGGGTTGGCATTTGATGGCCTCGAGTCGAGACAGAAGGTCTCGGTTGGGGACATTCGCTGAATTCAACATTGTACTTGGCCAATGAGATTTTATGGTCATGATATTATGTACTAGCCAATAACAATGCACTAACATGTTCCCTTGTCTAGTTAATTTCTGAAATGGATCAAACATGGCAATTTTCAAATATCATAACACATTCATATCACATTCATCATGTTCTTCAAATATTCAAGTAGTTCATCATATCATCATTCATATGAACCTTAATCAAACAAAAATCATGAACAACTTATCAACACTAACATGCACCCTATGATATCAACACCATGAATCATCCTAATCATGAACCTATCACAGCCGACAACAAGCATTCGGTTTCCATTCATCAATCAATCCGACTTGTATCAACATCCAAACCCATATAGAATCAATAATACTCATTTATAGTCAAGCATACATTATCCATCCTAACATACTTAATGCATTATCATATAATCATCATCAACCGAATACAAACACATATCACGGAATACTTACGAACCGATTACTTGAACACCAACTCATCATCAATGTATACCATCATATTAATCAAAACATCATTTGACCAAACATCAAGTCATAAATCACTAACCGGTTCGAGAAGGTACCGAGTTGTTAAGGAAAATGAGTGAAATGGAGTGTTCGAGTAATGTTGATGAGCTTAACCGAGTCTTCTTGTGGCCACCGGTTTGATCCGAGAAGAAAGAGAGGGATGTTGTGGCTTAGGGTTTTCGTGAGAGAGAGAGGGAGAGTGTGTGTGTGGATTGTCCAAAGAATGGCAAGGTTAGCATCACTAAGGGTTATATACTTGTTCCACATGGTGCACCCTAATGGGTTTCGGATGAGGTGCACGGCCCAACCGGCCCATTGTTTCATTGCTCACTCGAGACCGCATGGTTTCGAGTTGGGTCCTTGTGTCGCGGTTCATACTAATACACACATACTATACATACAAGCATACATATACGCACACAATTAAACACAACACGTAATCGCATGAAAGGTTCACTTATCATTAATCACACCAGTTAACTAGTCACACGTTTAAGCATGTTACATCGGGATACAAGAAAGGTTCTAAATTTCGAGTTGTCACAGGGGTCAACTGTTGTTGTTTAATTCAAGGCTTCGCTTATTTCCAAGTAAGCTCAAGTAAAGATGGACGGGACCCTATTCCGTCACCCAAGTCTTTCCGCATGGAGCGGTCGAAATTAAGCCTCCAAACGGTATACCATTCAAGGTAAACGGACACAGGCTTAAACCATACCGAGGCTTCATAGAGGAGGAAGAAATTGAAATGGATCTTCAAGAGGTACACACTTGATCAGTAAAACGATCAAACTTTTATTTAGTTATTTTGCATATTTTTCTTTTTAATCAACTTGTAGGAACCATTGGAAAGCATCAACCATGAGGATTTGAAGAAAAACAGGTAAGTACCAAAGGAACAGCAGAGAAACGGTCAAACACATGTGTACAGATTTAAAAATAAGGTTACTGGTGGTCTGAACATGGGGCCGTGCCCATCTGACTCGCCCCCGTGCCCGAACACCCAGATACATGAAAAAAATAAAGACTTGGCATGGGGCCGTGCTGCACAAGCACGGGGCCGTGGCCGACTGACTGTTGGAATATATACTCTTCAGTCTTCACTTTTTCAAACACAACACGACCCGTTTCCTCTGCCACGACGGTTCCTACCGTTTCTTCGAGAATTTTCCATGTTCGATCGATCCAGTCCGACCATAAGGTATGATTCTACCATCATTATAGTTAGTTTAACGATTTTTATGTAGTTTAATACTAAAAAAATCGGGTTTAATCTAGGGTTCTTGAAATAGACCCATGCCGATCTCGAATTTTTGCTTAAATCTTGTTAGTAGTAGTTATTTTGAAAGTAAATGTTTGAACAGTGTTGAGGAAATTGATTGATTCACACTATTTTGCCAAACCCTTGATCTTGACGGGAAATGTTAAAATCGGATGGGTAAACGGGCATTTTTGGTAAAAATGGTTACTAGGGTTTCTTAATCGGGGTTAGGCGCTGCTAATGAACCAAAAATTTCAGAATTTTTAAAGCCGGATTGAAAACCTTAAATTTTGGATGAACAGACTCGTCGACACGGGGCCGTGCCCGACATAAACCTCAGACACGGGGTCGTGTCCGACATAAACCTCAGACACGGGGTCGTGTCCGACTGACACAGGGTCGTTTCTAGAACCCCCGATATCATATTTTTACAATTGTTTTGTACATATCAACTGTCTTACTGGTTCTTTCTTGCAGGATGGTTCCACACAAGTTTCTGAGGTTCAAAACTCATGAGTTGGAGTACCAAAATTGCTACGAAATCTTGAAAGAACGTCATGAAGAACCACCAAGCCAAGTGTGTTATGACACGCTCGATGGAGTGGGACAAAGGGAGAGATATGACTCACTCGTGAGTGGCCCGCTCCGAATCTTCCTAGAAACCCGGCTCCGGTCCATACATCAATATAACATGGAGTTCCTAGGCACCCTCAACTTTAAACGGACCGAGCCAGATTAGTTTGATTATGATGCTGTGGAGTTTAGGTGTGGAGCGGAGATGTATAGCATCTCAGTCGCCCAATTCGGTATTCATCTTAGCCTATACACCGAAGAGGACGCGGCTGAGCCCGAGTTCACTAAACCCTTTCGCGAACTACCCGACAACTTCCGCCAGGCTGCATGGGCATTGATAGGAGACGGCCACTATAATCCCAATTCCACCAAAAGCATAAAGATCTGAGACCCACTCATCCGCTACAATCACTGGGTTCTAACCGGTTCTTTGCGCCAAAGGGATAATAGCGGCGTGGTGGTGAATCTACGAGAACTTACTGTCTTCTATTGCCTCGTGACTCGCCAACCTATCGATGTTGCCCACATCTTGCTCCGAAACATGGCTGCCAATGCTATAACAGACGCCTGAACGCCGATTTTCTATGGGGGATGGATTGCAAAGTTGTTCAAGAATTTCATTCAACGGACCCCATCGTCGTACAACAGAGGTGTCGGTACTACTAAGGTCGAACTCGCAATATGCCGTAGCATGGGCCTCATCATCGATTGCTCCGATGGTACCATACGCTTCAAGGACTCAAAGGGACGTACTTGGAATCCTAGCGATCCAGATATGATTTTGGCAATCGAAGACATACCGAACCGTCCTCATCCCAGACAATTCCCGGGATCCTCATCCCAAGGAGGCGCTGATTTTCCTGATTTTACAAGTTTATATAATATTATGCAAGAAACCCTCCAAGTCTCGAAGAATGCTTACAGCTTAGGCCAAAGCTCGAGCATCCGGATCGGAAGCATGGAACGAAGCATCCACTCCATGCAAAACGACAACACCTACATCCGGGACCACATGTTGATTTGAGATGATGATGAGGAGGAGGAAGACGAGGGGCATAGGAAGGACTCTAACTAGGCAACGATGTTGGCGGGCGACGTGGGTGTCATGCATGTTAACTTTCTCACCCTTCGAACAATCTAAACATTTCCACGGGCTACGTCCAGTTGAAACAATTTACTTTCTGTTAGACTATTTTATTTTCTGCATTTTGTTTTTTACTTTTGTGATGCTATGGTGGTGGTTGAACTTTGAACGTTGGTAACTTAAGTTCTATGATGGTTTTTGTGTATTATGTGTGTTGTGGTAGTATTGTAGAAGCGCAGGTACCGTGAAAGGCTTGGATACACTGAACACAGTGGTCCCTAAGCCCGGAAACAGTAGCTAAATGTCGAAAACGTACAGTTTTAACTGAACAGACAAGCAACACGGGGTCGGGTCCACTCAACACGCCCCCGTGCCCAAGCCACTGATGTCAAAAAGTTTTTTCCCAAAACAGTGACAGAGGCCATGCTCACCCGGCACGAACCCGTGCTCACTCCACTGTAAGTTTTCAAAAAACTCAGTCGCTAGCAATCTGAGAAGCGGCCGTGTTCATTCAACACGACCCCGTGCCTGGTGCCCAGTAACTGTGAAATTTTGTTATTTTTCCACACTTTTAAATGTTTAACCTAATTAAATCCTTTTTTGGGACACATTGGGGACAACGTGTAATTTAAGTGTGGGGGGAGGTTAAAACCTTGAATCACTTGTCCTAAAACAAGCCTTACAAGAAACTCGTTTGGAACTGCTAAACACCCCAAATTTTTTCAAAATCTTTATTTTCTTTCTTTTACTTATCTTATATTAGTTGGGTAAATACGTTCTAAAAATGATGTTTTTTATTAATTTACATCTAAAAGGACACGATAAAAAGAACCACTTAAGAAAATTATAAAATGGGCCTAACAAATCTTTATAAAAAATTGATTTGTTTATATATGAATTTTTACACTACAACCCTTTTTCCACAAAAAAGTGAGTTTTGAGCCTTTAATTAGCACAAATGAACAACCATACTAATAGCTCAACTTTTTGTTTCTTATGTGATTTAGCCCGTTTGGTTCTTACAACTCTAGAACTTGCCAAAGCAATGCAACCCAAGTCATTTCCGACGCTAATCCAAGTAAGTAAATTATAGAGGCATTAGGACCAAACCCGTTTTTTTACCCAAAAACTTTTATTTTTCCTTTGCTTTCCCCAAAAACACTCCCCCTAGACAAACCATTTTGAGCCTTAAAAACCTTTCGTTTCTTAAACCCGCAAACAAAGTTTTCAAAAACAACCACCTTTCCAAACTTTTTACCTTCTCACACATTGTTTTCAGTAAAATACGGCTCATTTGAAAGTTAGCAAAATAAGTGACTTAGTTAACCAAAAAAAAAAAAAACTGTAGATACTTAGAACAAATAAGCAAAAACAATATTGCTTATAGATATGTAGTTCTAACTAAGTCACAACAAAATAAAAAAAATTCAAAAGAAAAGCCGACATTTTACTATTTTAGCCACTTTCAAATAGAACTCACCTACCCGAGCCCTAGCCTACCCTTTAAAAAGTCCTACAGATGCCTACAAGGATTAAAATGTCAAAAAGGAGGAGGTTTGATAATTTGTCAAGCCTATAGAAGGAGTGGTTTCCAAATCGGGTACGAGCGTTCTCACTTATACATTTTTCAGCCCGCGTATATGAACAAAAAAAGTTTTATAAGGCGTGTTATGCCCAAAAATAAATGTTTTTTCTTAAATTGTGTTGTAAATAATTCATGACCAAATAAGAATGCAAATAGAATAAAAGCGAAATAAGTTAGAACTTGGATTCCCGACACTCTAAAGATAGGTCCAAAATTTTCTTTTCTACCCATTCCGTTTGGGTGTGTAAAGCTAATAAAGAGTTTTGCTTGAGGACAAACAAAGATTCAAGTGTGGGGGTATTTGATGTGTTCAAAATATAACATATAAATTACATCAAATAAGGCTTAAAATCAACCCATTTCTAGTACTATTGTTGGAAAAAGCTTGCGTTTTTGTTCCTTTTGAATAAACATGGTTGAATGAGCTTAAAAGAACAAAGAAGCAAAAAGACAGCAAAAACCAACATAAAATACTATAAAGAAGGTATGACCAACTTGCCTTGCCCCCATCCACATTTAAACCCAAGAAATAACAAAAAACAGAAGCTCTAACACGGGGTCGTGCTCACCTAGCATGGGCTGTGCCCGGTGGGAATTCACTGTAGCAGAAAGAGACAACAATAAAAGACAAATTTCAAGCTCAACACGGGGCCGTGCTAAACCAACATGGGGCGTGGTTAACTCTTAGATTTCTAGAATCTGAAGAAGTATAGCAAGTACATTGGCCACGGGACGTGCCGTTGACACACGGGGCCGTGTTAGTACGAGTCTGACACTGCAGTTAATGTAGAAGAGAGAGACTAATGGCCACGGGACCGTGCCAGGCCGGCACGGGCCGTGCTAGATGCTTTGTTTTCAGCTATAAATAGGGATGCTTGGTTTCACTTCAACTCATCCCTTGGCAAACCACTTCCCTCTCACTTGCCACCACTCCACCACCACTACAAGACTATCATCCACCACCATCATCCATTTTTCCATCTTTAGAGTGTGTGTATAGTCTCGGGATCCAAGATTGATCATAAGAATCTTCACCAAACAAAGGCCATGTTGGGCTAAATTCTTTCATCACTTGGTGAAGACATAACTTTTATGTATTTCTTTTATGATTTCCATCCTTTGGCTACTTTTTAATTGGGTATGTATTAATGACTTTAATAATTAGTTTTTTTTATATTGAAGGCGAATTTATTCAAACATTCTTCATATGTTCGTTTACTCAACATGTTCATGTCATTACGGTCTATATAAAGCGTGTTAATTAACCCGAAAGGGAGATTAGAAAGGTGGTTTGGGTAATTCTATGTCTCGTTCAGTGTATAGATCCTACGAGAACCTGGTTCAAGCCTAGTAACACCGCACGAGTCGAAGTGGGCATTACCCACCACGGGAGAGGTGCAAAAAGCTTGAATCCCTTATTCTTAGACTACTATTAAAACTTTAAACCAACCCCGCGAGGACTGTATCCCTGCTGACTCAGACCAACGGGTTGAGGGTGATCGCCGCCTCCAAAAGAGCGGCGTACTACTATAACTAAAATAATCTCTTAAAATGCCCAAAGTGCGGAAATCATCAAAAAGATACTGGAAAGTTAAGTTGGATCCAAGTGATTCTTTCTTGTCTATTATTTTTATTTTCTGTTTTTATCTTTTTATTAGCTTAAAAATGTTTTCTCAAAAATTGGTTCGATTAGACGTTGACGATAAGCCGGTACTAAAAGCTCTTGTGTCCTTGGACGACCTCAGTATACTTGCCCTAGCGTGTGTGTAGAGTGATAGTAGAATATCGTGTTTTATAAATTTAAAACTTGAAATTGGCGAGTAAAAATAGCTAAAAATATAACTTAAAAAAATACAACTCATCCACGCACGTCAGATATGTTGTGCGAAATCATATACTAATCAATCCATAGAAAAATCAGATCAAAATTTGAACTAATTCACAGAAAATTTTTGAAAAAACCATGAAAAACACAACTTTGGAGTTCGCAGGTTGCATCCGCACGGATTGGCATATCCCAATTCGCGCGAATCTGCAAAGAATTATCACATTCATATGAACCGGCAATCCCAATTTGCACAAACGCGCACAAGTGTGTTTGACCAGTCAAAGTTGTGCACATCCGCACGAAACGACGTTCCCATTCGCGCGAAAGGGATTTTGTTATTGTTTCAAGTTTGATTTGACTGTGTGTTGACTTTTGCAGGTATTTTTTGAATATTTCAAAGTTGGTGATCTTGGAGCAAGAATTCTACAATTAATTTTATGACGCTTGAACAACTTCAACAACATCCGCGCCAAAGGTTGTATTGAATGTCATATCTGAAAGTCTAAACTTTGATAATGCTTACGGAACCTATCAAAACCCACCCAAACTTATGAATATGGAAAATTATAATAGGTGGAAAGATAGATTTTAAAGTTGGCTTAAGTCTTGTGCATTCGAAAGCTGGAAAATGCTACAAATAAGATATAAAGCTCCAAAAGAAACTCAAGGTGTTGAAGTACCATTTGATGAGTTTACTAAAGATGATTTCTCTAACGAACAAAAAATGATTACACTTTTACATCAATCAGTTAGAGTTGATATAATTTCTTTGCTCTAATACGATAAAACATCAAAATCTTTGTGGGAGGTTTTAAAAACTAAGTTTAATGGCGGGAAAGAAATAATAAGAAACAAAAGAATCTCTACTAAAGAAAGAGATTGATTTGTTCAGTTGTCTGAAGGGTGAAAATGTCAAACAGATGATGGAGCGCTTCTGTCATCTAAAGATTGAGCTGGAGAGATTTGATATCAAAAAGGACAAAGAGGAAATTATCGACAAACTCATTGAGGCGTTACCCAACTGTTGGCCCATGTGATCAAACCTAGAAGAACAAATGATATTGAAAGCCAAAACTTGTCTCAAACAGTTGATCCTCAATAAGCAATGCATGTTCTAAGTTCCCTCCAATGGCAGTGCTTCTATCAGCTGATTTCTCTATGGACTGATCTTCTCAACAACTGTTCATCTAAGCACTGCTGGTTACAAAGACTGAAAGCCTAACAACTGCTGATTGTCAAAGACCTAATGAAGACTAAGCACTACTGATTCAAAGGACTAATCAACCATTAAAGAAAGCACTGATCTGCAACATCAGTGCTTGGGCATCAATAGTTGATAGGATTATCAGTGTTTTACTTATCTGTTGATTAATGGAATAGTGTTTGTCTAGATCAGTGTTTAGATGTTGTTAGTTTGTTAGATGTCACTGTTTAGGTGACGTCAGCATTAGATGCTTAGTGGTTAGGATTGTACTATAAATAGAACAGTACCTGTATTGTTCTATTAGATCTCTTTCACCATTCATCTTGTACGAACTAAGTGTGAGCTTAGGATGAGGGGGAGTTTAGTAGTGCATGCATGCATAGTTGAATATTTGTAATTCATACAATCATTTGGCTAATGAAATCATGTTTGTCGAAAACTATCTCTCTTTGATTGTGTTGTAAAGTTTACTTTCATTTCCACTGCAATTCATCTCTAATTAACCTTCTTTCATTGTTCACTCAATTAAATAAACACAATCAATACAAACTCAGATCCTAACAATTGGTATCAGAGCTTTGGACAGTCAAATTCGATCTAACAATCAATTTGACATAAAAGTTCAGCTCAAATCGATTGATACTAAAGTTGTTCGTATCAGTTGAAAAACAGAGTAAAGGGTAATCACGTATAAAATTTGATTATTCAAAAACATCTATAAAACAACCAAGATGACATCACACTCACAGGAACCTCATAATACCAGAACACTATTTAAGCCACCTATGCTTGTCAGATCCGAGTACAACATCTGGCAATGTAGGATGGGTCATGTGTTAGCTCAGCAAAACACCGGTTGCTGGAAGTCAGTCATCTTTCGACCACATGTTCCAATGGAGCCTAGCACATAAGATCCCAAGGCCCAAGTGCCTAAAACCCTTGAAAATTACTCAGATCAGGATTTTCAAAAAATTTAATTAGATGCAAAGGCTTTTAGCATTGTGGCTTTAGCTCTCCCAAATGACATTTATGCTAGACTGTTGCATCGTAACAGTGCCAAAGTGTAACACCCCAATCGCATAATACTACAACACATGGCGGAAATATCGGGAAGTCACGTTACAAATTGCTCACAACTACTGGTAACAAATTGTTTCAATATTGTTAACATTGTTTTACAAAGAATACATGTAATTGTCTTTTGATTAAAGAAGTCCAAGGCCCGGATGCAGTCCTATGCGTTACATGCTTGAATAGTAGAATTCCTGATACATATGTGAAAAATAGTCAACATAAAAAAATGTCGGCGAGTACATTGGTTTTGTTAGCCAAATAAATGGCAAAACGTATGGTATTGCAATACTTTGACAACTACGAGAGTTGTCGATTGAAAATGAAATCTTGAAGCCAAAGAATGGCAAAAGTAATTGCAATACATTATCTTGATCGTTAAAACTTATGACAAAGAGTTTTGTATATGGCATTATGATTATTACTAAGTAATTTTTATGCCATTGAAATTGTACTTTGTAATCTCGTTGAAATCATCTTAAACTTGTGAATGTATTATTAGAAATCCAATCAAGGATTAGTAACAATCGTTTTGAAATCTGTCATAACTTGTTTGAGTATTATTAAAATCAAGTAAATGATTTATAATAATACTTTGGATATCTTTCTAAGATTCTAACATATGAAGATAAAGAAGATTCTACGAGGATTTGAATACTTGAACATTGGAACAATTGAAGACATAAACCCTAATGTGATTCGGATAACGCTACATGAGTAATAAAATAAGAACACTTATATATAGGAAGTACCAGCAACGTATCAACCAATGTTCTTATTTTATTAAACTCGTTTCGTTATCTAAATCACAACTAACCACATAAACACATAAATCGTCAACTTGTCACCAACTTGTAAACACGCATTAAAGTACATAATGAATCCAAACAAGGACATCAATTGTACTTTAAACATCCCATGAGTGTCTAGCTATGAAGATAGTAGATACTACAGGGATCCGGTTTTCGTCACATCGTCTTGTCACATACGCATTAAAGTACATAATTAAATCCAATCAAGGATTTCAATATTAGCACTTTAAACATCCTACAAGAATCAATCTATGAAGTTAGATCGATGCTAAAAGGACTTTGTTTCGTCACATTGAATCATTGAATCATAGCATCCTAAATCCTAATGGTGATTCGGGATAACGCCACAAAGGGTAATACAATAAGCACACTTATATATAGGAAGTACCAGCGGCGTATCCACAATGTCCTTATTGTATTACTCTAGTTTCATTATCTAAATCACCAACAATCTCTACACGTAAACCATAACCATCGTCTTGTAAAGTACTTCTTAAAAATCTCACTATGAAGATAGGGAGATCTAAGACTGTACTTCAAATATCCAACAAGAATCTAACTATGAAGATAGATAGAACTTATAAGGATTTGGATAATCTTTGTGTTTGTATATTCAAAATAATACACATAAAAGCACTTAGTAAACACATATATGCCATACGTTTGGAAATAAATCGGTTACACATATGAATCACCCCAAAACATTTGAAAGTGGTAAAATAGGGGAACTATGTACTCACTTGGGATTGCATATGGGTCTTTGTTTAAATGATATAACAAGGCTCAAAGGACCAAGAGTTCAAGTGTTGAAGTGGTTCCTATTGTATCGGATACTATGTTAGTGTAACAGGACATAAATCGAGGAATCGGATAGAATTAGGTATTGTAAACCAAATGAGTGTTGGAACTCATATGATATGTTTTAAATAAGCCTACATTCTTATTTGAAACCTATCCTAAGCGCTTTTGACCCGTTATGACCTGTTAAGGAGTTTAAGCAACTTTAACGCGTCATTTGCCCAAATGCGTGTTCGGATGGTCTAACTTGTGACACTTGTGCTCCGTAATCACACACGATGTAGGACAAAATCTTTTATCAAAGAAACAATGTGTTTTGGTCTCAAAATTTGTTTACTTGTGTTTTACAATTTCACATTTTTATTCTAGTTCATTTTTAAGCTTTAAATCGCTTTCTAGAAAGTTATACGTGAACTGATGCGTAAACGAAATCAGTTTGATACGGAAAACACTCCGGAATAGTGACATAGGCTTAACATACCTTAAATAAATTTTATGTAACTTATAAATAGGTTTTGAAAGCTTTGGTGTGTCAAAAACAAGTTTATTCACTCTCAGGGACTTTTTGCGTCAAACTGCGAAAGTCAGCTGATTCGTTTAGTAACGAACATTCTGGAACTTGATCATAAGCTAAAAGTACCTTAAATATCCTTTACATTGCTTATAAATAGGCTTTGAGGGGTTCGTTATGCGAAAATATGCTTATTTGATCAATAGGGACAAAAAGCGTCAAAAGTGCATAAATTTGCATTTACGCGCATATCTTACGTTCTGAATATATCCGGACATCCAAAAATTTTTGTAATCATGAAAATAATTTATTTTAGTGTTTGGAATGTTAGAATTTCACTCGTCGCGTAATTTGGATCGATTTCGCGTTCGTTACGACTCCCTTCGTAATTAACCGAACAACGCGATCGTACGACCAAACGAATCGACATCCGAGATGTTTTTGAGCATATTTCATGTTCCCTATAATTTACATCCTTGTAGAGCCTTGAAAATGGGTTAACGGGGTTTAAACGCATCAAAAATGGCCTAAACGAGTTCCAGGGATCAAAACTGTCAATTTTCAAAAGTTTCTGGTAGCTGGCATGTGGTGGCGCTACGCAACCACCATATGGTTTTTCCGTGGTGCGACGCCACGACCTCATCTGGGCAGAAACTTCATTTTGACAACCAGATTGAACTTGGGGGTCTTTTGTGTAACTTTTCTCAATACCGTGTGATGGTTTTGGGCAACCCTAGTATTCCGAAACCATGTGCCTTACATGTATGGTTGAGACTGAAGCTCTTAAATCGAGGAACGATCCTAACGGTTGTCCAAATCCTATATAAACCCACCATCTTCATCACTTTCACTTGCACATTTGCTCTCAATTTCTTCTCTAAGTTGAAGCTCTCCTTGTGAAGCTTCATACCTGCGAAGTTTTGAGTTCAAATCTTCCTTGCTTGGACCCTTTGTAAGTTTCTTTGATGCTTTTTATCGTTTTTCAAGCGTGAAAGTCAAACAGTGTTTGACTTTCTGCTTTGATCAGTCTTTTGTCAACACGAGGTTCGTTTGAACTTCGCAACGTGAGCGTAATCACGACGGTTATAGTCCCTTGTGACTATACCTACTGATTACCACGTTGATTAGGTGTAGTGACGAGTCATAGTTTCGGCCAAAATACGCGTCTATGCGCATTTTGCAACCAAACTATTCTTGGGTATCAAAACCGTTTGTTTTGATATCAAACTTGTTTTCTAACTTCGTTAAACATGTTTTAACATGTTTAACTCGTCACTTTTATATTAGTGCTTATATAGGGTCGTGAGATAAGCGGTCTAAACAACCGCTTAGACTTTCGAACCCGACCCGTTTAGTCGATCTTTAGGATCCAACCAAGCATGTTTAGTGACCATAGTTATATAGGGAATAACCTTCCGAGGTTATATCTTATGGTCACTTCGTTTAGTTAGTTGTATGTTAGGTAGTTTATATGCCTTAGGAAAATGACCAAAATGCCCTTTTTGCGCATAATTTCATTTTAAGCATATGTAACACATGTTTTGACATCTAAACTGATTATATAACCTAATTAGATATGTTAAGGCATATAATACTTGTCATAGGACTAGTTAGGCGTCCTGAACGCGCTTTCGCATGAACGACGCGTTAAAGTAGCGTAAGCTACCTTAATGGGTCGTAATAGGTCGTAAGCACTTAGGATAGGTTCCGATTTAGAATGTAGCCTTTGTTAAACCATATCGCATGAGTTCCAGTACTCATTTGGTTTACAAGACCTCATTCTACCCGATCTTCCGATTTAGATGTCGATTCGCTAACATAGTATCCGTTACACTAGGAACCACTTCAACACTTGAACTCTTGGTCTTTTGAGCTTTGTTATACCCTGTGAACCGAAACTATACGCAATCCCTGGCGAGTACATAGTTCCCCTCTTTTACCGTTTTCAAAGGTTTTGTGGTGATTCCTATGTGTAATTGATTTGTTTCCAAAATGTATGGCATATATGTGTTCACTAAGTGCTTTTATGTTTATTATTCCGATTATGCAAATGCGATGTTTATCTAAATCCTTAAGTGATCTACCTATCTTCATAGTTAGATTCATATAGGACATTTGAAGTACAGTCTTAGATCTTTCTATCTTCATAGTAAGGTTTTTAAGAAGTACTTTAAAACTCGATGGTTGGTTTTGTGTAGATGGTTGGTGATTCAGGTAACGAAACTAGATAATACAATACGCACATGGTGGATACACCACTGGTACTTCCTATATATAAGTGTGCTTATTGTATTACCCTTCGTGGCATTATCCCGAATCACCATTAGGATTTAGGATTGTTTTGATTCAATGTAACAGAAACCGAATCCTTATAGCATCTATCTATCTTCATGGATTGATTCTTGTAGGATGATTAGAGTACTAATATTGGAGTCCTTGATTGGATTCATTGTGTGCTTTAATGCGTATGTGAGTAGACAATGTAACAGAAACCGAATCCTTATAGCATCTATCTATCTTTATAGGTTGATTCTTGTAGGATGTTTAAAGTACTGATATTGGAGTCCTTGATTGGATTCATTGTGTGCTTTAACGCGTGTTTACGGGTTGGTACAAGTTGACGATTTATGTGTTATGTGGTAGTTGTGATTTAGATAACGAAACGGGTATAATAAAATAAGAACATGGTGGATACACCGCTGGTACTTCCTATATATAAGTGCTTTTATTTTATTATTCTTGTAGCGTTATCTAGATCACTTTAGGATTTTGGTATGATTGTTTCAATGTTCAATTATCCAAATCTTTGTAGAATCTTCCATATCTCTATATGTTGGACTCTTAGAAAGATATCTGAAGTATTATCATGACTCATTGATTTGATTTATATAATACTTACATAAGTGTTGATTTATTTCAAAACATTTATTATTAATCCTCGATTGGATTTCTAATAACATATTAACTAGTTTTTACAATGATTTAAAGAAGATTTCAATGTAAGGCATAAAAATGACTTAGTAATAATCATATTGCCATTTATAAACCTATTTTGTCACGAGTTTTCACAATTAAGATTATGTATTGCAAATGCTAAATTTTCGCAATTCTTTGGCTTCAAGATTTATTTTCAATTGACAGTTCTCGTAGCTGTTAAAGTATTGCAATACCAAATGTTTTGCCATTTATTTGGCTAAGAAAACCTATGTATTCGCCGGCATTTTTATGTTGACTATTTTTCACATATGTTTCAGGTTTTCGACTGTTCAAGCATGCAACACATAGGACTGCATTCGGGCCTTAGACTTCTAAAACAAAAGAACAATTACATATATTTTTTTGTTTGTAAAACCATGTTAATGATATTGAAACAATTTAGTACCAGTAATTGTGAGCAATTTGTAACGTGACTCCCCGATATTTCCGCCGCGTGTTGTTGTATTACGCGATTAGGGTGTTACAGATTGGTATCAGAGCACTGGTTATAGGGAATTAGGTTATTAGCATGCCTTAAACCTAGTCTATAACCTTCCTAATACCCAAACGTGAGTAGACTTAGGAAATCTTTCCTAAATTCTCATCCTTATTCGTGCCACAACTGCTCTATGATTTACGAATCATCTAACCTTAGATGATTTATCCTGAACCTTAGGCTTCATGCCTTAGGGTATCTCTCAAAATGTTTTCTCAAAACATTTTCATTGAAATATTTTTCAAAATGTTTTCTCAAATGTTTTTATCAAAATATTTCACAAACATGTTTTATCTCAAACGATTTGTATCAAAAGATTTCTCAAATGTTTTTCTCAAACGTTTTTCATCGAAATCTTGGGTTTTAATAATGTGAACACATGCAATCTGGAAGGGTGGATGCCTGTACCCCGAGTTTTCTGTCTAAGGCTAGAGTGTTCATACAAATCCGCATTATCGGACCAGTCACTCTTACCTGGGAACTCTTAGGGTGAGTGTCCACTTATAGGCTAAAGCATGTCTTCGTGAAGCATTATAAAGACCTATCCATCTTGACCCTACCGAATGATTTCTAAACGACCTTTGTAACCCTACTCATTCATATTACCCTCGGTAATATGTTTGCTCTTCACGACAATCGAAACAACTTTCCTTTCTCAGTACTATTTCATCATATTACCTTCGGTGATATGTTTGATTCAATACAGTTGAAATGAATCTCATTTCATTTCACGACACTACGAGATCCTATTTCACTTTTCAAAACACTACCCTTGTCTTTCAAAATTTCAAATTCTTACCATTTGGATGAGAATTTTCAAAATTTCAAACACAAAGTTTCTTTGTTTTAAAATTTTTAATTCAAAACCCTTTTTTTAAAAACAATAAATTTTTAACAGGTAAAGAATTTTATAATACAAACCATTAACTCGGTTTGTATTCTCTCATCCAAAAATATTACAAAAGTCTATTTCTCAAACAATTCTTATTTCAAAACAAAATCCACAACACTGTATAATCTAAATACAAAAAAAAAAAAACGAGACTTATAAACAAGATTTGACTAAATCAAAGTTAACGCTAAATTTTCTAAGTACAAGAAACGAAACGCCAAAACTATTAATGAGAATTCGAAAAGAACAAAGGCCGAATCTTCTAAAATTTCTAGGAAGTGCAAGACTTCAAAGAGTTTTGCAATTCCTACACCTGTTCCACTAAATTCAGTACCCTTTAAAGGAGTTTATCATGGAAAGGAACCTCGGTGCAACCATTGCGATTATCATCATGCAACAAATTCTCCTTGTCGCCAGTGTACTATCTGTGGTCTAATTGGACATCTAGCTGCAACCTGCTGTATCCAGAGTCGAGCAACCCCTACTCAGACTCGCCCAAGAGCATGTTTCAATTGTGGTGATTTAAATCATTTCAAGCGAAACTGCCCCTCGCTTGCCAATGCTAATGGACGAGTGTTCAACGTCAATGAGGCTCAAGCTAATGATCAAGCCCTTATGATCATTAGAACCTCTATATTTTCAGTTAAATTTTGAAAATAATGTAAATTTCAAGAAGTTTATCTTTATCCATGTTATTCATTTTCCAAATTTCAAACTCTAATGTGATTACACTATGTGTGATTACAATTACATGCTGGTTTTGAGGACTCCGTTCTTTAGGAACTAAATCTTATAACTTAGCATAATATAACTGCACTCTGGTACATTCGTACGAACGTGGTAACATGATTGATAGGAATACTATGAATAAGTTAATACTGTTTTATGATCATTGTCACACCCCGACCACGTAAAACACCAAAACGTGGCGGAAACGTCGGGGAGTGTTGTAACAGAATCATTGTTTCATAACACATGGAAATTGAAATATTGTTTTATTGATTAAAAGAGTTACAATGTCTTGACAATCAAAGAAACATAACATAAATAACTAGTCTTGCATCTTTTATTATCACTAAGGCCCAAGTCCGCCTATGTGTATCTTGATAAGTCCTATGCATCATCTCCTGAAAACACATGTGAAAATAGGTACGTCAGCATAAAAATGCCTGTGAGATACATAGGTTTTGTGAAAACAGAATTCATGACTTATGTTTGAGAAAATGTTTAGTCATGAACCTTGTAATTTGCTTTGTCTTGTAAATCATTTGAAAAACGATAAGATCAGATGATATGTATAAATAAGAGAATAATGTATGGTTAAATGAATAACCATGTAAAATGAGTTTGTATAAAATAAGTTGTTTGTAAATTAATGTCTTGTGAAAAGTATGTTATTTGTATAAAATGTTATATGTCCAAATTGAAATGATTCAAATAACGCTACGATATGTAATACCATACAATCACTTATATATTGGAAGTACCAGCGGCGTATCCACCATGCTTGTATCATATTACACACGCCTCGTTACTTAAATCACTTACTCAAACCAAACCAACAATGTAAGATGTCTATGTTTAAGCCAATTGCCAAACGTATTGAATAATATGTCAAAATGTTTATTGTCAAGATGTAAGTCATGTAATGTATAACCAATGTCAATAATGTTTATGTGTCAAATGTAAATCATGTAATGTGTAACCCAAAATGATATGTATGGCTAGTGAAAAGATATCAACTAAACCATATGCACAAAAACAAAGTATTGAAGTAAAACATGGTTTAAATCAAAGCTATGTTTTGTGGAACAAATGCATGCTATACTGATATAAACATCTATGCGGTATTGTGAGAATGCATACATCTAAGCCTTGAGACTGTGGCGATAAACCCTTAAACAAATTAAAGGTTTATCTAAGTTATGTATATCGAATTCGGTCATTCCTTTCATCCAAACCTACCCAGGATGTCCGGAACGGGAGTTGTCAATTTCTATGGTACCACTACCTACTAACGAACGGCATGATCGGTGTTAATGAATGTATATTGATCCATCAAAACAAACCAAATATCATATCAAAATGTAAGCATGTGAATGAATAATAAATGTACTAAGTATGATGAACATACATAGCAAGTGATGTGAAACGAATGTACTAAGTATGATGAACATACATAGCATGTAATGTAATGTAAAACAATGTACTAAGTACGCACACAATGGGCATACATAGCATAAAATGTGAAACGAATGTACTAAGTATGATGAACATACATAGCATGTAACGTAATGTAAAATAATGTACTAAGTACGCACACAATGGGCATACATAGCATAGAATGTAATGTAAAATAATGTACTAAGTACGCACACAATGGGCATACATAGCATAAAATGTAATGTAAAACAATGTACTAAATATGCACACAATGGGCATACATAGCATGAAGTGTAATGTAAGATAATGTACTAAGTAAGCACACAATGGGCATACATAGCATAAAATGTAATGTAAAACAATGTACTAAATATGCACACAATGGGCATACATAGCATGAAATGTAATGTAAGACAATGTACTAAATATGCACACAATGGGCATACATAGTATGAACACAATGAAATCATGTACTATAAGTGTACTAATGAACATAGCAAGTATATGATGTGAAAACATGGAAAGCATGAAAGTAACAAGTAGGCACATATGTTCCACCCCAAAACAGTTTGAAAACAGTAAAAGAGGGGTCTATGTACTCACTTGAGATTGCTCAGAAGTCCTAAGATAATCACCAAGCAATGCTAGAGATCTCAGAATCAAACGACACCTAATATAGGTAACTATGTTAATAAACCGGACCTATATCGGAGGATCGGATAGAATGAGGGCTCGTAAACCAAATGAGTATGGGAACTCATGTAGTATGGTTTAACAAAGCCTACATACTAAATGAAACCTAGCCTAAGTGCTTACGACCCATTACGACCCGTTTAGGTAGCTTATGCTACTTTAACGTGTCGTTCGCGTAAAACGCGTTCGGAACGCCTAACTAGTCCTATGACAAGTAAAATATGCCTTAACATATCTAATATTGTTATCAAATCAGTTTAGATACCAAAAGTTATGTTACATATGCTTAAAATGAGTTTTGGCGTAAAAAGGGCATTTTGGTAATTTACCTAAGGCATATAAATTACCTATCATACAACTACTTAAACGAAGCGACCATAAGGTATAACCTCGGAAGGTTATTCCCTATATACTATGGTCACCTAAAGTGTTTGGTCGGATCCTAATGATCCACCAAATGGGTCGGGTTCGAAGGTATAAGCGATTTATTAGATCGCTTACCCTTACGACCCTAGACAACGTGGCAATCAGTAGGCATAGTCACAAGGGACTATAACCATCGTGATTACAATCACGTTGCGAAGTTCAAATGAACTTCGCTTTGACCATAAACTGGTCAATGCAGAAAGTCAAACAAAGTTTGACTTTCGGACTCGAAAAACAATAAAAGAACGAAGGAACACTTACGAAGGGTCCCCGAATGCTAATCTTGATTCAAGTAGCTCAGGTATGAAACAAAGGTTTCAACTTAGAGCTTCTCAAATCAGATTCTTGTGAGGAATGAGTGAAAATGTGTTGGGTATTTATAGATTTCGGTTCACCATTAGGATCGTTTCTTGGAGAAGAGGGAATGATCACATCCCTACACTTGTTGGAATGTTGTGATAACTGATTTTGCCCACCACAAGAGATTAACATGTGGCACTTGGCCTTTGGAGGGTGTTAGGGGCTGTTAACATGTGTCTAAAATGGCTTTTGCTGATCAGAAGATGCCTAGCGTGACGCCAAGGGGGCTAGGTGTCACGCTAAGGTCCCCTTGATCAGCAAACACTTTCCAATGTTCCCCTTTCAGTCCCCGTTGCGTATTAAGGCCATTTCCGACATGTTTAAGGCTCGTTAAATCATTTTCAAGGCTCCACAAGGATGCCTAAACATTGTGGACATGAAACATGCTCAAAAATATGCCGGATGTCAGTTCGTTTGGTCGTACGATCGCGATGTTCGCTTAATTACGACCGGAATGCGCATAAGCGTGAAAAATGATCTAAATTGCGTGACGAATAGATTTTTTTTTATGTCAAACACTAAAATAAAATATTTTAGTGCTTACATAAATTTTTGGATGTCCGGATGTATTCAGAACGTAAGTTACGCGCGAAAATGCAAACTTGTGCACTTTTTGACGCTTTTAGTCCCTGAATGACCCAAAAGTTTATTTTAGCATACCGAACCCCTCACAGCCTATTTCTAAGCTATATAAAGGATATTTAAGGTGTGTTTAACTTATGGTCATGTTATGGAATGTTCGTTACAGTTCAAATTGGCATACTTTCACAGTTTGTCAAGTTTAGTCCCTGTAAGCGAATTAACTTGTTTTTGCCATACCAAAGCCTTCAAAACTTATTTCTAAGTTATGTTGTAGGATCGTGAAACGACCTAACGAGTTGATCAGAAGAGTGCTCAGACCGAATCAAAGGCGGAATTCATTGATTCGGTCTTCGTTTAGCTTGTATTCACTAATAAATGTATTGTTTATTGATCTTGAACACTTTACAATACAGAGACACTTCGACATCACCTCGGCGTCAGAAATCTGAAAGTTACAAATGATGACAGTTTGAATGTTATTTATAGGATCGTGAAACGACCTAACGAGTCGATCAGAAGAGTGCTCAGACCGAATCAGAGGCGGAATTCATTGATTCGGTCTTCGTTTAGCTTGTATTCACTAATAAATGTCTTGTTTATTGATCTTGAACACTTTACAGTACAGAGACACTTCGACAGCACCTCGGCGTCGGAAATCAGAAAGTTACAAATGATGACAGTTTGAATGTTATTTATAGGGAAAGACCCCTGACCGTTTGAAGATGACACACCACCTTTCAAACGGTCACCTAATTTCAAACGGACATCTAATTCAAACTATTACATTCAAACGGTCACCTAATACAAACTAGCATCTTCAAACGGTTGACTTCAAATTCCATATTTCATGTGCTGATGTCACTATGTGATGTCATATAAGTGATGTCATCATCAATGATGATGACCTCATGCTAGATCCGAACTGCAACATACCCGAGACTCGATATAAGACGAAGACGACAGATGAATGCACCAACATATGTAAAGGTTATTTAGGGTATGTTAAGTTTATGTTGATGTTCCGGAGTATTTGTCGCATTAAACTGATTACGTTTACGCACCAGTTTGCGTATAACTCTCCAGAAAGCGATATAGAGTTTGAAATTGAATAAAAGTCAAAACATGAAAAATGTAAAACACAGCCAAACAAACATTGGGATCAAATAACATTGCTTTATTGATAAAAGAGCTGTTCATAATGATTACAAGCACAGATGTTACAATCATAACATTACATGCATAATTTGTTTATCTAATATGTATAGTACATGATTATAAATACAATTTACTTCGTATGTTGATTTAACGTACTTAGTGCCCTAATTTTCAAATGTATTTTGATTAGTGTGTTAACTTAGCATATCTAGCACATGATTTGAAAATATTTTCCTCGATATGCTTATAATATGATGACAATGCATGATTTGTATATGTTGCATTTTACCTGTTTGGTTAAGTATGAAACATATATAAATATTTGTACTAGAATAAAATACCTACTACTAAATTTGTTATATGCAAAATAGGTAGTGTTATCGTTGCTAGTATAAAATACGATTCGATGTGATATTATGTTGTGGCGATGTTTATTTTATCTAGACGATAGTTCGACCTTATTATTTGTTACCCTCGCTTAACAAGAGGAGCTATGTGGACCATGCAACGAAATGAGTAATTATGGGTGCACACTTAATTATGAGATTCAACGCATGAGAATCATAGTAAGCCTTGTTAGGTATGGTGGCATAAAATCTAGAGTGATTAAGGTAACGGGAGAAGTATGATGCGATAAGAACACGGTGGATACGCTGATGGTACTTCCTATATGTAAGTGTTCTTATTGTGTTATTCTTCAGAACGTTACTAAGATCAGTTGGTAATTTTATGTTATCTTAGACCATTATGTGATTATGTGCTAAGTGTTATTTGTGTGGTTATTTCCGATGGACGACAGCGAGTACATTCATTAACTCAAATCGAGCCGACCGGGAGTATAATATGGTGTTAAAGGTGACGATCTTGATGCCATAGGTATGTTGACCCGTCTCCTATGCATGGGATGCTCATGGTGCATTGGATGTACCTCATTGGACGTTAGAAACCGTGTACGTGAAGGGCTTGAATGTACACCCCTTTGTTTGCTAGGAATTACACTAGGAGCTTACTATGACATAGTGCCATACTTAAATGATTTTTGAACACTAGTCGACTTTCACAAGTTTCAAAGGGTTGAATAACTTAAGATACTTTGAATATCCCAAATCACATTTTGAATCCCCTGAAATTTCCAACACCAAATGATGCTCCGCATCTTTGGGATCTATTAATCTGCTTATCCATCAGTTGTTTCAATTCTACTCTACGGTCTCCTACGAATAAATTTCGGGATGAAATTTCCTGAAGTAGGGGAGACTGTAACACTTGTGCTCCGTAATCACACATGATGTAGGAAAAAATCTTTTATCAAAGAAACAATGTGTTTTGGTCTCAAAATTTGTTTATTTGTGTTTTACAATTTCACATTTTTATTCTAGTTCATTTTCAAGCTATAAATCGCTTTCTGGAAAGTTATACGCGAACTGATGCGTAAACGTTATCAGTTTAATGCGGAAAACATTCTGGAATAGTGACATAGGCTTAACATACCTTAAATAACTTTTATGTAACTTAGAATTAGGTTTTGAAAGCTTCGGTGTGTCAAAAACAAGTTTATTCACTCTTAGGGACTTTTTGCGTCAAACTGCGAAAGTCTGCTGATTCGTTTAGTAACGAACATTCCAACACTTGATCATAAGCTAAACATACCCTAAATATCATTTACATAGCTTAGAAATAGGCTTTGAGGGGTTCGTTATGCGAAAATATGCTTATTTGATCAATAGGGACTAAAAGCGTCAAAAAGTGCATAAGTTTGCATTTACGCACATATCTTACGTTCTGAATATATCCGGACATCCAAAAATTTTTATAATCATTAAAATAATTTATTTTAGTTTTTGAAATGTTATAATTTCACTCGTCGCGTAATTTGGATCGATTTCGCGTTCGTTACGACTCCCGTCGTAATTAACCGAACAACGCGATCGTACAACCAAACGAACCAACATTCGAGATGTTTTTGAGCATGTTTCATGTTCCCTATGCTTTAACATCCTTTTTGAGCCTTGAAAATGGGTTAACGGGGTTTAAACGCATCAAAAATGGCCTAAACGAGTTGCAGGGACCAAAACTGTCAATTTACAAAAGTTTCTGGTAGCTGGCATGTGGTGGCGCTGCGCCACCACTATATGGTTTTGCCGTGACGCGACGCCACAGCCTCATCTGGGCATAAACTTTATTTTGACAACCAGGTAGAACTTGGGGGTCTTTTGTGTAACTTTTCTCAATACCGTGTGATGGTTTTAGGCACCCCTAGTATTCCAAAACCATGTGCCTTACATGTATGGTTGAGAGTGAAGCTTGTAAATCGAGGAATGATCCTAACGGATGTCCAAATCCTATATAAACCCACCATCTTCATCACTTTCACTTGCACATTTTCTCTCAATTTCTTCTCTAAGTTGAAGCTCTCCTTGTGAAGTTTCATACCTGAGAAGTTTTGAGTTCAAATCTTCCTTCCTTGGACCCTTTGTAAGTTTATTTCATGCTTGTTATCATTTTTCAAGCGTGAAAGTCAAACAATGTTTGACTTTCTGCTTTGACCAGTCTTTGGTCAACACAAGGTTTGTTTGAACTTAGCAACGTGAGCGTAATCACGATGGTTATAGTCCCTTGTGACTATACCTACTGATTACCACTTTGATTAGGTGTAGTCACGAGTCATAGTTTCGGCCAAAATACGCGTCTATGCGTATTTTACAACCAAACTATTATTGGGTATCAAAACCGTTTGCTTTGATATCAAACTTGTTTTCTAACTTCGTTAAACATGTTTTAACATGTTTAACTCGTCACTTTTAGATTAGTGCTTATATAGGGTCATGAGATAAGCGGTCTAAACAACCGCTTAGACTTTCGAACCCGACCCGTTTGGTCGACCTTTAGGATCCGACCAAGCATGTTTAGTGACCATAGTTGTATAGGGAATAACTTTTCGAGGTTATACCTTATGGTCACTTCGTTTAGTTAGTTGTATGATAGATAGTTTATATGCCTTAGGAAAATGACCAAAATGCCCTTTTTACGCATAATTTCATTTTAAGCATATGTAACACATGTTTTGACATCTAAACTGATTGTATAACATAATTAGATATGTTAAGGCATATAATACTTGTCATAGGACTAGTTAGGCGTCCGGAACGCGCTTTCGCACGAACGACGCGTTAATGTAGCATAAGCTACCTTAATGGGTCGTAAGCACTTAGGATAGGTTCCGATTTAGAATGTAGGCTTTGTTAAACCATATCACATGAGTTCCAATACTCATTTGGTTTACAAGACCTCATTCTACCCTATCTTCCGATTTAGGTGTCGATTCGCTAACATAGTATCCGTTAAACTAGGAACCGCTTCAAAACTTGAACTCTTGGTCTTTTGAGCTTTGTTATACCCTTTGAACCGAAACTACACGCAATCCCAGGAGAGTATATAATTCCCCTCTTTTACCATTTTCAAATGTTTTGGGGTGATTCGTATGTGTAATTGCTTTGTTTTCAAAATGTATGGCATATATAGGTTCACTAAGTGCTTTTATGTGTATTATTCCGATTATGCAAATGCGATGTTTATCTGAATCCTTAAGTGACCTACCTATCTTCATAGTTAGATTTATATAGGACATTTGAAGTACAATATTAGATCTCCCTATCTTTATTGTAAGGTTTTTAAGAAGTACTTTACAACTCGATGGTTGGTTTTGTGTAGATGGTTGGCGATTCAGGTAACAAAACTAGATAATACAATAAGCAAATGGTGGATACGCCGCTGGTACTTCTTATATATAAGTGTGCTTACTGTATTACCCTTCATGGCGTTATCCCGAATCCCCATTAGGATTTAGGATTGTTTTGATTCAATGTAACATAAGCCGAATCCTTATAGCATCTATCTATCTTCATGGATTGATTCTTGTAGGATGTTTAAAGTACTAATATTGGAGTCCTTGATTGGATTCATTGTGTGCTTTAATGCGTATGTGAGTAGACAATGTAACAGAAACCGAATCCTTATAGCATCTATTTATCTTCATAGGTTGATTCTTGTATGAGGTTTAAAGTACTGATATTGGAGTCCTTGATTGGATTCATTGTGTGCTTTAACGCGTGTTTACGAGTTGGTACAAGTTGACGATTTATGTGTTATGTGGTAGTTGTGATTTAGATAACGAAACAAGTATAATAAAATAAGAACATGGTGGATACGCCGCTGGTACTTCCTATATATATGTGTTCTTATTTTATTATTCTTGTAGCGTTATCTAGATCACTTTAGGATTTTGTGTATGATTGTTTCAATATTCAATTATCCAAATCTTTGTAGAATCTTCCATATCTCTATATGTTGGACTCTTAGAAAGATATCTGAAGTATTAGCATGACTCATTGATTTGATTTAAATAATACTTACAGAAGTTTTGATTTATTTCAAAACAGTTATTATTAATCCTCGATTGGATTTCTAATAACATATTAACGAGTTTATACGGTGATTTAAACAAGATTTCAATGTAAGGCATAAAAATGACTTAGTAATAATCATATTGCCATATATAAACCTATTTTGTCACGAGTTTTCACAGTTAAGATTATGTATTGCAAATGCTAAATTTTCGCCATTCTTTGGCTTCAAGATTTATTTTCAATTGACAGTTCTCGTAGCTGTTAAAATATTGCAATACCAAATGTTTTGCCATTTATTTGGCTAATAAAACCTATGTATTCGCTGGCATTTTTATGCTGACTGTTTTTCACATATGTTTCAGGTTTTCGACTGTTCAAGCATGCAACGCATATGACTGCATTCGGGCCTTAGACTTCTAAAAGAAAAGAACAATTACATGAATTTTTTTGTTTGTAAAACGATGTTAATGATATTGAAACAATTTAGTACCAGTAGTTGTGAGCAATTTGTAACGTGACTCCCTGATATTTCCGCCGCGTGTTGTTGTATTACGCGATTGGGGGGGTTACATAACTAGCCCTATGATAAGTATTATATGCCCTAACATGTTTAATAATGTTGCATAATCAGTTTAAGTGTCAAAATTTAGGTAGCATAGGCTTAATTTGAAATTATGCGCAAAAAGGGCATTTTGGTCATTTTCCTAAGGCATATAATCTACCTATCATACAACTAATTAAATGATGTGACCATAAGGTATAACCTTAGAAGGTTATTCCCTATACAACTATGGTCACAAAATATGTTTGGTCGGATGCTAATGATCGACCAAACGGGTCGGGTTCGAAAGTCTAAACGGTTGTTAAGACCGCTTGACTTATGACCCTATATAAGCACTACACTAGAAGTGACGAGTTAAACATGTTAAAACATGTTTAACTAAGTAAGAAAATTGATTTGGTATCAAAACAAAGTGTTTTGATACACAAAAATAGTTTCGTCGTAAAATGCACATAATCGTGCATTTTGACCGAAACTTTGACTCGTCACTTCGACTAGTCAACGTGGTAATCAGTAGGTATAATTGCAAGGGACTATAACCATCATGATTACGAACACGTTGCAAAGTTCAATTGAACTTTGACTTGATCAATTCGTGGTCAAAACCTAAAGTGAAATGGTAGTCAAACTATTTGACTTTCAGCTTGTAATTGCTGAAATGAATGAACAAGCCATGAAAGAACACTTACAAGTGCTCTAAGGCTGAAAAAATGACTAGAAAAACTCAGGTAAGAGGCCTCCAAACAAGTGGTAGCCCCTACTTAGAGTTGTAGAGAAGAGAATGAGAAAATGAGCAATGAATGAGGAAGTGCAGGTGAGTATTTATAGTTGTTGGGGGTGCACAAGATCTTGACATGTGTATGAGTATTGCCCAAGCATTAAACAAGATCAATCCAGGTGTCCAAATCAGATCTTATACTTGGTGATCACTTAATTTGAGCTCCAAGTATGTTAAAATAATCAAAACAATTCATAAAAAACAAGCTGCTGTAGCTGGTAACAATGTTTCTGTCAAAACATCATGCTCGCGTCGCGTGATAGGGATAGCCCCCTATCGTCGCGTGACGCTACCACTACATACAGAAGTTTCAAAGTTGTCAACAATGGTCCCTACACATGAATTGTTGTGTTTTTGACGCTTTTAACCCCTGTTAACCCAAGATTCAGGCTTTATAAGGACGTTCAAGCTTAGGGGACTTGAAATATGTCCATAAATCTCGTGGATGTCAGTTAGTTTGGTTGTACGGTCGCGTTTTGCACTTAATTATGACAGAAAATCGAACGAACACGAAAATGATCCAAATTGCGAAACGAATGGTATTTTTGTATTCCCATCACTAAATGCGATATTTTAATGATTACAAAAATATTTGGATGTCTGGATATGGTCAGAATGCAAGATATGCACGCATATGCAAACTTTCGCAGTTTAGACGCTTTTAGTTCCTAAGATCAAATAAGCGCATATTCGTGTTTCGAACCCCTCAAAACTTATTTCTACGCTATGTTAAGGGTATTTAGGGTATGTTTGGCTTATGATCTTCTTCTGGAGTGTACGTTGCTGTTCGAATCAGCAGACTTTTGCAGTTTGTCGCAAATAGTCCTGTGATCGAATAAACTTGTTTTTGTCGTCCCTAACCTTTCGAAGTTTATTCCTAAGTTATGTAAAGGGTATTTAGGGTATGTGTAGCTCGTGTCCTCGTTCTGGTGTATACGTTGCGTTAAACGGATTATGTTTAAGCATCGGTTATCGAATTGCTTTCAAAGAAAAAGTTTTTGAAAGCCTGAAATTTTGCACAAGGGTTACAGTCTTCCTTACTTTAGGAAATTTCATCCCGAAATTTATTCGAAGGAGATCGTAGAGAGTAATTTAAATGACTTAAAGATAGGCAAATTGTTAAATCCCAAAGATGCGGAGCATCATTTGGTGTTTGGAAATTTTTGGGGGATTCAAAATGTGATTTGGGATATTCAAAGTATCTCAAGGTATTCAAACCATTGGAACTTGCGAATCTTTAAAAAGTGTCAACCAGTGTACAAAAATTATTTGGCATGGCACTATGTTATACTAAGCTCTTAGTGTAATTCCTAGCAAACAAAGGGGTGTACGTTCAAGCCTTGTCCATACGTACACGGTTTCTAACGTCTCACGAGGTACATCCCATGTACCATGAGCATCTCATGCATAGGAGACGGGTCAACACACCTATGGCATCAAGATCCTCACCTTTAACACCATAATATACTCCCGGTCGGCTCGATTAGAGTTAATGAATGTACTCGCCGTGAACATTGAAAATAATTACACAAATAACAAATAAGCACCTAATCACATAATGGTCCAAGATAACATAAAATCACCAAGTGATCTTAGTAACATTCTAAAGAATAACACATTAAGAACACTTATATATAGGAAGTACCATCGACGTATCCATCATGTTCTTATCGCATCATACTCCTCCCGTTACCTTAATCACTCTAGATTTTATGTCACCATACTTAACAAGACTTACAATGATTCTCATTCGTCGAACCTCATAATTATGTGTGCACCCATAATTACTTGTTTCGTCGCATGGTCCACATATCTCCTCTTTTGAAGAGAGGGTAAACAAATTATATGGTTGAACTATCGTCTAAATCAAATAAACATCGTCGTAACACAACATTTGTCAATTCAAGTTGTGCTTCATAATAGCAATGATACCACTTGTTTTGCATACAACAAAATTAGTAGCATATATTTCATTCTGGTACAAATGTTAATACATGTTTGATACTAACCAAACTGGTAGAATATCGAGAAAATGTTTTCAAATTATGTGCTAGGTATGCTAAGTCAACATACTAAGCAATATGTATTTGAAAATCGTATACTAAGTATACTTGGTCAACATACGAAGTAAGATGTATTGGTAATCATGTATTATACATACTAGATAAACCAAAAATAGTAGTAGTCACACAGTATTTGTAGCGATCGTGTTGCCAAGTTCGTATGAATGCACTAGAGTGCAATCATAGTGTGCTAAATTATGAGATGTAGTTCCTAAAGAACGAAATCCTCGAAGTTGGCATGTAGTTGTAATCACACATAGTGTAATCACATTGGAGTTTGTAATTTAAATATGAATAATCAAGAATGAAGAAAGACTTCTTGAAATGTATATTGCCATTACCAATATAGTTGAAATCTGTCCATTGTTTTCGAAAATAAACAAAAAATGTAGAGGTTCAAATGATCATAAGTGCTTGATCATGAGCTTGAGACTCATTGACATTGAACACTCGTACATTAGCATTGGCAAGATTAGGGCAGTTTCGCTTGAAATGATTTAAATCACCACAATTGAAACATGCTCGAGGGCGAGTTTGAGTAGGGGCTGCTTGGTTCTGGACACGACAGGTCGCAGCTAGATGTCCAAATAGACCACAGATTGTACACTGGCGGCAAGGAGAACTTGTTGTGTGATGATAGTTGCAATGATTACACCAAAGTTGCTTTCCATGATATAATCCCTTAAAGGGTACTGAGTTTAGTGGAATTGGTGCGGGAATTGCAAAATTCTTTGAAGTCTTACGCTTCTTAGAATTTTTAGAATGTCCAACCTTTGTTCCCTGTGAATTCTCCTTAGAAGTTTAGTGTTTTGTTTCTTGTCTCCCTTTCGAAAAAGTTTCCCTTTTCTAACCTGGGAGTCGGTTAGGGTAGCGACTAATTCCTTAGCCTCCCTAAGTGTTGCAGGTTTACTGCCAGTGACAATGTCTTGGATTGGATCAGGTAGGCCATCAATGTATTTTTCAATGGCCCGATCCAAGGGTGTGACCATGGTAGGGCAGAGTAGGATTAACTCTTCAAACCGGTCAGTGTAGGCACGGTTTTCCCCACTATCTTGTTTTAAGTAATAGAATTCCTTTTCAAGTGCCCTCATTTTGCTTCGTGGGAAGAGTTCTTTCTTCATACGATTCTTAAATTCTTCCCACGTTTGTGCCATCGCTAAATCAGCACCTCGGTCTCTCATGATACCGTTCCACCAAATGAGTGCTCTCCTTTGAAAAACACTCGAGGCGAACTCCACCTTGTGCTCACTGGGACACTGAACATGGCGGAATGTGCTTTCTATACTCTCAAACCATTGTAGGAGCCCGGTTGTTCCTTCAGACCCATTAAATTGGAGTGGTTTAGCTAAACTGAATTGTTTGTAGTTACAAGGTGTGATAACATTTTTGTTGTTGTTGTTGTTGTTGTTGTTCTGGATTTGGTTAACTTGGGTCACAATGTATGGGAGTGCAGCAACTAAATGCTGAGCAATTATTACTGCCATTTCAGAGTTCCAAGTGGCATCACGGTGAGGAGGCATCTTGAAAAGTAACTATATTGAAAATTAAGTAAGTGAGATTTCATCAAATTGTCATAAGCTTGAATCATCTTAGTGAATTAAAAATCTCAACTTAGTAAAAATCTTGTTTAAAAGTCTTGTTCTTGTACTTAGAAAATATAGTGTTGTGGATTTTGTTTTGAAATAAGAATTGTTTGAAATTTAAACTTTTGTAATATTTTTGGATGAGATAATACAAACCAAGTTAATGGTTTGTGTTATAAATTCTTTACCTTTTAAAAATTTATTGTTTTTAGGATAAAATGTTTTAAATTAAAAATTTTAAAATAAAGAAACTTTGTGTTTAAAATTTTGAAAACTCTCATCCAAATGGTAAAAATTTTGAATTTTGAATGACAAAAGGTAGTGTTTTGAAAATGAAATAGGATTACATAGTGTCACGAAGCAAAATGAAATTCATTTCAAATATTTTGAATAAAACATATCACCGAAGGTAATATGATGGAATAGTATCGTAAAACGGAAATTTGTTTCGATTGTTGTGAATAACAAACATATCACCGAGGGTAATATGGATGAGTAGTGTCACAAAGGTTGTAGTGTCTTGAAGTCCTTCAACATGGTCAAAGTGGACAGGTTTACATAATGTTTCGAGAAGACATGCTTTAGCCTATAAGTGGATACTCACCCTAAGAATTACCAGGTAAGAGTGACTGGTCCGAAAATGCGGATTTGTACGAACACTCTAGCCTTAGACAGAAAACTCGGGGCACAGGCATCCACCCTTCCGGATTGCATGTGTTCACATTATTAAAACCCAAGATTTCGATGAAAAAAATGTTTGAGAAAACCATTTAAGAAATCTTTTGATAAGAATTGTTTGAGGTAGACATGTTGTGAAATATTTTGACAAAAACGTTTAAGAAAACATTTCGAGAAATATTTCAATGAAAATGTTTTGAGAAAAACATTTTGTGGGACACCTTAAGGCTTAAAGCCTAAGGGTTTAGGATAAATCATCTAAGGTTAGATGATTTGTAAATCATAGTTGTGGCACGAATAAGGATGACGATTAGGTTAGAGATCCTAAGGCTACTCATGTTTGGGTCCTAGGAAGGTTATAGACTAGGTTAAAGGCATGCTAATAACCTAATTCCCTATAACCAATGCTCTGATACCAATCTGTAATACCCCAATCGTTTAATACAATAACACACGGTGGAAATATCGGGGAGTCATGTTACAAATTGCTCACAACTACTGGTACTAAATTGTTTCAACATTGTTAAAATTGTTTTACAAAGAATACATGTAATGGTCTTTTGATTAAAGAAGTCTAAGGCCCAGATGCAGTCCTATGCATTGCATACTTGAATAGTCAAATTCCTGAAACTTATGTGAAAAACAGTCAGCATAAAACAATGCTGGCAAGTACATAGGTATTGTTAGCCAAGTAAATGGCAAAAGTTTAGTATTGCAATACATTATCTTGATCGTAAAAACTTGTGACAAAGAGTTTTGTATTACTAAGTAATTTTTATGCCATTGAAATTGTACTTTGTAATCTCGTTGAAATCGTCATAAAACTTGTGAATGTGTTATTAGAAATCTAATCAAGGATTACTAATAACTGTTTTGAAATCTGTCATAACTTCTGTGAGTATTATTAAAATCAAGTCAATAATTTATAATAATACTTTGGATATCCTTCTAAGAATCTAACATATGAAGATATGGAAGATTCTACAAGGATTTGAATACATGAACATTCAATCAATTGAACACATAAACCCTAATGTGATTCGGATAACGCTACAGGAGTAATAAAATAAGAAAACTCATATATAGGAAGTACCAGCGGCGTATCCACCATGTTCTTATTTTATTACACTCGTTTCGTTATCTAAATCACAACTAACCACATAAACACATAAATCGTCAACTTGTCACCAACTTGTAAACACGAATTAAAGTACTCAATGAATCTAAACAAGGACATCAATTGTATTTTAAACGTCCCATTAGTGTCTAGCTATGAATATATATATATATATATATATATATATATATATACTACAGGGATCCGGTTTTTGTCACATCGTCTTGTCACATACTCATTAAAGTACACAATTAAATCCAATCAAGGATTTCAATATTAGCACTTTAAACATCCTACAAGAATCAATCTATGAAGATAGATCGATGCTAAAAGGATTTGGTTTCGTTACACTGAATCATTGAATCATAACATCCTAAATCCTAATGGTGATTCGGGATAATGCCGGGAAGGGTAATACAATAACCACACTTATATATAGGAAGTACCAGCGGCGTATCCACCATGTCCTTATTGTATTACTCTAGTTTCGTAATCTAAATCACCAACAATCTCTACACATAAACCATAACCATTGTCTTGTAAAGTACTTCTTAAAAATCTCACTATGAAGATAGGGAGATCTAAGACTGTACTTCAAATATCCTATAGGAATCTAACTATGAAGATAGATAGATCTTATAAGGATATGGATAATCGTTTTGTTTGCATATTCGGAATAATACACATAAAAGCACTTAGTAAACACATATATGCCATACGTTTGGAAATAAATCGGTTACACATATGAATCACCCCAAAACATTTGAAAGCGGTAAAAGAGGGGAACTATGTACTCACATGGGATTGCGTATAGGTCTTGTTTAAATGATATAACAAAGCTCAAAGGACCAAGAGTTCAAGTGTTGAAGTGGTTCCTAGTGTATCGGATACTATGTTAGTGTAACGGGACATAAATCGAGGAATCGGATAGAATGAGGTATTGTAAACCAAATGAGTGTTAGAACTTATATGATATGGTTTAAACAAGCCTACATTCTGATTTGAAACCTATCCTAAGTGCTTTTGACCCGTTATGAACAGTTAAGCTAGTATAAGCTACTTTAACGCGTCATTTGCGCAAATGCGCGTTCGGATGGTCTAACTAGCCCTATGATAAGTATTATACGCCCTAACATGTTTAATAATGTTGGATAATTAGTTTAAGTGTCAAAATTTAGGTTGCATAGACTTAAATTGAAATCATGCACAAAAAATGCATTTTGGTCATTTTCCTAAGGCATATAATCTACCTATCATACAACTAATTAAACGATGTGACCATAAGGTATAATGTAACCCTTCAAAAACTATTTCTTTGAAAGCAATTCGATAAACAAAGCTTAAACGTAATCCGTTTAATGCAACATACACACCGAGACAAGGACACAAGCTACACGTACCCTAAATACCCTTTACATAACTTAGAAATAGGTTTCCAAGGGCTAGGGATGACTAAAACATGTTTATACAAGTACAAGGACCATTTACGACAAACTACGAAAATCTGCCGATTCGCATAATGAAGAACATTGGCACGTCACGCGACGGGTACCCCCTCCCTCTCTGGCGCGACGCGAGGAGTGCATTTCGACAGAATCTTCCATTTCAGCTATAGGTCATGTTTTTCTAAGTTAGTTTTATGATATTGTGGGCAATTGAGTAGTGGTCAAGGCTTTAAACTATGTCCAAACACTTGTATGGCTAAGATAATGCCTTAGGCAATACACAAACCACTTGGCATCATCCTAGAACTTCAATTCAAGTATAAATTGGCCTCAATTCTGCTCAAGTCTTTGCTCATTCATCACTTTCTTTCTCTAACACTCAAGAGGAGTTGCTACCTTCTTAGGAGGCCTCCCAATTGAGTTTTCTAGTTCTTTTTCCAGCCATTAGAGCATTGTAAGTGTTCTTTCATGGCTTAGTCATTCATTTCAGCAATTACAAGCTGAAAGTCAAACAGTTTGACTACCGTTTGACCTTCGGTTTTGACCACGAATTGGTCAAATCAAAGTTCAATTGAACTTTGCAACGTAAGCATAACCAAGATGGTTATAGTCCCTTGCGATTATACCTACTGATTACCACGTTGACTAGTAGAAGTGACGAGTTAAAGTTTCGGTCAAAATGCACGATTATGCGCATTTTGCAACGAAACTATTTTCGGGTATCAAAACACTTTGTTTTGATATCAAATCGGTTTTCTAACTTAGTTAAACATGTTTTAACATGTTTAACTAGTCACTTTTAGCATAGTGCTTGTTTAGGGTCGTAAGTCAAGCGGTCTAAACAATCACTTAGACTTTCGAACCCGACCCGTTTGGTCGATCATTAGGATCCGACCAAATACATTAGGTGAACGTAGTTGTATAGGGAATAACCTTCCAAGGTTATACCTTATGGTCACATCGTTTAATTAGTTGTATGATAGGTAGATTATATGCCTTAGGAAAATGACCAAAATGCCCTTTTGCGCATAATTCCATTTTAAGCATATGTAACCAACATTTTGACACCTAAACTGATTATGCAACATAATTAAACATGTTAGGGCATATAATACTTATCATAGGGCTAGTTAGACCATCCGAATGCTCTTTGACGCAAATGACGCGTTAAAGTAGCGTAAACTACCTTAACGGGTCAAAAGCACTTAGGATAGGTTTCAATTCAGAATGTTAGGTTTAGTAAACCATTCCATATAAGTTCCAACACTCATTTGGTTTACAATACCTCATTCTATCTGATTCCTCGATTTATGTCCCGTTACACTAACATAGTATCCGATACACTAGGAACCACTTCAACGCTTGAACTCTTGGTCCTTTGGGCTTTGTTATATCATTTGAACAAGACCTATACACAATCCCAGGTATGTACATAGTTCCCCTCCTTTACCATTTTCAAATGTTTTGGGGTGATTCATATGTGAAATCAATTTGTTTTCCAATGTATGGCATATATGTGTTTACTAAGTGCTTTTATGTGTATTATTCCGATTATGCAAACACGATGATTGTTCAAATCCTTAAAGGATCTATCTATCTTCATAGTTAGATTCTTATAGGATGTTTTGAAGTACAGTCTTAGATCTTCCTATCTTCATAGTGAGATTTTTAAGAAGTACTTTACAAGACGATGGTTATGGTTTATGTATAGAATGTTGGTGATTTAGATAATGAAACTAGAGTAATACAATAAGGACATGGTGGATACGCCACTGGTACTTCTTATATATAAGTGTGCTTATTGTATTACCCTTCGTGGCGTTATCCCGAATCACCATTAGGATTTAGAATGTTGTGATGCAATGATTCAATTTGATAGAAACTAAATCCTTATAGCATCTATCTATCTTCATAGATTGATTCTTCTAGGATGTTTAAAGTGCTAATATTGGAGTCCTTGTTTGGATTCATTGTGTATTTTAATGCGTACGTGACTAGACAATGTGACGAGAACTGGATCCCTGTGGTATTTATCAATCTTCATAGCTAGACATACATGGGATGTTTAAAGTACTAATATTCGAGTCCTTGTTTGGATTCATTATGTACTTTAATACGTGTTTACAAGTTGGTGACAAGTTGACGATTTATGTGTTATGCAGTAGTTGTGGTTTAGATAACGAAACGGGTGTAATAAAATAAGAACATGGTGGATACGCCGCTGGTACTTCCTATATATAAGTGTTCTTATTTTATTACTCTTGTAGTGTTATCCAAATCACTTTAGGATTTTGTGTACGATTGATTCAATATTTTCGATTATCCAAATCCTTGTAGAATCTTCCATATCTTCATATGTTAGATTCTTAGAAGGATGTCTAAAGTATTATTATAAATCATTGACTTGATTTATATAATACTCACACAAGTTTTGACAAATTTCAAAACAGTTATTACTAATCCTTGATTGGATTTCTAATAACACATTAACGAGTTTTACGATGATTTCAACGAGATTACAATGTACAATTTCAATGGCAGAAAAATTACTTAGTAATAATCAAATTGCCATATACAAAACTATTTGCCACAAGTTTTCACAATCAAGATTATGTATTGTAATATTAAAATTTTGCCATTCTTTGGCTTCAAGATTTATTTTCCATCGACAACTCTCGTAGTTGTCAAAGTATTTCAATACCAAACCTTTTACCATTTATTTGTCTAACAAAACCTATGTACACGCCGGCATTTTTATGCTAACTATTTTTCACATATGTTTCAGGGTCTCAATTTTTCGAGCATGCAACGCATAGGACTGCATCCGGGCCTTAGACTTCTTAAATTAAAAGACATTAACATGTATTCTTTGGTTATAAAACAATGATAACAATAATGAAACAATTTAGTACCAATAGTTGTGAGCAATTTGTAACGTGACTCCCCGATATTTCCGCCGCGTGTTGTTATATTACGCGATTGGGGTGTTACATATAACCTCGGAAGGTTATTCCCTATACAACTATGGTCACAAAATATGTTTGGTCGGATCCTAATGATCGACCAAACGGGTCGGGTTGGAAAGTGTAAGCGGTTGTTAAGACCGCTTGACTTACGACCCTATATAAGCACTACACTAGAAGTGACGAGTTAAACATGTCAAAACATGTTTAACTAAGTTAGAAAACTGATTTGGTATCAAAACAAAGTGTTTTGATACCTGAAAACAGTTTCGTCGTAAAATGCACATAATCGTGCATTTTGACCGAAACTTTGACTCATCACTTCGACTAGTCAACCTGGTAATCAGTAGGTATAATCGCAAGGGACTATAACCATCGTCAAAACCGAAAGTCAAACGGTAGTCAAACTATTTTACTTTCAGCTTGTAATTGCTGAAATGATTGAACAAGCCATGAAAGAACACCTACATATGCTCTAAGGCTGGAAAAATGACTAGAAAAACTCAAGTAAGAGGCCTCAAAACAAGTGGTAGCCCCTACTTAGAGTTGTAGAGAAGAGAATAAGAAAATGAGCAATGAATGAGGAAGTGAAGGTGAGTATTTATAGTTTTTGGGGTGCACAAGATCTTAACATGTGTATGTGTATTGCCAAAGCATTAAACAAGATCAATCCAGGTGTCTAAATCTGATCTTATGCTTGGTGATCACTTAATTTGAGCTCCAAGCATTAAACAAGCTGCTGTAGCTGGTAACAATGTTTCTGTTGAAACATCATGCTCGCGTCGCGTGACAGGGATAGCCCCCTGTCGTCGCGTGAAACTACCACTACATACAGAAGTTTCAAAGTTGTCAACAATGGTCCCTGCAAATGAATTGCTGAGTTTTTGATGCTTTTAACCCTCGTTAACCCAAGATTCAGGCTTTATAAGGAGGTTAAAGCTTAGTGGACTTGAAATATGTCTGGAAATGTCGTGGATGTCGGTTAGTGTGGTCGTACGGTCGTGTTTTGCGCATAATTACGACGGAAACTCGAACGAACGCGAAAATGATCAAAATTGCGAAACGAATGGTATTTTTGTATTCCCATCATTAAAATGAAATATTTTAATGATTAAAAAAATATTTGGATGTCTGGATATGGTTAGAATGCAAGATATTCACGCATATGCAAACTTTCACAGTTTTGACGATTTTAGTCCCTAAGATCAAATAAGTGCATTTTCGCATACCGAACCCCTCAAAACTTATTTCTAAGCTATGTTAAGGGTATTCATGGTATGCTTGGCTTATGATCTTGTTCCGGAGTGTACGTAGCTATGCGAATTGACAGACTTTTGCAGTTTGTCGCAAATGGTCCCTGTGATTGAACAAACTTGTTTTTATCGTCCCTAACTCTTCGAAGCTTATTCCTAAGTTATGTAAAGGGTATTTAGGGTACGTGTAGCTCGTGTCCTTGTTCTGGTGTGTACGTTGCATTAAACGGATTACGTTTAACCATCGGTTTTCGAATTGCTTTCAAAGAAAAAGTTTTTGACACCCGATATTTTACACAAGGGTTACACAAAGAGCTGTGGGATGCACTGAAAGAGCAGTTCGGTGGAACAAAAGAAGTTATAAAAAATAACAGGGAGGTTTTCAATCAACAGTAAGAAACGTTTTGTCATGTTAAAGGAGAGTCTCTAACCCGACAATTTGAAAGATTTAGTTGTCTCATTAGTGAACTTAAACTGGTTAATGTTGAATTTGCAAAGTCCACTTTAAATAGTAGGTTTCTAAGGTCATTACTAGGAAAATGGTATACTATAGCTTTCATAACTAGAAACTCTGTGGTTTTAAAGAGCTAAGTTTGACCCAACTTCATGGTCGACTCCTAACCTATGAGAGGGAGTTGAACCAGAAAAAGAAGTTGCAAGAATCTGGGAAGGTTGGTGATGATTACACCTTTGGTAACACAACACTTTTGGTTCAAGAAGAATCTGGTGGTAGTAAGGATCAGAGTTATGATCATTACATTGACATAACTACTAGTGGAGTCTTTAACAACTTTGAGTCTTACTCACCCAACTATGCTTTTATAGCAAGTGGGGAAAACCAAAATTTTGACAACTTATCCTTTGAGCTCAATGACCTCCAACACTTTGATCCCACTGATCTGGAGGAAATGGACATTTTGCACCAATTGGCATTGTTAAGTGTAAGAACCAGCAAGTTTTATAAGAGAACAGGAAGAAAATTTCCAGGGTTGCATGGGAACTTAAAAGTGGGGTTGGATAAATCCAAAATTAAGTGCTACAAGCGTAACAGGCTAGGAAACTTTGATAGGGAATGTAGGAGTCAAAATTCTGGACCAATCATTACTCATCCCAGCCGTAGACCTCAAAATACACAAACACTGTGCACTATTCCCAATATACCCCCTGCCCACACATGCAAAACACTGCCCATTTTACACACCCTGTAAACATCGTTCCAGTGCAATATATTCAAACTACTGTTCCACAAATCCAGTATGTCCAAGCCCCTGTCTCTCAGGTCCAAGTGCAACAACCTGCACCACAACATGCTGCACAAACATCTGGTCCAGCAGAGGCCAATCTGCAGAGCTTCTTCACTCAAGGCTTTGTTGATTGGAGTAGTATGCCTGATGATTTAAATGTTGATATTTTTTGTCTATTTGCTAAGAATGATGCTCCTTGTGATATATTTTGTTTTGCAGCATTAGAGTCAATTCCAGAAGGGCTGGAAACTGAAGAAGTGGAACCCAGTGCTGAAATAGTGGATGAAATTACTGAAGCAGTGGTTACTGTTGTTGTTGGTGAACAGCTGTTTGAGAAAGAATCTGAACCATTGTTGGAACCTCTAGCTAACCCAGGGTGTGCTAATGAAGTAGTAAAGGATACCAGTGCTTGTGAGAATGTTTGTAACTGCGCCATGATGGTTGCAACTAAGGTATCACCTCAGGTCTTGAAAAACCTATGTTCAGGTAAATGCATCATAGCATTTGCTGATTTTAAAGAGGTGAATGAAAACCTTAGGGATACGATTTTGAAAGATGAAGTACAATTTGAAAAATCAGTTAAAGAATTGAAAAACAAGTTGTAAGAAAAAGATAATGAAATCTGCGGTCTGAAACATGAACACATCATAACCAAGGACCAACTCCAAGATATGATAGAAAAATATCAAGCATGTAAAAAGGAGTTAGAATCCACCTAAATCACTTGTGAAAAATGGGTGGAGTCCTGCAAAGGTTATGAGCTGATGTTAGAGTAACAGATCAAAAGTAATGTAAAGTTTGGCATAGGTTTCAGGAAAAATGACCAAACTGAAAACACTGCTGTAAATGAGCCTGGTTCTGTTGAGATTATAACAACAAACAAGGATGGTCAAGAAATTAAAATCAGTGATAAAAATGGTAATAAAAACATTTTGGAAAGGCCAAAGGGGTCATCAACCGTCAAGGAGATTAAAAAATATCAATTCAAACCCACCTTGTTAGATGACTGTGACATCCTTGAGAATTTCAAACCAATGGATTTTTCCATAGTTGAGGGTGTGAAAGCACCTAAGGCTAAGATCATCCTTCTTAAAGACATCCCAACAGAGGTTCAAAACTCTGTTGCAAAGGAAGTTAAAAAGAGGAAGAAAAGAGAAACCATTCCACAAAGGATTGTTTTCATTTAAAAGCTTTTGACATTAACAAAATAAGCATAATTGAGCCTACACCAAGTTGCACCATCTGTGGAAAAACTAATCATCTTACTCAAGAGTTTGTGTACCTCAAAAATTTTAAGGTTAAAAGAAAATAGTACACTTTAAAAACAATTGAGAGTTAATCAAAATCATCCATCAAGAAACAACAACCATTTGTGTCTGTCCAAACAACAATTACAAAACAGTTGAATAAAACATCTGCTCCCAGAGATGTGCAAGTGACAGATGCACCACCAGCATACCAATTCCAAAGAGGAAAAGGTCAACCTCCATACCAAAGGGTCCCACATGTTTATGAGGCTTACAAAAAGCCTTCTAAACCACAAGTGAACAGGCATCCTTTTGGATTTCAACACCTGACATGAAATGGTCCATAATTGTGACAACCTGACTTTCCAAGGTCTTTCCTCGACACGTTAGTTGTTTACAGCTATGTCTTCATAATTTGTTTTAATTTGTCTACATTGAAATTGTGCACAGTTGTTATATGATTGTTATGTTGTGTCATTGTTTGGGTAGTGTTCGACAATTTATGAATTGCTTAAGTATATAAACTAAACTTCACTCGACAAAAACATGGTGTTTCGTCATCATGAGGAGTTTCGTCATCATGAGGCCCGACGAAACATGGTGTTTCGTCAAGGGGCAAATCTTTCGTCAAGCATGGGCCTCGGCCCAGAACAATTAGTGGCCCAGGTCTGATGTGCTATAAATTCGTGGCACCTTAGACATAAAACAGAAATCCTAAGTTCCTCTCATCTTCTCACTACCCTTCGACGACAGCCTTTTCATTCGAACTCCTCCCTCGCTCGTTCCAACATCATCGTATACGCACAAATGTACGGTTAGTACCCTGTCGATTAGGATCCTGTGAACTATTGATATTTACTAGAACATGAGAATAATTATGATTTAGGAATGAGCATCATAATCTGATCTGTATGGTTTGGTTTCATGTATGAGGGTCAGTGGTTGGTGTTGATGATGATAGGGGTTTGATAGGTTGATTATGTTAATACACTGTTCATGTATGTAAAGATCGTTCATCCGTATCGAAGAATTATGACTGTTTGACACATATGCTTAATGATAACTTGACGACTTGATTCGATGTGATAATGAATCTTCATATTAATTTCTGGTACACGAGTAATAGGAATAATGATTCGAGTAGTAAATGTTGTTAGCAATGATTTGGAACAAACTGACATGTTTAGGGTTAGAAATTACTGATGATTGAATTATGTGCATGATGTAAACTGTTGAGCATAAACTGTAACTGTTAGAAACATAACGTTTGATCCGATTGGGGAATTGATTAACTTGTTTGCTGAAATCACGGGGGTTGGTTATTAAGGAAATAGTGTAATAATTATGCATGTCGACGAAACATGCAGGTCGACGAAACATATACGTTGGCGAAACACTTATGATGGCGAAGCACTCAAGTCGACGAAACATGGGAGTTTCGTCGATATGAATCATGGCGAATCATGGATGTTTTGTCGATAGGGTGAACAGCACAGTGAGCTAAGTTGACTTGGTTGAACGAATATGTTAATTATAATATTAACTATTAATGATTACTAACTATGACCAGAGAGACATAACTTAGTTTTCATGTATGGCACATCCAACTGTTAGGCACTATTACGAATTATGCATGTAAACTGTGGAATTGAATGAGTTTATTTAACTACTATATGCCTTTGGGAATCACTGTTTGTAATGCATACTGTTATTTATATGTGAACCTTGTGAATGTAAACTGACATCGCATACGTGAATACCATAGGCTGTGACTGTTTAAGTGTGAACAAGTAACAAAATGTACCGAGCAAACCAAGGTGAGTTCACTGCTCTTTTCCAAGCATGTGTAACGTTGGGTATTGGGTTTGACTGGAATGTTAAACCTGGTTTGTTGGTTAATACACGTATATCTATCAAACAAGTCCCTCCTACCGATCGTTGCTTGTAGTGCAACGGGGTATTAGTTAGTAGCGCTACTTAGGTTTGGCACCCTCACACCGCACCGAGGAGGCCGAGAGTGAACTAGTGACCCCCATCCTGACCATTGCTTTGATAGAGGCAATGGGGTTTAGGGCAAATAATCTGGAGCCATCGGCGGTAAGCGTGTGATTAACAACAATGAATCTGTGAAACGTTTTAATCTGGTAACTGGTAACTAAATACGTTAATAAACTTTGAACTCACCAGCGTCGTTTGACATACGTGTCTGAATGCTTGCAGGTCGTTAGAATCTTGATTATGGACTTGCTATCTGGGAGTGCTGGAGTGGTCATGGATCGAGACTCTTTGATGCTTATTACATTGGTTTAGAACACTTGTTTTGAAACAGTTGATTTACAATTTACTATATGCTTCTGCTGAACGTTTACTTTGGTTTTAACTTATGACTTAGATTTATCTTAAGCAATGAATCGAATGTTTTTAATTAAATGTTTATTATTGGTTCAATGTGATTGGTGGTTTGGATCTTGGTACGTCACACGTCCCACAATGATTCCGCACGTGGTATTTTGGGGGTGTGACAGTTTGGTATCAGAGCCACTAGTTATAGTGAACTAGGTTTTAAAACGTTTTCATAAAACCAAACTATAACCAAATAACTTCGAAGATCGACCATGACACTCAGCTCCAGATTGCAATGTTCGTCTTCTGTTTACTTTATGCATTACTTGCTTAGTAGTTACACGCACATGACTTACACGAAACAACATATTTGATACCTCAATGTGATTACTTGTGCTGCATGTTTTAGTGGAGCTAGATAGTGTGGCACCACTATTCGACTTTTGTGATTATCGATCTTGTAATGCTTTTCGTTTTATTATTTGAATGTGGGGGAAACTTCTAGCGCAAGTTAAGAGGCACTGAGATAAGCATGCAAATTGCCTTATTATTATGGGTGCACACATAATAATAACGTGAGGTGCATGTAAGTCCCAGTGAGGCTTAACGAGTGTGAGAAGGGTTCTGCCCTATTGTGTGTAAACTTGGTGGTTTGTAGATGTCAACGTGATATTTGACTCCTGCCTTATCTCGATCCTTAAATTTGTTCCCTCTCCTTATATAGAATCGTGAGTGGACGAGGTCATGGACGTGGTCACATCGCGATGACCCAAGCTGAGCTGACAAACATAATCAACACACGTGTGGCTGAGGCTTTGGCAGCCTACCAAGCTGGTACGAAATGTGCCAAATACTCTTTAATCTTGTGTTGTGTACACAACTCTTACCCCTGTTTTATATTTTCTTTCGTCCATTAGGTCAGCCAGCGCACCAGAACAATCCGCCTGCTTGCACGTTTAAGACATTTATGGATTGTAAGCCATAGACTTTTAGTGGGACTGAAGGGGCTACTTCGATGGTTCGAGAAAGCTGAGTCAGTGTTCGCTATGTGTAACTGTCCCGTGGGGGACCGTGTGAAGTACGCTACATGCACTTTGGAGGATGGTGCCTTAATTTGGTGGAATGCCCAGGTACAAATGTTGGGCATCGAAATGGCTAACGCAACGACATGGGATGATTTTAAGGAATTGATGCGGGAAGAGTACTGTCCTCGTGACGAGATTTAGAAACTCGAGAACGAGTACTACGATTTGAAGATGGAAGGATCCGAGATCGAGGCTTTCAGGAAACGATCTCATGAACTAACAATTTTGTGCCCTAACCTGTCTCGACCTCCACATCGACGAATTGAGTTGTATCTCAAGGGCCTAGCACCAGCTATAAAGGGTTATGTCACAGCTGCAAACAATCTACCCCAGATCATCAGTTTGGCACATAAAATCACTGACCAAGAGGTCGAGCATGGCTCATTGCCGCCTCGTAAATTTGCTACTACCTCTACTGCTGCAGCTACCACACCTGCTAGTGATAACAAGCATAAATGGAATGATATTGACAAGGCAGCCAGTGCGAGTCAATCTCAGTAGAGGCCTGACAACAACAACAATCACACCTTCAGTCAGTCGTCCTCGGTTAACCAAGGCCAGAGCAGCAATCAGAACCAAGGCTCCTATGCTGGTAGGAAGCCAAAGGGCAACAGGTGTGGGTATCATCATCATGGATCATGTGTTCGGGCTTGCCATAGGTGTGACAAGGTGGGCCATATGGCAAAGGACTGTACAGCTCCACACCCAAAGCAGCAGCAGCAGCAGCAAAACCATCAACAGAATCAGTAGCATCAGCAACAGCAAAGGCAACAGTCCCATCAGAACCAAGGCTTTAAAAAGGTATATCACCAATGTGGGGATGAGGGTCATATTAAACTGGATTGCCCTCAGCTGAACAAGAATGCCAACAACAACCGTCAGAACAACAACAACAATGCTGGGAACAATAATAATGGCAACAATGGGGGTAATGGAACCTGTGGAAGGGTATTTACTATTGGTGCAGGGGATGCTAGGAATGACAGCAATGTCATGACCGGTACGTTTTCTGTGAACAATCTTATTGCTTCTGTGTTATTTGATTCCGGTGCCGATTGGAGTTATGTGTCCCTAGAGTTTAGTCAGCGCTTAGGGTTAACTCCAACACCTTTATAGGTTAAGCATGTAGTAGAATTAGCCGATGGCAAAACGATTGAAGCTTCGCATGTCCTATTTGGGTGTAAACTAGATCTTGTGTGTTAAGTGTTTGATATTGATCTCCTTCCTGTTACCCTCGGTAGTTTTGATATAGTGGTTGGTATGGATTAGTTGTCTAAACACCAAGCTGAGATTCTGTATAAGGAGAAGATTGTACGTATTCCTCTCCCTGGTGGAGAGCCATTATCGGTTTAGGGGCATCGCAGTGGTGTGACGGTTGGTATCAACTCAGCTATGCAAGCGTAGAAATGTCTATGAAAGGGGTATCCTGCTATTTTAGCATTTGTTATTGATACTCCGTAAGGGGAACGAAAGATCGAGGATCTGCCAGTTGTACGCGAATTAGCCAATGTGTTTCCTGAGGAACTTCCTGGTTTACCTCCTCAGCGTCAAGTGGAATTTCAGATTGATCTTGCACCAGGAGCAGCCCCGATAGCTCGTGCTCCTTACCGTTTAGCACCTGGAGAATTGCAGGAGTTGTCTAATCAACTGCAAGAGTTACTGGATAGGGGCTTTATTCGACCCAGCTCTTCGCCTTGGGGAGCCCCAGTTTTGTTTGTAAAGAAGAAAGACGGGTCCTTTCGCATGTGTATTGATTATCGGGAACTCAACAAGGTGACTATCAAGAACCGTTATCCATTGCCATGCATCGACGACTTTTTTGACCAGTTGCAAGGGTCAAGTTTTTATTTGAAGATTGACTTAAGATCGGGCTATCACCAGATGAGAGTCCGAGAGGAGGATGTTCCTAAAACAGCTTTTCGAACGTGTTATGGGCACTATAAGTTTTTAGTTATGCCGTTTGGATTGACGAACGCGCCAGCGGTCTTCATGGATCTCCTGAATCGTGTATGCAAACCGTATCTCGACGATTTTGTTATAGTATTCATTGACGACATTTTGATCTACTCGAAGAGCAAGGAAGATCACAAGCAGCACCTGCGTCTTATTTTGGAACTCCTGAGGAAGGAGCAACTCTATACGAAGTTTTCTAAGTGTGACTTCTGGATTCGTGAGTTACACTTCCTTGGACACATAGTGAATGAATCAGGAATACACGTGGATCCTGCTAAGGTTGATGCTATCAAGAGTTGGGCGACACCAAAGAATCCTTTGGAGGTGCGACAATTTCTTGGTCACGGTGGGTATTATCGAAGATTTATCAAGGATTTCTCGAAGATCGCTCAACCTCTTACCTCGTTGACACAGAAGGGTGTTGTGTATTCTTGGGGAACGAAGCAAGAGGATGCTTTCCAGTTGCTGAAACAGAAACTCTGTAGTGTGCCAATTTTTTCTCTACCCGAAGGAACATAAGATTTTGTGGTATATTGTGATGCTTCAATTAAGGGTCTTGGTTGCGTGCTGATGCAATGCAATAATACGATCGCTTATGCTTCTCGACAACTGAAGGTTCATGAGATGAATTATACGACACATGACTTAGAGTTGGGAGCCGTGCTGTTTGCACTCAAAATCTGGAGGCATTACCTGTACGATACTAAATGCACTATTTATACCGACCACAGGAGCCTTCAGCATATTTTCGACCAAAAGGATTTGAATATGCGACAGCGTCGCTGGGTAGAACTTTTAAACGATTATGATTGTGCAATCAAGTATCATTCGGGTAAGGCCAACATTGTAGTTGATGCCCTCAGTCGAAAGGAATCGAAACCCAAATGTGTTCGTGCCTTGCAGCTTACTATCCATTCTAACCTACCTGATCAGATTCGTTCTGCACAAACCGAAGCGTTAAAAGAGGAAAACATTGAAGCAGCATACTTAAGGGGCATGGAAAAAGAACGTGTAGAGAGATCGGAAGGTATTCTCTATTTCATGGAGCGTGTATGGATTCCTTTGTTCGGTAACCTTAGAGAACCTGTGATGGATGAAGTGCACAAGTCTCGATACTCTGTTCATCCAGGTTCGGATAAGATGTATCAGGATCTCAAAGTCATGTATTGGTGGCCGAAGATGAAAGCTTACATCGCGACTTATGTGAGTAAGTGTTTGACCTGCTCGAAAGTTAAAGTGGAATATCAGAAACCGTCTGGGTTGCTGCAACAACCAGAAATACCCATGTGGAAGTGGGAGAAAATCGCAATGAATTTCATCACAGGTTTGCCGAGAACTCAAGACGGAAATGATACCATTTGGGTAATCGTTGATCGTCTCACGAAGTCAGCATACTTTCTGGCAATCAAGGAAACAGATAAGTTCTCACAATTAGCTGATGTATACCTTAAGGAGGTGGTTTCTACGCGCGGGGTGCCAACTTCTATTATCTCTGACCGTGACCCGTGTTTCATCTCAGATTTATGGTAGTCGATGCACAAATCATTCGGCTCGCGTCTCGACATGAGTACTGCTTATCACCTGCAGACGGATGGTCAAAGTGAACGAACCATCCAGACACTTGAAGACATGCTGCGGGCGGGTGTGATTGATTTTGGCAAGGGTTGGGAGAAACACTTGCCTTTGATAGAGTTTCCTTACAACAATAGCTACCATACAGCATTCAGGCAGCTCCATTCGAAGCATTATACGGACGGAAATGTCGTTCACCTCTTTGTTGGGCTGAGGTGGGTGACAGCCAGGTTACAGGCCCAGAACTTGTACTTGAAACCTCAGAGAAAATTGTCCATATCAGGAATCGTATGGCGGCAGCGCATGATCATCAGAAAAGCTACACCGATAAGCATAGAAAACCATTGGAGTTCGCAGTTAATGATCGCGTTATGTTGAAGGTCTCACCATGGAAGGGTGTGGTGCGTTTTGGAAAACGCGGCAAGCTAAACCCTCGTTATGTAGGGCCATTCAAAATTCTGGAACAGAATGGTAAAGTGGCCTGCAAGTTAGAGTTACCTGCTGAATTGGGTAACATCCATGATGTGTTCCATGTGTCACAATTAAAGAAGTGTTTGCCTGATGAAACACTGGTCGTACCGTTTCAAGAGCTGAAGATCGACGACAAGTTGCAGTTCATCGAAGAACCATTAGAAATTATGGACCGGGAGGTCAAGGTCCGTAAGCATAGTCGAATTCCGATTGTAAGAGTTCATTGGAACTCAAGGCATGGACTGGAGTTCACATGGGAACGCGAAGATCAGATGAAGCTCAAGTACCCACATTTATTCCCAGATGACAAGTCCAAGTCTGGAAAATCTAAGTCTGGCACAACTAGTGAATTTCGGGATGAAATTCCCCTTCAAGTTGGGGATGATGTGGCACCTGGGGAAAATCCACAGTCATCTTGATCTGACACTTTGCCGTTTTCGGAGTATTTATCAAATTTCGGGACGAAATTTCCTTCAAGTTGGGGATGATGTGACAACCCGACTTTCCAAGGTCTTTCCTCGACACGTTTGTTGTTCACAGCTATGTCTTCATAATTTGTTTTAATTTGTCTACATTGAAATTGTGCACAATTGTTATATGATTGTTAAGTTGTGTCATTGTTTGGGTAGTGTTCGACAATTTGTGAATTGCTTAAGTATATAAACTAAACTTCACTCGACAAAAACATGGTGTTTCGTCATCATGAGGCCTGGCGAAACATGGTGTTTCTTCAAGGGGCAGATCTTTCGTCGAGCATGGGCGTCGGCCCAGAACAATTAGCGTCCCAGGTCTGATGTGTTATAAATTCGTGGCAATTTAGACGTAAAACAGAAACCCTAAGTTCCTCTCATCTTCTCCCTACAATTTGACGGCAGCCTTTTCATTTGAACTCCTCCCTCGCTCGTTCCAACATCATCGTATACGCACAAACATACGGTTAGTACCCTGTCGATTAGGATCCGGTGAACTATTGATATTTACTAGAACATGAGAATAACTATGATTTAGGAATGAGCATCATAATGTGATTTGTATGGTTTGGTTTCATGTATGAGGGTTAGTGGTTGGTGTTGATGATGATAAGGGTTTAATAAATTGATTATGTTAATACACTGTTCATGTATGTAAAGATCGTTCATTCGTAGATCGAAGAATTAGGACTGTTTGACACATATGTTTAATGATATAACTTGATGGCTTGATTCGATGTGAATAATGAATCTTGATATTAATTTCTGGTAAATGAGTAATAGGATTAATGATTCGAGTAGTAATTATTGTTAGCAATGATTTGGAACAAACTGACATGTTTAGCGTTAGAAATTACTGATGATTGAATTATGTGCATGATGTAAACTGTTGAGCATAAACTGTAACTGTTAGAAACATAAAGTTTGATCCGATTGGGGAATTGATTAACTTGTTTGCTGAAATCACGGGGGTCGGTTATTAAGGAAATAGTGTAACAGTTATGCATGTCGACGAAACATGCATGTCGACGAAACATATATGTTGGCGAAACACATATGACGGCGAACCACTCAGGTCAACGAAACATGGGAGTTTTGTCGACATGAATCATGGCGAATCATGGATGTTTCGTCGACAGGGTGAACAACACAGTGAGCTAAGTTGACTTGGTTGAAAGAATATGTTAATTATAATATTAACTGTTAATGGTGACTAACTACGACCAGAGAGACATAACTTAGTTTTCATGTATGGCACATCCAACTGTTAGGCACTATTACGAATTATGCATGTAAACTGTGGAATTGAATGAGTTTGTTTAACTACTATGTGCCTTTGGGAATCACTGTTTGTAATGCATACTGTTATTTATACGTGAACCTTGTGAATGTAAACTGACATCACATACGTGAATACCATAGGCTGTGACTGTTTAAGTTTGAACAAGTAACAAAATGTACCGAGCGAACCAAGGTGAGTTCACTGCTCCTTTCCAAGCATGTGTAACGTTGGGTATTGGGTTTGACTGGAATGTAAAACCTGGGTTGTTGGTTAATACACGTATATCTATCAAACAAGTCCTTCCTACCGATCATTGCATGTAGGGCAACGGGGTATTAGTTAGTAGTGCTACTTAGGTTTGGCACCCTCACACTGCACCGAGGAGGTCGGGAAGGAACTAATGACCCCCATCTTGACCATTGCTTTTGTCACACCCCGACCACGTAAAACAACAAATCGTGGTGGAAACGTCGGGGAGTGTTGTAACAGAATTATTGTTTCATAACCATGGATACAAAAAGAGTTTTGTTTTATTGATAACATTAAATATTAACATTGTCTTAACGTAGAACAAACAGGTTTCATATTGACTATCATTATTATTATGTCACTAAGGCCTCGTCCAGATCCTATGTGACGCATGCATCCTAGAAATCAATCAAGCAACAACACCTGAAACATATGTAAAAACAAAGTCAGCAAAGAAATGCTGGCGAATACATAGGTTTTATAAGAGTATCAGAATCATGGCTTTGTGTACATGTTGTAGTACTTTATTAGACTACAAGAGTCAAAATACAATCCTCGTTTTGAAAAGTGTATTGCAACATAGCTAACCAACTCAAATCAAGTTGGTTATAGTTCATAAAATCTCGTAGCCATGATTCTTAACCCCTAAAACATTTATTTTAGAAAAACCAATTTGTAAAACATCTCATAAAAAATCGTTGATAAAACTCGTATGGTTCATATCTTTTAGAAAACATCGTTGTGTAACATCGTTTCAAAATCGTTTACCTAAGTGAACAAAATAACGCCACGGTATGTAATATGTTGAAAACACATATATATAAGAAGTACCAGCGGCGTATCTACCATGCTTTCACCACATCACACCCGTCCCGTTATCTAAACACTTAACAAAAAACCAATCGTTTATCCAATTCGTTTAACTTGTTCAAATCGTTTCCAAATTGTTTCCAAATCGTTTACCCGTTTAAATCATCCTCGTTTTAATTGTAAAAACTATTTATGGTCATCTCGCTAATAACATTCAAACCTTCGTGACTCGACTACCTCGTTTCTCGCTTCTCGCATTAACAAACCTCCAAAGGGTAAGTTAACAATCACAGATTCTGTCGTTACCCACAACCCCCACACATAACCATGGGTGTAGTCGCTAACGGGATTTGTCAGATCCTATGGTACCATAACCTAATACTGGTCGGTTTGGCCAAAATTAATGAATGTCATTCATTATGTAACTACAACCAACAAGTTTGTTCACATTATTGAAATCGTTATTAGTTTAGTATAAATCGTTTTAATCGTTTTTGAAATCATCGTTTAAACCTTGAAATCATTTTTGTACATATGAATCACCCCAAAACAATTGAAAACAGTAAAATAGGGGAACTATGTACTCACATGAAGTGCAAAGTATCCTCAATAAATAGAACTTCAACAAACTGAAGTAAACCAGAGAAATCAAGCAGCACCTAGTAATCGAGTCACCAGTCAAACAATAGACACCAAAATCAGAAGATCGGACATAATGAGGTCTTGTAAACCAAATGAGTATTGGAACTCATGTGATATGGCTTAACAAAGCCTATATCCTAAATTGGAACCTAACCTAAGTGCTTTGGACCCATCGCGACCCATTAAGGTAGCTTATGCTACTTTAAAGCGTCGTGCGCGCAAAGCGCGTTCGAGACATCTAACTAGTCCTATGACAAGTATTATATGCCTAAACATGTTTAAATAGGTTGTATAATCAGTTACGTGACAAAAGTTTATGTTACATATGCTTAATTATCAATTATGCATGAAAAGGGCATTTTGGTCATTTACCAAAGGCATATAAACTACCTATCATACAACTAATTAAACTAGGTGACCATAAGGTATAACCTTGGAAGGTTATTCCCTATGAAACTATGGTCACTAAACATGTTTGGTCGGATCCTAATGATCGACCAAACGGGTCATGTTCGAAAGTCTAACCGGGTGTTTAGTCCGCTTGACTTACGACTCTACACAAGCACTAAACTAAAAAGGGACGAGCTAAACATGCTAAAACATGTTTAGTTAAGTTAGAAAACAGGTTTGGTATCAAAACAAACGGTTTTGATACCTAAAAGTAGTTTGGTTACAAAATACGTGAGAAAACACATTTTGGCCGAACCTACGACTCGTCACTGAGCCTAGATAACGTGGTAATCAGTAGGTATAGTTACTAGGGACTATAACCATCGTGATTACGCTCACGTTATGAAGTTCAAACGAACTTCGCATTGACCATAAACTGGTTAATGTAGAAAGTCAAACGCATTTTGACTTTTACGATAACAACGAATGAAAAGAATGAAGGAATACTTACAAATGGTCCCCGCAAGCTTTGATCCGATTTACCCTCAGGTATGAAGTGTATACTCCAACTTAGAGGGCCAAAATCAGATCAAATGTGGTTTGGGAATGAAGTGGGGGTAGCTATTTATAGGAAAACTAGAACCGTTAGGATCGTTTATCAGGAAACGAGCTTCGATCATGGCCATACACTTGCATCCATAGTTTTGTAAAACCATGGGAACCTTAGAATGGCCCCTAGTTTGCTAAAATACCGTTGGCATGAGTGTATAACAGCTGGAACAGCAAGAAAAATCAGTTTTGCAGGTCTGACAGTTTTAGGCGAGCCGCATAAGAGTAGGGGAGATCTTACACGGGCCTCCTGAGCCTCTGATCAGCAAAATAAGATTAAAAAATTGCAGTTTCAGTCCCTGCATGCTTTTAAGGCCATTTTTGATGCGTTTAAGGCCCGTTAAACCATTTTCAAGCCTCTACAATGATGCCTAAGTATAGGGGACATGAAACATGCTCAAAAATATCTCGGATGTTGACTCGTTTGGTCATACGGTTGCGTTGTTCGGTTAATTACGACGGAAGTCGTAACGAACGCAAAAACGATCCAAATTAAGCGACGAATGGAATTTTATCAAGACAATCACTAAAATAAAATATTTTATTGATTACAAAAATTTTTTGGATGTCCGGATATATTCAGAACGTAAGATATGCGCGAAAATGTAAACTTATGCACTTTTGACGCTTTTAGTCCCTATTGATCAATAAAGTTTATTTTAGCATACCGAACCCCTCAAAGCCTATTTCTAAGCTATGTAAAGGATATTTAGGGTATTTTAACTTATGATCAAGTTCCGGAATGTTCGTTACTATACAAATCGGTATAGTTTTGTAGTTTGACACAAATAGTCCTTGTGATCAAACAAACTTGATTTCAACACACCAAACCATCCAAAACTTATTTCTAAGTTATATGGAGGTTATTTAAGGTATGTTAAGCCTATTTCATTATTCCAGAGTGTTCGTTGCATTAAATTGGTTATATTTACGCATCAGTGCGCGTATAACCTTCCAGAAAGCGATTTAAAACTTGAAATCGGAATCGAATCGAATTGAAAAATCTTTAAACATAAATACACACATAATAACACCAAAACACATATAATAACACCAAAGCACATTGTTTTATTAATAATCATCATTGTTTTACATTGTACATCGATTATAGAACACAGTTGTCATAGTCTCCCCTACTTTAGGATATTTCGTCCTGAAATTTTATTTAGAGGAAACTTGTGAAAACAAATGCGGATATTTCATCTTCATCTAGTCCTCACGTTCCCAAGTAAACTCTGGGCCAGGTTTGGATTCCCAGCGAACCTTGACCAATTGAATCTGTTTGTTCTTCAACTGTTTGAATGCACGGTCCACTATCTCCACGGGTTTCTTGACAAAGTGCATCATTTCATCGATTTGGATTTCAACGAGAGGGATGTGAAGATCTACATCAGCTAAACACTTTCGCAAATTGGACACGTGAAAATTCAGATGAATATTACCAAGCTCTGGAGGTAGCTCTAGTTGATAGGCAACCTTCCCAATTCTTTCCACAATCTTAAATGGTCCCTCATATCGAGGTGCAAGTTTTCCTTTCTTTCCAAATCTCACCACTCATTTCCAAGGTGACACCTTGAGTAGGACACGGTTGCCAACTTGAAATTCTAAGGGCTTGCGTCGCATATCCGCATAACTCTTTTGACGGCTTCGAGCTGTCACAAGATTATCGCAGATTTTCTTGATTTTATCTGTTGTTTCTAGATTGAGCTCAGGTCCAGTAAGCTGAGCTTCACCGATCTCAATCCAACAGACAGGTGAACGACATTTTCGACCGTAGAGAGCTTCGAATGGTGCCATATTAATACTAGCATGATAACTATTGTTGTAAAAGAACTCGATCAGTGGAAGATGAGAATCCCAATTACCACCAAAGTCTATCACGCATGCTCTAGGCATATCCTCCAAAGTTTGAATCGTCCTCTCAGATTGACCATCTATTTGGGGATGATAAGCAGTGCTTAGATTTAGTTGGGTTCCCATAGCAGATTGCATGGTCTTCCAAAAATGAGTTGAAAATCGAGCATCACGATCAGAAATGATATCCAAAGGAACACCATGTCGAGATACTATCTCATCAACATAAATCTTTGCAAGTTTAACAGCAGATAGATCCTCGCAAATCGGAATAAAATGAGCTGATTTCGTTAATCGATCGATAACAACCCAAATAGCATCGTGACCTTTAAACGTACGCGGTAACTTAGTGATGAGATCCATCGCAATGTTCTCCCACTTCCAAACCAGTATCTCTGTTGGTGCATACGTCTGTCGACTTCGTCTTCGTTCGAGTCTTAGATTAGTATTGAAAGATCAAGGCACAAAGTACGAGAAAATGACAAAAATAGGCTAGAAGTTAATTCCTCACGAAATTACCAACATGTAATTTCGCACGAAATTACTGGTAATTTCGCTTGGATGTGTAATTTCGTTTGAACTATAATTTCGCATGAACAGTTCATGCGAAATTACCTAGGCTATATATAGGTGACTTGTCTTGTCATTTGGAACGAAATACCAAGGTGTATTCCGGTAGCGAAGCTCTGCCTAAGTGTCTCCGTGCTGTAAATTGTTATCAGATTAATAAACAAGACAAATTAATGATGTTCTAGTGTTATACAAGCTAAACGAAGACTGAATCAATGAATTCCGCCTCTTGTTTAGTCTAAGAACTCTTCTGATCAACTCGTTTGGGTCAGAAAACAATCCTACAAGTGGTATCAGAGCTCAGGAGGAAGAGTTCTTACCTTTTAGTTTGTTTTCACTGGAAAATTCTGATTTCTACTCCTTCTTTTCAAAATTAATCAAGTTTTAATGGTTAAAATGGTTTGAATTTCACACATTTTATGCGAAATTGTGTTTTAACAAAGCCTTGAAAGTTTCAGACCTAAAATCGGACAAAAAGCTGATCAATTTCACAAAATTCAGCTCGAGATGATGATATCAGCTTAATTTCGCACAAAATTAGGGTCTTGTTTCGCACCAGATTATAATTTTGTTTGAAAAGTTCACACGAAATTAGAGATTTCATTTCAAAGTGTAATTTCGTTTGATAATTTCACACGAAATTACCTATTCCGTTTGAAAGTACAGCTATTTCATGCGAAATTAGCTAATTCCGTTTGAAAACCTAATTTCGTTTGAAAGTCCTAATTTCGCTTGAATTAATTTCGTGTGAAGCTGTCTTGCTGTAATTTCGTTTGAACCTGATAATTTTGTATGAGGACATTTTGTTTAAAAAAAATTAGATATTGCGTGAAATTTGTCAAGATTGGTTGAAAAAGAAAAATTGGTAAAAATGTTTGATGAGCAAGAAAATGATTATCTTGAAAGGTTAAATGATTGGTATATGGGGTATTTGGATAGTAGTTATAGAAATGAAAATGTGAATATTTGGGTTAAAAGATTTGAACATTTTTTGTGTCAAAAGAATGAAACATTTGATGAGTTGGAAAATCGGTTTGAAAGTTTAATAGACAATTTGAGGAAAAAGGATATAAGAGTGTCAAATGATGAAAAGATATCAAAATTGGCAGATGCATTACCTGCTAAATGGGATGAATTCTTGATTGAACTAAAAAAGAAGCCTATTTTTCCAGAACTTTATCCAAAACAGTTCATCAATGAGGTTAAAGCAGAGTTTCGTAAGGAATGTTTGAAAAAGAAGAAATTGATAAATGAAATGGAAAAAATTTACTAAAAATGAATTTGGATGTAATTGTTGAAATAGACAGAAGAGTTTGTGTATGTCTTGCAGCAAAAAGTGTCATGAAATTTGACATTAAGAGGGGTTGTTACATTAATGAAAATATGAATCCTCTTGATTTCGTTAAAAATTTTTGTGCAGGTACATACAAAACATAAACAAAGGAAATTCCAAAAAATGAAGAATCTGTGAAACTTGAATCTTCGAATTTTGAACCAGTATCAAAGAAAAAGATTGAAGCAAATGCACCTATTTTTGATCATTCATCAGATGAAGAGAGTGAAAATGAAAGTGTTCGAATTGAGAAGAAACAGGTTGATGTAATTCCAGCTTTGACGGTTGAGAAGAAAGCTGATGATAAACAGATTCTTGAAATGCGTGTTAATTGTGAAAAATTGAAATCTGAAAATGTCAAACTCTTGAAGGATGTAGAGAGTTTAACATTGGAAAATAAAATTTTGAAAGAAAAAGAAAAGGATTTTGAATATAAATAAAAATGTTTGAAAAAGAAAAATTAAAAATTGAAAAAGATTTTCAAAGTCAAATAAAGATTTTAGAAGATGAGAAGTCTATTTTTGGTAAAAATAATATTGAAAAGCAAATTGCAATAAATTCTCATCTTCAGAAAATCATTCGTCTTGAAAATGAAGCAGAAACTGCTAAAAATAAAATCAAGGAGTTAGAGAATAAATTGAAAGGTTTTGTGACTTCGTCATCAATACCATATTATATTTGTCCGAAACCAATCAATTCAATTCCAATAAGTGACAATGTCACAAATTATGACAAAGTCATAATTGAAGATTGTGATGAAAGATCTGATGATGAAAATGAAAGAAAGAAAACATTTTTGAAATTAAAAGAAAAATTTCAAGAAGCTGTTTTACATTCTACTGAAAAAGGTGAATGTTCAACGCAAAAACCTGTAAAGAAGAATGTAGAACAAAAACAGAAGAGTAAAAATTTGAAAAATTTTCAAAAAGAAAACAAAAGGTCACCAGTTCAATCATCCAATCGTGATAAAAAATCACAAAAAATTGAAAATCAAAACTCAAAAAATGTTGGTAATAAGTGGTGCAGGTTTGACCACAGTGCTCAAAGGACAAATTCAGTTTACAAAAGGAGAAATGACTACCACAAGGCCAAACAGTGTTATGATCTGAATGTGTGGTTTGATAGTGGTAAATGGTATGATAACAGAGTGTGTTACACCTGTGGTTGTCAAGGACACATTGCTGTTAACTGCCAAAGTTGGAGTTTTGAGACGAGAAGATGCTTTGAATGTCATATCAAAGGCCATATTGCAAGAGATTGCCCAATGAGATCAATGGGAAGATCGAGGGCTGAATCTCAGAAAATGACAAAGAAGAAATCAGTCAAAGTCGAAGAAAAGCCCAAAGAACAGAAAGTTCACGAACAGAAAGTAAAGCTTTCACAAGGGCAGAAAGACAGACTATGAAAGAAAAAGAAAAAAGCACGAGAGTATCTCGAAAGGATTTTGTCCTCGGATACAACTGGAAAAACAGATAACAGTTCTGATAAATCGTTTTGCTCTTCAAAGACTGATCAGTCAAGTAAAACAGTTTCATCAGATACAAATCTGAGGATGAAAGGGATATTGAAGAAAGAAAATGTGGTTAATCAAGTGATTAACAAATTAAAGAAAGTGAAATTTTCTGAGGTTGTTTCTTCAGAAACAAAGGAGCCACGTTTTGGCAATGAATCTGACTCACCAAAGTTAGACAAGCCACGTTCAGGCGATGAATCTGGTGTGTCAAAACCAGTGGAGCCATTTGTTGAGGTAAAAAGTGATAATTCCGTTAAGACAATGGATGATGCAAGTTTTCCATCATTGTCAAACGGAAATTTAAAACAAAAAATTGAAAAGAAACCGAGTAACGATAACTCGAAAACAACCAAGGTTCGTCAGGCTTGGGTGGATCTTTTTAAATGAAAAATCTGACTTGCTGGAGCTCCCAGGTTGGTAAGAGTGGAGCAGGAATCGGCATCTTTCTTGAAAAATTCACTTTGGTGATATTTCGACTTACAAGTGGTAAATCAGGGACATTAAGTTGTACTTGATTTCCTACATGTGGTATTGTTGTTAAAATCAGGAAATGTTAAATTCCTGCATGTTGTTAAAGAAAACAAGGTGATGAATGATCCCCATGTTTGAGAAATGACTCACAAAACTAATTTTCTGGAAAACCCATTTTGATTAAAACAAACCTAAGTGTTTTGAAATCACTATGGGAAAATGTTTTGTTGTCAGGGGGAGTTCTGATTGTTTAAACCAAGTGAATGGAGAATTGAAGTAATTCTCATCATGTTGTCACTTTACCTTGTATAGTTTGTTTTCAAATTTTCCCAGAAAATCAAAATTAAGACATATTTTGATTTTAGGGGGAGTAAAATTTTAAAAAATTAGAAAATTTGAAAATTCCAAAAACATTGAAAAATTGAAAAAAAAATGAGTTTTGTTATAAAAAGAGGAAATGATAGTAGATCAGGTGGACTGTCACAGCATGCTAAAGAAATGGAAAGATAAAATGTGATAAAAGGTCTCACTAAAGATGTGACGGTAGGCTCAGCTAGACTAGTAGATTTGCGATAACGATACAAACTTAAATAAAAAATCCTAGTTCTAGTGGAAAACATGGTTGAAAGCATAGTACTTAGTTTTGTCCTTCTTGACTGTGTACCTACTCAGTAATCGCTGATTGTCGAAAGACATAAAACTGGTTAAGTTTGTGAACTTTCACAACTTTGCTGAAAAGTCGCTGTGATTGTGCATTTCATTTTGCAAAGATTTAAACTTGTTTTATTTCTTTATTTTGTTTAAGCATTAGACATCCTCCGCGTATACGTGAGTATCGACCTGGATGTTAGTGCCTAAACGTTCTACTTTATTTTCTTTGGTGTTTCTTTTAAGCTTTGGATCACCTCTGCGTATATGGGAGTATCGATCTGGTGGTTAAAGTCTAAACAACTTCAACTTGTTTTATTTTTCTTATTTTGTTTAAACATTGGACTTTCTCTGCGTATACGGAAGTATCGACCTGATTGTTAATGTTTATACATTCTGCTTTGTTTTCGCAAATATCACAGTTGATAAAAGTTTAAAGGCATTACTTGAATCAGTGTATGGCATGATGAGGGGATATGCTGAGATCGTGGGGTCCATAAGAATCTAGTGCAAAATTAATATACCTTAACGTATCGGTAAGCATTTCAAAAGTTTTTAGATTGAGTTTAAGTGGACAACAATATCGTCAATCTATGTGAATCGTTTAGAACTGAAAATGTTAAAGCTTAACGGTGCTGGTGATTGGTCACATAAACTGATATGATCCTCTTGCACAAACTCACAAAAATAGTGTCTGTAAATATTTCTTTACTGCATTACTATTTTGTTCTGTCTAGAAGTTTAGTCTTTATTTGAAAATTCAAAAAGATTTTCGATAACTGATGTTGAAGAGCTGAATTTCAAAATTTCTAGTGCTGAACATGATGAACAGGGTTGGGAGTGTGTGTTTAAATGAAGAAATTTGTTTTGAAAAATAAAGTTTGATTAGTTAATCAAGATCATTAATTTGAACTTGATGTAACTATTGTAAAAACTTATGTGTTTGTGAGAAATTCTATGCAGGAAATGTTGAAAAAGCTAGGTTTCAATTCCTGATGTCTAATTCCAGGTTTTCGATTCTAAGCTACTGATAAAGAATTCCAGACTGCTCTCCAAGTTGAGTGAAAGGGGGAGTCTGAAGACAAAGAAACCAGGTTCTTGATCTTGTTGCTGCGAAAAGTCAAGAGAAGTTCCTGAAGTTCGAGAATACTAATTAAGACTGAAGAGTCGTCATGCTGAAGACTCGTACCGAAGACTCGTCGACATCCGAGGGGGAGTCTGTTGGTGCATACGTCTGTCGACTTCGTCTTCGTTCGAGTCTTAGATTAGTATTGAAAGATCAAGGCACAAAGTACGAGAAAAATGACAAAAATAGGCTAGAAGTTAATTCCGCATGAAATTACCAACAAGTAATTTCGCACGAAATTACTGGTAATTTCGCTTGGATGTGTAATTTCTTTTGAACTGTAATTTCACATGCACAGTTCATGCGAAATTACCTAGGCTATATATAGGTGTCTTGTCTTGTCATTTGGAACGAAATTACCAAGGTGTATTCCGGTAGCGAAGCTCTGCCGAAGTGTCTCCGTGCTGTAAATTGTTATCAGATTAATAAACAAGACAGATTAATGATGTTCCAGTGTTATATAAGCTAAACGAAGACTGAATCAATGAATCCTGCCTCTGGTTTAGTCTAAGAACTCTTCCGATCGACTCGTATGGGTCAGAAAATGATCCTACAATCTCTGGTTGTACAAGCAAACCAGAAGGTCGTTGATGTTCAGCCTTGACTTTGAAACAAGTTAGGCATTTCGATACATAAAAGGCAACATCCTTCTTCATACCAGGCCACCAATACTGAGTACGAAGATCCTTGTACATTTTCTTAGCACCAGGATGGATAAAATATCGAGACTTATGAGATTCGTCCATTACCAACGTGCGAAGATCGTCTTGTTTCGGAATCCACAAACGATCCTTGAAATAGAGCAAACCATCGTCTTTTGCTTCGAGTTTAAGCTCAAGTTGACGTGGTAATTCCTTACCTATCAAATTTTGTGAAGCAAAAAATTGCTGAGCTTGAAGAACACGAGTCTGCAGATCAGATAGAGTTTGAACAGAATGAAGCTTGACTCGCTCCTTTCGACTAAGCGCATCGGCTACGACATTCTCCTTACCAGGATGGTAGCGAATCTCGCAATCATAATCACATAAGAGCTCAACCCAACGTCGTTGCCTCATGTTCAGCTCCTTCTGATTAAGAATATGCTGGAGACTCTTGTGGTCTGTGAAAACCACACACTTCGTTCCATAGAGGTGGTGTCTCCAGATTTTAAGCGCGAAAACCACAGCTCCCAACTCAAGATCATGAGTTGTGTAGTTCTTTTCGTGAACTTTCAATTGTCTAGATGCATATGCTATAACTTTACCTCGTTGCATGAGACCACAACCAAGGCCTAAGTTGGACGCATCACAATAGACAACGAAATCATCGTTTCCATCAGGAAGAGATAGAACGGGAGCATCACACAGTTTCTGCTTCAGCGTTTGAAACGTTTTTTGTTGCTTAGGTCCCCACTCAAAAGGCTTATTCTTCTGAGTCAAAGCAGTGAGTGGAACCGCAATCTTCGAGAAATTTGAAATGAAATGTCAATAATAACCAGCAAGACCAAGAAAAGATCGAATCTCTGTAGGTGTCATCGGTGTATTCCAATCCTTAATAGCAGCAATCTTGGATGGATCTACATGGATACCCTTCTCGTTGACTGTATGACCCTAAAACTGAACTTCTTTAAGCCAAAATTCACACTTGGAGAATTTAGCAAAAAGTTGTTCCTTCTTCAGGAGTTCCAGAGTCAAACGAAGGTGTTGCTCGTGATTGGCTTGAGACTTCGAATAAATGAGAATATCGTCGATGAACACAATAATGAACTTGTCAAAATAAGGTTTGCAGACCCTATTCATTAAGTCCATAAAGATAGCTGGGGCATTTGTCAAACCAAAAGGCATGACAGTGAACTCGTGATGCCCATATCTTGTGCGGAAAGCAGTTTTGGGAATATCTTCTTCGAGAACACGAAGTTGATGATACCCAGAACGCAGATAGATCTTGGAAAAGCATGATGCACCTTGCAGCTGGTCGAAGAGATCATCAATTCGAGGTAGGGGATATCAATTCTTGATGGTAAGCTTATTAAGCTCACGATAATCGATACACATTCGAAAAGATCCATCTTTCTTTTTCACAAAGAGGACAGGAGCGCCCCATGGTGAAAAGCTAGGACGGATGAATCCTTTATCAGATAACTCTTGAAGCTGTTTCGATAACTCTTGCATCTCAGACGGCGCAAGACGATAAGGTGCTTTTGTAATCGGGTTGGCATTGGGTACAAGGTCAATATGAAACTCGACTTGACAAAATGGAGGCAAACCAGGCAGTTCATCAGGAAACACCTCTGGATAATCCCGAACGATCGGAATATCCTGAATACTCTTGCTCTTGCCTTTCTCCTCAGTGAAATGTGCCAGGAAAGCAACATATCCCTTTCTTAAATAACTTTGGGCTTTCGTTCACGACATAAGCTTCAATCCACCAGATGGTTTCTCGCCATGAACTTCCAGAACACCGCTAGATGGAAGAGGAATACGAACAATCTTATCGAAACAAACCACCTCAGCATGATGTTTGGTTAACCAATCCATTCCAACGATAATATCGAAACTCCCAAGTTGCATCGGCGTGAGGTCAATAGGAAAAAGATGGTTATCAAGGTTCAATTGACAACCATGAATAACAGAATAGAGAACAACAGGTTTACCAGTAGCAACTTCGACAGATAAGGGTTTCCTCAGTTTAGTTCTAGGTATCGCAAGCAAAGGTTCAAAAGATAATGAAACAAAACTTCTATCGACACCAGAATCAAAAAGAAAAGATGCAGGTCGATTGTTAACAAGAAACGTACCATTAACCACCTCATTGTCGGCCCTCGCTTCGTTTGCATTCAAATTGTACGCTTGCCCACGAGCGGGATTCACATTCGCGTTGACATTCGCATTCACATTCATGTTCGCATTAGCATTCGCGTTTGCATTCACCAGCCTCAGAAAATTGTTGCGAAAGTGACCAAAATATCCACAATTGAAACATGAACCCGGTGGGAATCTCGCAACATTCCCCTGAACCGGAGCTTGAACCAGGGCAACCTGATTCTGTCCCAGACGATAAATATTGGCCAAATGCCCAAGTTTACCACACGTTGTGCATTGCTTGCAAGCTTGTTGCACAACATGATGACCGTTGCAGCAAGCACAATGAGGTGCGGTACCAGCATACACCTTCTACGCAGGCGGTTGAGCCGGTGGGTTCTGCGGGTTCTAAGCAGTTTGTGCTGTAACAGCAAAATTCTGAGCACCCTTTCGCTTTCTCGACTTCTTCGACGACTCGCCTTTCTTACCCTTACCCTTTTCCTTGTTAGAATTGGTCGACTTCTTTTTATCACCCTTCCGGGTGAGTTTACCCTTCCTGACTTGAGACTCAGTCAGGGTAGCAGACAACTCGATCGCGTGACGTACAGTGGTAGGATTAACACCGGTCACAACATCCTGTATGGAATCGGGTAAACCATCGATATATCTCTCGATTGCTTTCTCCAGAGGGGTAACCATAGTGGGACACAACAGACTGAGTTCCTCAAAACGATCCGTATATGCAAGGTGTTCACCCCCATCTTGCTTTAAATCATCAAACTCTCGTTCCAAAGCTCGAATTTCATGACGAGGACAAAACACTTTCATCATGAGAGCTCGAAGCTCTTCCCATGTTTGTGCCATAGCCAATTCGGCACCCCTATCGCGCATAATACCGTTCCACCAGGTAAGAGCTCGCTTCTCAAACATGCTTGATGCAAATTCAACCTTACGCGCATTCAGACACTGCACATGTCTGAATGTGCTCTCGATACTCTAAAAACCACTGCAGGAGCGCAGTTGCTCCTTGCGACCCAGAAAACTTAAGCGGCTTCGCAGAATTGAAATTCTTGAAATTACACGGTGCGTTATTCTTGTTATTATTGTTGTTGTTGTATAGCTCATGGATTTGGGTCACAACGCCTGGAAGTACTGCAGCCATTTGCTGAGAGACAAGGGCTGCGACTTCTTCAGTAGTAAAAGTTTGAGCATCGCGTCGAGGAGGCATTGTCTAACTAGGAAACAAGAGAATCGAGTGAGGTCGACAATTGGAAAAACAAAAGAGGCATTGAAAATATCGGCAAAACACAAGGAAGGCGATCATTTGTTCGTTACCTCGAACAAACAAATGACACGCAGTGACTAATCAAAGTAAATGGGTCAAACTAATGTATCGCTGAAGACATGCTCGCCTACAAGTGAATACTCACCCCAAGAGTTCCCATGTAAGAGTGACTGGTCCGATTATGTGGATTTGTACGAACACTCTAGCCTTAGACAGAAAACTCAGAGTACAGGAACTCACTGTTCTAGTTTGCACGTGTTCACACAATTTAGAACCAAACTTTGACGAGATTTTGAAAACCTAAAGGGTTCAATACCTTATAACAGAGGTTTCAAAACCCAGTAATCAATCATCCTAGAACAGATGATTGGTTTTCAAGGCGGATTTGAATTTTGTGTTTCTATTGTGATTATCACCTAAGGATAGGTGACGGTTTTGTTTTAAAATCTAAGCGCAAGAAAACTCGCGTTGGGGTCCTAGAAGTTATAGTCTAGGTCAAAGCATTACTAATATCCTAATTCCCTATAACCATTGGCTCTGATACCAACTCTTCTGTCACACCCCGACCACGTAAAACAACAAATCGTGGCGGTAACGTCGGGGAGTGTTGTAACAGAATTATTGTTTCGTAACCATGGATACAAAAAGAGTTTCGTTTTATTGATAAAATTAAATATTAACATTGTCCTAACATAGAACAAACAAGTTTCATATCGACTATCATTATTATTTTGTCACTAAGGCCTCGTCCAGATCCTATGTGACGCATGCATCCTAGAAATCAATCAAGCAACAACACCTGAAACATATGTAAAAACAAAGTCAGCAAATAAATGCTGGCGAGTACATAGGTTTTATAAGAGTATCGGAATCATGGCTTCGTTTACATGTTGCAGTACTTTATTAGACTACAAGAGTCAAAATATAAACCTCGTTTTGAAAAGTGTATTGCAACATAGCTAACCAACTCAAATCAAGTTGGTTATAGTTCATAAAATCTCGTAGCCATGATTCTTAACCCCAAAAACATTTATTTTAGAAAACCAATTTGTAAAACATCTAAAAAATCGTTGATAAAACTCGTATTGTTCATATCTTTTAGAAAACATCGTTGTGTGACATCGTTTCATAATCGTTTACCCAAGTGAACTAAATAACGCCACGGTATGTAATATGTTGAAAACACTTATATATAAGAAGTACCAGCGGCGTATCTACCATGCTTTCACCACATCACACCCGTCCCGTTATCTAAACACTTAACCAAAAACCAATCGTTTATCCAATTCGTTTAACTTGTTCAAATCGTTTCCAAATCGTTTCCAAATCGTTAACTCGTTTAAATCGTTTAAATCATCCTCGTTTTAATTGTGAAAACTATTTATGGTCCTCTCGCTAATAACATTCATACCTTCGTGACTCGACTACCTCGTTTCTCGCTTCTCGCATTAACAAACCTCCAAAGGGTAAGTTAACAATCACAGATTCAGGCGTTACCCACAACCCCCACACATAACCATGGGTGTAGTCGATAACGGGATTTGTTAGATCCTATGGTACCATAACCTAATACTGGTCGGTTTGGCCAAAATTAATGAATGTCATTTGTTATGTAACTACAACCAACAAGTTTGTTCACATTATTGAAATCGTTATTAGTTTAGTATAAATCGTTTTAATCGTTTTTGGAATCATCGTTTAAACCTTGAAATCATTTTAGTACACATGAATCACCCCAAAACAATTGAAAATAGTAAAATAGGGGAACTATGTACTCACATGAAGTGCAAAGTATCCTCAATCAATAGAACTTCAACAAACTCAAGTAAACCAGAGATCAAGTAGCACCTAGTAATCGAATCACTAGTCAAACAATAGACGCCTAAATCGGAAGATCGGACAGAATGAGGTCTTGTAAACCAAATGAGTGTTGGAACTCATGTGATATGGCTTAACGAAGCCTACATCCTAAATTGGAACCTAACCTAAGTGCTTTCGACCCATCGCAACCCATTAAGGTAGCTTATGCTACTTTAACGCGTCGTGCTCGCAAAACCCGTTCGAGACATCTAACTAGACCTATGACAAGTATTATATGCCTAAACATGTTTAAATACGTTGTATAATCAGTTACGTGACAAAAGTTTATGTTACATATGCTTAATTATCAATTATGCATGAAAAGGGCATTTTGGTCATTTACAAAAGGCGTATAAACTACCTATCATACAACTAATTAACCTAGGTGACCATAAGGTATAACCTCGGAAGGTTATTCCCTATGCAACTATGGTCACTAAACATGTTTGGTCGGATCCTAATGAATGAGCAAACATGTCATGTTCGAAAGTCTAAGCGGGTGTTTAGTCCGCTTGACTTACGACTCTACACAAGCACTAAACTAAAAAGTGACGAGCTAAACATGCTAAAACATGTTTAGTTAAGTTAGAAAACAGGTTTGGTATCAAAACAAACGGTTTTGATACCTAAAAGTAATTTGGTTACAAAATACGCGAGAAAACGCATTTTGGCCGAAACTACGACTCGTCATTGAGCCTAGATAAGGTGGTAATCAGTAGTTATAGTTACTAGGGACTATAACCATCGTGCTTACACTCACGTTATGAAGTTCAAACGAGCTTCGCATTGACCATAAACTGGTTAATGCAGAAAGTCAAACACAGTTTGACTTTTACGATAAAAACGAATGAAAAGAACGAAGGAATACTTACAAAGGGTCTCCGCAAGCTTTGATCCGATTTACCCTCAGGTATGAAGTGTATACTCCAACTTAGAGGGCCAAAATCAGAACAAATGTGGTTTGGGAATGAAGTGGGGGTAGCTATTTATAGGAAAACTATAACCGTTAGGATCGTTTATCGGGAAACGAGCTTCGATCATGGCCATACACTTGCATCCATAGTTTTGTAAAACCATGGGAACCTTAGAATGGCCCCTAGTTTGCCAAAATACCATTGGCATGAGTGTATAACAGCTGGAACAGCTGGGAACAGCAAGAAAAATTAGTTTTGAAGGTCTGAAAGTTTTAGGCGGGCCGCGTAAGAGTAGGGGAGATCTTACACGAGCCGCCTGAGCCTCTGATCAGCAAAATAATCTTAAAAAATTGCAGTTTCAGTCCCTGCATACTTTTAAGGCCATTTTTGATGCGTTTAAGGCCTGTTAAGCCATTTTCAACGCTCTATAATGATGCCTAAGTATAGGGGACATGAAACATGCTCAAAAATATCTCGGATGTCGACTCGTTTGGTCGTACGGTTGCGTTGTTCGGTTAATTACGACAAAAGTCGTAACGAACGCAAAAACGTTCCAAATTAAGCGACGAATGGAATTTTATCAAGACAATCACTAAAATAAATTATTTTAATGATTGCATAAATTTTTTGGATGTCCGGATATATTCAGAATGTAAGATATGCGCGAAAATACAAACTTATGCACTTTTTGACGCTTTTAGTCCCTATTGATCAATAAGGTTTATTTTAGCATAACGAACCCCTCAAAGCCTATTTCTAAGCTATGTAAAGGATATTTAGGGTATGTTTAGCTTATGATCAAGTTCCAGAATGTTCGTTACTATACAAATCGGTATAGTTTCGCAGTTTGACACAAATAGTCCCTACGATCAAACAAACTTGATTTCAACACACTAAACCATCCAAAACTTATTTCTTAGTTATATGGAGGTTATTTAAGGTATGTTAAGCCTATTTCACTATTCAAGAGTGTTCGTTGGATTAAACTGGTTATATTTACGCATCAGTGCGCGTATAACCTTCCAGAAAGCGATTTAAAGCTTGAAATCGGAATCGAATCGAATTGAAAAATCTTTAAACATAAATACACACATAATGACACCAAAACACATATAATAACACCAAAGCACATTGTTTTATTAATAATCATCATTGTTTTACATTGTACATTGATTATTGAACATAGTTGTCACATCTTTGATAGAGGCAATGGGGTTTAGGGCAAATAATCTGGAGCCATCGACGGTAAGTGTATGATTAACAACAATGAATCTGTGAAACATTTTAATTTGGTTACTGGTAACTAAACACGTTTACAAACTTTGAACTCATCAGCGTTGTCTGACACACGTGCCTGCATGCTTGCAGGTCGTTAGAATCTTGATTATGGACTTGCTATCTAGGAGTGCTGGAGTGGTCATGGATCGAGACTCTTGGATGCTTAATACATTGGTTTAGAACAATTGTTTTGAAAAAGTTGATTTACAATTTACTATATGCTTCCGCTGAACGTTTACTTTGGTTTTAACTTATGACTTGGATCTATCTTATGCAATGAATCAAATGTTTTTAATTAAATGTTTATTATTGGTTCAATGCGATTGGTGGTTTGGATTCTGGTATGTCACACGCCCCGCGGTGATTCCGCACGTGGTATTTTGGGGGTGTGACAACAATAGTGGTTAGAGAAAAATGTTTTAAAAACTGTTCAAAACCTTGAGCTAATCACTGTCCATGTTCCTGGACTTGAGGCTGATCTTGCTAAGACCCCATCCAAAGCCTTATTGGCTTCGGAGACCCTCCTGAACTAATTGTTTACTTGATGTGCGGGGAGCTTCTACATGCTTAGATAGTATTTGGTATGTAGATAGTGGAGGCTCCAGGCACATGACTGGATGTAGAGCCCTACTCAAAGACTTAAAAAATCATGGAGGGGTGATATATCCTTTGGTAACAATTCTAAGGGAAATGGGTTGGGGTCTGTGTGACATCTGTGCCTCCACGGCCATCAAACAAATACCAAATTAATGAAATATTGTGTTTCATACTTGGGATTTGTATAAATATGTGTATCATTTGCACATATCAATTCTCGTTCGATTTCGAGCTCTAAATCGCTTTCTAGAAAGTTATACGCAAACTAATGCGTAAACGTAATCAGTTTAATGTGACAAACACTCCGGGATAGTGACATAGGCTTAACATACCTTAAATAACCTTTACATAACTTAGAAATAAGTTTTGGAAGGTTTGGTGTGTCGAAATCAAGTTTATTCGCTTTCAGGGACTAATTTTGACAAACTGTGAAAGTATGCCGATTCGTACTGTAACGAACATTCCGGAACTTGATCATAAGTTAAAAATGCCCTAAATATCCTTTACATAGCTTAGAAATAGGATTTGAGGTGTTTGGTGCGCAAAAATAAACTTATTTGATCAACAGGGACTAAAAGCGTCAAAAAGTGCATAAGTTTGCATTTTCGCGCATATCTTAGGTTCTGAATATATCCGGACATCCAGAAATTTATTTAATCATTAAAATATCCTATTTTAGTGATCGGAATGCAAAAATTCCATTCGTCGTGTAATTTGGATCGTTTTTGCGTCCGTTCGAATTTTCATCATAATTAACCGAACAACGCAATTGTACGACCAAACGAACCGACATCCGAGATGTTTTTGAGCATATTTCATGTTCCCTACGCTTAAACTTCATTTTTGAGCCTTGAAAATGGGTTAACGGGGTTTAAACGCGTCAAAAACGGCCTAAATGAGTTGCAGGGACCAAAACTGGCAATTTTCAAAAGTTTCTGGATCTGGCATATGGTGGCGCCACGCCACCACTATATGGTTTTGCCGTGGCGCGATGCCACGGCCTCATCTGGGCAGAAAAATCCATTTTCAGCAACTTTCAGCAATTTTCAGCAAACGACTTGAAGTTCAGGGCCCTTTTTGTAACATTTGCAATACCTTTTGATGGTTTTGGGACACCCCTAGTATTCCAAAACCATGTGCCTTATGTGTAAGGTCCAGATTGAAGCTCAATTATCGAGGAACGATCCTAACGGTTTTGAGAAATCTATAAATACCCACCATCTTCATCACCTTCATTCACACGTTTGTTCTCATTTTACTCTAAGATGAAGCTCTCAAGCTTCATACCTGAGTAATATGAGTTCAAATCTTCAAGGCTTGGACTTTTTGTAAGTATTCTTTCGTCTTTTATGCGTTTTTAAGCCCGAAAGTCAAACCGTGTTTGACTTTCTGCTTTGGCCAGTCTTTGGTCAACACGAAGTTCGTTTAAACTTCGCAACATGAGTGTAATCACGATGGTTATAGTCCCTTGTGACTATACCTACTGATTACCACGTTGATTAGGCATAGTGACGAGTCATAGTTTCAGTCAAAATGCGTATTCAAGCGTATTTTGCAACCAAACTATTCTTGGGTATCAAAACCGTTTGTTTTGATATCAAACTTGTTTTCTAACTTCGTTAAACATGTTTTAACATGTTTAACTCGTCACTTTTAGTTTAGTGCTTATATAGGGTCATAAGATAAGCGGTCTAAACAACCTCTTAGACTTTCAAACCCGACCCGTTTTGTCGATCATTAGGATCCGACCAAACATGTTTTGTGACCATAGTTGTATAGGGAATAACCTTCCGAGGTTATACCTTATGGTCACTTCGTTTAGTTAGTTGTATGATAGGTGATTTATATGCCTTAGGAAAATGACCAAAATGCCCTTTTTACGCATAAATTCATTTTAAGCATATGTAACCTAAATTTTCACATCTAAACTAATTAGGTAACATTATTAGACATGATAAGGTATATAATACTTGTCATAGGACTAGTTAGGAAGTTCGAGCGCGTTTTACGCGAACGACGCGTTAAAGTAGCATAAGCTACCTAAACGAATCGTGATGGGTCGTAAGCACTTAGGTTAGGTTTCGATTTAGTATGTAGGCTTTGTTAAACCATGTCATATGAGTTCCAATACTCATTTGGTTTACGAAACCTCATCCTATCCGATCTTCCGATTTAGGTCCGATTTATTTACATAGTTACTTATATTAGGTGCCGATTGATTTCCGTGATCCCTCTAGCTTTGCTTGGTTATTATTCAAGACTTCTAAGCATTCTCATGTGAGTACATAGTTCCCCTATTTTACTATTTTCGATTATTTCGGGGTGATTCATATGTGTTAAATGATTTCGATGTTTTAACGATGGTTTCGAAAATGATTAAAATGGTTTATATTATATTAATAACGATTTCGATAATGTGAACAAACTTGTTGGTTGTAATTACATAACACATAACATTCATTAATTTTGGCCGAACCGACCAGTATTAGGTTATGGTACCATAGGATCTGACAAATCCCGTTATCAGACTGCACCCATGGTTATGTGTGGGTTAGGTGGGTAACGACTGAATTCTGTGATTGTTAATTTACCCTTTGGTGGTTTATTAATGCGAGTTTCGAGATAGTCGAGTTACGAAGGTTTGGATGTTATTAGCGAGGCGAACAAAAGTAGTTTTAACAATTATAACGAGTTAAACGATTTGGGTAAACGATTGGTTTTTTATTAGTGTTTAGATAACGGGACGGGTGTACTCTGAGGAAAACATGGTAGATACGCCGCTGGTACTTCTTATATATAAGTGTTTTCATCATATTACACACCGTGGCATTATTTAGTTCACTTGGGTAAACGATTTTGAAACGATGTCACACAACGATGTTTTCTAAATAATATAAACCATACGAGTTTTATTAATGAGTTTTATTAACGAGTTTTTTTACGAGATGTTTTACAATTTGGTTTTCTTAAATAAATGTTTTGGGTTAAGAATCATGGCTACAAGATTTTATAAGTTATAACCATCTTGATTTAAGTTGGTTAATCTTGTTGCAATACTATACTTTTCAAAACAAGGTTTTTACTTTTGACTCTTGTAGTCTAATGAGGTATTGCAACATGTAAACTAGCCATGAATCCGACACTCTCATAAAACCTATGTGCTCGCCAGCATTTCTTTTCTGACTTTGTTTTTACATATGTTTCAGGTGTTGTTGAATGGTGTTGATTGCTAGGATGCATGCTCACTTAGGACTGGACGAGGCCTTAGTGACTTAATAACAATGATAGACTACGTTTAACTTGTTTGTTTAAATTTCAAGACAATGTAAATGTTTAATATTTAATAAAACAAAACTTTTTGAATCCATGGTTGTGAAACAATGATTTTGCCACGACACTCCCCGATGTTTTCGCCGCGGTTTGGTTGTTTTAACGCGGTCGGGGTGTGACAGTCTGGTACAGTTCATAATGGGAATATCAAGTTTGAGAATGTCAATATTATCGATAATCTGAAGTTTAACCTCCTTAGTGTGTCACAAATGAGTGACAAAGGCTCTTGGTCATTCTTCACTAAGGATAGTTGCAAGATTATTGGGCCAGAAATGGTAAAAAAGAATGAAGCTGGCATAGCTGGGGGTAAAACACATCTTGTTGCTCAAAGGAGTGGCAATGTGTATGTAGTTGATATATCAAAAGATAACCCAATGACTGATGCTTGTCTGTTCTCAGCTGCCTCTACCAAAGAGACAGAATTAAGGCACAGAAGACTTGGGCACACAAATCTCAAGACTATCACTACACTCTCAAAACAAGGCCTTGTAAGAGGTCTTCCACAAAAACTGTTTACTTGTTCTGAGCATTGTGTTTTCTGTTTAAAAGGTAAACAACATAAAAGCTCATACACGTCCATTGCAGAGTCCAAAACAACCAAGTGCTTGCAAATGCTGCACATGGATTTGTTTGGCCTAGTAAAAATCATGAGTTTGAAAATGAAAAGATACTGTTTGGTTATAGGAGATGATTTTTCTAGGTTTACATGGACTTACTTTTAACATTCTAAAGATGAGACTGCAGGCATTTTGCAAGACTTTGTCAAACAGGTTGAAAAGCAATTTAACCTTCCAGTAAAAATCTTTAGAAGTGAAAATGGAACAGAGTTCAGAAATAAGGAGTTGGATGATTTCTGTGTGTAAAAAGGGATTGTAAGGCAATACAACATCCCAAGAACACCAGAACAAAATGGGGTGGTTGAAAGGAAAAAATAGAACTTTGATTGAAGCTGTCAAAACAATGCTTGCAGACTCAGGTTTACCCTTAACTTTTTAGGCAGAGGCTGTAAACACTGATTGTTATGTGCAAAATAGAGTTTTGATCAACCCCAGGCATCAAAAGACTGCCTATGAAACTCTGTTCAAAATCAAACCACCGATCTCATATTTTAAAGTCTTTGGCTGCCCATGCTTTATTTTAAATTTTAAAGATTCAAATTCAAAATTTTCAGCCAAAGTAGATTGTGGTTATCATTCGGGATACTCAACCACTGCCAAAGTATAAACTGTTTAACAGAAGGACTAGGTGTGTGGAAGAGACTTTGAATGTAAAGTTCAATGAACTTTCTTCACCAAAAATCCCGATAAATCCCGTTGAATTATTTGATCTTGATAAATTTGCATTTGAAGATGTGTCAGTCAAGACTAACCATGCAGGTACTCAACAATCACCATCACAAGATTATGGATATGATGTTGTGATCCCACAATACAAAATCACATCCACCACCAGAGCAGCAGATGTTCAAAACAACTGTCAAAGCTCATCCACTGCTGCATCAACAGTTGTTGACCAAAGTAGCCCAAACACTGCCACCTTATCATCCCCAACCACTCTTGATAAAAATCCATCAAGAGTGGATAAAAATCAACATTGTGTCTCACCCATTCCTCGTATTCCTCCACCTCCATTCCAAACTGATGTTGGATCATCAAAGTTACCAACAGATGTTAGCTCAGATAATTCACATATGCAGCCTTCACATTTAAATGCCATTGTTCCATACAAGGGAGATCTGATCTTCCTTAAATCTCATCCACCAGACCAAGTGATTGGCAACATCAATGAAGGGGTTCTCATAAGAAGTCAATCCCAAAACATTTGTTTTTTTGCTGGCTTTCTCTCACTCCATCAACCAGTCAAGTACCAAGAGGCACTGAAAGACAACAGTTGGGTAGAAGCTATGTAAGAAGAGCTCCAATAGTTCAAGGGACAACAAGTATGGGAACATATGCCACTGACAAAGGAAGTTAGTCCTATTGGCACAAAGTGGGTCTTCAAGAACAAAACAGATGAAAGGGGCATTGTTGTCAAGAACAAATCCAGGCTTGTGGTTCAAGGCTTTAGACAGGAAGAGGGCATTAATTATGATGAAACTTTTGCCCCTGTAGCAAGACTAGAAGCTATCAGGCTGTTCTTAGCCTTTGCTATCAACCACAACATCAAGGTGTATCAAATGGATATCAAATGTGCATTCCTCTACGGTAAGATTCAAGAAGAGGTATATGTTTGTTAACCTCCTAGTTTTGATGATCCATTTCTTCTAGATCATGTCTACAAGCTAAACAAAGCTTTGTATGGCTTGAAACAAGCACCTAGAGCCTGGTATGAAACTCTTTCCACTTTTCTCATCTCTATTGGTTTCACAAGAGGTAAAATTAATAAAACCTTGTTTTTAAAATGGAGAGGAAAAGATTTGATGATTGTCCAAATTTATGTAGATCACATCATATTTGAAATGAGTGCAATGGGTGAACTACAGTGTTATCTTGGTCTCCAAGTTAAGCAACTGCAAAATGGTATTTTCATTCATCAAAGAAAATATTTAAAAGACCTTTTAAACAAATTTGAGATGAATGATTGTAAACCATGTAGTACATCGATGGCAACCACAAAGCTTGTCATGTCTGATGAGAAAGATGATTTGGTTGATCAAACTTCATATAGAAGCATGATTGGGTCTTTATTGTACCTAATTGCATCTAGGCCAAACATCATGTTTGCAACATGTGTTTGTGCAAGGTCCCAATCAGCACCTAGGAAGTCTAATCTCATTGCTATGAAAAGGATATTCAGATACATAAAGGGTGCTCCCACACTTGGTATCAGGTACCCTGCTAATGGGAATGTTAAGCTTTCAAGTTTCTCAGACAGTGATTTTGTTGGATGCAACACAACTAGGAAGTCTACATCAGGAGGGTGTCAATTCCTAGAAAATTGCTTGGTGTCTTGGCAAAGCAAAAAGCAAGTAGCTATTTCCACATCCACTGCTGAGGCAGAATACATTGCTGCTGCAAGCTGTACAACCCAACTGTTGTGGCTTCAAAATAAATTGCTGGATTTTTATATAACTACTTTAAAGACACCTCTTATGTTGGACAATCAAGCAGCTGAAAATATCATAAAAAAATCCAGTATCTCATTCAACCACCAAGTACATTGACATCAGACATCAATTTGTGAGGGAAGGCTATGAAAAAGGTTTGATTTCTCTGCATCATGTTCCAACTAAGGATCAGTTGACAGATGTGCTAACAAAAGCATTAGACACATCCACCTTTGAAGGCTTGATCTCTAGAATTGGCATGATTAGCATGGACTAACAAGCAAAATCTTGTTTGTACATAAAAAGCATTAAAATGTTTTCAGAAAATCAAATATCCATCCTGAAAAATAGTTAAAATGAAATTTTTCATAAATCCTTAAAAGTCTGTCCATATCCACTGTTTGTTTCAAACATCTGATAGTTGAAAAATCACCCACTACTGAAAGACAACCTCTGTTTCTTCATATTCCTTGTTGACCACTGCTGACCAAACTGTCACACCCCGACCACGTAATACAACAAATCATGACAGAAACTTCGGGGAGTGTCGTAATAGAATCATTGTTTCATAACACATGGTAATTGAAGTTTTGTTTTATTCATTAATTGACTCATTGTTTTGTTATAAACCAAATAATTACAACAATTATCTTTCAAGTTTCAAGTCACTAAAGCCCACGTCCATCCTATGTGTAACAAACAATCATCAATCGTTATGTAATATAACCTGAAACATATGTGAAAACAGTCAGCATAAAAATGATGGCGAGTACATAGGTTTTGTATGTCAAATTCATGGCTTTGAACCCATATTGTAATACCTCGACCAACTACGAGAGTTGTCGAGTATGTATCTTGAAATCAAAAAGTGTTTGATAATGCAATATGTTTTATCAACGTTACAAGTTGATATATGTAAAACCAAAACCATAGTAGCCATGAATCTTGACTGAAAACATTTATCTTTGTAAAAACAAATAGAAAATTGTCTTTGAAAGTAAACATTGTATGGTTTATATCTTTAAGTAAACCTCGTTGTGTGACATCGGTTGAAAACATTTGTCCATAATCGTTCAAATCGTTCAATCGTTCAAATCGTTCATGTTTTAATTGTGAAATACAACTTTTGGTCGTTCTTTAAAGAATACATTCAAACCTGTGTGACTCGATATACCACCCATGGGGTATCTTTAATAGGCCCTGAAAGATCTCTTTAACAAGACTAACAAACCAACACATGATTTGTTAATCAGAAAACAGTTTATGTCGTTACCCACATTACCCACCAAAGGGATAGTCCGATAACAGGATTTGTCAGATCCTATGGTACCATAACATACTACTGGTCGGCTTGATCATAGTAAATGAATGTCATTCAAATGTCTTTCGACTAACGCCCCAACAAGTTCGTTCACATTATTGAAAACATCATGTTTTATATAAACCATAGCATATGTTCATGAAAACTTGGAAAGCATTTAGCACATATGAGTCACCCCAAAACAATTGAAGGCATAAAAGAGGGGAGCCATGTACTCACTTGAGATTGCAAGTATCCTTGATTAAGTGTCCTAACAAAGCTCGAGAAATCAAGGAATCAAGTGGCACCTAGTATGGAATCACTATGTTAATAATCGAGGCCTAAATCGGGAGATCGGATAGAATGAGGTCTTGTAAACCAAATAAGTGTTGGAACTCATATGATATGGTTTAACAAAGCCTACATTCTGATTTGAAACCTATCCTAAGTGCTTATGACCCGTTAAGGTAGTTTACGCTACTTTAACGCGTCGTTTGCCCAGATGCGTGTTCGGATGGCCTAACTAGTCGTATGACAAGTATTATATGCCTAAACATGTTTAATTATGTTGCATAATTAGTTTAAGTGTCAAAATTTTGGTTACACATGCTTAAATTGAGATTATGCGCAAAAAGGGCATTTTGGTCATTTTCCTAAGGCATATAAACTACCTATCATACAACTAATTAAACTAAGTGACCATAAGTTATAACCTCAGAAGGTTATTCCCTATACAACAATGGTCACAAAATATGTTTGGTCGGATCCTAATAATCGACTAAACGGGTCGGGTTTGAAAGTCTAAGCGGTTGTTAAGACCGCTTAACTTACGACCCTAAATAAGCACTAAACTAAAAGTGATGAGTTAAACATGTTAAAACATGTTTAACTAAGTTAGAAAACTGATTTGGTATGATACCCGAAAATAGTTTAGTCGCAAAATGCACAAAATCTTGCATTTTGACCAAAACTTTGACTCGTCACTTCGACTAGTCAACGTGGTAATCTGTAGATATAATCGCAAGGGATTATAACCATCGTGATTAATCTCACGTTGCAAAGTTCGATTGAACTTTGACTTGACCAATTCATGGTCAAAACCGAAAGTCAAACGGTAGTCAAACTGTTTGACTTTCATCTTGTAATTGCTGAAATAAAAGAACTAGCCATGAAAGAACACTTACAAGTGATCTAAGGCTGAAAGATTAACTAGAAAACTCAGTTGGGAGGCCTCCTAAGAAGGTACCAACTCCACTTTGAGTGTTTAGAGAAGAAGAATGAGGATGAGCAATGAAATGGGTAGATTAAGGGGGTATTTATAGTTTTTGAGAAGCTACAAGATCATGCCATGTGTATTGTGTGGTCTCCAAGCAAGTGTAGGATGATTACAAGTGTTTGGACAGGATTAAATCCTTAAATACCACTTAATTTGCCCAAAGATTGATAAACAATGGCCAGAAACAAGTGCAGGTTGCTGTTTTGAAGTTTTTGTCCAGACCAGGCTGTCACGTCACGCGATAAGGAACACCCTGAGCCGTCGCGCAGCGCTACCCCCTACAACAGACTTTCAGAACTTGGCAACTTTGGTCCCTACACACACTTTAAGGAATTTTCGACGTGTTTAACCCCCGTTAACCCATTTTCAAGGCTCTACAAGGATGTTAAAGCATAGGGGACTTGAAATATGCTTGGAAATATCACGGATGTCGGTTCATTTGGTCTTACGGTAACGTTGTTTGGTTAATTACGAAGAAACTCGAACGGACGCGAAAACGATCCAAATTGTGCGACGAGTGGTATTTTTGCATTCCTATCACTAAAATATAATATTTTAGTGATTACAAAAATTTTTGGATGTCTGGATATGGTCAGAACGCAAAGTATGCACGTATATGCAAACTTACACAGTTTTTTTACGCTTTTAGCCCCTATGATTCAAATAAGCGTATTGTCGCATACCGAACCCCTCAAAACTTATTTCTAAGCTATGTAAAGGGTATTTATGGTATGTTTAGCTTATGATCTTATTCTGGAGTGTTTATTGCTATGCGAATTGGCAGACTTTTGCAATTTGACGTAAATAGTCCCTATGATCGAATAAACTTGTTTTTGCCATGCCAAACCCTTCAAAACTTATTTCTAAGTTATGTAAAGGTTATTTAAGGTATGTTAAGATTATGTCACTATACAGGAGTGTATGTCTCATTAAACTGATTACGTCTCCGTAACAGTTTGCGTATATCTTCCAGAAAAGCTTCCCGGGAGTTCGGAATCATGCGAAATTTGATATGTGTACTTGTCATATGTAATTGTACAAATCTCGATAATGAAATACAAGATTTCATTGGATTCGTAATTGTATGATGATCGTAATGGCACAACAGTCACACAAACATCAGTGTTTCAACCACTGATGTCTATCCATTGATAGTCAAAATCAGCCACTGTTTTGATCATTCACTATTCTCAACCACTGATATTGTCCATCAGTGGTTTCCAAACAACTGTCTTCCACTATTGTCCATCAGAGGTTGCCATGTGGGCAGATGTTAACCGTCCGATCTTTGAAACCGCTGCCACGACAGCATTCACTTTTTCCCTTCAATAAAACCTTGATAAAACCCCCAAACAGAGTTTTCACTGCCGTATCGAATTCAAAAAATTATTTAAAGCGGTTACCATTTTCCATTCATCTCTTTCACTTTCATTCGTGATTTTTCACTCCGATCATGGCTCTCAGTATCAAACACCCACACAACTATCTCTGTACACTTGAAAAAACAAGCAAAAATACAGATTTTCATTCCATCATTGATGCCCTATCATCCTCAAAGTACAAAACTTTGTTAACTTGCAATGCTCCCATTTATCAAGATACCCTACGAGATTTCTGGGCTAATGCAAAACTTGAAATTCAAGACAAAAAGCCTTGGGAAATTTCATCGCAAGTAGGCTGTATTTTGGTCCCAATAACACCACAAACCTTTTCAGAGGTCTTCTAGATGAATGACCAAGTAGCTAAAACCTCTTTCCCTAAGGATGAGTATCAACTTGATTTGATCGAAAGAGGGTATGCAAGACAATTATCAAAAGCTACTATGCAAAAAGGAGAATGTCCACCTCCTATGACATTCCTGTTTCATACCCTGCTCACCTGTGTTTTAAATAAAACAATTGCTTTTAACGAAATACCTTTCTTGTTATTTCCCAGATTTTTAATTTACTATTTACAACAGAAAATACCAAAAGAAAATGCACAAGTACTTGTACAAGGTGCACCTTTTCAAATAAATAACTTGTCTGCTGAAACGGCCAAAGAGTCAAAAAGTTCAAAAACACAAGCAGGGGAGTCTCAGCAAATTTTGGACGAGCCCACATCTGCTCCTCAGACTTTAGCTGCTGAGCCCACTGCTCATGGTGACCACAACAGTACAACCACTACTATGCAACCCCCACCAAAAACTACCAAAAAGACCAAAAAGAAGTCCATCAAACCCACCAAATCCACCAAAAAGGGCCTTTTAGAAGATGAGATCCCAGAAGTTAACCTAGTGACAACACAAAAGTCACTGTCACACCCCGACCACGTATAACATCAAATCGTGGCAGAAACGTCGGGGAGTGTTGTAACAGAATTATTGTTCCACAACCATGGCAATTAAAGTTACATTTTATTTATCAAACAAAAGTGTTACATTGTCTCAAAACAGGAAATAAAGAGTTCAGAACATAATTAAACTAGTTCTATCTTTATTTTAAGTCTCTAAGGCACAGGTCCGCCCTAGTGTCACGATCATCATCCTAAGCGACAACTCCTGAAAACACATGTGAAAAATAGGTACGTCAGCATAAAAATGCCTGTGAGATACATAGGTTTTGTGAAAATATGATTCATGACTTGGTTTTTAGAAGAAAGGTTTAATAAAAATTAGTCATGAATCTTGTTAAGTGTTTTCTTTTATAAATCATATGAAAACTCGATAAGAAATCCGATTATATAAAAGAAAGGTGTATGGTTAATGAAATAACCAAGTAAAATGAGTTGTATAAAATAAACCGTTTTTGTAAAGCAATGTCTTGAAAAATACGTTATTTGTGTAAAATGTAATATGTCTATACTGAAATGATTTAAATAACGCTACGATATGTAATATTATACAAGCACTTATATATAGGAAGTACCAGCGGCGTATCCACCATGCTGGTATCATATTACACACGCCTCGTTACTCAAATCATTTACCCAAACCAACCACCAATGTAAATTGTTCATGTATAAATCAATTATCAAGTGTTATTGTGTAAACCATATCAAAATGTCTATGTCTAATGTAAATCACTAAATGTGTATATCAATGTCAAAATGTCTATGTCAAATGTCAATTATGTAATGTGTAACAAAAATGTCATGTATGGAAAGTGAAATATGTATCAACTAAACCATAGGTAAAAATGCACAAAGCAATGTATTGAAGTAAAACGTGGTTTAAATCAACATTATGTTTTGTGGAAAAGCATGCTATACTGAATACAAACATTTATGCGACATTGTAAAAATGCATAGATTCAAGCCTTGTGACTGTGGTGATAGATCTTTAAACAAATTAAAGGTTTATCTGTGTTATGTCTATCGAATTCGGTCATTCCTTCCATCCAAACATACCTTGGATGTCAGGAACGGGAGTTGTCAATTCCTATGGTACCACTACCTACTAATGAATGGCGTAGCTAATGTTAATGAATGTATTTTTGTCCCATTTAAACAAACCAAATGTCATACCAAAATGTAAGCATGTGAAAACAATGCACTAAGTATGTAATCAAATGAACATACATAGCGTGAAATGTAATGTAAAACAATGTACTAAGTATGCACACAATGGACATACATAGCATGAAATGTAGTGTAAAACGATGTACTAAGTATGCACACAATGGACATACATAGCATGAAATGTAGTGTAAAACGATGTACTATAAATGTACTAATGAACATAGCAAGTATTTGATGTGAAAACATGGAAAGCATTAAAGTAACAAGTAGGCACATGTGTTTCACCCCAAAACAGTTTGAAAACAGTAAAAGAGGGGTCTATGTACTCAGTTGAGATTGCTCAATAGTCCTAGGATAACCACCAAGCAATGCTAGAGATCACGGAAATCAAACGGTACCTAATATAGGTAACTATGTTAATAAACCGGACCTAGATCGGAGGATCGGATAGAATGAGGGTTCGTAAACCAAACGAGTAAGGAAACTCACGTAGTATGGTTTAACAAAGACTTCATTCTAAAATGAAACCTAACCTAAGTGCTTACGACCCATTACGACCCGGTTAGGTAGCTTATGCTACTTTAACGCGTCGTTCGCGTGAAACGCGTTCGGAACGCCTAACTAGTCCTATGATAAGTAAAATATGCCTTAACATGTCTAATATTGTTGCCAAAATAGTTTAGATATCAAAAGTTATGTTACATATGCTTAATATGAATTTTGGCGTAAAAAGGGCATTTTGGTCATTTACCTAAGGCATATAAACTACCTATCATACAACTAACTAAACGTCGTGACCATAAGGTATATCCTCGGAGGTTATTCCCTGTATAACTATGGTCACCTAATGTGTTTGGTCGGATCCTAATGATCGACCAAACGGGTCGCGTTCGAAAGTATAAGCGATTGTTTAGATCGCTTACCTTTACGACCCTAGACAAGCACAAAACTAAAAGTGACGAGCTAAGCATGTTAAAACATGCTTAACTAAGTTTAGAAAATAGGTTTGGTATCAAAACAAATGGTTCTGATACCTAAGAGTAGTTTGGTTACAAAATACGCAAGAATGCGCATTTTGGCCGAAACTACGACTCGTCACTGAGCCTGGATAACGTGGTAATCAGTAGGTAGAGTCACTAGGGACTATAACCATCGTGATTACGATCACGTTATGAAGTTCAAACGAACTTTGCATTGACCATAAAATTGGTCAACGCAGAAAGTTAAACAAAGTTTGACTTTAATGCAAAAAGAGTAAAAGAACGAAGGAACACTTACAAAGGGTCCCCGAAAGCTTTGATTTCTCAAGTATTCTCAGGTATGAAGTGGTTTCACTTCAACTTAGAGAACTCTCAAGAATTCAAGTGGGTTTTGAGTTGTCAATCAAAGGGGTATTTATAGGATTTGGACCACCGTTAGGATCGTTTCTCGAATACCGTGCTTTGATCTTGTCCCTACACTTGTTGCAACACTAAGGTAACTCAAATTGGCCCCCCATTATCAGGAAGAGGCAAGTGCAAAAGGGTTACGGAGTGCTTAACAGCTGTTAACAGCTGTTTTAGAAGTTTCTGATCAGCTGGGAGTCCCTTAGGGACCGTAAGGTTGAGGGCTTACGGTCCGTAAGCCATCAACTATGCTGAAATGATAGTTTTGGTCCCTGTTATGCATTAAAGACATTTCCTACACGTTTAAGGCCCGTTATGCCAACCATAAGGCCCTAAAATGATGCCTAAACATTGTGGACATGAAAATACTCAAAAATATACCGGATGTTGGTTCGTTGGGTCGTACGATCGCGCTGTTCAGTTAATTACGACGGAATGCGCATAAGCGCGAAAAACGATCCAAATTTAGTGACGAATGGATTTTTCTTATTCCAAACACTAAAATAAAATATTTTAGTGCTTACATAAATTTTTGGATGTCCGGATGTATTCAGAACGTAAGTTATGCGCGAAAATGCAAACTTGTGAACTTTTTGACGCTTTTAGTCCCTGAATGCCCCAAAAGTTTATTTTAGCACACTGAACCCCTTAAAGCCTATCTCTAAGCTATGTAAAGGATATTTATGGTATGTTTAACTTATGGTCATGTTCCGGAATGTCTGTTACAGTTCAAATTGGCATACTTTCACAGTTTGTCAAATTTAGTCCCTGTAGGCGAATTAACTTGTTTTTGCCATATCAAAGCCTTCAAAACTTATTTCTAAGTTATGTAAAGGTTATTTAAGGTACGTTAAGTGTATGTTGATGTTCCGGAGTATTTGTCGCATTAAACTGAGTACGTTTACGCACCAGTTTGCGTATAACTCTCCAGAAAGCGATGTAAAGTTTGAAATTGAACAAAAGTCAAAACATGAAAAATGTAAAACATAACCAAACAAACATTGGGATTAAATAACATTGTTTTATTGATAATTGAACTGTTCACAATGATTACAAACACAGGTGTCACAGTCTCCCCTACTTGTGGAAATTTCGTCCCGAAATTTATTTAGAGGAAACTCGTGGGAATAGATGTGGATACTTCGCCTTCATTTGATCTTCGCGTTCCCAAGTAAACTCGGGGTCCACGTTTAGATTCCCATCGAATTTTGACCAATGGAATGCGCTTGAGTTTGAGCCACTTGACTTCACGTTCCATTATTTCCACTGGCTTCTCAACAAATTTCAGTGTTTTATCAACACGAATTTCGTCAAGTGGTATGTGGAGGTTCTCATCAGCTAAACACTTCTTGAGATTGGACACGTGAAAGGTTGGATGAACATTTCCAAGTTCAGGAGGTAACTCAAGTCTGTAGGCTACCTTACCGATTCTTTCGACGATCTTGAATGGTCCAACGTATCTAGGTGCAAGTTTTCCTTTCTTTCCAAATCTGATCACACCCTTCCAAGGTGAGACCTTAAGTAATACGCGATCACCGACTTGAAATTCCATGGGCTTGCGTCCTTGGTCCGCGTAACTCTTTTGACGACTTCTAGCTGTTTGAAGGTTATCACGAACTTTCTTAACCTTATCAGTTGTCTCTAAAATGAGGGCAGGTCCAGTAAGCTGAGCCTCACCGATCTCATTCCAGCAGACTGGTGAACAACATTTTCGACCATAGAGAGCCTCAAAAGGAGCCATGTTGATGCTGGAGTGATAACTGTTGTTGTAGGAGAATTCAATTAACGGAAGATGTGAATCCCAACTACCACCAAAATCGATCACGCAAGCTCTAAGCATATCCTCCAGAGTCTGGATTGTTCCTTCAGATTGACCATCCATTTGCGGATGATAAGCTGTGCTCAGATTAAGTTGGGTCCCCATAGCAGATTGCATGGTTCTCCAAAAATGAGAAGTGAAGCGAGCATCTCTGTCAGAAATGATGTTCAAAGGAACACCATGTCGAGATACCATTTCATCCACATATATTTTAGCAAGTTTGTCAGCAGAAAAATCCTCACGGATTGGCAAGAAATGCGCTGACTTAGTAAGACGATCAACAACTACCCAGATGGCATCATGACCTTTCTTTGTGCGCGGAAGTTTAGTAATGAGATCCATAGTAATGTTTTCCCATTTCCAAACTGGGATCTCTGGTTGCACCAATAAACCAGAAGGACGTTGATGTTCAGCCTTAACCTTAAGACAAGTAAGGCATTTTGATACATATAAGGCAATGTCTTTCTTCATATCAGGCCACCAATACTGAATACGAAGATCCTTATACATCTTATCTGAGCCAGGATGAATAGAATAACGAGACTTATGGGCTTCATCCATAAGCAAGGTGCGAAGATTATCTTGGCTTGGGACCCATAAACGGTCCTTGAAGTAATACGATCCATTGTCCTTCAGTTCAAGATCAGGTGTTATGTGATAGGGAAATTCCTTATCGATCAAACCTTGTGAAACACAAGTCTGTTGAGCCTGAGAAATGTGTGCTTGGATATCGGATCGAGCTTGAATATCAGATTGAACACGAACACAATGAAGCTTAGTACATTCCTTATGACTCAATGCATCGGCTACGACATTCACCTTACCAGGATGGTAGCGAATTTCGCAGTCATAGTCGTTTAGAAGCTCAACCCAACGTCGTTGCCTCATGTTGAGTTCTTTCTGATTGAAGATATGCTGAAGACTTTTGTGGTCTGTGAAAACCACACATTTTGTACCGTACAAATAGTGTCTCCAAATCTTAAGAGCAAAGACAACTACACCTAACTCAAGATCATGAGTGGTGTAGTTCTTCTCATGTATCTTCAACTGCCTCGATGCATATGCTATGACTTTGTTTCTTTGCATTAGAACACAACCAAGACCCAATTTAGATGCATCGCAATAAACGACGAAATTATCATTGCCCTCAGGCAAAGCCAGAACAGGCGCGTCACAAAGCTTATGCTTCAAGTTTTGAAAAGCTTCCTCTTGTTTGAATCCCCAATCAAAGGGCTTGTTCTTCTGAGTTAGAGTAGTTAGAGGAACTGCAATCTTTGAGAAGTTCTCAATGAAGCGGCGGTAATAACCCGCAAGACCAAGAAAAGAACGAACTTCAGTAGGAGTAGTAGGCGTATCCCAATCCTTAATCGCACTGATCTTGGAGGGATCTACATGAATACCTTGTTCGTTGACAATATGTCCTAAAAATTGAAATTCCTTGAGCCAAAACTCGCACTTGGAGAATTTGGCAAAAACTTACTCTTTCTTTAGGAGTTCCAGAGTAAGACGAAGATGTTGCTCGTGATCAGCTCGCGTCTTAGAGTATATCAAGATGTCATCAATAAAAACAATGACGAACTGATCCAAATAAGGCTTGCAGACCCTATTCATTAAGTCCATGAAAACTGCAGGAGCGTTAGTCAAACCGAATGGCATAACTGTGACCTCATAATGCCCATAACGAGTGCGGAACGCTGTCTTGGGAATATCTTCTTCATGCACACGATGTTGATGATACCCCGAACGAAGATCAATCTTTGAAAAATAAGAAGCACCCTGTAACTGATCAAAGAGATCATCGATGCGAGGTAGGGGATATCGATTTTTGATGGTATGCTTGTTAAGCTCACGATAATCGATACACATTCTAAAAGATCCATCATTCTTTTTGATAAAAAGAACGGGAGCACCCCAAGGTGAAAAGCTAGGACAGATAAAACCTTTGTCAGAGAGTTCCTGGAACTGCTTAGATAACTCTTGCATCTCAGACGGTGCAAGACAATATGGTGCACTGGCAATGGGATTTGCACCAGGTACGAGATCAATTCGGAACTCGAGTTGGCGTGCTGGAGGTAGACCAGGTAACTCTTCAGGAAACACATTAGGATAATCCCGAACAACAGGGATATCTTGAATAGACTTACATTTGCCCTTATCTGCTACAACATGTGCCAAAAAGGCCACATAGTTCTTTCGCAGATACTTCCGAGCTTTAAAACAAGACATGAGTTTGAGACCACCGGAAGGTTTCTCACCATGCACCTGTAGAATATCGCCTGTCGAAAGCGGCACACGAACAATCTTCTCAAAACAAACTACCTCTGCGCGATGCTTAGCTAACCAATCCATACCCACAATAACGTCGAAGCTTCCAGATTGCATAGACGTGAGGTTAATAGGAAAAAGATGGTCGTTAAGGTTCAACTGGCAGTTGCGAAGAACAGAATCAAGAACAATGGGTTCACCACTAGCAACCTCTACTGTCAAGGGTTTTCCTAGTTTCGTTCCAGACATGTGAAGCAATGGCTCAAAAGATAATGACACAAAACTCTTATCGGCACCCGAATCAAAAAGAACAGATGCAGGCTGATTATTAATAAAGAACGTGTCGTTCACCACTTCATTGTCTGCTTGTGCCTCTTGTGCATTCATGTTGAAGACTCGACCTCGAGCCCGAGCCTAATTCTGATTTGGGTTTGCATTCACCAATCTTGGACATTGATTACGGTAGTGGGTCAGATCCCCACAGTTGTAACAAGAACCTGGCGGGTAGAGGGGTCGTGCAGCTTGACCTTGTTGCTGAGCAACTCGTTGAGCCGGGTTCTGAACTGCCTGATTCTGAGCAAAACGACAAACATCAGCAAGATGACCTGACTTCCCACAGTTAGTATAGAAACGGCACGAAAGTTGCGGTTGATGGTGACTGTTGCATCTATTGCACAAAGGTGCATTCCCTACATAACGCTTCTTTGCAGGAGGCTGTACGGGTTGGTTGGGAGTTGCCTGGTTAAATTGGGCAGTGACAGCAAAATTTTGGGAAGCCTTACGCTTCCTTGACCCTTTCGAAGAACCAGATTCCTTACCCTTCTTGTTCTTACCCTTCTTCTCATCCTCTTTTTCAGACGCCTGTTTCTTACCTTTGTCACCCTTCTTATGCAGCTTCCCCTTTCGAACCTGTGACTCAGTCAATGTCGCTGCTAACTCGATCGCCTGACGGAGTGTGGTAGGTTTACTACCAGTAATGATGTCTTGTACTGAGTCAGGTAGAACATCGATGTACCTTTCGATAGCCTGGTCGAGTGGGGTAACCATTGTTGGGCAAAGCAGACTCAACTCCTCATACCTATCAGTATACGCCCTGTGCTCGCCACTGTCCTGTTTCAAGTCACCAAAATCTCTCTCCAAGGCTCGCTGTTCATGACGAGGATAAAACTCCCTCATCATAAGGGCCCTAAGTCCAGCCCATGTTTGCGCTAAAGCAACTTCTACACCACGGTCTCTCATAACCCCGTTCCACCATGTAAGAGCCCTCTTCTGAAACACACTGGAAGAAAACTCGACCTTGCAATTTTCAGGACACTGAACGTGATGGAAAGTATTCTCAATGCTCTCGAACCATTGAAGAAGCCCGGTTGCTCCCTCAGAACCACTAAACTTGAGCGGTTTAGCCGAGTTGAAACTCTTGAAATTGCATGGAGCATGATTGTTGTTGTTGGCTTGGTTCCATCGAGCAATAAGATTTGGGAACGCAGCAGCCATTTGCTGTGCGATAATTTCTGCCAGTTCGGCATTTGCTATCTGATTCTCGCGTCGAGGAGGCATTCTAAAAGAGGAAACATGAAAGGGAACGAGTGAGATGATTGGATGAAAAGAATGGGATGATATAAAAATTGACAACAGCAAAGATGGTGGTCATTTGTTCGTTACCACAAGGTAAACAAACGACACATTGTGACTAATCAAAGTAAATGGGTTAAAAATAATGTATCGCGAAGACATGCTCGCCTATAAGAGAACACTCACCCCAAGATTTCCCATGTAAGAGTGACTGGTCCGATTATGTTGATTTGTACGAACACTCTAGCCTTAGACAGAAAACCCAGGGTACAGGCATTCACCCTTCCAGTTTGCACGTGTTCACACTATTTAGGACCCAAAATTTGACGAGATTTTTTTTTAAATTCAAAGGGGTTCAAAACCTTATAACAGAGGGTTCAAAACCTTGTAATAAATCATTTAAAAACAGATGATTGATTTTCAAAAATCGTCTCGGAAAATTGGGTTCTTGTTTTGGTAATCACCTAAGGAGAGGTGAAGTACATGTTTTAAGATCTAAACATAAGAAAACTTATGTTAGGGTCCTAGAAAGGTTATAGTCTAGGTCAATGCATTACTAATAACCTAATTCCCTATAACCATTGGCTCTGATACCAACTCTTCTGTCACACCCCGACCACGTAGAACATCAAATCGTGGCGGAAACATCGGGGAGTGTTGTAACAGAATTATTGTTCCACAACCATGGCAATTAAAGTTACATTTTATTTATCAAACAAGAGTGTTACATTGTCTCAAAACAGGAAATAAAGAGTTCAAAACATAATTAAACTAGTTCTATCTTTATTTTAAGTCTCTAAGGCACAGGTCCGCCCTAGTGTCACGATCATCATCCTAAGCGACAGCTCCTGAAAACACATGTGAAAAATAGGTATGTCAGCATAAAAATGCCTGTGAGATACATAGGTTTTGTGAAAATAGGATTCATGACTTGGGTTTTAGAAGAAAGGTTTAATAAAAATTAGTCATGAATCTTGTTAAGTGTTTTCTTTTATAAATCATATGAAAACTCGATAAGAAATCCGATTATATAAAAGAAAGGTGTATGGTTAATGAAATAACCAAGTAAAATGAGTTATATAAAATAAACCGTTTTTGTTAAGCAATGTCTTGAAAAATATGTTATTTGTGTAAAATGTAATATGTCTATACTGAAATGATTTAAATAACGCTACGATATGTAATATTATACAAGCACTTATATATAGGAAGTACCAGCGGCGTATCCACCATGCTGGTATCATATTACACACGCCTCGTTACTCAAATCATATACCCAAACCAACCACCAATGTAAATTGTTCATGTATAAATCAATTGTCAAGTCTTATTGTGTAAACCATATCAAAATATCTATGTCTAATGTAAATCACTAAATGTGTATATCAATGTCAAAATGTCTATGTCAAATGTCAATTATGTAATGTGTAACCAAAATGTCATGTATGGCAAGTGAAATATGTATCAACTAAACCATAGGTAAAAATGCACAAAGCAATGTATTGAAGTAAAACGTGGTTTAAATCAACGTTATGTTTTGTGGAAATGCATGCTATACTGAATACAAACATTTATGCGATATTGTAAAAATGCATAGATTCAAGCATTGTGACTGTGGTGATAGACCTTTAAACAAATTAAAGGTTTATCTGTGTTATGTCTATCGAATTCGGTCATTCCTTCCATCCAAACATACCTAGGATGTCAGGAACGGGAGTTGTCAATTCCTATGGTACCACTACCTACTAACGAATGGCGTAGCTAATGTTAATGAATGTATTTTTGTCCCATTTAAACAAACCAAATGTCATACCAAAATGTAAGCATGTGAAAACAATGCACTAAGTATGTAATCAAATGAACATACATAGCGAGAAATATAATGTAAAACAATGTACTAAGTATGCACACAATGGACATACATAGCATGAAATGTAGTGTAAAACGATGTACTAAGTATGCACACAATGTACATACATAGAATGAAATGTAGTGTAAAACGATGTACTATAAATGTACTAATGAACATAGCAAGTATATGATGTGAAAACATGGAAAGCATGAAAGTAACAAGTAGGCACATGTGTTTCACCCCAAAACAGTTTGAAAACAGTAAAAGAGGGGTCTATGTACTCAGTTGAGATTGCTCAATAGTCCTAGGATAACCACCAAGCAATGCTAGAGATCACGTAAATCAAACGGTACCTAATATAGGTAACTATGTTAATAAACCGGACCTAGATCGGAGGATCGGATAGAATGAGGGTTCGTAAACCAAACGAGTATGGAAACTCATGTAGTATGGTTTAACAAAGACTTCATTCTAAAATGAAACCTAACCTAAGTGCTTACAACCCATTACGACCCGTTTAGGTAGCTTATGCTACTTTAACGCGTTGTTCGCGTGAAACGCGTTTGGAACGCCTAACTAGTCCTATAATAAGTAAAATATGCCTTAACATGTCTAATATTGTTGCCAAAACAGTTTAGATATCAAAAGTTATGTTACATACGCTTAATATGAATTTTGGCGTAAAAAGGGCATTTTGGTCATTTACCTAAGGCATATAAACTACCTATCATACAACTAACTAAACGTCGTGACCATAAGGTATATCCTCGGAAGGTTATTCCCTATATTACTATGGTCACCTAATGTGTTTGGTCGGATCCTAATGATCGACCAAACGGGTCGGGTTCGAAAGTATAAGCGATTGTTTAGATCGCTTACCTTTACGACCCTAGACAAGCACAAAACTAAAAGTGACGAGCTAAGCATGTTAAAACATGCTTAACTAAGTTTAGAAAACAGGTTTGGTATCAAAACAAATGGTTTTGATACCTAAGAGTAGTTTGGTTACAAAATACGCAAGAATGCGCATTTTGGCCGAAACTACGACTCGTCACTGAGCCTAGATAACGTGGTAATCAGTAGGTATAGTCACTAGGGACTATAACCATCGTGATTATGCTCACGTTATGAAGTTCAAATGAACTTCACATTGAACATAATCTTGGTCAACGCAGAAAGTTAAACAAAGTTTGACTTTAATGCAAAAAGAGTAAAAGAACGAAGGAACACTTACTAAGGGTCCCCGAAAGCTTTGATTTCTCAAGTATTCTCAGGTATGAAGTGGTTTCACTTCAACTTAGAGAAATCTCAAGAATTTAAGTGGGTTTTGAGTTGTGAATCAAAGGGGTATTTATAGGATTTGGACCACCGTTAGGATCGTTTCTCGAATACCATGCTTTGATCTTGTCCCTACACTTGTTGCAACACTAAGGTAACTCAAATTGGCCCCCCATTATCAGGAAGAGGCAAGTGAAAAAGGGTTAGGGAGTGCTTAACAGCTGTTAACAGCTGTTTTAGAAGTTTCTGATCAGCTGGGAGTCCCTTACGGACCGTAAGGTTGAGGGCTTACGGTCCGTAAGCCATCAACTATGCTGAAATGACAGTTTTGGTCCCAGTTATGCATTAAAGCCATTTCCGACACGTTTAAGGCCCGTTAAGCCAACGTTAAGGCCCTAAAATGATGCCTAAACATTGTGGACATGAAACATGCTCAAAAATATGTCGGATGTTGGTTCGTTGGGTCGTACGATCGCGGTGTTCGGTTAATTACGACGGAATGCGCATAAGCGCGAAAAACGATCCAAATTGCGTGACGAATGGATTTTTCTTATGCCAAACACTAAAGTAAAATATTTTAGTGCTTACATAAATTTTTGGATGTCCCGATGTATTCAGAACGTCAGTTATGCGCGAAAATGCAAACTTGTGCACTTTTTGACGCTTTTAGTCCCTGAATGCCCCAAAAGTTTATTTTAGCACACCGAACCCCTTAAAGCCTATCTCTAAGCTATGTAAAGGATATTTATGGTATGTTTAACTTATGGTCATGTTCTGGAATGTCTGTTACAGTTCAAATTGGCATACTTTCGCAGTTTGTCAAATTTAGTCCCTGTAGACGAATTAACTTGTTTTTACCATACCAAAGCCTTCAAAACTTATTTCTAAGTTATGTAAAGGTTATTTAAGGTACGTTAAGTATATGTTGATGTTCCGGAGTATTTGTCGCATTAAACTGATTACGTTTACGCACCGGTTTGCGTATAACTCTCCAGAAAGCGATGTAAAGTTTGAAATTGAACAAAAGTCAAAACATGAAAAATGTAAAACATAACCAAACAAACATTGGGATCAAATAACATTGTTTTATTGATAATTGAACTGTTCACAATGATTACAAACACAGGTGTCACAGTCACCAACAACCATTGTTGCTACTTCCTCACAATAGTTGGAAAAATCTCCACCCAAAGCCACAACTCCTCACGCTTCCTCACAAAAAGAACATGTTGTAAGCATAGGGACACCTCCATATGAAGCATTACCCTCACTTGAGAGTATGCTTAACAGTCCTCCTCCCGGGGAAAATTCTCTTTCCACACCACTCTCCACATCTCAAATTCCACCATCCATTAAACCTCTGTTTGATGCCATTGAGATTTAAATACAAAACAGCCCCTCTCACCAACCCATTAATGAGAATACAACTTCTACAATGGTTGTGTTTGAACCAACTCAATTGGTTATCCCACAAACAGCTGAGGAGGCTACACCACAAGAATTTCATGAAATTCTTTATGGTAATTCAAGTGGAGCAGCTACTTCAGCTGTTGGATCCACTGATCTACACCTGGACAGTAGTTTCATCCTTAAGACTCCCTTGAAGGCAACCACTGTTGATGCTACTAAGGTATCTACTATGTGTTCAAGCTAACCAGTGGTGAGATTTCCAAGGTAACCACTACAGAGGGAAGTCCCCAGTACCTAGAACAAGGGGCATCAGTTGATGTAAATTTTGAGAATCCTCATGTTTCAACAACTGATACAACCACCACTAGTGGGAAATCAGATGATCCCATTTAGCTGTGTGATGGTTTAAAATACCTAGATTTATCGGAGAGGCTCTCTACTATAGAAACCACTATTGAAAAAATGAATGAATCTATTTAGTTTTTGGTAGAAGCTTTCAAAAGTCGGCCAATACCACAACAATACTCCCAAGAGCTCTGAAATGCTGTTCAACTTATTCTATCTCACCAAAGGGAATTGCTTGCTGCTAAACACAATACTGAAATGGAGTTTGTAAGAATCATGGTTGAGGCAAGATATAAAGATACTCAGGCTGATATCAGGGGCATCAAAGAAGCCCTGGTAAAATTGACTGGCACTACCCCTGCACCTGTCTTTGAAAAAGAAGATAATGATGCCAAAAAGGGGGAGAAACATGACATGAAAAAGTTTGGCAAGCCTACTCCAAGACAAGAGCCAAAACAAAAGCCAGAGCCTGAAAAGAAGCCTTCTGCAACATCTGCTGAAACATCTGTTCCAGAAAAAGAAAAGGAAGTTGATGAAAACCTAAATATTCTAGCAGATGAAGAAGTTGCAAACAAAAAGACTATTAAGAATCAAAATGAAACAAAGGGGAGGATTTGGAAAAGGCAACAAAAGGAGTTGAAAAACTGGGAAACTAAAACAAAGGATCTTGGCACTTGCAACAGAAATAAATCATTCAAACACAACAAACCACCACTTGCCACCTTCTATAAACCATAACCAAAACAAACACCTAAAAAAGCCAACCACTGCTACCCCTAAACCAACACCTTCACCACAAAAACCACCTGCCAAAAAGCAGAAAACAAAACCATCTTCACCTTTACCTACTTCCATTGCAACAGATGTTGATACTACAAAAGGTACAACAGATGTTAAGACAACAGAGGTTGAGACACCAGTTCTGTCAATAACTGTTAGTCAATCCATTGCTCTAACAACACTTCAATTCCCATCATAAGCAATTTTCACTCCTATAACCAAAACTCCTACAAAAAACACCTTCTCCAAAAACAATATACACAAAGAAAAGGAAGTTTACAGTTGTAGGCCCCCTGGTTTGTACGGATCGTCACAGAATCGTTCAATCCAATCTAGAGTGCGAATCCTCTAAATCAGAATAGCACAGAAACGAGTAGAAAACAGAATTCCTATTAAACCTAATCTTTATTAATTATCAATTACACGAATTACAATCAATAAAGATCACAAAATTTTCCAAAGCCCTAATTGCCTATCACGAATTCTCTAACACTGTTTTGGCTGATTAACCTAAACCTTAATGCAAAGCCTTGTTTATATAACACAAGGTTGCAACTTGGACTAGGGTTTCCTACATGGGGTATGGCCCAATCCGTCCCCCCTTAACGCAATCTGGGTTTAGTTTGGCCCAAACTCTATAATTTGACTTATACACAGCTAAACCCGCTAACCGTTTATCGTTTTACTAATTACAAGATATCCAAAGACTAAATCTAAGCTGTTGTCACAAATATGCACCAACAAACTTCCCCTTGACAATAGCTTCATAAAATAACTTTGTCTTTAGTCATCTTGCATTCTTCATGTAATCTTGCATTGTCTTTGGTCTTTGGATAGCTTCAGCTTTAACAGCTTCTGTCAGCAACAGACTCCCCCTAAGCTAATGCATCCAATCACCAAATCTTCAAAAACATTAGCACTTGAGTAAACTCCAGTTTAGCATTTGCACAACAATCTTCAAACTCTTCAACTTTGTTTGCAATGTAGAAAGGAGGTTCTACCATGCATCCAATCAAACTCTCATCCTCTCAATACAGCAACTTCTCAGCAACATACTGCTTCAATCTATATACTATAAAACAAACATCTTAAGAAACCATAAGAATTTTTCAACAAAGTTAAACAAATTATTATTATTCAAGAGATAGTTAAACTATATCACAGATTAAGCAATTTCAACTTAGCACCAACACGCAAAACTTTTGGATCAAACACCCTATAACCTGCTTGATTTAAAAATTTTGAACTCACTTTCTAACACCGTCTCCCCCTATCGTAACAATTCCTCCAAGAATAACAGTTTTCCGTACATTAAGAATTTTAAACAAAAAGACACTATTTTTGTATTTTTGTATTTTCTGAAAGCAAGTAAATAACAAAAGCAATAAACACTATGTTTTTGTGAGAATCACCGGTAAGAAGATCATATCAGCAAAATCAAACTGTTTTCACACTATTAGATAATTCTTTATTTAATTTTTCGTGAAAAGCAGTCCAAGACGATTACCGGTATGTTTGTCCACTTAAACAAAATGCATGAACATTTCAAGTTCCATTACCGTATGATACGTTAAGGTAATATTATTACTGATATACTAGTGTGTCGCACTTCAGGATGTACCCCAGCGATCAAGGTATGCACAAAGATTCCTCGTAGTAGGTGAATATATTGAATTCATCAGTTTTATTTTTCAACGATAGATAATTCGTGATCAGGTCAATACTTCCGTACAACAAAGATACCAAAATATCTAACGAGGGCTAAGACAAATACCACTTTTGGTACAAATTATGCATTTTGCACATTTGAATGACTCTCTAGGAGAGCTTCTTCATTTATGGGTTTTGGCATTTTTTAGCCCTTTTAATATATCCTAGTTGTGCCTAGGTCAGCATGTATCTGGATGCAGCAGAAGGAAACCCCTGATACCCCCGGATGAAATAATAGTATAACGACCCAAAACCTCAGATTTTGGCAATCTATCAACGCAAGAGTTAAGGTCATTAAACCATACGCCACTGATGTGTTCCCCACTCATACACAGTTTGTTATGTTTATATCACATTGGTAAGTTGATTATTTCATGTTTTTTTCCTACTGGTACATCATACGATGAAGCTGCTATCACACTTAAGCAATTTAATTCAGTTTGAGTGTGACAGTCTAACTTGTTGATGTACTATCATTTCTTCTTTTTCACACAGTGAAAACTCATTTTTTATTTTCTATTTTTTATGTTTTTCATTTTTCAAAGTTTTTGGATTTTGTGGTTTTCTGTTTTTTTGTTTTTGATTTTTAAGAAAACAATAAAATATTTACAAAATTCTTATGAAAAACCAGTTATTCAGGATTCCTCATCTCGTTGAGTTCAACTAAATGTTCAAAGCGAGCCCTGTCAAAAGCTTTAATATAAAGATCTGCCAGGTTATCTTGTGTGTCGACTCGATGAAGTTTATTAGTTTCTTTTCAGCACAATCCCGTATAAAATGATGACGAATGTCAATATGTTTTATGCGACTGTCTTTCACAGGATTATTTGTTATAGAAATTGTGACATTATTGTCTATCATAATAGGAGTACGAGGGAAATCCAAACTGTAATCGCGCATCTACTATTGTATCCAGAGAATCTGAGAGCAACAGCTACCCGCAACAATATATTCAGCTTCACACGTAGAGGGAGACACACAAGATTACTTCTTGCATTGCCAAGACACAATCCTGCCTCCTAAGAACTGACAACCACCTATTGAAGACTTCCTGTTTGACTTGCATCCTCCAAAGTCTAAGTCAGTGTAAGCAACAAACTTCAAATCACTCTCAGCTGGATACCATAACCCAAGTTTAGGTTTCCCCTTCAAGTAACAAAGAATACGCTTCACCGCCTTCATGTGTGACTCTTTTGGATTAGCCTGATATCTGGCACACAGACATACATCAAACATGATGTCTGGTCGTGAAGCAGTCAAGTACATTAGAGAACCAATCATTGCCCTGTATTGAGTTGGATCAACATCTTCAGTACTTTCATGATCTGGGCCAAGATTGTGATTTTCGCATATGGGTGTGTTGAAAGTAGAGCAATCCTCCATTTTGAATCGAGATAAAATGTCATACACATACTTTGTTTGATGTATAAACATCCCATCCTACTTCTGATCAACTTGTAATCCCAGAAAGTAAGACAACTCATCCATAGCGCTCATTTCAAACTTGTTCTTCATCACTTGCTCGAACTCTTTACACATGTTTTGTAACATCCCAAAAATACAAATTCTTAAGTTTGCAATTTAGTGCAAATAAATTAGTAAAACAAACTAACTAGAAATGACACTAACTTAGTTAGATAATGACTTATGAGTAGATAAGGAGTTAAAACAAATTGAAAACGAAAGTTGAGGGACTAAAACTGTTTAAATTGAAAGTTATGATAATAAAACATAATAAAACATAAAACTCACACATTTGTGTGTGAGTTGGTCGATCAAAACACAGAGGGGGCGACCTGGGCTCTTTCAAAACCCTAGTTCATGCTAAATCCCACAAATTGAAGATCAAATTCGTTCCTAAATCAAAATTCGAGTTAAGATTAGTAATCCCCATTACAAGGGGGTTGTAAGGTATGTCAAATTTGATGTTCATTCTCTGTTTGAAATTCTCATGAATTTGGGAGATCCGAAATTTGATGATGCATGTTTGTTATTTGAGTAGAATAGTGTGACACCTGTGCCTCCATGGCCATCAAAGAAATACTAAATTAATGAAATATTGTGTTTCATACTTGTGATTTGTATAAATACATGTATCGTTTGCACATATCAATTCTTGTTCAATTTCGGGATCTAAATCGCTTTCTGGAAGGTTGTACGCGCCCTGATGCGTAAATATAACCAGTTTAATGCAACAAACACTCCGGAATAGAGAAATAGGCTTAACATACCTTACATAACTTAGAATTAAGTTTTGGAAGGTTTGGTATGCCGAAATCAAGTTTATTCGCTTATAGGGGCTAAATTCGACAAACTGCGAAAGTATGTCAATTCATACTGTAACGGAAATTCCGGAACACGACCATAAGTTAAACATTCCCTAAATATCCTTTACATAGCTTAGAAATAGGCTTTGAGGGGTTCGGTGTGCTAAAATAAACTTTATGCTCACTCAGGGACTAAAAGCGTCAAAATTTGCATAAGTTTGCATTTTCACGCATAACTTACGTTCTAAATACATCCGGACATCCAAAAATTTATGTAAGCATTAAAATATTTATTTTAGTATTTGGCATAAGAAAAATCCATTCGTCGCTTAATTTGGATCGTTTTTCGCACTTGTGCGCATTCCGTCGTAATTAACCGAACGACGCAACCGTACGGCCAAACGAACCGACATCCGACATATTTTTTGTAGGATCATTATGTGACCCGAATGAGTCATTCGGAAGAGCTCAAATCCGTTTCAGAGGCGGAAACAAAGAAACAGACCTGAAAACAACTTGATTCACACTATAAACCTCTTGTATATTGATTTTACAGCTATTACATTCAAGAGAAATACCGGCAGCACTTCGGTATCAAATCTGAAAAACCCTTACAAATGAAATGACAACTCTCCTATTTATAGCCTAACAGGTTTCGCTTGAAACCTACTAATTCACATTCAAGCGAAACACTATAATGACTTTCAAGCGAAACATTCACAAATTCCAATTTCAAGCGAAAGTCTACAAATTCTGTTTTGTCTTCTAGTGTAATGATGCAATGATGATGTCATCTCTATGATGTCATCATTGTATAAGATGACATCATGTTTGATCAGATCCGCAACGCAAACCAGACTCGATATAAGACGAAGACGACAGATGTGTGCACCAACAGACTCCCCCTCAGATGTTGACGAGTCTTAAATGTCGAGTCTTAACAATCTTCAGTGTTTATCAGTCTTTGTGCTTCACTCTTTCAATCAGCATCAACAGACTCCCCCTTGCAATGTGCTGGCATTCCTTCAGTTCTTCAGCATCATCTGCTTCAGGATCGTAGTCTGATGTTCACATAGACCTCAGGTATCGGAACCTGTCTCTCTATCATCAGATCCTAGATCGAAACCTAGCTACACCTGCACATTCTTAACCCAGAAGTAAATTTCACAAATTTAACATTTCAACAAATTTACTATCTTATAATCACTCGAACGCACAATCTCAAAATGATTTAATCATTAGTAATATCTGATGAACCACATAAATGAATATCAAATTTCATTTCAAACATCTTCAAACAAACTTTCTTTCCCAAACCTGTTCGTCATGTTCAGCACTTGGAATTTTGAAAATCAGCTTCTCCAACATCAGTTGTCGAAAATCTGTTTGAATTTTTCAAAATTTATGCTAAAACACACTAAATTTTTTTTTTAGAATTTTTGAATATAAAGAAATGCAGTAAAGAAATATTTACAGACACTATTTTTGTGAGTTCGTGCAAGAGGATCATATCAGTTTTTGACAAGTCACAAGTACCGTTGAGCTTAGTTACACATTAAGAATTAAACAATTCACTTAGATTGCCGATATACTGATCCACTTAAATTTTCACCCAAATTTCAACTGATTCAGGATATGAGTTAGATGTTTTAAGGACTTAAACTTATTCATGTGTCCCACCTCTTGAATATACTCCCATATCCAGATCCCAATATTCAGTCTTACAGGTGAGTATACCACAGATGATATCTGTAAAGGGTTAAATTGCGAGGGCCGTGAGAGCTCAGGTCGATCTTTCGATACGCAGAGAGATGACGGCTTCGACTTTTGGTGTGTCCCCTTTAGAGGATCTTTTGATTACAACAGCAATGACTATCAATTTTATTGTTTCATCAATTTGCTGAGGGCTGCCCTATATTTCAAGCAAGCGGAAAGTATTCTCCGGGGACTAGGCCATTGCTTCCGCAAAATCAGAAGTCCCGGGATAATACCCCAGATATCATTGAGCATAAAGACCTAGTATCTCAGAAAGAGGGACCTTTCAAACGAGATTTCAGGGGTTACCTATATATCCAAGTAGTATTCCCCACAAATAAGCAAGTTTGAATTTAAGTTTATATCCCGAAAAACCTTACTAAATGTGTAAAAACCTATCGGCATATCATCAGTGAGACTGTTTAACGCTATTTAAACAATACAATTCTTTAGCATACCGTGACTGTCTACTGATGTACTATCATTTCCTCTTCTAGACACAAAAACTCATTTTTGATTTTATCATGTTTTTGCCTTTTTCAAATTTTCAAATGTTTTTGGATTTTCTGAAATTTGCTACTCCCCCTAAAATGCAAACACATTTTAAAAATTTGAGAACTACTAGACTCTTGACCCACTTGAAACATAAAATGAACTATACAAAAACTTGACAACTGACATCGAATTGCATCAAATCGCCATTCACTAGGCATAAACAATCAGATTTCCCCCTTTCAACAAACCATTTTCTCATTATGATTTCAAAACACTTAAGTTTGTTTTAACCAAAATGATTTTTCTGGAAAATAAGTTTTGTTGATTTAACCACTTGTAGGTTCGGGGTGTGGTTCATCACATTGTCTTTCAAGTACCACATGAATGTATGATCCAATCAAGTTCAATCTAATGACCTTGATTAACCACTTATAGGAAAAACAAGTACAACTTAATGTCCTTGATTTTACCACTTGTAAGAATAAACCTTCATCAACCAACTTGCTGATAAATGGCTTTCCGGTAGTAATCATCTTTTCCAAACGGATTCTGAGCGCCACTAGCTTCTCTGTTGTTGCACCCCCGCTTGAAATGGACTTTCTCCCTGCAACGAAAACAAGTAACTTTAGATTTATCAAAACCTAAAGTAGATACATGAGCATCAAGAAAGTCATTTCTCCTAGTAATCGTTTTGAACTTTTCAGCACGTCTAAGAACACTCGCAAGACACCATTTGATATCCATTAATTCCATCTCTTCGGCGTCTATCTGATCGTAATCCTCTTTGGTAAGCATAGGATTTCCAATTCTACCAGCCACTAGACCCTCATAAGATAACAACACTGATCCGAGTAAAGCCATGTGGTCTTTAGCAGTGTCTTCTGAAAAACTTTGACCTTCTGGAAGATTTAGAGCAATGTTGCACTGAATCACATAACCATTTCCTGTCTTTGTGTTTTGAGATTGAAAGCTTTCTGATGAACTTTTTGGATTGACACTCGGATATAATGAGAATCCGCTACTGCTTTTGTTTGAACTTTGATCAACCTTTTCTGTTGAATCCCCAGCAATGAATGTAGTTTGTATTTTCGGACTTCTCTCAGCTTCTGGAACTGGAATACTACCTTTGTAATACATCTTTACATCATGTTGACCACTTGGACTATTCATCCTCGCGATCTTCTGCTGTTCCAAATCTTGACCCTCAATCTTTTCGATAAACTGACCAATTGTTAACCCATCATAAACCCCTGTGTTTTTCAAGATCATCAAATAAGTTCCCCACTCTTTTTGTGGTAACGCATTAGCTAATTTGTCAACCCACTCTTCAGGATCCTTTTTTATAATAAGCATTGACATAGATCGCACCAAGTGGCAATAACGTTCAATCAGCTTCTTCGTATCTTCACCCGGTAAACTGCTGAACAAATCGAACTCTTTCTTAAGCAACGCCTTTTTGCTCCGATACCACTTGTAGGATCGGTTTGTGACCCAAACGAGTCGTTCAGAAGAGATCTAATCCGTTTCAGAGGCGGAAACTAAGAAACGAATGTAGAAACAGCTTGCTTATCACTTTAAACACTGATTTAATTGATATAATAGCAACTACAATCTGTCTTCACACCTTCAAATTTGACTTTAAGAGCATCCCAGATTGATTTAGCAGTTTTGTCATGCTGTAGCAATATGAATATGTCTTCTTTTATAGCTTGCTGAAGCAGACTAATCATCATTTTTTCAGCTCTATACATATCACGTTCTTGATCACTAAATTCAGATATTCTTTTGTCAACTTTCAAATCAGTCTGTGGCAAAACATATTTCTTCAATATACATTCCCAAGACCTAAGATGGTTCGCCTGAACCCAGTTCTCGAATCTATCTTTCCACCCGTAGTATTCTTCGATACTCATCAATTTCGGGGGCTTTTGGGTGGTTCCCGTCTCATTTTCCAAATTCATATTCTGAGCAATTGAAGCCGGAGTAGTCGAAGTTGCAAAGGCGTTGTAAAAATCGTTATCCATGATTCGGAATTGAAGAATTTCTCAAACAATCTTTAACACGAACTGATTCTCCTCGTAACACAATAATACCTGAAACAGACAAACAAACAATCAGTTTAAAAACTTATCGATTAACAGAATAAAACTGATACTCGAACTGGTGATAATTCTGTGTGGATTGAAAGTTAACAGACTGTGCGGACTGCTATGACCCGGATCAAATTCAAACTATGTACTTGGGCTGTAACCGAATATAGTGGGCTGACAAACTTTTTAGAAATATTAACTTTGACCACACAATGTAATTTAACCTCAAAAGTAGTGGGCTGTCATAATGCAAATCACATGCAAGCCTTTAATTGATAACCGATATGTTTACTTGGGCTGATGACAATTTGGGCTTAACCAATTCAAAATATGTGACATGAATAATATCTCATATGCAACTATGCCGTGTTGTTGTTTTTTTTTTAAATGTTGATTGAACCAATAAACCCACTAAGCCGACATAATACACATGCACACTAACACAAGCCGACAAAACTTGAGGATTTAAGAGAATCACATGAATTCTGATTTTTGATAGAACCAACACTATTTTTCATGCAAACTTGATATCTTTAAAAAAACTGACACTCTTTAAAACACTTGGGCCGAAGAATGTTGTTCACATGGGCTGACACAAATCCACTTATCCAATAACTTCAATTTTTACTTATATCTGATTGGACCTCAAACACTTTATGGATCTTGGGCCGAGAGCTTTGAACAATAAACACAATCACATGAGCTGTATCGGAAGTTGAACCCAAATGCCGACAATGTGTCACATAAAGACTTTAATGAACCAACAATCCTGATCAACCCTAAATGCTTATTGGACCTTTCACATATGTAGACTTATCCAAGACACATGATATCATTTACCAACTAGCTGACAATCCTTGTTTAATGTGTCACATAGATCGATGAACTTTCTAAACGGTGTGTTGGTTTCAAGCGAGACTCACGAGGTAAACTCAAGTAGAAACCCACACGTATTTCAAGCGAAAGCCGGTGTTTCGCTTCAACCACGGCAAAATTTCAAGCGAAAGCCAGATGATGTCAGCAAATTCGAACAACTTTTCAAGCGAAAGTTCAATTTGAATCAAATTTAAGTCGATTTTACTTCTGAAACTTTCCAGGATTTGTTAAAACATGATTACGCATGATATGTGAGAATTTAAGCCGATTTTAACCGTGAAAAATTTTAATTTTTGAAAAAGAATGGTGTAGAAACAGAAAAAGTGACGAAAACAGGCTGTTTTTGCGAGGTCTCTTCCTCCTGAGCTCTGATACCACTTGTAGGATCGTTTTGTGACCCGAATGAGTCGTTCGGAAGAGCTCAAATCCATTTCAGAGGCGGAAACAAAGAAACAGATGTGAAAACAACTTGATCACACTATAAACCTCTTGTATATTGATTTTACAGCTATTACATTCAAGAGAAATACCGGCAGCACTTCGGTATCAAATCTGAAAAACCCTTACAAATGAAATGACAACTCTCCTATTTATAGCCTAACAGGTTTCGCTGGAAACCTACTAATTCACATTCAAGCGAAACACTATCATGACTTTCAAGCGAAACATTCACAAATTCCAATTTCAAGCGAAAGTCTACAAATTCTGTTTTGTCTTCTAGTGTAATGATGCAATGATGATGTCATCTCTATGATGTCATCATTGTATAAGATGACATCATGTTTGATCAGATCCGCAACGCAAACCAGACTCGATATAAGACGAAGAAGACAAATGTGTGCACCAACATTTTTGAGCATATTTTAATTTCCCTATACTTTAACTTCATATTTGGGCCTTTAAGTGAGGTTAACGGGGCTTAAACGTGTCAAAACGCATCAAAAATCAAGTTCGGAGACTCAGGGGCCTATTCTGCCAAATTTCAAACTTGCTGGTCTACAAGGTCCTTACAGACCGAATCCAAAAACATTTCTTTTTGATAACTTTTACTCTAAGGTTATCCTGCTGTCTCAAGGCTTGAATGTAGGCATTTAACATTACTAAATAAATGTTGTATCAATAAAGCATGCATTATTCTACAAAGCATAACTTTTGATTTATTCAAATACTTTGTTTTGCACATTTTTACTTGTGGTTTAAGTAGTCTTATTTTACTTACCATACATAACTTTTGATTACACATTACATGATTTACATTTGATGGTTTTCACACAAACATTTGACATTTGACTATACATAAACATTTTTACATTGGTGATTGGTTTTGTTTAAGTGATTTAAATAACGAGGCGGGTGTAACAAGATAAAAGCATGGTGGATACGCCGCTGGTACTTCCTATATATAATTGCTTTTATAGTATTACATATCGTAGCGTTATTTAAACCATTTCGATATTTGACATATTAGATTTTACACAAATGACATATTTTCACTAAACCATTGTTTTACAAAACAACTCATTTTATACAAACTCATTTTACTTGGTTATTCATTTAACCTTATGTATCTCACAAAACCTATAAGTCATCAAATAAATACTAAATCAATGAAATATTGTGTTTCATACTTGTTATTTATATAAATATGTGTATCGTTTGCACATATCAATTCTTGTTCAATTTCGGGCTCTAAATCGCTTTCTGGAAGGTTATACGCGCCCTGATGCGTAAATATAACCAGTTTAATGCAACAAACACTCCGGAATAGAGAAATAGTCTTAACATACCTTAAATAACCTTTACATAACTTAGAAATAAGTTTTGGAAGGTTTGGTATGCCGGAATCAAGTTTATTCGCTTACAGGGGCTAAATTCGATAAACTGCGAAAGTATCCTTTACATAGCTTAGAAATAGGCTTTGAGGGGTTCGGTGTGCTAAAATAAACTTTTTGCTCACTCAGGGACTAAAAGCGTCAAAAAGTGCATAAGTTTGCATTTTCGGGCATAACTTACGTTCTAAGTACATCCGGACATCCAAAAATTTATGTAAGCATTAAAATATTTTATTTTAGTATTTGGCATAAGAAAAATCCATTCGTCACTTAATTTGGATCGTTTTTTGCACTTGTGCGCATTCCGTCGTAATTAACCGAACGACGCAACCGTACGGCCAAACGAACCGACATCCGACATATTTTTTAGCATATTTTAAGTTCCCTATACTTTAACTTCATATTTGGGCCTTTAAGTGAGGTTAACGGGGCTTAAACGTGTCAAAACGCATCAAAAATCAAGTTCGGAGACTCAGGGGCCTGTTCTGCCAAATTTCAAACTTGCTGGTCTACAAGATCCTTACGGACCGTAAGGGGACTTGCATATGGTCCGTAAGCAGTCCCCAAATCAGCAAAAATGTGCTCCAGCTTGATCCAGCTGTTTCCACAAGTTGCAAATGCTTTCTGAACATACTATGGACTATTTTAGGATGCCCATGGTATTACAAAACAGGGGGTGCAAGTGTAACGCTCAGATTGAAGCTCGGTTTTCAAGAAACGATCCTAACGGTTCTACGAAAACTATATATACCCCACCCCCTTTGCACTTGAAACCCACATTTGATCAGATTTTTCCCTAAGTTGAAGGATAAAACCTTCATACCTGGGAATTATTAGATCAAACCTCCATTCTTGGACCTTTTGTAAGTCCTCTTTCATTCTTTTATGCGTTTTTAGCATGAAAGTCAAACTTTGTTTGACTTTCTGCATTGACCAGTTTATGGTCAATGCGAAGTTTGTTTGAACTTCATAACGTGAGCCTAATCACGATGGTTATAGTCCCTAGTGACTATACCTACTGATTACCACATTATCTAGGCTTAGTAACGAGTCGTAGTTTCGGCCAAAATGTGTATACTTGCGTATTTTGTAACCAAACTACTTTTAGGTATCAAAACCGCTTGTTTTGATACCAAACCTGTTTTCTAAATTCGTTAAACATATTTTAACATGTTTAACTCGTCACTTTAGATTTGTGCTTATGTAGGGTCGTAAGGTAAGCGATCTAATCAATCGCTTATACTTTCAAACCCGACCCGTTTGGTCGATCATTAGGATCCGACCAAGCACATTAGGTGACCATAGTTGTATAGGGAATAACCTTCCGAGGTTATACCTTATGGTCACGTCGTTTAAGTAGTTGTATGATAGGTAGTATATATGCCTTAGGAAAATTACCAAAATGCCCTTTTTACGCATAAATTCATTTTAAGCATATGTAACCTAAATTTTGACATCTAAACTGATTAGGTAACTATATTAGACATGTTAAGGCATATTTTACTTGTCATAGGACTAGTTAAGCGGTCCGAACGTGTTTTACGTGAACGACACGTTAATGTAGCATAAGCTACCTAAACGGGTCATAATGGGTCGTAAGCACTTAGGTTAGGCCAGAGTTGTTTGATGCATTTTTGATATTTGAACTTTGACCCGAAGACTCTGTCTTAGGTCATTGACATTCTCTAGCAAAGTGTCCATAACTTTGACAGTTGAAACACCGAACCTTGGTCTTGTCAAAACCAACAGTCTTTCCCACAAACTTCCTTCCTGTTCTATTCATAAGCCTCTTCACTCTCCTGGAAATCATGGCCATTTGCCACTGCAACTCCATCTCTTCTAAGTCATCAGGGTCAACCTGATCATAATCTTCATCAAAAGTAGCTGGATCAGATATCTTCCCCTGAATGTAATTCTTGTAAGAGGCAATGAATGAGGCGAGCAATGCTAGTTATTCTTCAACAGCCTTCACACTCATAGGCATAGACTTTATACTGCTGCTCTGGTTTGTAGCTGATGTTCTTTAAGCACATGTAGATCCTCCTGAAGAAGCTACGAAACACACATCACCATCTTCATTTACAATAACCTGCTCATTCCCACATGACAAAAATGCAGTAGCAGAATCGCTAGAAGCATTGTGAGACGAAGAAGATGGAAGTCCATTGTAAATCCCTGGATCTTGAACCTGACCGTATCCTGTCTCCTTCTTCTTCATGTTGAGCTCGTATGCTCTCAGCTTCCCCACAACCTCTTCAAGTTCTTTTGTGTTATAATATGCCTCCCCTTTGATCATGAGAGTATAGATATCCCACTTTGCAGGTAATGCGTCAAGCAACTTGTCATTAATCTCAATGTCTGTATAGCTATCTATGTTATAGTTGTCCATTTCTGACATTAGATGGTAGTATCTCGTGATGATATCTTCAAGTGACTCATTTCTCATACACTTGAAGATAGCAAATTACTTCTTCAGTAGATCCACTTTGTTCTTTTTGACATCTTCATTACCTTGATACCTCTTTTCTAGTGCACCCCACATCTCCTTAGAAGTAGTGTTCTTCTTGAAGGTATGTTTGAGGCCATCTGGTAAAGACATCTTGATAGCAACTAAGGCTCTCTTTTCGGCCTCATACATCTTCTTATCAGCATCTTGCATGTTCACATAGGCGGTGACACGTTGTCTGCCTTCGAAATCTTTTGTCGGATTTGTGTACCCATCTACAATACAGATCCACATGCATGTGTCCTAATATTCAATGACAAATTGAAACCTGTCCTTCCATGTCAGATAATTTTCCACCTTCATCATCTTACGTGGTTTGTTAGTTGCGCCAACCTCGTGCTCCATTCTCAAAAGTTTGTTCAAATTTGACATGTTCGACATTTTAACGTAACAGACTAGTAAAACCGTACAAAAAGTGTCTGAAAACTGTGGTTACCAAATTACACCATTAGAATCATCTCAAAAAGATGAATCCAATGATATATAATGTCGAAAACCAAATTCGGGAATTTCGTAGGTCCAGACTGCGAGATTGTTAAATATGCCTGTAAATTTGGAAATTCAATCTTTTCGAAAATTCTGAAGATTTTCCTGATCCTTTTAACAGTTTCCTGCAGAATCACGAAGCAAAATATCAGTAATGTTTTTCGAAAATATGAAAAACACGAAGAACAATCTTCGAATCTTCAAATCTTTCCCGCCAAAAATTCTTCAACCTATCAACCAGAACTATCCCGAAAACCTGCAAAACAGCAAACTAAAAACGCAGAAGATCAAAAACAACCAATTCTGATTAAACAAAAATTCCGGAAATTATATCAAACCCAAAAAATTTCGAAACCCTAATTATCAGGTTTAAAATTTTCGTAAATTTCTTTCAACTTCCACCCAAATCTGCTGTCTGCAATTCTGAACCGAGCCACTTCAAGAGCCTAATGCTCTGATACCAATTGTAGGTCCCCTGGTTCGTGCGGATTGTCACAGAATCGTCAATCCAATCTGGTGGGCGGAATCCTCTAGATAAGAATACCACAGAAATGCGTAGAAAACAGAATTCCTATTAAACCCGATCACAAAATTCGTCCAAAGCCCTAATTGCCTATCACGAATTCTCTAACACTATTTTGGCTGATTAACCTAAACTTTAATGCAAAGCCTTGTTTATATAACACAAGGTTGCAACTTGGGCTAGGGTTTCCTACATGGGCTAGGGCCCAATTCATCCCCCCTTAGCCCAATCTGGGTTTGGTTTGGCCCAAACTCTATAATTTGACTAATACAAAGCTAAACCTGCTAACCGTTTATCGTTTTACTAATTACAAGATATCCAAAGGCCAAATCTAAGTTGTTGTCACTAATATGCACCAACACAATAAAAATCAGAATAATGGGAAATACGGGCAGAGGATGGTAAGCAAAACCAAAAGTGGAATTTTCAAAAATCTGTGTATGTGAAGAAAACGAACTTTGTGAAAAGTTCAAGTTCAAGTATTGAAAAAGAATTTGAAATTCTTAAGCAAATAAATGAAGAATTCTTTGGACAACAAGAGAAACAGAAACATGCTGCAGGTACGAGTTGGGTTAGTAATGACCGTACTTGCTTTAGATGCAATGTAGTTGGGACATCGCACGAAAATGTCCTAAAACCACGCCTAAGCATTTTACTATTCAAAACAAACAGAAACCGACAGATGAAAAGGGAAAGGCTCCAATGTTTATCCCAAAAGAGATTTCAAAGAAACAAAATGAATCTAAATACAAATCTCAACCAGTCGAATAGATTTTCAAATCAAACAGACTGGTGAGACTTCAAAACAAAATGAAAAGAAAGATTCAACTTCTAGGATAAAGAAAAATGTTTTCAACAAGCAAACTTGGAAGTCTAAAACACAAGGCAAAACATATGTAGAAATAAAACAAAATTCTTTGACTGTCCAAGTCAAGAAGTTTTCTCCAAAATTTTCTGATATTGACAAGAAGAAACAAACTTCTTCGACCACTCAAGTCAAGAAGTATGTTCCAAAACTTGTTCAACAGTGTGACCCACAACCAGCAACTCTACCCAAGACTGGTAAGGCTTGGGTATCCCTATTCAAGTAAGCACTTTTGATCATGTGCAGGGGCACCTGAGGTCAATTCTGTCAAAGTGGATAATGGACAGTGGAGCTTCTCGGCACATCACAGGGATAATAGCCTTGCTTTAAAATGTTAAATCTATCAAGGGAGGCTATGTAGGGTTTGCAGGTAATCAGGGTGGAAGAATAATCAAGGAAGGTACTTTGACGAATGGAAAAGTGTCGTTTGAAAAGGTCAATTACATCGCTGAATTGGAGAACAATATGCTGAGCATCTCACAAATTTATGACCGCAAGTTCACAACACATTTCAATGAGAAAGAATGTTTGATTCTCTAACCTGGATTTGTGATTACCAAAGAATGGATTTTAATGCGCGCATTATCACACCCCCATATTACCACAAGCAGAAACCCAGCGAGGCATGTGACGTGCCAGAATCCAGCCACCAATCACCTTGAACTATAACAAGATATTAAATAAAAGTTTCCATTCACTGCATTATTGAATTTACAAAACATAACTTAAAACCCAACGTGTTCAGCGGAAGCATAATGTAAACCATATTCCAAGTATTTCAAGCCAAGTGTATGAAAACAGATAGACTTGTCATGTAGTTTCAAGTATCACGACCCATGACAACTCCAGCAATCCCAGATAGCAAGTTCCATGTCCAATAATCTAACGACCTGCAAGCATGCAGACAAGTATATAAGCATAACGCTGGCGAGTTCACAATTTGTCAAAATGTTTATTTACCAAGTATTTGTTTAATACATGTTGTTAATAACTCGAGTACCATAAGATGGCGTTAGTTTGTTTGCCCTTCCCTAATGCTCTATCAAACATTGGTCGAGTGGTTAAGGTCATTAGTTCACGCTTGTCCTCCCCGGTATTGTGTGAGAGTGCCAAACCTAATAGCACTATCAACTAATAACCCCGTTGCCTCCCCGGCAACTAGTTCTATAGTAGATGGGACTTAAGTGATAGATGTGAGTGTATTATCCAACATTCCAATTTAACATTCCAGTTAAACCTAATATTCCTCCCCGGAATAATTACCAGTTGTCCCTCCCCGGGACGCATGCTTGAAAAACAGCAGTGAACTCACCTTTTGTTTGCTCGGTAAGTTAAGTTACTTATTCGAGTCGGTCAACCAAGTCCTAGTATTGTTACCGTTAACAATTAGTTCACATACACTTAAATCACATACTTAACATCTTGCATACTATGCACATGATCTCATGATACACCTTAGTAATTCAGTACACGTATTGGTTCATAACATAGATTCATGTTCCCAATTAACAACTTAGGATGGCATGTCATAAAGTTCATCACATATTATGTCTACATTATTTGTTTGGGGTCACGTACAACACATACACAACGTACATCACCAATATCACTTAACTGTCCATTATGGCTTTCATGTCAATGTGCGGCCCAGCTGTGTCACACCCCCAAAATCCACCTGCGGAGTACCACCGCTTGGAGGCGTGACTGACCAGGATCCAGCCACCAATCATATTGAACAAGCATATAAGTGATTATAAAATCCAACCAATACAATTGGTGCCAAAACAAAAACATAGTTTAAGTTGCAAGCGGAAGCATAATGTTTAAAACCAAAACATAAGTTTAATTGTTTCAAAGTTTAACATGGCACATAGCTGTCCATGTCCCACAACGACTCTCTTCCATGCAAGCTCCAGCTAAGTACCTATTGACCTGCAAAGTATGTAGTAACGAGTCAACAATAATGTTGAGCGAGTTCACAGTTGGGTGTTTGTTTTAAGTTGTTCTGAAAACAGTTTCCTTTATCTGGCATCCTGCCATGGGGGTTACCCCATAGTTGAAAACGTGATTTGTTTAACCCAATTACTCTGGCTATCCAGTCGTGGGGGCTACCCCATGTTTGTTATCTGGCTCCACGGCCGTGGGGGCTACCCCGTGTATGTTACTAGACTCGTTACCATATCGACTGCTGACTGTAGTCATGTTTATGTGCCCTGAACTGTCAATGTCTATCATCATTGACGTGCCCAGATCCATTAGGTCACGCCCGTCCTCTGCGGCACGGTGTGAGGTTTGTCAAACCTAAATAGCGCTATCTAACTAATGACCCGCTCGCCATTGGCCCGGTGATTAAGTCGATATAAAAAGGAGGGACTTCGTGATAGAGTTTTGGTCTAGTGAAAGTTATCTGTCCAAGAGGACGAGGAATTTGTCACACCCCGACCATGAGAGTTTACATTGTTTTAAACAAGAAACAAAGAGTACATAACATAAATTAACTAGTTCTTGTCTCGTTATAAGTCACTAAGGCACAGGTCCGCCTAAGTATGTCTTGATAAGTCCTATGCATCATCTCCTAAAAACACATGTGAAAATAGGTACGTCAGCATAAAAATGCCTGTGAGATACATAGGTTTTGTGAAAACAGAATTCATGACTTATGTTTGAGAAAATGTTTAGTCATGAACCTTGTAATTTTCTTTATCTTGTAAATCATTTGAAAAACGATAAGATCAGATGATATGTACAAATAAGAGAATAATGTATGGTTAAATGAATAACCATGTAAAATGAGTTTGTATAAGATAAGTTGTTTGTAAATCAATGTCTTGTGAAAAGTATGTTATTTGTATAAAATGTTATATGTCTCAAACTGAAATGATTCAAATAACGCTACGATATGTAATACCATACAATCACTTATATATAGGAAGTACCAGCGGCGTATCCACCATGCTTGTATCATATTACACACGCCTCGTTACTTAATCACTTACTCAAACCAAACTACCAAAGTAAAATGTTCATGTCTAATGTAAATCGTGTAATGTGTATCCAAAATGTAAGCATGTGATGAATAAAAAATGTACTAAGTATGATGAACAATGCAACAAATGGACATACATAGCATGTGAACTGTACTAAGTATGCAACAATAGACATACATAGCATGTGACGTGAAACAACTGTACTAAGTATGCAACAATAGACATACATAGCATGTGACGTGAAACAACTGTACTAAGTATGCAACAATAGACATACATAGCATATGACATGAAACAACTGTACTAAGTATGCACACAATGGGCATACATAGCATGAAATGTAATGTAAAACATGTACTATAAATGTACTAATGAACACAGGAAGTATATGATGTGAAAACAGGAAAGCATGAAAGTAACAAGTAGGCACTTGTGTTCCACCCCAAAATGTTTGGAAAACAGTAAAAGAGGGGTCTATGTACTCACTTGAGATTGCTCAGAAGTCCTAAGATAACCACCAAGCAATGCTAGAGATCACGGATATCAAACGGCACCTAATATAGGTAACTATGTTAATAAACCGGACCTAAATCGGAGGATTTAGATAGAATGAGGGTTCGTAAACCAAACGAGTATAGAGACTCATGTCATATGGTTTAACAAAGCCTACATGCTAAATGAAACCTAACATAAGTGTTTACGACCCATTACGACCCGTTTAGGTAGCTTATGCAACTTTAACGCGTCGTTCGCGTAAAACGCGTTCGGACCGCCTAACTAGTCCTATGACAAGTAACATATGCCTTAACATGTCTAATATTGTTGTCAAATCAGTTTAGATGTCAAGAGTTATGTTACATATGTTTAAAATGAATTTTGGCATCAAAGGGGTATTTTGGTAATTTACCTAAGGCATATAAACTACCTATCATACAACTACTTAAACGTCGTGACCATAAGGTATAACCTCGGAAGGTTATTCCCTACCTACTATGGTCACCTAATGTATTTGGTCGGATCCCAATGATCGACCAAATGGGTCGGGTTCGAAGGTATAAGCGATTTATCAGATCGCTTACCCTTACGACCCTAGACAACGTGGTAATCAGTAGGCATAGTCCCAAGGGACTATAACCATCGTGATTACAATCACGTTGCGAAGTTCAAACGAACTTCGCATTGACCATACACTGGTCAACACAGAAATTCAAACAAAGTTTGACTTTCAGACTCGAAAAGCAATAAAAGAACGAAGGAATACTTACGAAGGGTCCCCGAATGCTAATTTCGATTCAAGTAGCTCAGGTATGAAACAATGGTTCCAACTTAGAGCTTCTCACATCAAAATTCTTGTGATTTTGCAATGGGGTGGGTTGGGTATTTATAGGATTTCCCGAACCGTTAGGATCGTTTCTTGGAAAATGTGCTTTGATCTTGTCCATACATGTGTACACATGGTTTTGTAATACCATGTGCACTCAATACCAACCCATAGACTTCCCAAAACCATGTGCAACAAGTGGAACGGACCAGATTCGATGTTTCTGCACATTCTGCTGTCTGAGACTCTGACGCGGGCCGCGTAAGGATACTCACAAGGTTTACGCGGGCCGCCTGGCCATCTATTACAGAATTGCAGTTTTGGCCCCTGAACTTGAGAAACATGCATTTTGAGGTATTTTTGATACGTTTAAGCCTCGTTAACCTCATTTCAAGGCTCTAAAATGATTTTAAAGTATTGGGAACTCAAAACATGCTCAAAAATATCCCGGATGTCGGTTCGTTTGGTCGTACGAACGCGATGTTCGCTTAATTACGACGGAATGCGCACAAGCGCGAAAAACGATCCAAATTGCGTAACGAATGGATTTTTCTTATGCCAAACACTAAAATAAAATATTTTAGTGCTTACATAAATTTTTGGATGTCTGGATGTATTCAGAACGTGAGTTATGCGCAAAAGTGCCAACTTGTGCACTTTTTGACACTTTTAGTCCCTGAATGACCCAAAAGTTTATTTTAGCACACCGAACCCATCAAAGCCTATTCCTAAGCTATATAAAGGATATTTAAGGTGTGTTTAACTTATGGTCATCTTCCGGAATGTTCGTTACTGTTCAAATTGGCATACGTTCGCAGTTTGTCAAGTTTAGTCCCTATAAGCGAATTAACTTGTTTTTGCCATACCAAAGCCTTCAAAACTTATTTCTAAGTTATGTAAAGGTTATTTAAGGTATGTTAAGTATATGTCACTATTCCGGAGTGTTTGTTGCATTAAACTGGTTATATTTACGCATCAGCGCGCGTATAACCTTCCAGAAAGCGATTTAGAGCTTGAAATCGAACAAGAGTTGATATGTGCAAAAGATACACATATTTATACAAGTACAAAGTATGAAATACAATATTTCATTGGTTTGGTATTTGTTAGATGGTCGCAGTGACACAGGTGTCACAGAATTATATTCCTGAACTAGCACTGTCCTACCCAATAAAGGACGAGGAACCCATGTTCCTTAACCCCATTCCCAAACCCATGGGAATCCCATGCTTTGTAGAGGGTGTGAACTCACCATGGTTTGCTCGGCCGTTTAATTTACTTGGTTAAGTATGCTGGTCACCGCGTCCTAATATGGTTACCAGTATAGGGCAAGTTTGGGTGTAAAGGAGTCACGTATATCCTACACGTATCTAACACATAGCATACATGACATCTATTTATCCTCTAAGTTATTGGGCTTGTCCACGTTCTTAAACAGTAACAGTTAATACGCAACCCAATTAATAGTAACACATAATCCAGTTAAACAGTAATAAGCGTGAACACTCCAAACAATTCGGCCCAATAACAGAACAAGCAACCCAGTCGAGACAAGGTGGTCTCGACTCGAGAACGTGCAGTCTCGAGTCGCAACCGGGAGTTCTCGAGTCATGCATGGCTGGTCTCGAGTGGGAGTTGGAACTTAGAGGTCTCGAGTTCAGTCTCAATTCGAGACCATGAGATCTCGAGTCGAGACCTTGCCGGTTCCGAGTCATTGAAGCTTGTCTCGAGTTATAACGTGATGGTCTCGAGTCGCAATCGCTGCGGTCTCGAGCTGTTGCCTAAAGGTCTCGAGTCGAGACCGAGGGTCTCGTCTTTCATACCTGTTAATAGAAGTCCTTCTAGAACCTTTGATGTACCATCCAATAACATTGCAATTTCATGTGCATGAAATTGTGTACTATCCAAAAACACACAAACATGTTTCTTTGTCTAATATCTAGATTAAATGGATCAAACAAGGCATCTTTCAAGTGTTCATTGCATATTCAAATATTCATATCAACATTCAAACTTGTTCATCATTTTAGGGTTCTCAACATTTTGCAATATGATAAATCAAACAACCTTATCCTATCATATATTCTAATCATGACAATCTCAACAATCATTTGATCATAGTGCATATAATAGCCGGTTAATCAAGCATTCGATTCTTATAATCCTTAGTATGAAATCCGATTAACATGAACATCATCTAATACACACATGCAAATCCGATTTCATGAGCAATAAACTTCCTCCTTCATACTTAATCCTAACCAAGCCATTCGGATCCAACCCACATAGAGCCGATTAAAATCATTCATGATCAATCACATATCAAGACAACATTTCATCATCATATAACATCATCATACATCATCAACCGAAATGAAACACATAACATGAACTACTAACCTATATCATCACACATCAACACCTTTATCATGTATGTCATTTACCAACCGAGCATTGTAACATCTAGAAGCATAGAATACTAACCGGATGGTGTTCGGGTTTGAAGAATCAACGAACCAAATACCGATTGATGATCTAGAGCTTGAGCCGAGGGTCTTGGTGCTACCGGTTGAATCCGAAAGAGAGGAGAGGAGGTTTGTGGTTCTATGGTTTTAGTGAGAGAGAATGTAGGAGAGTGTGTGTGAGAGTATGTGTGAGTTGCCCAAAGAAATGGCAAGGTTGGCTAGGAGTATGAGTTATATACTAGCCCTAAGTTGGTTCACCCTAGTGGGTTTTCGAGTGGGTGAAGAGAAGTATGGCCCAACCGGCCCAACAGTTACACTGTTCACTCGAGACCGAGTGGTATCGAGTTGGGTTCATGGTCTCGGCTTGTTACATACCCACATATACATAACTACACTTTATACGTACATGTTATCAACACATAGCACATCAAGATAATTCACAACTTTCATTTGCTAATATATAAACACATAACGTTCAAGTATGTTACATCGAGATACAATGAAGGGTTCTAAATTACGAGTTGTCACATTATCCCCAAGTTGAAAGAAATTTCATCCCGAAATTTGGTAAGTACTCACTGAGGAAGCTAGTTAAGTTGTATGGTTTTCCTGGTTTTCCTGGGGTGTCACATCCTCCCCCCGTTGATCTGGAATTTCTTCCTGAAATTCCGTAGCTTCAGCCTCAGTAGTGGTTGTACTGTTTGCGAACAGTTGGGGATACTTTTGTTTCATCTGATCTTCGCATTCCCAGGTGAACTCTGGTCCGCGACGTGAGTTCCAACGAACTCTAACGAGAGGTATTCTAGTGTTCTTGAGGACCTTAACATCCTGGTCCATGATTTCAACTGGTTCCTCGACAAATCGTAACCGCTCATCGATGGTGAGCTCCTTCAGAGGAACTACGAGGGTCTCATCTGACAGGCACTTCTTCAGATTCGACACATGGAAAACGTTGTGAACTGCACTGAGTTCTGCTGGTATGTTCAGTTTGTAGGCCACCTTGCCTATTCTCTCGATGATTTCAAAAGGTCCGACATATCGTGGGTTAAGTTTGCCTCATTTACCAAAACGAACCACACCCTTCCAGGGTGAAACTTTGAGTAGTACCCGCTCCCCAACCTAGAGCTCAAGTGGTTTCCTGTCTTTATCGGCGTAGCTTTTCTGACGGTCACGAGCTGCCGCCATACGTTGTCGTATTTAAGCAATTCGTTCAGTTGTGTCTACCACGTGTTCTGGACCAGTGATCTGACTATCCCCCACTTCTGCCCAACAAAGAGGTGACCGACATTTACGCCCATACAATGCCTCAAACGGAGCAGCCTTAATGCTGGTGTGGTAGCTGTTATTGTACGAGAATTCCACAAGTGGCAGATGCTTTTCCCAGCTGTTGCCAAAGTCGATTACACATGCATGAAGCATGTCTTCTGAGGTTTGAATAGTGCGCTCAGACTGCCCGTCCGTCTGAGGGTGATACGCTGTGCTCATGTCTAATCGTGAGCCAAAGGATTTATGCATTGCTTGCCACAGTGCTGAAGTGAAACACGCATCTTGATCCGAGATAATAGAGGTGGGCACCCCGTGCCTCGAGACAACTTCCTTGAGATATACCTCTGCTAGAGTGGAGAATTTATCCGTTTCCTTGATAGCCAAGAAGTGTGCAGACTTTGTGAGTCGATCCACGATCACCCAAATAGTATCATTTCCGCGCTGGGATCTAGGCAGGCCAGTAACGAAATCCATGGAAATTTGCTCCCATTTCCATTGTGGTATCTCTGGTTGTTGGAGTAGGCCTGAGAGTTTCTGGTATTCCATCTTGACTCTCGCACAAGTCAAACACTTGCTGACGTAGGTTGCTATGTGGGACTTCATGCTAGGCCACCAATACGTAGTTTTCATATCGTGGTACATCTTATCCGAGCCAGGATGTACCGAGTAGCGAGACTTGTGTGCTTATCCGAGCCATAGAGTGGGACCCAAATGCGTCCCGTTACGTAGTAAGCACCGTCTTCCTTTTGTTCTAATCGTTGCCTTGAGCCACGTAGGGCTTCAGCCCTGACGTTTTCTGGTTTCAATGCTTCTATCTGAGCAGCGTAGTGTCCTTTCGACTAAGGGCATCAGCCACAACATTGGCTTTGCCAGGATGGTACTTGATTGCACATTCGTAATCGTTTAATAACTCGACCCATCGTCGTTGACGCATGTTCAGTTCCTTATGTTTGAAGATGTGCTCGAGACTCCTGTGGTCGGTGTAAATGGCGCACTTAGTACCGTATAGGTAGTATCTCCATAACTTAAGTGCAAAAACAACAGCTCCCAGCTCTAAATCATGCGTAGTGTAGTTCCTTTCATGAACTTTAAGTTGGTGTGAGGCGTAGGCTATAACTTTATCTCGTTGCATCAATATACAACCAAGACCCTTAATCTATGCGTCGCAGTAAACCACAAAATCGTCTGTGCCCTCTGGCAATGAAAGGATAGGTGCGCTGCAAAGCCTATCCTTTAAATGCTGAAATGCGACTTCCTGTGCATTTCCCCATCGATAAACAACCCCTTTCTGTGTTAGTGAGGTGAGAGGCTGCGCAATCTTTGAAAAATCCTTAATGAACCTCCTGTAGTAACCTGCCAAACCTAAAAATTGGCGAATTTCCGTTGGTGTACGAGGTGTAGGTCAGTTCTTAATTGAGTCTACCTTGGATGGATCAACGTGAATCCCATCCTTGTTCACCACATGGCCTAAGAAATGGACTTCACGAAGCCAGAAGTTGCATTTTGAAAACTTGGCGTATAGCTGTTCTGCTCGAAGAAGTTCCAAAATAAGTCGTAGATGTTGCTCGTGTTCCTCTTGACTCTTAGAATAGATCAGGATGTCGTCGATGAAGACTATAACGAACTTGTCCAGGTAAGGCTTGCACACTCGATTCATCAAGTCCATGAAAATCGCAGGTGCGTTTGTCAGCCCAAATGGCATGACCAAAAACTCATAGTGGCCATATCGAGTTCTAATGGCTGTTTTGGAGACGTCCTCTTCTCGGACTCTCAGCTGGTGATATCCCAATCTCAAATCAATCTTTGAATAGTAGCTTGACCCTTGCAGCTGGTCGAACAAGTCGTCAATACGTGGTAGAGGATAACGATTCTTCACAGTCACTTTGTTGAGTTCCCGGTAGTCGATGCACATTCTAAAGGTACCGTCTTTCTTCTTCACAAATAGCACTGGAGCTCCCCAGGGCGATGAGCTAGGACGAATAAAACCCTTATCCAGGAGTTCTTGTAGTTGCGTAGAGAGTTCCTCCAACTCTGATGGAGCTAAACGATAAGGTGCACGAGCTATAGGCGCAGCTCCAGGAGCTAGTTCAATCTGAAACTCGGCTTGGCGATGAGGCGGAAGGCCAGGTAATTCCTCAGGAAATACCTTAGGATAGTCGCGTACAATTGGAAAATCTTCTATCTTCTTCTCTTTCTCGGAGGTGTCAGTAATGAGAGGCAAAATGGCAGTGTGGCCCTTTCGCAAGCACTTCTGGGCCTTAAGGAAAGAGATGATGCTCTCGACAGCACCCCTCTTGTCGCCACGAATCATGAGAGGTTCACTACCGGAACCCGGAATACGAACAATCTTCTCGTTGCAAAGAATCTCTGCTCGGTGTTGGGATAACCAATCCATCCCAATGACAACGTCGAAACTACCCAAGACGATAGGAATAAGGTCGATAAAGAAGGTCTGGTTAGCAAGAATAAGTTTACAACCCTTGACTACGTGTGCGGCCTCTAAACTCTTACCATTTGCTAGCTCTACAGTGTGCTTGTTGTTCAAAGGTGTTGAAATACGCCTAAGCATTTGACTAACTTCTAGTGACACATAGCTAGTATCGGCACCCGAATCAAATAAAACTGTAACATAAAATTCGTCAAGAAGGAACTTACCCGTCACAACATTGGGGTCATTCCTTGCTTCACCTTGACCAAGCATGAACACCCGCCCCTTGGCTCCATTGTTGTTGTTGTTGTTCCCATTGTTACCATTCCCCTGATTATTGTTGTTGTTGTTGTTGTTGTTCTGGTTCCTGTTCAGTTGGGGGCAATCTTTCTTGAAATGGCCTTCAGCTCTGCACTAAAAGCACCCTTTATTGATACCTTGCTGCTGCTGTCGCTGGTTCTGAGGGGCTTGTTGTTGACGATTCTGTTTTGCGGGGTACAAGCTTCTACAGTCCTTGGCGGCGTGACCTGGCTTGTTGCACCGATGACAGTTACCCCTGGTGCATGGCCCGCTGTGGTGTAGGTTGCAGCGATTGGATATGGGGTGATTCCCCTTATACCCACCATGACTTTGACCACCAGATGATTACTGACTGGGGCTCTTTTAGTCACCAGTCTTTCTCTGCTGAGACTGAGATTGCACAGAAGTTGAACCTTTGCTTGAAGCTCCATCCCATTTTCTCTTGTTGTCACTAGGGACATCTGAAGTAGTTGCAGCACCTATGCGCTTTGGTAACCTGTTCTGCTCCACTGCCTGATCCGTGAGACAGTGAGCCAACTGAACAACCTGCTGGATGGTGGCGAGGTTTGCTGAAGTCACATGACTTTGGATTTCTGGCACTAAGCCCTTAAGAAAGAGTTCAATACGCTTAATTGGAGGGTCCACCATAGTAGGGCACAATAATGCAAGCTCATTCGATCACTTAGTATACACCTCAATTTCTGACCCCGTCATCTTGAGGTTGTAGAACTCGACTTCCAGTTTATGAATGTCGTCAAGACTGCAGTATTCCTCCTTGATCATCTCTTTAAAATTGACCCATGGGGTGGCGTTAGCAGCAACCAACCCCAGCATTTGGACCTGAGCATTCCACCATGTGAGAGCTAAACCCTAGAGAGTACCGGTAGCATACTTCACCCTGCGCGCCTCAGGGCATTCACACATCTCGAAAACTGACTCGAGCTTCTCAAACCAGTGGAGAAGACCTACAGCTCCTTCAGTGCCGCTAAAAGTAGTGGGTCGGCAGTCCATAAAAGTTTTAAAGGTGCACACAGGTGGCTGAGCATGTTGACCTGTTGTGGGTGAAAGAAAGGACAGAGTTTAACACAAAGGTTGGTTCACGAGAGTAGGATCTAGATGTAACACCTGTGCCTCCACGGCCATCAAACAAATACCGAACCAATGAAATATTATATTTCATACTTGGGATTTGTAAAAATATGTGTATCATTTGCACATATCAATTTTTGTTCAATTCCAAACTCTAAATCGCTTTCTGGAAGGTTATACGCGCACCGATGCGTAAATATAACCAGTTTAATGCAACAAACACTCCGGAATAGTGACATAGTCTTAACATACCTTAAATAACCTTTACATAACTTAGAAATAAGTTTTGAAGGCTTTGGTATGGCAAAAACAAGTTAATTCGCTTATAGGGACTAAACTTGACAAACCGCGAAAGTATGCCAATTTGAACTGTAACAGACATTCCGGAACATGACCATAAGTTAAACACACCTTAAATATCCTTTATATAGCTTATAAATAGGCTTTGAGGGGTTCGGTGTGCTAAAATAAACTTTTGGCTCATTCAGGTACTAAAAGCGTCAAAAAGTGCACAAGTTTGCATTTTCATGCATAACTTACGTTCTGAATACATCCGGACATCCAAAAATTTATGTAAGCACTAAAATATTTTATTTTAGTGTTTGGCATAATAAAAATCCATTCGTCACGCCATTTGGATCATTTTTCGCGCTTATGCGCATTCCGTCGTAATTAACCGAACAACGTAACCGTACGGCTAAACGAACCGACACCCGAGATATTTTTGAACACATTTTAAGTTCCCTATACTTTAACTTCATTTTAGAGCTTTGAAATGGGGTTAACAATGCTTAAACGTGTCAAAAAAAAAAACGCATCGAAAACCAAGTTTTGAGGTTGCAGGGACTGAAACTGTAAATCTGCCAAACTAGGTCCGTAAACAGGGGCCAGATGCAGCAAAAACGTTTTTTTTCATCTTTTAACAGCCCTTAACACTCTCCAAAGGTCAAGTGCCAAGTGTCAAACTCTTATGGTGAGTGGCCTTTTTGGGTACCATAAGGTTCCAACACATGTACGGATGAGATTAAGGCACGTATTTCGACAAACGATCCTAATGGTGGACCATTCACTATAAATACCCCTTGCCATCCAACCTCTAAACTCACTAGAATCTGATCTCAAATGCTCTAAGTTGAAACCTTTGTTTCATACCTGAGCTATTTTGATCTAGATTAGCATTCGGGGACCCTACGTGAGTATTCTTTCGTTCTTTTATTGCTTTTCGAGTCTGAAAGTCAAACTTTGTTTGACTTTCTGCATTGACCAGCTTATGGTCAATGCGAAGTTCGTTTGAACTTCACAACGTGATTGTAATCACGATGGTTATAGTCCTTTGTGACTATACCTAATGATTACCACGTTATCTAGGCTCAGTGACGAGCCGTAGTTTCGGTCAGAATACGTATTCTTGCGTATTTTGTAACCAAACTACTTATGGGTATCAAAACCGTTTGTTTTGATACCAAACATGTTTTCTAAACTTAGTTAAGCATGTTTTAACATGCTTAGCTCGTCACTTTTAGTTTAGTGCTTATATAGGGTCGTAAGGTAAGCGATTTAAACAATCGCTTATACTTTCGAACCCGACCCGTTTGGACGATCATTAGGATCCGACCAAGCACATTAGGTGACCATAGTATATAGGGAATAACCTTCCGAGGTTATACCTTATGGTCGCTTCGTTTAAGTAGTTGTATGATAGGTAGCTTATATGCCTTAGGTAAATTACCAAAATGCCCTTTTGACGCCAAAATTCATTTTAAGCATATGTAACATAACTTTTGACATCTAAACTGATTTGACAACAATATTAGACATGTTAAGGCATATGTTACTTATCATAGGACTAGTTAGGCGGTCCGAACGCGTTTTACGCGAACGACGCGTTAAAGTAGCATAAGCTACCTAAACGGGTCGTAATGGGTCGTAAGCACTTAGGTTAGGTTTCATTTAGTATGTAGGCTTTGTTAAACCATACTACATGAGTTCCCATACTCATTTGGTTTACGAGCCCTCATTCTATCCGATTTTCCGATTTAGGTCCGGTTTATTAATGTAGTTACCTATATTAGGTGCCGTTTGATATTCCGAGATCTCTAGCATTGCTTGGTGGTTATCTTAGGACTTCTGAGCAATCTCAAGTGAGTACATAGACCCCTCTTTTACTGTTTTCCAAACGTTTTGGGGTGGAACACATGTGCCTACTTGTTACTTTCATGCTTTCCATGTTTTCACATTATATACATGCTATGTTCATTAGTACACTATTAGTACATGATTTCATTACATTTTATGCTATGTATGTCCATTGTGTGCATACTTAGTACATTGTTTTACATCACATCACATCACATGCTATGTATGTCCATTTAGTACATGCTTAGTACATTATTTTACATTGCATCTCTGTTGCATATGTTCCTGTAACATATGGACACATTGTTTTACAGCTCTACCTTGTATGTTTACTCTAGCATACTAGGTACATTATCTTCATAAAACATGCTTACATTTTGGTATGACATTTGGTTTGTTTAAACTATACTATACATTCATTAACACCGATCACGCCGCTCGGTAGTAGGTAGTGGTACCATAGGACTTGACAAATCCCATTCCTGAAATCTCGGGTTTGTTTGGACGTAAGGAATGACCGAATCCGAATACATATTCTTTTGATAACTCATTTTTACATAGTTATCCGACTGTCGCAAGGCTTGGATGTATGAATTTTTACAATACCGCATAAATGTTCATATTCAGTATAGCATGCATATATTTTACAAAACATAACTTTGATTTAAACCAAGTTTTACTTCAATACTTTGTTTTGTGCATTTCATCTATGGTTTAGTTGATGCATTTCACTAGCCATACATAAACATTTGTTACACATTACTTGACTACTTTTGGACTATCAACATTTGACATGGTTTATACAAGGACTTTTGACAATTGGTTTAAACATAGACATCTTATATTGGTGGTTTGGTTTGAGTAAGTGATTTAAGTAACGAGGCGTGTGTAATATGATACAAGCATGGTGGATACGCCGCTGGTACTTCCTATATATAAGTGATTGTATGGTATTACATATCGTTGCGTTATTTGAAATCATTTCAATTTAGACATATAACATTTTATACAAATAACATACTTTTCACAATACATTGTTTTACAAACAACTTAACTTATACAAACTCATTTTTACAAGGTTATTCATTTAACCATGCATTATTCTCTTATTTATACGTATCATCTGAACTTATTGTTTTACAAATGATTTACAAAGACAAAGCAAATTACAAGGTTCATGACTAAACATTTTCTTAAACAGATGTCATGAATCTTATTTTCACAAAACCTATGTACTCGCCGGCATTTTTATGCTGACGTGCCTATTTTCACATGTGTTTCAGGAAATGAAGCATAGGATTGATCAAGATACACTTAGGCGGACATGGGCCTTATTGACAATAAAAGATGCAAGACTACTTATTTTGTTATGTTTCTTTGATTGTCAAGACATTGTAACTCTTTTAATCAATAAAACAATATTTCAAGTTCCATGTGTTATGAAACAATGATTCTGTTACAACACTCCCCGATGTTTCCGCCACGTTTTGTAGGTTCTACGTGGTCGGGGTGTGACAGAAAAGTTGGTATCAGAGCTCATGGTTATAGGGAATTAGGTTATTAGTAATACTTTGACCTAGTCTATAACCTTCTTAGGACCCTAACGCGAGTTTACTTGCGTTTAGTCATAAAACAATACTGTCACCTATCCTTAGGCGACAACCACAACAAGAACATAAATTTCAAAATCACTTTGAAAACTAATCATCTGTTCTAGGATGATTGATTACTAGGTTTTGAACCCTTTATTGTAAGGTTTTGAACCCTCTGTTATATGGTTTTGAACCCCTTTGAGTTTTTCAAAACCTCGTCAAGGTCTTGGGTTTTAAATAATGTGAACACGTGCAAACTGGAAGGGTGAATGCCTGTATTCTGGGTTTTCTGTCTAGGCAAGCACTTCGTATACATCTCATCAGACGCGAGACCAGTTGTGCTTACCTGGGAATTCTTGGGATGAGTTTTCACTTATAGGCGAGCATGTCTTCGCGATACATTATTTTTGACCCATTTACTTTGATTTGTCACCATCTCATTTGTTTGCCTTAGGAAACAAACAAATGATCACAATTTTCATTCGTTACCATTCTGTATTGATTATCCAATAACCTTTCACCTGTTTCTTCCTATGCCTTTCATTTGCTTCTAGAATGTCTCTTCCTCTCAGCACCGGTCAAATGTCCGAGTAGACAACCAAATTCGCTCAACGAATAGGCGAAGTAGTCCTGAAGACTGTTGAATTAACTACTACTATGTATCGTCTCCAGGATGAAGCCACTCAAGAGTCACCAAGACAGGCAGGACCTAGTCAGGTGACAGCACCATCAGCCAAGAAACCAATCGAGGAATCAAAGACCATGGATGAATGATCTCCTAAGAAGTCAAAGAAGCGAAAGGCTTCTCAGAATTTCGCCGTGGTCGCTCACAATGATCAAGCCGTCCCCAACCAACCAGCTCAACCCCCTACTAGGAAGCCATACAATGGAACTGCACCCTTGTGCAACCAATGTAGCCTCCATCATCATGCTAGTGTGAAGTGCCGCAAATGCCAGATTTGTGGACTTATAGGTCATACAGCAAGGGTTTGCCCAACTGCAGCTGTACCAAATCAAGCTGATGACAATCCTGCTCAAGCTCGTTTCTCGCCGGGGTCTTGCTACAACTGTGGCGAGATGGGCCATTTCCGGAGGGATTGCCCAAAGCTTGCTAATGCAAATCTGAACCTCGGATGAGCATTTGACTGAACAAAGGATGTTGCTGTCTTATGCTTTTGTTCTTTTATTTTCTTGTAATGTGAAACAATCTGTTTTGTTTATAAATAAATTATTGTTCACAAATTCTGATGTACAATTGTAGTTACATATGTGTGTGACTTTTCCTATGATACCTACATTAAGGCACTATATTCCTTACAAACTACTTTTGCGAATTTCCCATTCTTGCGTTTGTTCATGATTCCTTTGGAAAATTCTAAGTACTCGTTTCATTCTAGGAAACGAAGTACAAGAAATAAATCGAAATTATGAGTAATCGTGCTTTTCACACATCTGTGCCTTTGAATTCTTAGATAGATAACTAAGAGTATTTTCAAATCTCATACCCATTACGTTCTGATTTCTTCAACATGCATAACATAAGTTTTCAAAACAACCTACATGATTTCAAAACATCCTATACATAGTTCGAAAACATTTTTAATATAGTGTATTTACTTAAACATAACAAATGCACAAAGCTTTGTCTGTATTTTCAAAAACAACCTTCATGATTTCAAAATGTCTCATATAGCCTGAAAACAATATTAGTACAATATATTTTCTTATCAAGTGCATGATTTCAAAAGCATCATTCATGTTTTCCAAAAACCTTATACATAATTTCAAAATTCATTTCGCATGATTTTAAAACATTTTTATGAATATACCTACCTAATACAACTACTTTATGATTTCAAAGCTATTATATATAAGGTTTCAAAAACATTGAACACATTTTTAGAACCCCATGCATAGTATTGCAAAAAAAAAAAATATTTTTCTCATGCATTGACTTAACCTTCAAATTTCGCTTCATATGTCGCCTTGGCATATCGAGCATCTCAACTTCATAAGCATTTCAACTTCATGTTTTGACTTAAGCACGTCCAGTGCAAGGTTTCAAAACATCTTCAACCTCTAAAATCCATATGGGATCTTTTTATCTTCATAATTAGATCCTTGTGGATAATTGTCATACAAATCAGAGTCCTTAATTGGATTCCTTATGTACCTAAATTTGAACATTTCGGTTCCTAATAATCGAAATCGAATTTTCTTTTTGAATCTTTCTATCTTTATAGTTAGATTATTGATAACGTTTAAAGTACCAAATGAAATCCACGGAATGGATTCCTAGTGTGCTTTAAATGCATGTACGCAATTAACAAGACAAATTAACAAACAATTTTGTGGTTATGTGACTATGTGTTTATTCATCTTATGTTTTCTTTTATGCATTTTGTGTTTTTATACTCTGGATATTTGTTATCCAAATCCTCGCAGGATCTTTCATATCTCCATATGAGGGATTCGTAGAAGGATAGTCAAAAGGTACTGCCTTAAATCCTTAATGGGCTTCTATATAATAGTTAAGACCCTTGGATTATATAGTACCACTCCATGTTTCATAAGAGACCCTTTTAGAGGTCTAGTCAAAAAGATTGATTCACAATCTGGTTAAAGGACGACATCTAGTGATGTAGCTGAACAGACTCCTTGATAGTCTATTTAGATCATTTATTGACTTAATTAAAAGGACTCTATGGCGGTCTAGTCACACTCATCACAGGTTTGTTCATTTGGTTTTACACTACACATTATAAAATAGACTGTGTGAATTGTGCAAGGAATTGTCTAATTATGGACGCGTACATAATTATGAAATTTAGTGCACAGAAACCCAGTAAGATTTATTATGTGTAAGAACCGATAGCGACAACAATAACAAAATGAGAACGATGTAATGGAGGTACGGTGGACGCACCAATGACGCTTCATATACTTGTATATAAGTGTCCCTCTTACATTGTAAGCATAATGTTATTAAGGTTACTAGAAGTTCAGAACCCTAACCAATATTGTTCGACCTTTTCAACTTCATGTTTTAAACTCTCACAAGTTTCCTCTAAATAAATTTCGGGACGAAATTTCCTAAAGTAGGGGAGACTGTAACACCTGTGCCTCCACGGCCATCAAACAAATACCGAACCAATGAAATATTATATTTCATACTTGGGATTTGTAAAAATATGTGTATCATTTGCACATATCAATTTTTGTTCAATTCCAAACTCTAAATCGCTTTCTGGAAGGTTATACGCGCACCGATGCGTAAATATAACCAGTTTAATGCAACAAACACTCCGGAATAGTGACATAGTCTTAACATACCTTAAATAACCTATACATAACTTAGAAATAAGTTTTGAAGGCTTTGGTATGGCAAAAACAAGTTAATTCGCTTACAGGGACTAAACTTGACAAACTGCGAAAGTATGCCAATTTGAACTGTAACAGACATTCCGGAACATGACCATAAGTTAAACACACCGTAAATATCCTTTATATAGCTTAGAAATAGGCTTTGAGGGGTTCGGTGTGCTAAAATAAACTTTTGGCTCATTCAGGTACTAAAAGCGTCAAAAAGTGCACAAGTTTGCATTTTCGTGCATAACTTACGTTCTGAATACATCCGGACATCCAAAAATTTATGTAAGCACTAAAATATTTTATTTTAGTGTTTTGCATAAGAAAAATCCATTTGTCACGCCATTTGGATCATTTTTCGCGCTTATGCGCATTCCGTCGTAATTAACCGAACAACGTAACCGTACGGCTAAACGAACCGACACCCGAGATATTTTTGAACACATTTTAAGTTCCCTATACTTTAACTTCATTTTAGAGCTTTGAAATGGGGTTAACAGGGCTTAAACATGTCAAAAAAAAAAAACGCATCGAAAACCAAGTTTTGAGGTTGCAGGGACTGAAACTGTAAATCTGCCAAACTAGGTCCGTAAACAGGGGCCAGATGCAGCAAAACGTTTTTTTTTCATCTTTTAACAGCCCTTAACACTCTCCAAAGGTCAAGTGCCAAGTGTCAAACTCTTATGGTGAGTGGCCTTTTTGGGTACCATAAGGTTCCGACACATGTACGGATGAGATTAAGGCACGTATTTCGACAAACGATCCTAATGGTGGACCATTCACTATAAATACCCCTTGCCATCCAACCTCTAAACTCACTAGAATCTGATCTCAAATGCTCTAAGTTGAAACCTTTGTTTCATACCTGAGCTATTTTGATCTAGATTAGCATTCGGGGACCCTACGTGAGTATTCTTTCGTTATTTTATTGCTTTTCGAGTCTGAAAGTCAAACTTTGTTTGAGTTTCTGCATTGACCAGCTTATGGTCAATGCGAAGTTCATTTGAACTTCGCAACGTGATTGTAATCACGATGGTTATAGTCCTTTGTGACTATACCTACTGATTACCACGTTATCTAGGCTCAGTGACGAGCCGTAGTTTCGGTCAGAATACGTATTCTTGCGTATTTTGTAACCAAACTACTTATGGGTATCCAAACCGTTTGTTTTGATACCAAACCTATTTTCTAAACTTAGTTAAGCATGTTTTAACATGCTTAGCTCGTCACTTTTAGTTTAGTGCTTATATAGGGTCGTAAGGTAAGCGATTTAAACAATCGCTTATACTTTCGAACCCGACCCGTTTGGTCGATCATTAGGATCCGACCAAGCACATTAGGTGACCATATTATATAGGGAATAACCTACCGAGGTTATACCTTATGGTCGCTTCATTTAAGTAGTTGTATGATAGGTAGCTTATATGCCTTAGGTAAATTACCAAAATGCCCTTTTGACGCCAAAATTCATTTTAAGCATATGTAACATAACTTTTGACATCTAAACTGATTTGACAACAATATTAGACATGTTAAGGCATATGTTACATGTCATAGGACTAGTTAGGCGGTCCGAACGCGTTTTACGCGAACGACGCGTTAAAGTAGCATAAGCTACCTAAACGGGCCGTAATGGGTCTTAAGCACTTAGGTTAGGTTTCATTTAGTATGTAGGCTTTGTTAAACCATACTACATGAGTTCCCATACTCATTTGGTTTACGAGCCCTCATTCTATCCGATCTTCCGATTTAGGTCCGGTTTATTAATGTAGTTACCTATATTAGGTGCCGTTTGATATTCCGAGATCTCTAGCATTGCTTGGTGGTTATCTTAGGACTTCTGAGCAATCTCAAGTGAGTACATAGACCCCTCTTTTACTGTTTTCCAAACATTTTGGGGTGGAACACATGTGCCTACTTGTTACTTTCATGCTTTCCATGTTTTCACATTATATACATGCTATGTTCATTAGTACACTATTAGTACATGATTTCATTACATTTTATGCTATGTATGACCATTGTGTGCATACTTAGTACATTGTTTTACATCACATCACATCACATGCTATGTATGTCCATTTAGTACATGCTTAGTACATTATTTTACATTGCATCTTTGTTGCATATGTTCCAGTAACATATGGACACATTGTTTTACAGCTCTACCTTGTATGTTTACTCTAGCATACTAGGTACATTATCTTCATAAAACATGCTTACATTTTGGTATGACATTTGGTTTGTTTAAACTATACTATACATTCATTAACACCGATCACGCCGCTCGGTAGTAGGTAGTGGTACCATAGGACTTGACAAATCCCATTCCTGAAATCTCGGGTTTGTTTGGACGTAAGGAATGACCGAATCCGAATACATATTCTTTTGATAACTCATTTTTACATAGTTATCCGACTGTCGCAAGGCTTGGATGTATGAATTTTTACAATACCGCATAAATGTTCATATTCAGTATAGCATGCATATATTTTACAAAACATAACGTTGATTTAAACCAAGTTTTACTTCAATACTTTGTTTTGTGCATTTCATCTATGGTTTAGTTGATGCATTTCATTAGCCATACATAAACATTTGTTACACATTACTTGACTACTTTTGGACTATCAACATTTGACATGGTTTATACAAGGACTTTTGACAATTGGTTTAAACATAGACATCTTATATTGGTGGTTTGGTTTGAGTAAGTGATTTAAGTAACGAGGCGTGTGTAATATGATACAAGCATGGTGGATACGCCGCTGGTACTTCCTATATATAAGTGATTGTATGGTATTACATATCGTTGCGTTATTTGAAATCATTTCAATTTAGACATATAACATTTTATACAAATAACATACTTTTCACAATACATTGTTTTACAAACAACTTAACTTATACAAACTCATTTTTACATGGTTATTCATTTAACCATGCATTATTCTCTTATTTATACGTATCATCTGAACTTATTGTTTTTCAAATGATTTACAAAGACAAAGCAAATTACAAGGTTCATGACTAAACATTTTCTTAAACAGATGTCATGAATCTTATTTTCACAAAACCTATGTACTCGCCGGCATTTTTATGCTGACGTACCTATTTTCACATGTGTTTCAGGAAATGAAGCATAGGATTGATCAAGATACACTTAGGCGGACATGGGCCTTAGTGACAATAAAAGATGCAAGACTACTTATTTTGTTATGTTTCTTTGATTGTCAAGACATTGTAACTCTTTTAATCAATAAAAAAATATTTCAAGTTCCATGTGTTATGAAACAATGATTCTGTTACAACACTCCCCGATGTTTCCGCCACGTTTTGTAGGTTCTACGTGGTCGGGGTGTGACACTAGAGATCCTAGAATGAGTTTGGACTGCAGGATATACCTTCTGCGTGTGCAGCTGCAAGTGCCGCAACAACTCGTTCGTTAATCAGAGCTGTCACACCCCCAAAATCCACACGCGGAGTATCACCGCTTGGAGGCATGACTGACCAGGATTAAGCCACCAATCATATTGAATAAGCATGTAAGTAAACATAATTCAACCAACCAATATGAAAGGTGTTCAAAAACCAAAGCATAGTTAAGTGTTTAGCGGAAGCATAATTTGTAAAACCCATAGCAAGTATTAAGTATGAAATAAGATAATGTTTATAGCATGGCACACACTGCCATGTCCCACAACGACTGTTCCTCCCTGTGCAAGCTCCATGAGTACCTAATGACCTGCAAGGCATGTAGCAACGAATCAACAACAAAGTTGAGCGAGTTCACAGTTGGATGTTGGTTTTAGTTGTTCCAAAATAGTTCCTTTAACTGGCATCCCTGCCGTGGGGGTTACCCCATATATGAAAACATAAGTTGTTTAACCCATTAATTCTGGCAATCCAGCCGTGGGGGCTACCCCATGATAGTTATCTGGCATTTCGGCATTGGGGGCTACCCCATGTATTACAAGACCACGCGAATCGACTGCTACGAAAATGTAAGAGGTGCCCTAAGTCAATGTCTATCAGCATTGACCCTTTGCCCATAGTCTATTAGTACACGCCCATCCGACTGGCACGGTGTGAGGTTTGTTAAACCTAATAGCGCTATTAACTAATGACCCGCTCGCCCTAGGCCTCGGCGATTAAGTCGATAATTGAGGGACTTCCTTTGATAGAGGTGATGGTCTTAAGATCGTGTACGTAGGCTTTACGTACGTGCCCTTCAATCCGAGGACAATAGTAAGTATAAATGTACGTAGGTTTTACGTACGTGCCCTTCAACCGAGGACAGTAATAATTTGTTTAATAGTAATAGTTGTACGAGTATTTATTCATCCCATTCCCAACCCCTGGGAATCCCATGCCTTGGCTAGTGTGAACTCACCTTGGTTTGCTCGACAGATTACACAGAAAGGTCAAGTCTAGTAGCTAGTGATCAACCACGTCCTAACATGGTTATCATACAAGTCAGGTTTTGGTTTCAAGTAGTGCACATAAGTATCACGTGAGATAGTATATAAGAAACACATACGGATCATGGCAAACACGCAACATCACATTCAACAGTCATAACATAACCGACCTGTGCGATTCACGAAGTGAATCCCAACATAATAACGGCCCAACCTATTGTGCGATTCATAAAACCCGGTCCAATTAACATAACAGTTCAGTAATCGATCAGCCCAAATAGTTTAAACATGGACCTCTTGTGTGATCCAATATCCCGTGTGCGATCGGAACTAGCCCGGCCCACTATACACAACCGGCCCAACTATTAAACAAAACAACATCTTGTGCGATTCACTTATGCTTGTGCGACACAGATTATCTTATGCGACTCAGATTAAATGTCCGGATTTCATGCAAAGTAGTTATATTATTTCCTTTTGTGAACATATCAATTAACAATTCCAACAGTTTGCATATCAAATAATAATCGATCAAATCATTTTTTTATAACAATTGTTTCACATAAACCCTAACATCATAATTATGAACAACAACCTATCAACTCATAAACATGGATCTCGATTCACTAACATATGACATAGCAACACACATGATCATCATCGAAATAAACAACAATGGCCGACAACTGTTTAATCATCTCAAAAGGTTATTGGACCGATTGCTTGATGGGTTGATACACATAAATGCCACTAACCTACGGTTTGACTAAAGAATCCCACTAGCCACATGCAAGCCTTATATTACAATCATGTGTCATTATGATAGCATGTGCAACCTCAGGAAACAATCGGTGTTACCATCATTATTTCTAGAATCGATATGCTTGCAACAATCCCTAGGATCCTATAGACACCCATGTTAATCAATGATGACACATATTCAAAATCATTAGCAATCAGATCTTGATAAACATAAACATGAATTCACATAACAATCAAATCAGCATAACAAGAAATCACATCCGATTATTTGAACACCAAACTTATCATACAATCAATCTGAAAACGAAACATGATAACCGATTAACAATATCATACATATCCGATTCTCAATCATCGTCATTCATACACACTATATCATGACATTCATAATATCAGTTAACAACAACATCATAGATCACTAACCGGTTAGAGAAGGGACAAGGATTGATCTGAATAAGAGAGTGATCTGAACACTATGATCTTCGATAGGGAGGGTGTGTGTTTGCCGTCAGGTTTGAGAGAGAATGAGAGAAGCTAGGGTTTGCAATTTGTGTGTTTTTGGTAAAGTGTGAGATGGGTACTAACACCCTATGTGTTAATCGAACTAATGGGGATGGGCCGAACCCAAACTTGGGCTGCCCTATAGAATCGAGTACAAGTTGTGTAGCCCGAATGACTTGTGCGGTCGGGTGAGTGTTGTGCATTTATATCATACATACATTCACATAACACATAATCATAACATTCAATTAAACAACCAATTTCATATAGTCACCAACGTTACATTAGAGTACAAAGATAGGTTCGGAAATACGAGTTGTCACATTATCCCCAAGTTGAAAGAAATTTCGTCCTGAAATTTAGCACGTACTCACTGAGGAAGCTAGTTAAGTTGCATGGTTTTCCCGGTTTTCCTGGGGTGTCACATCCTTCCCCCGTTGATCTGGAATTTCGTCCCGAAATTCCGTAGCTTCAGTCTCAGTAGTGGTTGTACCGTTTGCGAACAGTTGGGGATACTTTTGTTTCATCTGATCTTCGCGTTCCCAGGTGAACTCTGGGCCGCGACGTGAGTTCCAACGTTTGAGGACCTTAACATCCCGGTCCGTGATTTCAACTGGTTCCTCGACGAATCGTACCTGATCGTCGATAGTGAGCTCCTTCAAAGGAACTATGTGGGTCTCATCTGACAGACACTTCTTCAGATTTGACACGTGGAAAACATTGTGAACTGCACTGAGTTCTGCTGGTAAGTTCAGTCTGTAGGCCACCTTGACTATTTTCTCAATGACTTCGAAAGGTCCAACGTATCATGGGTTAAGTTTTCCCCGTTTCCCAAAACGAACCACACCCTTCCAGGGTGAAACTTTGAGTAGTACACGCTCCCCAACCTGGAGCTCTAATGGTTTTCTGCCCTTATCGGCGTAGACTTTCTGACGGTCAGGAGCTGCCGCCAATCGTTGTTGTATCTGCACAATTCGTTCTGTTGTGTCTACCACAAGTTCTGGACCAGTAATCTGACTATCCCCCACCTCTGCCCAACAAAGAGGTGACCGGCATTTACGCCCGTACAATGCCTCAAACGGAGCAGCTTTAATGCTGGTGTGGTAGCTATATTGTACGAAAATTCCACAAGTGGCTGATGCTTTTCCCAGCCGTTGCCAAAGTCAATTACGCATGCCCTAAGCATGTCTTCGAGGGTCTGGATGGTGCGTTCAGATTGCCCATCCGTTTGCGGGTGATAAGCTGTGCTCATATCTAATCGTGAGCCAAAGGACTTGTGCATTGCTTGCCATAGTTCTGATGTAAAACGTGTGTCTCGATCCGAGATAATAGAGGTGGGCACTCCGTGCCTCGAGACAACTTCCTTAAGATATACGTCTGCTAGGGTGGAGAACTTATCCGTTTCCTTGATAGCCAGGAAGTGAGCAGACTTTGTGGGTCGATCCACGATCACCCAAATAGTATCGTTACCACGCTGAGATCTAGGCAGGCCAGTAACAAAATCCATGGAAATTTGCTCCCATTTCCATTGTGGTATCTCTGGTTGTTGAAGTGGGCCTGAGGGTTTCTGGTATTCCGCCTTGACTCTCGCACAAGTCAAGCATTTGCTAACGTACGTTGCTATGTGGGCCTTCATGCTAGGCCACCAATATGTCGTTTTGATATCGTGGTACATCTTATCCGAACCAGGATGTACCGAGTAGCGAGACTTGTGTGCCTCATCCATCACAAGCTCTCGTAGGTTGCCATAAAGTGGGACCCAAATGCGTCATGTTACATAGTAAGCACCGTCTTCCTTTTGTTCCAATCATTGTCTTAAGCAGCGTAGGGCTTCAGCCCTGATGTTATCTGGTTTCAATGCTTCTACCTGAGCATCTCGAATCTGAGAAGGAAGACTAGACTATATAGTGAGTTGTAAAGCTCGTACGCGCTTAGGCGCAGTGTCCTTTCGACTGAGGGCGTCGGCCACAACATTGGCTTTGCCCGGGTGGTATTTGATCGAGCATTCGTAGTCATTCAGTAGCTCGACCCATCGTCGTTGTCGCATATTAAGTTCCTTCTGTTTGAAGATATGCGCAAGGCTCCTGTGATCGGTGTAGATGGCGCATTTGGTACCGTACAGGTAGTGTCTCCATATCTTAAGTACAAAAACAACAGCTCCCAGCTCTAGATCGTGTGTAGTGTAGTTCTTTTCATGAACTTTGAGTTGGCGTGAGGCATAGGCTATAACTTTATCCCGTTGCATTAATACACATCCAAGACCCTGAATTGACGCGTCGCAGTAAACCACAAAGTCGTCTGTGCCCTCTGGCAATGAAAAGATAGGTGCACTGCAAAGTCTATCCTTTAAGTGCTGAAATGCTAATTCCTGTGCATTTCCCCATCGATAAACAACGCCTTTCTCTGTTAAGGAGGTGAGGGGCTGTGCAATCTTGGAGAAGTCCTTAATGAATCTCTTGTAGTAACCTGCCAAGCCCAAGAATTGGCGAATTTCCGTTGGTGTACGAGGCGCAGGCCAATTCTTAATCGAGTCTACCTTAGATGGGTCAACGTGAATCCCATCCTTGTTCACCACATGGCCTAAGAAATGGACTTCACGAAGCCAGAAGTCGCATTTTGAAAACTTGGCGTACAACTGTCTTGTTCGAAGGAGTTCCAAAATAGTCGTAGGTGCTGCTCGTGTTCCTCCTGACTCTTCGAATAGATCAAAATGTCGTCAATGAAAACTATGACGAACTTGTCCAGGTAAGGCTTGCACACTCTATTCATCAAATCCATGAAGATCGCAGGTGCGTTTGTCAGCCCAAAAGGCATGACCAAAAACTCATAGTGGCCATATCGAGTTCTAAAGGCTATTTTGGAGACGTCCTCCTTTCGGACTCTCAGCTGATGATATCCTGATCTCAAATTAATCTTTGAATAGTAGCTCGACCCTTGCAGCTGGTCGAATAGGTCATCGATGCGTGGAAGAGGATAGCGATTCTTCATGGTCACTTTGTTGAGTTCACGGTAGTCGATGCACATTCTGAAAGTACCGTCTTTCTTCTTCACAAACAGGACTGGAGCTCCCCAGGGCGAAGAGCTAGGACGAATGAAACCCTTATCCAAGAGTTCTTGTAGTTGCGTAGACAGCTCTTCTAGTTCTGATGGGGCTAAACGATAAGGTGCTCGAGCTATGGGCGCTGCTCCAGGAGCCAGCTCGATTTGAAACTCGACTTGACGATGAGGCGGAAGGCCAGGTAATTCCTCAGGAAATACCTCAGGAAAGTCACGTACAATAGGAAAATATTCTATTTTCTTCTCTTTCTTCGAGGTGTCAGTAACGAGAGCCAAAGTAGCAGTGTAGCCCTTTCGCAAACACTTCTGGGCCTTAAGGAAAGAGATGATGCTCTCATCAACACCCCTCTTGTCGCCACGAATCATGAGAGGTTCATCACCTAAACGAGGAATACAGACAGTCTTCTCTTTGCAATGTATCTCTGCTCGATGTTCAGATAGCCAGTCCATACCAATAACGATGTCGAAACCGTCACGACGTTGGGATCGTTCCTAGCATCACTCAGACCAATCACGAACACTCGACCCCTGGCACCATTGTCGTCGTTATTACCCCCGTTGTTGCCTCCATTGTTGTTCTTGTTTCCTTGGTTGTGGTTCTGATTCTGGTTCCAGTTCAACTGTGGGCAACGTCTCTTGAAGTGACCTTCAGCACCCCACTGGTAGCATCCCTTGCTACCCTGCTGTTGCTACTGATTTTTGTGGAGCTCGTGGCTGCTGTTGTCAGTTCTTGTTTGCAGGACGTGAGCTTCTACAATCTTTGGTTTCATGCCCCATCTTGGGAAACCTCTGACAACGACCCTTGTTGCACTGACCATTGTGGTGTCTGTTGTATCTATTGCACTCTGGGTGATTTCCTCGGCATCCACCCTGCCCTTGACTACCAGAAGATTGCTGACTGGGGCTCCTGTACTCATCCGTTTTTCGCTGGTGTGACTGAGATTGAACCGAAGTAGAACCCTTGCTCGAATTCCATCCCACTTACGTTTGTCGTCACTGGAAGAATCCGAAGTAGTTGTAGCATTATTAATACGTTTCTATTTCTGACCCCGTCATCTTGAGGTTGAAAAACTCTACCTCCAACTTATGATTGTCATCACGATTGCAATTTTCCTCTTTGATCAGTTCCTTGAAATCATTCCATGGGGTGGCATTAGCAGCAACCAACCCCAGCATTTGGACCTGAGCGTTCCACCACGTGAGCGCTATACCCTCGAGAGTACCGGTAGCGTACTTCACCCTGCGAGCCTCAGGGTATTCACACATCTCGAAAATAGATTCGAGCTTTTCAAACCAGTGGAGGAGGCCTATAGCTCCTTTAGTGCCACGGGAAGTACTAGGACGACAGTCCATGACCATCTTGAATGTGCATACAGGTGGCTGAGCGTTCTGACCTTGTTGCGCGAGGAAGAAAAGACAGGGTTAAGCGCGAGAGTTGGGTCATGAGAGTAGGATCTAACATCCTAGGGTAGGTTCGGAATAGCAGGTTATACCTCCTGCCTGAGCGGCTGCGAGTGCTGCCGTAACTTGTTCGTTGATAAGTGCTGTCAGCTGACTTGAGTTAGGTTCACACGTTCCCTCATGATCTTCACATCGAAGGAAACACAGATAGGAAAGGTGTCGTGAATGTGTGTAAGTGTGGAGTGACAGAAGGAAGCAAGCACACATGTGTTTTCAAACTATAGTTGCTACGTTTATCTATGCATACCATAAGCAAAGTTCTATGTAATCTAGCAAGTAGGCAATAAAACATAAACCATATCACCTAGAATGTCGAGCCTTACACGTGGAGTGAAGCGTCGTTGTGGATCGTAGAGCACTGTACAGGTTATAGTCTGGTTTTAACAAAAACGTTTTCCTTTATTAAAACCAAGTTCTCTATAACCAATGGTTCTGATACCAATCTGTCACACCCCCAAAATCCACACGCAGAGTATCACCGCTTGGAGGTGTGACTGACCAGGATCAAGCCACCAATCATATTGAACAAGCATGTAAGTAAACATAATTCAACCAACCAATATGAAAGGTGTTCAAAAACCAAAGCATAGTTAAGTGTTTAGCGGAAGCATAATTTGTAAAACCCATAGCAAGTATTAAGTATGAAATAAGATAATGTTTATAGCATGGCACACACTGCCATGTCCCACAATGACTGTTCCTCCCTGTGCAAGCTCCATGAGTACCTAATGACCTGCAAGGCATGTAGCAACGAATCAACAACAAAGTTGAGCGAGTTCACAGTTGGATGTTGGTTTTAGTTGTTCCAAAATAGTTCCTTTAACTGGCATCCCTACCGTGGGGGTTACCCCATATATGAAAACATAAGTTGTTTAACCCATTAATTCTGGCAATCCAGCCGTGGGGGCTACCCCATGATAGTTATCTGGCATTTCGGCCGTGGGGGCTACCCCATGTATTACAAGACCACGTGTATCGACTGCTACGAAAATGTAAGAGGTGCCCTAATTCAATATCTATCAGCATTGACCCTTTGCCCATAGTCCATTAGTACACGCCCGTCCGACTGGCACGGTGTGAGGTTTGTTAAACCTAATAGCGCTATTAACTAATGACCCGCTCGCCCTAGGCCTCGGCGATTAAGTCGATAATTGAGGGACTTCCTTTGATAGAGGTGATGGTCTTAAGATCGTGTACGTAGGCTTTACGTACGTGCCCATCAATCCGAGGACAGTAGTAAGTATAACTGTACATAGGTTTTACGTACGTGCCCTTCAACCGAGGACAGTAATAATTTGTTTAATAGTAATAGTTGTACGAGTATTTATTCATCCCATTCCTAACCCCTGGGAATCCCAAGCCTTGGCTAGTGTGAACTCACCTTGGTTTGCTCGGCAGATTACACAGAAAGGTCAAGTCTAGCAGCTAGTGATCAACCACGTCCTAACATGGTTATCATACAAGTCAGGTTTTGGTTTCAAGTAGTGCACATAAGTATCACGTGAGATAGCATATAAGAAACACATGATCATGGCAAACACGCAACATCACATTCAACAGTCATAACATAACCGACCTGTGCGATTCACGAAGTGAAGCCCAACATAATAACGGCCCAACCTATTGTACGATTCACAAAACCCGGCCCAATTAACATAACAGTTCAGTAATCGATCAGCCCAAATAGTTTAAACATGGACCTCTTGTGCGATCCAATATCCCTTGTGCGATCCGAACTTGCCCGGCCCACTATACACAACCGGCACAACTATTAAACAAAACAACATCTTGTGTGATTCACTCATGCTTGTGCGACTCAGATTAAATGTCCGGATTTCATGCAAAGTAGTTATATTATTTCCTTTTGTGAACATATCAATTAACAATTCCAACAGTTTTCATATCAAATAATAATCGATCAAATCATTATTTTTAACAATTGTTTCACATAAACCCTAACATCATAATTATGAACAACAACCTATCAACTCATATACATGGATCTCGATTCACTAACATATTACATAGCAACACACATGATCATCATCGAAATAAACAACAATGGCCGACAACTGTTTAATCATCTCAAAAGGTTATTGGACCGATTGCTTGATGGGTTGATACACATAAATGCCACTAACCTACGGTTTGACTAAAGAATCCCACTAGCCACATGCAAGCCTTATATTACAATCATGTGTCATTATGATAGCATGTGCAACCTCAGGAAACAATCGGTGTTACAATCATTATTTCTAGAATCGATATGCTTGCAACAATCCCTAGGATCCTATAGACACCTATGTTATTCAATGATGACACATATTCAAAATCATTAGCAATCAGATCTTGATAAACATAAACATGAATTCACATAACAATCAAATCAGCATAACAAGAAATCACATCCGATTATTTGAACACCAAACTTATCATACAATCAATCCGAAAACAAAACATGATAACCGATTAACAATATCATACATATCCGATTCTCAATCATCGTCATTCATACACACTATGTCATGACATTCATAATATCAGTTAACAACAACATCATAGATCACTAACCGGTTAGAGAAGGGACAAGGATTGATCTGAATAAGAGAGTGATCCAAACACTATGATCTTCGATAGGGAGGGTGTGTGTTTGCCGTCAGGTTTGAGAGAGAATGAGAGAAGCTAGGGTTTGCAATTTGTGTGTTTTTGGTAAAGTGTGAGATGGGTACTAACACCCTATGTGTTAATCGAACTAATGGGGATGGGCCGAACCCAAACTTGGGCTGCCCTATAGAATCGAGTACAAGTTGTGTAGCCCGAATGACTTGTGCGGTCGGGTGAGTGTTGTGCGTTTATACCATACATACATTCACATAACACATAATCATAACATTCAATTAAACAACCAATTTCATATAGTCACCAACGTTACATTAGAGTACAAAGATAGGTTCGGAAATACGAGTTGTCACAAGAGCCGTCAACTGGGCTTGAGTTATGTTAACGCGTCCACTCATGATCTTCATACAAGAGGGAAACATGGGTGAGGGAGGTTCGTGAAAGTGCGATGACAGAGGGGAGTAAGCACACACGTTTTCAAGCAACAATAGTTATACTAACCAAGCACACCATGAGCAATGCATTATGTAACTAACAAGTAGGCAATATATACATAGATCATATCTCCTAGAATGTCGAGCCTTGCATGTGGAGTGAAGCGTCGTTGTGGACCGTTGAGCACTGTACAGGTTATAGTCTGGTTTTAACAAAAACGCTTTTCCTTTATTAAAACCAAGTTCTCTATAACCAATGGCTCTGATACCAATCTGTCACACCCCCAAAATCCACCTGCGGAGTACCACCGCTTGGAGGCGTGACTGACCAGGATCCAGCCACCAATCATATTGAACAAGCATATAAGTGATTATAAAATCCAACCAATACAATTGGTGCCCAAACAAAAACATAGTTTAAGTTGCAAGCGGAAGCATAACGTTTAAAACCAAAACATAAGTTTAATTGTTTCAAAGTTTAACATGGCACATAGCTGTCCATGTCCCACAACGACTCTCTTCCATGCAAGCTCCAGCTAAGTACCTATTGACCTGCAAAGCATGTAGTAACGAGTCAACAATAATGTTGAGCGAGTTCACAGTTGGGTGTTTGTTTTAAGTTGTTCTGAAAACAGTTTCCTTTATCTGGCATCCTGCCATGGGGGTTACCCCATAGTTGAAAACGTGATTTGTTTAACCCAATTACTCTGGCTATCCAGTCGTGGGGGCTACCCCATGTTTGTTATCTGGCTCCACGGCCGTGGGGGCTACCCCGTGTATGTTACTAGACTCGTTACCATATCGACTGCTGACTGTAGTCATGTTTATGTGCCCTGAACTGTCAATGTCTATCATCATTGACGTGCCCAGATCCATTAGTTCATGCCCGTCCTCTGCGGCACGGTGTGAGGTTTGTCAAACCTAAATAGCGCTATCGAACTAATGACCCGCTCGCCATTGGCCCGTCAATTAAGTCGATATAAAAAGGAGGGACTTCGTGATAGAGTTTTGGTCTAGTGAAAGTTATCTGTCCAAGAGGACGAGGAATTATATTCCTGAACCAGCACTGTCCTACCCAATAAAGGACGAGGAACCCATGTTCCTTAACCCCATTCCCAAACCCCTGGGAATCCCATGCTTTGTAGAGGGTGTGAACTCACCTTGGTTTGCTCGGCAGTTTAATTTACTTGGTTAAGTATGCTGGTCACCGCGTCCTAATATGGTCACCAGAATAGGTCAGGTTTGGGTGTAAAGGAGTCACGTATATCCTACACGTATCTAACACATAGCATACATGACATCTATTTATCCTCTAAGTTATTGGGCCTGTCCACGTTCTTAAACAGTAACAGTTAATACGCAGCCCAATTAATAGTAACACATAATCCAGTTAAACAGTAATAAGCATGAACAGTCCAAACAATTCGGCCCAATAACGGAACAAGCAACCCAATCGAGACAAGGTGGTCTCGACTCGAGAACGTGCAGTCTCGAGTCGCAACCGGGAGTTCTCGAGTCATGCAGGGCTGGTCTCGAGTGGGAGTTGGAACTTAGAGGTCTCGAGTTCAGTCTCGATTCGAAACCATGAGATCTCGAGTCGAGACCTTGCCGGTTCCGAGTCATTGAAGCTTGTCTCGAGTTATCACGTGATGGTCTCGAGTCGCAATCGTTGCGGTCTCGAGCTGTTGCCTAAAGGTCTCGAGTCGAGACCGAGGGTCTCGTCTTTCATACCTGTTAACAGAAGTCCTTCTAGAACCTTCGATGTACCATCCAATAACATTGCAATTTCATGTACATGAAATTGTGTACTATCCAAAAACACACAAATATGTTTCTTTGTCTAATATCTAGATTAAATGGATCAAACAAGGCATCTTTCAAGTGTTCATTGCATATTCAAATATTCATATCAACATTCAAACTTGTTCATCATTTTAGGGTTCTCAACATTTTGCAATATGATAAATCAAACAACCTTATCCAATCATATATTCTAATCATGACAATCTCAACAATTATTTGATCATAGTGCATATAATAGCCGGTTAATCAAGCATTCGATTCTTATAATCCTTAGTACGAAATCCGATTAACATGAACATCATCTAATACACACATGCAAATCCGATTTCATGAGCAATAAACTTCCTCCTTCATACTTAATCCTAACCAAGCCATTCGGATCCAACCCACATAGAGCCGATTAAAATCATTCATGATCAATCACATATCAAGACAACATTTCATCATCATACATCATCAACCGAAATGAAACACATAACATGAACTACTAACCTATATCATCACACATCAACACCTTTATCATGTATGTCATTTACCAACCGAGCATTGTAACATCTAGAAGCATAGAATACTAACCGGATGGTGTTCGGGTTTGAAGAATCAACGAACCAAATACCGATTGATGGTCTAGAGCTTGAGCCGAGGGTCTTGGTGCTACCGGTTGAATCCGAAAGAGAGGAGAGGAGGTTTGTGGTTCTATGGTTTTAGTGAGAGAGAATGCTGAGTTGGCTAGGAGTATGAGTTATATACTAGCCCTAAGTTGGTTCACCCTAGTGGGTTTTCGAGTGGGGTGAAGAGAAGTATGGCCCAACAGTTACACTGTTCACTCGAGACCGAGTGGTCTCGAGTTGGGTTCATGGTCTCGGCTTGTTACATACCCACATATACATAACTACACCTTATACGTACATGTTATCAACACATAGCACATCAAGATAATTCACAACTTTCATTTGCTAATATATAAACACATAACGTTCAAGTATGTTACATCGAGATACAATGAAGGGTTCTAAATTACGAGTTGTCACAAGCTGGTTACGGCCCATCTAAAGTGTGTGACTCGTTTCCCTTTGTGCGACCTGTATTCTATCCGCGGGCCAGCAACCAGTGAGCGGTTTCTAGGATGTGCGGCCCAACACAAATGCAGGGCCCACAAACAATGTGCGACCCAATGATAATGTGCGACTACGATCAGAGTGTGCGACATTTAGGTGAGTGTGCGACTCCAACAGTGCACAGGCCAATGGCTTCCGGCCCACATTCAAGAGTGTGCGAGCCCACTTCGAGTGTGCGACCAAGTGTGCAATCAGCTTATAACTTTCTGAAATCATGGGATCAATTACGCTAATCTATAGTTAGTTATTTCGGGAATTATTCCAAATATATCTATAACAATTAGTCATAATCAATTAACATTTAAAACGGACCAAACAGTTTAAATTCCTTGAATTCATATGAACCCTAATCATTACTAAATCATGAACATTAATCAACACATGATCATCATGCAGATTCGGATCAAACCCAATGATAGCATCGCACATTAAATTCCTAAACCACCTGATTCATTAACGTATACCACCCCTTTTTCCACCCGATTCATTCATAGCAATACAACAATCAAATATAAATATACAATCAGTTAACATTCTTGGCTAAGAATCACAAGAAAATCTAATCAAACTAGATAAGACTACTAACCACAAGATCGATATGCTTGCAAACTTGTTAATAGAAGGCTTTGTACAAGAGGGTGTCTGCCGTTGGGTGAGAGATGAGAGAAGAGAGATTAGGGTTTTGGTTATACATTGTGATATCCAGGATTAAGGAAAATCAATACATAACCCTTGTGTATGCGCATAAGTTCCACGTCGGGCCCCAATTTGGGCTCCATTTGGGTTGAGCATTCGGGACCCAAGTGATTTGGGCTGAGGATAAGGGCACAAGGGGCAGGAGTATGTGGCTGGAGGTGAGTGTGCGATCTGTCGGTGTTGTTCGACTAAGTTCATAAAATAAAACAACATTTATCGTATAACAATTCACACATTTGTTGAACATATTAAAAATCCAACCAAAAATATTCATTCCAAACACGCACACTAGAATACAACGAAACATGAAGCATGAAAGAACTAATACAAGACTTTTGAAGGTACGGGTTATCACATCATCTCCAAGTTGAAAGAAATTTCGTCACGAAATTTGATAAACAATCTCAGAGGAGTGAAATGATATCAAGATAAGTAAGTCAAGATCATTGTGGATTTTCCTCGGGTGCCACATAATCCCAACTTGAAAGGAAATTTCGTCCTTAAATTCACCAGTCGCATCAGGATTCATTTCCGCCGTTTTGAACAGTTGAGGATACTTGAGCTTCATCTGATCCTCGCGTTCCCATGTGAACTCCGGTCCACGTCTTGAGTTCCAACGAACCCTCATGATTGGAATTCGATTATGTTTATGAACCTTGATGTCACACCCTGACTTTTGCAGAAGCATGATTATGGTGTGACTTTCTTAATATCATTGCATTCGATCATAACAACAACTATATGATAAAAACCATAGATGGTCATCCATTAGATAAGTTTAAAAACATCGCAACATCATTGTTTGAAACATAGTCTACCAATTCAAGTTTTACAAACCATACGAATTGTTTAGAGTTCCATACGGACTCATTATAAGACTCTAAATAAAATCAGGCTTTAGTAGATGTGTCTCGTCCAGGAATAAGACACCCTAACTAAACCCTAAGACAACGGATGACATCCTTTATTCTTAACGCAACTTGAAACATCCAACGCCCGCTGGATCCACTTTTAATTCCCTGAAATACATGTATTTTGAAAACATCAACAAAAGTTGAGCGAGTTCATGTGTTTGTTTGTGTGTATGAATAAAACTTTGATATCACTGTATGTATGTATGTTTTGTAAGTCCCGGTATGAAAGAAAAACAAGGAAACAGATCGATTAATGGTTTGCAAGGCCATTAACACGCGTGCAACGGTGTAGGAAGGCTCAAACCTAGCAGATTTTGTGCCGGGCCTCCGGCTGTAAGACATAGTCACCTCATGGGCCAAACCCCGGTCCACATGGGTGTGGGCTCGCTACACCCAAATAGATCTATCACTTATGCCCCTCGGTCCTAACACGAGGATTAATGGTCTTAGGAGTGAGCCTACCCATTCACATGATCTACTGTACTTTCCAAAGCTAACCATACCAATTGTAATTGTTTGTAATCATTTTGTAACATGTAATTCACCCCTGAAGTTATAAAACAAAACAGTTTAAAGAAAAGGGGGACATGAACTCACAGTCTTGCATCTTCAACCAACGTAACTCAAGCTCCTTCGGTGAACACAACTACCTACAACGTACTATGATCTATTAGACGGGCGAGTCGTGCCTTGACTTAGTATTAATGTCTTTGAGTTACCTTTCTTTTGTATCTTCGATATTATTCCAAGTTATATAATTATTTGATAAAATAATTAATATTTAAACTTAAATTATATTTATTAAATTTTGGAATAATTGTTAAAACAATATCATAGTAACTTAATACTTCCCAAGTATTTATACTTGTATATCCTTCCCAAGGATGGGTGTATTTGTATTCTTATACTTGTATATTTTTGCCATGTATTAGAGTCGTATTCCGGTGTGCATTTATACGTATGAGAATACGTATTTTTATTGTATTCATTAAGCATTCTTATACTTAATTTCGTATTAATCTCTCTGGAATATTATCTTTAATAAAAGTCCACCAATATACATTTCCAAAATATATATTGTAATAAATAATATTTAGAAAAATTATTTATAAATTTTCTTTTGGCAAAAATATTTGTATTTTCTCATAAGTTTCAAAGATAATATATTTTCATGTCTAAATTGTAAAATATATATATAAACTCATTTTTCTCCAAAAATGATATATTTCGTTTTTGTTTAAGAAAATGTATATTTCTTTCAAAAATAATATATCTTCTAATATTTCTAAGAAAATACATATTTTTATTCACCCAAAAATAATATATTTTCTTCTTGTTAAAAATATGATATAAGTTTGTAATACTTGTAAAAATCATATTTTTGTCTCTTGGTGTCCAAAATATTATTTACCAAAATATGCTTGTGAATATTATTCCCGGAAGATTTTGTAAGTTATATTCCTTTGTTCGGTTTCACCGATATTTATGCATAAATGTGTATATTTATTCCTTGGAATTTTGGTAATATTTTGGATTGTAATTCTTGGTATTTTGATGTGTTATATTATTTCATGTCCTAAAATAATTTAACTAATACACAAAACATACAAATAATCACACACATGGTGTCTTCTAAATATATATTCCCTAAATACATATTTAGCCACTTTTATTTATAAGAACCAACCTCCAATATTTATATTTTTGTAACCAAAAGTTATGGCAAAGTTTATGTAACAATTTATTGTTGAAAATACACTTGTAAGTGCATGTTTAGAAATATTTTTCTAAGTGTTTAGATTTTTAGAAAATTTTGCCATAGTTTCCTCTAAAAATGGAGGTTTCCATGCTTTCAAGCATATCATTTTCTTTTGTAAAAATCATCACAATCAATTTACAATCAATAATAAACAACCTTTACTTACCAATTTTGCCAAAGTCATGCATAATCTAATACTTCATGAACTTGAATATTTGTAAAAATTTGTAGTAATTTACTAGTGTCATTAGTAAGCCTTGTTATCCTTTAAAGTGTGATTAGTTCTTTAAAAACTTCATTTTTGAAGAATATGGATCTTTACAACTTGTGTTCATTATTTCTAAAAATATTTCTTTATGAATTCTTCTTGTTTCACAAGTGTTTCTACACTTATTTCACCACCAAAAATGAGGCTTGTTTATGTAAGAACCAAGATTTAATTAAACTTATATTTTTAACTTGGTTTCTTTAGAAATCACCCATGAAATCTTTAGATCTACATGGTTAACAACTTACTTTGATCATTATTTTACAAGAAATCAATGTATTCTTTCAAGTTCATGATCTTTGTGTGGATGATCTATCATCCTTCAGCACTTTTACTTTCTTATCTTGCTCGATTATCTTTTTAATCATGATCTAGCAAGATCATATGATGATCCACATCATATATATGAACAAACAACAATCATCAAGCAAATCAACACATAAACAACTTAGTTTCTTTATTATTCACGCTTATGTTCAAGATTACTTCTTATGTATCTTAGTGTTATTCAAGATTATAAGTATGATTCTTATTTTAACCACTTAAAATAGAAGTAAACTAGCAAGATCAAGACTCTTACCATGTCACACCCCCAAAATCCACACGCGGAGTATCACCGCTTGGAGGCGTGACTGACCAGGATCAAGCCACCAATCATGTTGAACAATGTATGTAGTAATTATAATTCAACCAAACAATATGAAAGGTGATCAAAACAAAAGCATAGTTAAGTGTTTAGCGGAAGCATAATTGTAAAACCCAATGTAAGTATTAAGTACGAAATAAAGTAATGTTTTTAGCGTGGCACACACTGCCATGCCCCACAACGACCGCGCCTCCCTGTGCAAGCTCCATGAGTACCTAACGACCTGCAAGGCATGTAGCAATGAATCAACAACAAAGTTGAGCGAGTTCATAGTTGGTTGTTTAGTTATAGCTATCGTTTGTAAACCAAGTATCGTATTAATTCGTATCGCGGTCACCCTGACATGTTTGTGAAGATTAGTGGGGGCTTCCCATGTGTTACTAGACCACGCGTATCGACTGCTACGAAAATGTAAGAGGTGCCCTAAGTCAATGTCTATCAGCATTGACCCTTTGCCCATAGTCCATTAGTACACGCCCGTCCGACTGGCACGGTGTGAGGTTTGTTAAACCTAATAGCGCTATTAACTAATGACCCGCTTGCCATAGGCCTCGGCGATTAAGTCGATAAATGAGGGACTTCAAATGATAGAGTTGATGGTCTTATGGTAGTACGTATCCTGTTGTATGGGGAATACGCAAGTTTGTAGTTATCGTTCAGTTCTTTAACCCATTCCCAACCCTTGGGAATCCCATGCCTTGGCTAGAGTGTAAACTCACCTTGGTTTGCTCGGCAGATACACAGAAAGGTTAATTGAGCTATATATGGTCAACCACGTCCTAACATGGTTACCGTACAAGTCAGGTCTAGGTTCAAGTAATGCACATATGATTACACATAGCTTAACAGGTTATGAACACGTGTTGATCATGGAAAACACATAATACATGTTAACACATAACATATTCATACTTGTACGATTCAAAAGATTGGGCTCGCACAAGTCTAACAGTCTTGTGCGACTCACCCAATAAAGCCCAAGGATACCCGGCCCAAAATCATAAATAGTCCAACAAGTATACGGCCCAACAAACAAACATGAGTCTTGTGCGATCCGGATAGACTTGTGCGATCCGGATGGCTTGTGCGATTGGGATTGGGCTTTGGTGCCCAACCATGTAATAATTTGTGTGTAGCCTAAGCCTTGTGCGATCGACACCATCTTGTACGATCCACAAGGTCTTGTGCGATCATGCAAATGCTGTGTTGTACACTGTGTTTAATCAGTTGCACTCTATGACTTGTGCGACCAGACACTTGTTCGATCGGATCAGATCTTGTGCGATCTGATTTTGTGCGACCGACAAGCTTGTGCGATTTGTTTTAATAATTCCCTAAAATCATGAAAGACTGTTACTAGTTCCCATCGATTTCGTTTGACCAAATTAACAATTTCCATAGTTGCAATTTATCAATCAACACAATCAACAGTTTCCATCCAAACCAATAATAGATCAAATCAAGCAATCATCATGTGATTCATATAAACCCTAATTAATCATAGCCATGAACGATAATCATACCTTCAATCCGATTCATTAGATTAGTGAACTTTTATATCAATATGCAATCCTAACCATCATGCAACCACTCCGATTATCAAATCACAACAACCGATTATATATATATTCGGTTCTAAATATAGATCTTGCAATCCTAATCATATGAATATCATCAAGTACACATGTTAGCCGAATACTATGAACACCAAACCCTAACCGTTTACATCATAAACAAACACCTAACATCCCCAATTCATCATGTAAAACATATAACCTGACATATCAACAATCATACAATCAAAGTAATACACTAACCGATTAGAGAGTAGAACAAGGATGATCCAAACCAAAGCTTAGAGAGAGATGGGGGTGTTGCCGTCGACTTTGAGAGAGAGAATGAGAAAGATTTAGGGTTTGCTAAACTTGTGTGATTTGGTGGAGTGTAGAATTTATACTAACACCCTAGGTGTTGTGCGAGTTGATGGAGTGGGCCGAACCAAGCTTTGGGCTGCCCTTGGTTCGGATACAAAGAGTGTAGCCCAAATGGGCTTGTGCGACCGAGTGATATTGTGCGATCGGTTCATTAATATACAATACAATTTGTTACACATAAACACATAACATAACATCAAACATAACATTCAATTACATCAATCAAGATCATATAATCACATAATGTTTTCACTGGTTACATCAAGGTACAGAAGAGGTTTGAAATACGAGTTGTCACATTATCCCTAAGTTGAAAGAAATTTCGTCCCGAAATTTGGTATGTATTCACTGAGGAAGCTAGTTAAGTTGCATGGTTTTCCTGGGGTGTCACATCCTCCCACCGTTGATCTGGAATTTCGTCCCGAAATTCTGCAGTAGCTTCAGCCTCAGTAGTGGTTGTACTGTTTGTGAACAATTGGGGATTCTTTTGTTTCATTGGATCTTCGCGTTCCCAGGTGAACTCTGGGCCATGACGGGAGTTCCAACGAACTCGAACAAGAGGAATTCTGGTACGCTTGAGAATCTTCACATCTCGGTCAGTAATCTCTACTGGTTCCTTGACAAATCGCAGCTGATCGTCGATAGTGAGCCCCTTCAAAGAAACTATGAGGGTCTCATCTGACAGACACTTCTTCAGATTTGACATGTGGAAAACGTTGTGAACTCCACTGAGTTCTGCTGGTAGGTTCAGTTTGTAGGCCACTTTGCCTATTTTCTCTATGATGTCGAATGGTCCAACATATCATGGGTTAAGTTTGCCTCATTTCCCAAAACGAACAACACCCTTCCAGGGTGAGACTTTAAGTAGCACTCGATCCCCAACCTGGAACTCGAGTGGTTTCCTGCCCTTATTAGCGTAGCTTTTCTGACGGTCACGAGCTGCCCCATTCGTTGTCGTATTTGAGCAATCCTTTCTGTTGTGTCTACCACAAGTTCTGGGCCAGTGATCTAGCTATCCCCCACCTCTGCCCAACAAAGAGGTGATCGGAATTTACGCCCGTACAATGCCTCGAATGAAGTGGCCCCAATGCTGGTGTGGTAACTGTTATTATACGAGAATTCCACTAGTGGCAGATGTTTTTCCCAACCGTTGCCAAAGTCAATCACACATGTCCTAAGCATGTCTTCAAGGGTCTGGATGGTGCGTTCAGACTGCCCATCCGTTTGCGGGTGATAAGCTGTGCTCATATCTAAACGTGAGCCAAAGGACTTGTGCATTGCTTGCCACAGTTCCGAAGTAAAACATGCATCACGATCAGAGATAATAGAGGTGGGCACCCCATGCCTCGAGACAAGTTCCTTAAGATATACACCTGCTAGAGTAGAGAACTTGTCTGTCTCTTTGATAGCCAAGAAGTGTGCAGACTTTGTGAGTCGATCCACGATCACCCAAATAGTATCATTTCTACGTTGAGATCTAGGCAGGCCAGTAACAAAATCCATGGAAATTTGCTCCCATTTCCATTGCGGTATCTCTGGTTGTTGGAGTAGGCCCGATGGTCTCTGATATTCAGTCTTGACTCTCGCACAAGTCATACACTTGCTAACGTAAGTTGCTATGTGAGCTTTCATGCTAGGCCACCAATACGTAGTTTTCAAGTCGTGGTACATCTTATCTGAACCAGGATGTACTGAGTAACGAGACTTGTGTGCCTCATCCATCACAAGTTCTCGTAGGTTGCCATAGAGTGGGACCCAAATGCGTCCTGTTACATAGTAGGCACCATCTTCCTTTTGTTCTAACCGTTGCCTTGAGCCGCGTAGAGCTTCAGCCCTGACGTTTTCTGGTTTCAATGCTTCTACCCTAGCATCTCGTATCGGTGAGGAAGACTAGACTGGATGGTGAGTTGTAGTGCTCGTACACGCCTAGGTGTAGTATCCTTTCGACTGAGAGCATCGGCCACAACATTGGCTTTGCCCAGATGGTATCTGATCGAGCATTCGTATTCATTCAGTAGCTCGACCCACCGACGTTGTCGCATGTTCAACTCCTTCTGTTTGAAGATATGCTCGAGACTCCTGTGATCGGTGTAAATGGCGCACTTGGTACCGTACAGGTAATGTCTCCATATGTTAAGTGCAAAAACAACAGCTCCCAACTCTAAATCGTGTATAGTGTAGTTCTTTTCATGAACTTTAAGTTGGCGTGAGGCGTACGCAATAACTTTATCTCGTTGCATCAATACACAACCAAGACCCTGAATTGATGCATCGCATTAAACCACAAAGTCGTCTGTGCCTTCTGCCAATGAAAGAATTGTTGCGCTGCAAAGTCTATCCTTTAGGTGTTGAAATGCCGTTTCTTGTGCATTACCCCATGGATAAGTAATGCCCTTTTGCGTTAGTGAGGTGAGAGGTTGTGCAATATTGGAAAAATCCTTAATGAACCTCCTGTAGTAACGTGCCAAACCCAAGAATTGGCGAATTTCCGTTGGTGTGCGAGGTGCAGGCCAGTTCTTAATCGAGTCTATCTTAGATGGATCAACATGAATCCCGTCCTTGTTCACTATGTGGCCTAGGAAATGGACTTCGCGAAACCAGAAGTCGCATTTCGAGAACTTGGCGTACAGCTGTTCTGTTCGAAGGAGTTCCAAAATGAGTCGTAAATGCTGCTCGTGCTCCTCCTAACTCTTCGAATAGATCAGGATGTCATCGATGAAAACAATAACGAACTTGTCCAGGTAAGGTTTGCACACTCTGTTCATAAGGTCCATGAAAACCGCAGGTGCGTTTGTCAGCCCAAAAGGCATGACCAAAAACGCGTAGTGTCCATACCGAGTTCTGAAGGCTGTTTTGGAGACTTCCTCTTCTCGGACTCTCAGCTGGTGATATCCCGATCTCAGATCAATCTTCGAGTAAAAGCTCGACCCTTGCAGCTGGTCGAATAGGTCACCTTGTTGAGTTCACGGTAATCTATGCACATCCTAAAGGTACCGTCCTTGTTCTTCACAAATAACACTGGGGCTCCCCATGGCGAAGACCTAGGACGAATAAAACCCTTATCCAAGAGTTCTTGTAACTGCGTAGACAGTTCTTCCAATTCAGATGGAGCTAGACGATAGGGTGCTCGAGCTATGGGCGCTGCTCTAGGAGCTAGCTCGATTTGAAACTCGACCTGGCGATGAGGCGGAAGACCAGGTAATTCCTCAGGGAATACCTCAGGAAAGTCATGTACAATCGGAAAATCTTCTATCTTCTTCTCTTTCTTCGAGGTGTCAGTAAAGAGAGCCATAATAGCAGTGTGACCCTTTCGCAAACACTTTTGGGCCTTAAGGAAAGAGATGATGCTCACAACAGCACCACTCTTGTCGCCACGAATCATGAGGGTTCATCCCCTGACCGAGGAATACGGACAATCTTCACGTTGCAAAGAATCTCTGCTTGATGTTGGGATAATCATTCTGTCCCAATGACAACGTCGAAACTACCCAAAACGATAGGAATAAGGTCGATGGAGAAGGTCTGATTAGCAAGAACAAGATTACAACCCTTGACTACGTGTGTGGCCTCTAAACTCTTACCATTCGCTAGCTCTACAGTGTGCTTGGTGTTCAAAAGTGTTGGGGTACGCTTAAGCATTTGACTAACTCTTAAGGACACGTAGCTAGTATCAGCACCCGAATCAAATAAAACAGTAACATAAAAGTCGTCTAGTAGGAACTTACCCGTCACGACGTTGGGACCGTTCCTTGCTTCTCCCTTGCCAATCACGAATACACGACCCCTGGCACCATTGCCGTTGTTATCCTCGTTGTTTCCATTCCCCTGGTATTTATTATTGTTGTTGTTCTGATTCTGGTTCAGCTGGGGACAATCTCTCTTGAAGTGGCCTTCAGCTCCACACTGAAAGCATCCCCTGTTGCCTCGCTGTTGCTGCTGCTGGTTCTGTGGAGCTGGTGGTTGTTGTTGTTGGTTCTGATTCGCAGGTCGTGAGCTCCTACAATCCTTAGCTTCATGACCCATCTTGAGACACCTCTGGCAACGACCCTTGTTGCACTAACCCCTGTGGTGTCTATCGCATTTGTTGCACTTTGGAAGGTTTCCTCGATATCCACCCTGCCCTTGACTACCAGAAGATTGCTGACCAGGGCTTTGATAGTCATCAATCTTTCATTGCTGTGCCTGGGGATGAACTGAAGTCGAACCTTTGCTGGAGGTTCCATCCCATTTTCGCTTGTTATTAGTGGGAGTAGCAGGAGTAGTAGTAGTAGTAGCACCTATACGCTTAGGCAGCCTGTTTTGTTCCACTGCCTGGTCTGTGAGACGATGAGCAAGACGAGTAACATCCTAGATAGTAGCGAGGTTAGCAGCAGTCAAATGGCTTTGAATCTCTGGTACTAAGCCTTTGAGGAACAGCTCGATGCGCTTGATGGGAGGATCCACCATAGTTGGACACAAGATGGCCAACTCATTTGACCTCTTCGTATACGCCTCTATCTATGATCCTGTTATCTTCAGGTTAAAGAACTCCACTTCCAACTTGTGGATGTCAACACGACTATAGTATTCCCGCTTGATCAGTTCCTTAAAATCATTCCAAGGGGTGGCGTTAGCGGCTGCCAGCCCTAACATCTGAACTTGTGCATTCCACCAAGTCAGTGCAATGCCCTCGAGAGTACCAGTGGCGTACTTCACCCTACGAGCTTCAGGGCATTCACACATTTCGAAGACTGACTTGAGCTTCTCGAACCAATGGAGGAGTCCAATTGCCCCTTCAGTGCCACTGAAAGTACTAGGACGACAGTCCATGAAGGTTTTGAACATGCATGCAGGCGGCTGAGCATGCTGGCCTGTTGTATAAATGAGACTAGGAAAAAGTTAAGCACAAGAGTTGGGTTAGGAGTGTAGGATCTAATGATCCTAGAGAGAGTTACGACTGCAGGATATACCTCCTGCTTGGGCGACTGCAAGTGCCGCAGCAACTTGTTGGTTAATCAGAGCCGTCAACTGGGCTTGAGTCATGTTAACACGTCCAGCAATGATCTTCACATCAAGGGAAACATGAGTGAGGGGAGTTCGTGAAAGTGCGATGACAGAAGAGAGTAAGCACGCAATGTTGCAAACAGTAGTTACTATGTTATCTAACCATACCATGCGCAATGTTCTATGTAATCTAGCAAGTAGGCAATAAAACATAAACCATATCACCTAGAATATCGAGTCTTGCATGTGGAGCGAAGCGTCGTTGTGGATCATTGAGCACTGTAAAGGTTATAGTTTGGTTTTAACAAAAACTTTTTCCCTTATTAAAACCAAGTTCGCTATAACCAATGGCTCTGATACCAATCTGTCACACCCCCAAAATCCACACGCGGAGTATCACCGTTTGGAGGCGTGACTGACCAAGATCAAGCCACCAATCATATTGAACAATGTATGTAGTAATTATAATTCAACCAAACAATATGAAAGGTGATCAAAACAAAAGCATAGTTAAGTGTTTAGCGGAAGCATAATTGTAAAACCCAATGTAAGTATTAAGTACGAAATAAAGTAATGTTTTTAGCGTGGCACACACTGCCATACCCCACAACGACCGCGCCTCCCTGTGCAAGCTCCATGAGTACCTAACGACCTGCAAGGCATGTAGCAACGAATCAACAACAAAGTTGAGCGAGTTCACAGTTGGTTTTTTAGTTATAGCTTTCGTTTGTAAACCAAGTATCATATTAATTCATATCGCGGCCACCCTGACATGTTTGCAAAGCTTAGTGGGTGCTTCCCATGTACTACTAGACCACGCGTATCGACTGCTATGAAAATGTAAGAGGTGCCTTAAGTCAATGTCTATCAGCATTGACCCTTTGCCCATAGTCCATTAGTACACGCATGTCCGACTGGCACAGTGTGAGGTTTGTTAAACCTAATAGTGCTATTAACTAATGACTCACTCGCCATAGGCCTCGGCGATTAAGTCGATAAATGAGGGACTTCAAATGATAGAGTTGATGGTCTTATGGTAGTATGTATCCTGTTGTATGGGGAATACACAAGTTTGTAGTTATCGTTCAGTTCTTTAACCCATTCCCAACCCTTGGGAATCCCATGCCTTGGCTAGAGTGTGAACTCACCTTGGTTTGCTCGGCAGATACACAGAAAGGTTACTTGAGCTATATGTGGTCAACCACGTCCTAACATGGTTACCATACAAGTCAGGTCTAGGCTCAAGTAATGCGCATATGATTACACATAGCTTAACAGGTTATGAACACGTGTTGATCATGGCAAACATATAATACATGTTAACACATAACATATTCATACTTGTACGATTCAAAAGATTGGGCTCGCACAAGTCTAACAGTCTTGTGTGACTCACCCAATAAAGCCCAAGGATACCAGGCCCAAAATCATAAATAGTCCAACAAGTATACGGCCCAACAAACAAACATGAGTCTTGTGCGATCCGGATAGACTTGTGCGATCCGGATGGGTTGTGCGATTGGGATTGGGCTTTGAGGCCCAACCGTGTATTAATTTGTGTGTAGCCCAAGCCTTGTGTGATCGACACCATCTTGTGCGATCCACAAGGTCTTGTGCGATCATGCAAATGTTGTGTTGTACACTGTGTTTAATCAGTTGCACTCTATCACTTGTGTGACCAGACACTTGTTCGATCGGATCAGATCTTGGGCGACCGACAAGCTTGTGTGATTTGTTTTAATAATTCCCTAAAATCATGCAAGACTGTTACTAGTTCCCATCGATTTCGTTTGACCAAATTAACAGTTTCCATAGTTGCAATTTATCAATCAACACAATCAACAGTTTCCATCCAAACCAATAATAGATCAAATCAAGCAATCATCATGTGATTCGTATAAACCCTAATTAATCATAGCCATGAACGATAATCAAACCTTCAATCTGGTTCATTAGATTAGTGAACTTTTATTTCAATATGCAATCCTAACCATCATGCAACCACTCCGATTATCAAATCACAACAGGCGATTATATATATATTCGGTTCTAAATCTAGATCTTGCAATCCTAGTCATATGAATATCATCAAGTACACATGTGAGCCGATTACTATGAACACCAAACCCTAACCGTTTACATCATAAACAAACACCTAACATCCCCAATTCATCATGTAAAACATGTAACCCGACATATCAACAATCATACAATCAAAGTAATACACTAACCGGTTAGAGAGTAGAACAAGGATGATCCAAACCAAAGCTTAGACAGAGATGGGGGTGTTGCCGTCGACTTTGAGAGAGAGAATGAGAAAGATTTAGGGTTTGCTAAACTTGTGTGATTTGGTGGCGTGTAGAATTTATACTAACACCCTAGGTGTTGTGCGAGTTGATGGAGTGGGCCGAACCCAGCTTTGGGCTGCCCTTGGTTCGGATACAAAGAGTGTAGCCCAAATGGCCTTGTGCGACCGAGTGATGTTGTGCGATCGGTTCATTAATATACAATACAATTTGTTACACATATACTAGTGTGATACTTGGTTTCTGGCTCATTCTGTGTCTCAATGCACTGTCTGTCTATGTGTTGAGTTCTATCAGCATTTTCCTGATTTATCAGATTACTGTGCTAACTATGTTTCGTGCATCTTTTGAGTCAAATAAGCTTTCATGCAATAATGGTATGGCATTAAGCAATATGTGATGCACATGTATGTATATGGAAATAATCAGTAAGCCGTTAATTGTAATTCAGCACAGTCATTAAGTACTAATCATGATTAATTAATTGTACGGATACCTGAATTTTTGACAGTTGTCACACTTGACTTCCCGGTCCATGATTTCCATAGGTTCCTCGACAAGCTGTAACTTGTCATCAATTTTCAGTTCTTACAACGGTACTACGAGTGTTTCATCGGACAAACACTTCTTTAGGTTCGAGACATGAAAGACATCGTGAACGTTACCCAATTCATCAAGTAACTCGAGTTTGTAAGCCACTTTACCGATTCTTTCTAGAATTTTGAATGGCCCGACGTAACGTGGATTAAGCTTGCCGCGCTTCCCAAAGAGCACCACACTCTTCCAGGATGAGACTTTCAACATGACACGATCGCCTACAAATGAACTCCAAGGGTTTCCTACACTTATCAGCATAGCTTTTCTGGCGATCACGCACGGCCGCCATACGATTTCTAATCTAAACGATCTTCTCAGAAGTTTCGAGTACAAGTTCCGGACCTTTGATCTGGCTGTCACCCACCTCAGCCCCACATAGCAGAGATTGGCATTTCCGTCCATACAATGCCTCGAATGGAGCCGCCTGGATACTAGAATGGTAACTGTTGTTGTACGAAAACTCTACCAGAGGCAAGTGTTTTTCCCAATCTTTACCGAAGTCGATTACACATGCTCGCAACATGTCTTCAAGTGTCTGAATGGTTCGTTCGGACTTGACCATCCGTTTGAGGGTGATAAGCAGTGCTCATGTCAAGATGGGAGCCAAACGATTTGTGCATTGCCTGCCACAAATCGGATATGAAACGCGAATTCACAATTAGAGATGATAGAGGTTGGCACCCCATGCCTAGAAACCACCTATTTCAAATATATTCCGGCAAGCTGTGAGAACTTGTCAGTTTCCTTGATCGCAAGGAAGTGCGCTGATTTCATGAGACGGTCAAAGATCACCCAAATGGTATCAATTACGTTTTGAGTTCTAGGTAGGCCAGTAACAAAATCCATGGCAATCTGTTCCCATTTCCACATGGGTATTTCCAGTTGCGGAAGCAATCCAGACGGTTTCTGGTACTCCACCTTGACCTTTGCACAAGTCAAGCATTTACTCACATACGTCGCAATGTGGGCTTTCATCTTCGGCCACGAATATAAGACTTTTAGATCCTGATAAATCTTATCAGAACCCAGGTGAACAGAGTATCAAGACTTATCTGCTTCGTCCGTCACAAGCTCTCTAAGGTTTCCGTACAAAGGGACCCATATTCGCTCCATGAAATAGCATATACCGTCAGATCTTTCCACAAGTGGCTTTTCCAAGCCTCGCATGGCTTCGGTTTAAGGTTCTCGTCCGTCAATGCTTCAGCTTGGGTAGAATGGATCTGGTCAGGTAAATTAGAATGGATGGTGAGCTGCAATGCTCGAACTCGTTTAGGCTTCGTTTCCTGGCGACTAAGGGCATCAACTACAACATTAGCCTTGCCTGGATGATACTTGATTGCACAATCATAATCGTTTAAGAGTTCCACCCAACGTCGCTGTCACATGTTCAACTCCTTCTGGTCAAAGATATGCTGAAGGCTCTTGTGGTCGGTATAAATAGTGCATTTAGTACCGTACAAGTAATGCCTCCATATTTTTAGCACAAAAACCACGGCCCCCAACTCCAAGTCGTGAGTTGGGTAATTTTTCTCGTGGACCTTCAATTGTCAAGAAACGTAAGCTATCAGCTTCTCGCTTTGCATCAGTACACAACTGAGATCTTGAATAGAAGCATCACAGTACACCACGAAATCTTCTGTATCCTCAGGTAAGGACAAGATTGGTGCACTGCAGAGTTTTTGTTTCAAAATCTGAAAAGCGTCTTCCTGTTTTGTTCCCCAGGAGTATACAACCCCTTTCTGTGTCAACACGGTAAGTGGTTGAGCAATCCTCGAGAAATCTTTAATAAATCTGCGGTAGTATCCAGCGAGACCAAGAAATTGTTGCACTTCCGAAGGATTCTTTGGTGCCGCCCAATTTCTGATAGCATCGATCTTACTGGGATCCACATGTATTCCCAGTTTGTTAACAATGTGGCCAAGGAAGTGTACTTCTCAAATCCACAAGTCGCACTTAGAAAACTTCACGTAGAGTTACTCCTTCCTCAGAAGCTCCAAGATAAGACGCAAGTGCCGCTCATGGTCCTCCTTGCTTTTAGAATAGACCAGGATGTCATCGATAAACAGAATGACGAAATCGTCGAGATACGGCTTGTACACACGGTTCATGAGGTCCATGAAAATTGCTGGTGCGTTAGTTAACCCGAATGGCATAACCAAAAACTCGTAATGGCCATACCGCGTCTGAAAAGCGGTTTTAAGGACATCCTCCTCTCGGACTCTCATCGAATGTGTCACACCCCGACCACGTAAAACAACAAATCGTGGCGGAAATGTCGGGGAGTGTTGTAACAAAATTATTGTTTCACAACCATGGATACAAAAAGAGTTTCGTTTTATTTATTCATTTAGTAATTTACATTGTTTTAACACGAAATAAACAAGTTACATATCGACTATCACCGTTATTATGTCACTAAGGCCTCGTCCAGATCCTATGTGACTCATGCATCCTAGAAATCAACATCAAGCAACATCACCTGAAACATATGTAAAAACAAAGTCAGTAAAGAAATGCTGGCGAGTACATAGGTTTTATAAGAGTGTCGGATTCAAGCCTAGTTTACATGTTGCAATACCTTATTAAAGACCTTGTTTTGAAAAGAGTATAATATTGCAACATAATTAACCAACTCAAATCAAGCGGGTTATAATTTATAAAACCTCGTAGCCATGATTCTTAACCCAAAAACATTTGTTTTAGTAAACGAAATTGTAAAACATTTCATATTAACTCGTTTAATAAATCTCGTATGGTTTATATTTTTCGAAAACATCGTTATGTGACATCGTTTCAAAATCGTTTACCCAAGTGAACTAAATAACGCCACGGTATGTAATATGTTGAAAACACTTATATATAAGAAATACCAGCTGCGTATCTACCATGTTTTCACCATATTACACCCGTCCCATTATCTAAACACTTAACCAAAAACCAATCCCTTATCCAACTCGTCTAATCTTGTTCAAATCGTTCAAATCGTTTAAATCATCCTCGTTTTAATTGTGAAAACTATATTTGGTCATCTCGCTAATAACATTCAAACCTTTGTGACTCGACTATCTCGCTTCTTGCATTAACAAACCACCAAAGGGTAAGTTAACAATCACAGGTTCAGTCGTTACCCACCTAACCCACACATAACCATGGGTGCAGTCTGATAACGGGATTTGTCAGATCCTGTGGTACCATAACCTAATTGTCACACCCCGACCACGTATAACATAACAAACGTGGCGGAAAACGTCGGGGAGTGTTGTAACAGAATTAATTGTTTCATAACCATGGCATTCAAAGTTGTACTTTATTTATCAACATAAGAGTTACATTGTCTTAAACAGGGAATAAAGAGTTCAGAACATAATTAAAATAGTTCTATCTTTATATTAAGTCTCTAAGGCACAGGTCCGCCCTAGTGTCACGATCATCATCCTATGCAAACGCTCCTGAAAACACATGTGAAAATAGGTACGTCAGCATAAAAATGCCTGTGAGATACATAGGTTTTGTGAAAATAGGATTCATGACTTGTAAGTTTAAGAAAATGTTGAATAAAATTTAGTCATGAATCTTGTAAGTTGTTTTGTTTTGTAAATCATTTAAAAAGCGATAAGATCAGATGATATGTATACATAAAAGAATAATACATGGCTAAATGAATAACCAAGTAAAATGAGTTGTATAAAATAAGTTGTTTGTTAAGCAATGTCTAGTGAAAGATATGTTATTTGTATAAAATGTTATATGTCTTAAATTGAAATGATTCAAATAACGCGACGATATGTAATACCATACAAACACTTATATATATAGGAAGTACCAGCGGCGTATCCACCATGCTTGTATCATATTACACACGCCCCGTTACTTAAATCACTTAAACAAACCACCAATGTACAAAGTCCATGTTTAAACCAATTGTCAAAAAGTCCTTGTATAAGCCATGTCAAATGTTTAAAAGTCCAAATGTAATCAAGTAATGTGTAACAAATGTTATGTATTGTAAGTAAAGTATTGTCACATAGTCCAAATGTAGAATTGTACAAAACAAAGTATTTTGAATATATCAAAAAGTTATGTTTTGCAAAGTAATGCATGTTACATTGATACAAACATTTATGTGGTAAGTTAACGCATACATTCAAGCCTTGAGATAGTCGGATAACCCTTTCAGTAAAGGTTATCAAAAGAAATGTTTTCGGATTCAGTCATTCCTTACATCCAAACAAACACGAGATGTCAGGAATGGGATTTGTCAAGTCCTATGGTACCAGTACTTACTACCGAGCGGCGTAGCTAATGTTAATGAACATATATAAGTCTCGTTTGTGCAAACCAAATGTTATAGCAATTGTATACATGTCATATGAAAACAATGTACTAAGTATGCTAAGTTAACATACAAAGCAGAAAAGTCATGTAAATCAATGTAATGTAAAACAATGTACTAAGTATGCACACAATGGACATACATAGCATGAAATGTAATGTAAAACGATGTACTAAGTATGCACACAATGGACATACATAGCATAAAATGTAATGAAATTATGTACTATAATGTACTAATGAACATAACAAGCATATGATATGAAAGCATGAAAAGCACGAAAGTAACAAGTAGGCACATGTGTTTCACACCAAAACAGTTTGAAAACGGTAAAAGAGGGGTCTATGTACTCACTTAAGATTGCTCAGAAGTCCTAAGATAACCACCAAGCAATGCTAGAGATCACTGAATCAAACGGCACCTAATATAGGTAAATATGTTAATAAACCGGACCTATATCGGAGGATCGGATAGAATGAGGGCTCGTAAACCAAATGAGTATGGGAACTCATGTAGTATGTTTTAACAAAGCCTACATACTAATTGAAACCTAACCTAAGTGCTTATGACCCATTACGACCCGTTTAGGTAGCTTATGCTACTTTAACGCGTCGTTCGCGTGAAACGCGTTCGGACCGCTTAACTAGTCCTATGACAAGTAACATATGCCTTAACATGTATAATATTGTTGTCAAATCAGTTTAGATGTCAAAAGTTATGTTACATATGTTTAAAATGAATTTTGGCATCAAAGGGGTATTTTGGTAATTTACCTAAGGCATATAAACTACCTATCATACAACTACTTAAACGAAGCGACCATAAGGTATAACCTCGGAAGGTTATTCCCTATATACTATGGTCACCTAATGTGTTTGGTCGAATCCTAATGATCGACCAAATGGGTCGGGTTCGAAGGTATAATCGATTTATCAGATCGCTTACCCTTACGACCCTAGACAACGTGGTAATCCGTAGGCATAGTCACAAGGGACTATAACCAACGTGATTACGCTCACGTTGCGAAGTTCAAACGAACTTTGCATTGACCATAAACTTACAAAGGGTCCCCGAATGCTAATCTTGATTCAAGTAGCTCAGGTATGAAACAATGGTTTCAACTTAGAGCTTCTCAAATCAGATTCTTGTGGGTTTTGCAACGAAAGGGGTTGGGTATTTATAGACTTCTTCGAACCGTTAAGATCGTTTCTCAAATAACGTGATCGAATCTCATCCGTACATGTGTTGGAATGTTGTGGTAACTCATTTTGCCCCCACCACAAGAGTTTGACATGTGGCCTTGGCCTTTGGGGGGGGGGTTGAAAGGCTGTTAACAGCTGTTTAAAACATTGACTCTGGTCTGGGAGTCTGACGCGGCCCGCGTAAGGTATGGCCAAACGTTACGCGCCCCGCCTGGCTTGTCTGATCAGAAAACAAGTTTCAAAAATGACAGTTTAGGTCCCTGTTGTGGTCTAAGGCCATTCCCGACACTTCTAAGGCCCGTAAAGCCAACTTTAAGGCCCTAAAATGATTCCTAAACATTGTGGACATGAAACATGCTCAAAAATATGTCGGATGTTGGTTCGTTTGGTCGTACGATCGCGATGATCACTTAATTACGACGGAATGCGCATAAGCGCGAAAAACGATCCAAAATGCCCGACGAATGGATTTTTCTCATGCCAAACACTAAAATAAAATATTTTAGTGCTTACATAAATTTTTGGTTGTCCGGATGTATTCAGAACGTAAGTTATGCGCGAAAATGCAAACTTGTGCACTTTTTGACGCTTTTAGTCCCTGAATGACCCAAAAGTTTATTTTAGCACGCCGAACCCCTCAAAGACTATTTATAAGCTATATAAAGGATATTTAAGGTGTGTTTAACTTATGGTCATGTTCCGGAATGTTCGTTACAGTTCAAATTGGCATACTTTCGCAGTTTGTCAAGTTTAGTGCCTGTAAGCGAATTAACTTGTTTTTGCCATACCAAAGCCTTTAAAACTTATTTATAAGTTATGTAAAGGTTATTTAAGGTATGTTAAGTATATGTTGATGTTCTAGAGTATTTTTCGCATTAAACTGATTACGTTTACGCACCAGTTTGCGTATAACTCTCCAGAAAGCGATATAGAGTTTGAAATTGAATAAAAGTCAAAACATGAAAAATGTAAAACATAACCAGACAAACATTGGGATCAAATAAAATTATTTTATTGATAACTAAATTGTTTACAATGATTTCAATCACAGATGTTACAGTCTCCCCTACTTGTGGAAATTTCGTCCCGAAATTTATTTAGAGGAAACTCGTGGAAAAAGATGCGGATATTTCGCCTTCATTTGATCTTCGCGTTCCCAAGTAAACTCGGGTCCACGTTTAGCTTCCCAGCGAACTTTGACCAAAGGAATGCGCTTGCGTTTGAGCCACTTGACTTCACGTTCCATGATTTCCACTGGCTTCTCAACAAATTTCAGTGTTTTATCAACACGAATTTCGTCAACTAGTATGTGGAAGTTCTCATCAGCTAAACACTTCTTGAGATTAGGCACGTGAAAGGTTGGATGAACATTTCCAAGTTCAGGAGGTAACTCAAGTCTGTAGGCTACCTTACTGATTCTTTCGATGATCTTGAATGGTCCAACGTATCTAGGTGCAAATTTTCCTTTCTTTCCAAATCTGATCACACCTTTCCAAGGTGAGACCTTAAGTAATACTCGATCACCGACTAGAAATTCCAAGGGCTTGCGTTTTGGGTCCGCGTAACTCTTTTGACGGCTTCTAGCTGTCTGAAGGTTATCACGAACTTTCTTAATCTTGTCAGTTGTCTCTAAAATGAGGGCAGGTCCAGTAAGATTAGCCTCACCGATCTCATTCCAGCAGACTGGTGAACGACATTTTCGACCATAGAGAGCCTCGAAAGGAGCCATGTTGATGCTGGTGTGATAACTGTTGTTGTAGGAGAATTCAATCAACGGAAGATGTGAATCCCAACTACCATCAAAATCGATCACACAAGCTCTAAGCATATCCTCCAAAGTCTGGATTGTTCTTTCAGATTTACCATCCGTTTGCGGATGATAAGCTGTGCTCAGATTAAGTTGGGTCCCCATAGCAGATTGCATGGTTCTCCAAAAATGGGAAGTGAAGCGAGCATCTATGTTAGAAATGATGTTCAAAGGAACACCATGTCGAGCTACAATTTCATCCACATAGATTTTAGCAAGTTTGTCAGCAGAAAAATCCTCACAGATTGGCAAGAAATGTGCTGACTTAGTAAGACGATCAACAACTACACAGATGACATCATGACCTTTCTTTGTGCGCGGAAGTTTAGTAATGAGATCCATAGTAATCTTTTCCCATTTCCAAACTGGGATCTCTGGTTGCACCAATAAACCCGAAGGACGTTGATGTTCACCCTTAACCTTAAGACAAGTAAGGCATTTTGATACGTATAAGGCAATGTCTTTCTTCATACCAGGCCACCAATACTGAATACGAAGATCCTTATACATCTTATCTGAGCCAGGATGAACAGAATAACGAGACTTATGGGCTTCATCCATAAGCAAGGTGCGAAGGTTATCTTGGCTTAGGACCCACAAACGGTCCATGAAGTAATACGATCCATTGTCTTTCCGTTCCAGAGCAGGTGTTATGTGATAAGGAAATTCCTTATCCATCAAACCTTGTGAAACACAAGATTGTTGAGCCTGAGAAATGCTGGCTTGGATATCAGATCGAGCTTGGATAACAGATTGAACACGAACACAATGAAGCTTAGTATGTTCCTTACGACTCAATGCATCGGCTACGACATTCGCCTTACCAGGATGGTAGCGAATTTCACAGTCATAGTCGTTTAGAAGCTCGACCCAACGTCGTTGCCTCATGTTGAGTTCTTTCTGATTGAAGATATGTTGAAGACTTTTGTGGCCGTGAAAACCACACATTTTGTTCCGTACAAATAGTGTCTCCAGATCTTAAGAGCGAAGACAACTGCACCTAACTCAAGATCATGAGTGGTGTAGTTTTTCTCATGTATCTTCAACTGCCTCGATGCTTGTTCCTTTGCATCAGAACACAGCCAAGACCCAATTTAGATGCATCACAATAAACGACGAAATCATCATTGCCCTCAGGCAAAGTCAGAACAGGAGCGTCGCAAAGTTTTTGTTTCAAGTTTTGAAAAGCTTCCTCTTGTTTGAATCCCCAATCAAAGGGCTTGTTCTTCTGAGTTAGAGTAGTTAGAGGAACTACAATCTTCGAGAAGTTTTCAATGAAGCGGCGGTAATAACCCGCAAGTCCAAGGAAAGAACGAACTTCAGTAGGAGTAGTAGGCGTATCCCAATCCTTGATCGCACTGATCTTGGAGGGATCTACATGAATACCTTGTTCGTTGAAAATATGTCCTAAAAATTGAACTTCTTTAAGCCAGAATTCACACTTGGACAATTTGGCAAAAAGTTGCTCATGATCAGCTCGCGTCTTGGAGTAAATCAAGATGTCGTCAATAAAAACAATGATGAACTGATCCAAATAAGGCTTGCAGACCCTATTCATTAAGTCCATGAAAACAGCAGGAGCATTCGTCAAACCGAATGGCATGATTGTGAACTCATAATGCCCATAACGAGTGCGGAACGCTGTCTTGGGAATATCTTCTTCATGCACCCGAAGTTGATGATATCCAGATCGCAGATCAATCTTCAAAAAATAAGAAGCTCCCTGTAACTGATCAAAGAGATCATCGATGCGAGGTAGGGGATATTGATTCTTGATGGTAAGCTTGTTAAGCTCACGATAATCGATACACATCCTAAAAGATCCATCCTTCTTCTTGACAAAAAGAACGGGAGCACCCCAAGGTGAAAAGCTAGGATGGATAAAACCTTTGTCAGAGAGTTCCAGAAGCTGCTTAGCCAACTCCTGCATCTCAGACGGTGCAAGACGATATGGAGATCTGGCAATGGGATTTGCACCAGGTACGAGATCAATACGGAACTCGACTTGGGGTGCTGGAGGTAGACCAGGTAAATCTTCAGGGAACACTTCAGAATAATCCCGTACAATAGGAATATCTTGAATAGACTTACCCTTGCCTTTATCTGCTGTGACATGTGCCAAAAAGGCCACATAGTTCTTTCGTAGATACTTCCGAGCTTTAAAACAAGACATGAGGTTGAGACCACCAGTAGGTTTCTCACCATGAACCTGTAGGATCTCCCCTGTCCAAAGTGGCACACGAACAATCTTCTCAAAACAAACTACCTCTGCGCGATGCTTGGCTAACCAATCCATACCCACAATAACGTCAAAGCTTCCGAGTTGCATAGGCGTGAGGTCAATAGGAAAAAGATGGTCGTTAAGGTTCAACTGGCAGTTGCGAAGAACAGAATCAAGAACAATGGGTTCACCATTAGCAACCTCAACTATCAAAGGTTTACCTAGTTTAGTTCTAGACACACGAAGTAATGGCTCAAAAGATAATGACACGAAACTCTTATCGGCACCCGAATCAAAAAGAACAGTTGCAGGCTGATTATCAACAAAGAACGTACCGTTCACCACTTCATTTGCTACCTGTGCCTCTTGTGCGTTCATGTTGAAGACTCGACCTCGAGCCTGAGCCTGATTTGGATTCTGATTCTGGTTGGCTAGCCTTGGGCACCGGTTTCTGTAGTGGGTCAGATCCCCACAATTGTAGCACGAACCAGGAGGAAAATGAGGTCGTGCAGCTTGACCTTGTTGCTGAGCAAGAGGCTGAGCAACTTGTTGGGCTTGGTTCTGAACTGCCTGATTCTGGTTAACAGGAATGCGACAAGTAGCGGCAAGATGACCAATTATCCCACAGTTAGTGCAATGACGACATTGGATATGTGGTAGGTGATGGCCGTTACACCTGTTTCACAAAGGTGCATTGCCAAGATAAGACTTCTTGGCTAGTGGTTGCGCAGGCTGATTTGGTGCAGCTTGGGCCTGTGCAGTAACGGCATAGTTTTGGGAAGCCTTTCGCTTCCTAGAACCCTTTGAGGAACCAGAATTCTTTCCATTCTTGTTTTGACCTTTCTTGCTATCCCCCTTGTCAGACGCCTGCTTCTTACCCTTGTCACCCTTTTTATGCAGCTTTCCCGTTCAAACCTGCGACTCAGTCAATGTCGCTGCTAACTCGATCGCCTGACGGAGTGTGGCAGGGTTACTACCAGTAATGATGTCTTGCACTGAGTCAGGTAGGCCGTCGATGTACCTTTCGATAGCCTTGTCGAGTGGGGTAACCATTGTTGGGCAAAGCAGACTCAACTCCTCAAACCTCTCAGTATACGCCCTATGCTCGCCACTATCTTGTTTCAAGTCATCAAACTCTTTCTCCAAAGCTCGCTGTTCATGACGAGGACAGAACTCCCTCATCATAAGGGCCCTAAGTTCAGCCCAAGTTTGTGCTAGAGCAACTTCTGCACCACGGTCTCTCATAACCCCATTCCACCATGTGAGAGCCCTCTTCTGAAACACACTCGAAGAAAACTCGACCTTGTGATTGTCAGGACACTGCACGTGGCGGAAAGTATTCTCAATGCTCTCGAACCATTGAAGAAGCCCAGTCGCTCCCTCAGAACCACTAAACTTGAGTGGTTTAGCCGAGTTAAAATCCTTGAATTTGCATGGAGCATTGTTGTTGTTGTTGGCTTGGTTCCATTGAGCAAAGAGGTTTGGGAATTGAGCAGCCATCAGCTGCGCAATGATTTCTGCCAGTTCGGCAGTCGCTATCTGGTTTTCGCGTCGAGGAGGCATTCTAAAAGAGGAAACATGAAAGGAAACGAGTGAGATAATTGGATGAAGAGAATGAGATGAAACAAAATCAACAAAAGCAAAGATGGTGGTCATTTGTCCGCATCACAAAGCAAACAAATGACACACAGTGACTAATCAAAGTAAATGGGTCAAAAATAATGTATCGCGAAGACATGCTCGCCTATAAGTGAACACTCACCCCAAGAGTTCCCAGGTAAGAGTGACTGGTCCGATTATGTGGATTTGTACGAACACTCTAGCCTTAGACAGAAAACCCACGGTACAGGCATTCACCCTTCCAGTTTGCACGTGTTCACATTATTTAAAACCCAAAACCTTGACGAGATTTTGAAAACTCAAAGGGGTTCAAAACCTTATAACAGAGGGTTCAAAACCTTACAATAGAGGGTTCAAAACCTTGTAATAAATTATTCAAAAACAGAAGATTGTTTTTCAAAAATCGTTTCGGAAAATTTGGTTTTTGTTTTGATAATCACCTAAGGATAGGTGATGTGCATGTTTTAAGAACTAAACACAAGATAACTTGTGTTAGGGTCCTGGAAAGGTTATAGTCTTGGTCAAAGCATTACTAATAACCTAATTCCCTATAACCATTGGCTCTGATACCAACTCTTCTGGCACACCCCGACCACGTATAACATAACAAACGTGGCGGAAAACGTCGGGGAGTGTTGTAACAGAATTAATTGTTTCATAACCATGGCATTCAAAGTTGTACTTTATTTATCAACATAAGAGTTACATTGTCTTAAACAGTGAATAAAGAGTTCAGAACATAATTAAACTAGTTCTATCTTTATATTAAGTCTCTAAGGCACAGGTCCACCCTAGTGTCACGATCATCATCCTATGCAAAAGCTCCGGAAAACACATGTGAAAATAGATACGTCAGCATAAAAATGCCTGTGAGATACATAGGTTTTGTGAAAATAGGATTCATGACTTGTAAGTTTAAGAAAATGTTTAATAAAATTTAGTCATGAACCTTGTAAGTTGTTTTGTTTTGTAAATCATTTAAAAAGCGATAAGATCAGATGATATATATACATAAAAGAATAATACATGGCTAAATGAATAACCAAGTAAAATGAGTTGTATAAAATAAGTTGTTTGTAAAGCAATGTCTTGTGAAAAATATGTTATTTGTATAAAATGTTATATGTCTTAAATTGAAATGATTCAAATAACGCGACGATATGTAATACCATACAAACACTTATATATATAGGAAGTACCAGCGGCGTATCCACCATGCTTGTATCATATTACACACGCCTCGTTACTTAAATCACTTAAACAAACCACCAATGTACAAAGTCCATGTTTAAACCAATTGTCAAAAAGTCCTTGTATTAGCCATGTCAAATGTTTAAAAGTCCAAATGTAGTCAAGTAATGTGTAACAAATGTTATGTATTGTAAGTAAAGTATTGTCACATAGTCCAAATGTAGAAATGTACAAAACAAAGTATTTTGAATATATCAAAAAGTTATGTTTTGCAAAGTAATGCATGTTACATTGATACAAACATTTATGTGGTAAGTTAACGCATACATTCAAGCCTTGAGACAGTCGGATAACCCTTTCAGTCTAGGTTATCAAAAGAAATGTTTTTGGATTCAGTCATTCCTTACATCCAAACAAACCCGAGATGTCAGGAATGGGATTTGTCAAGTCCTATGGTACCAGTACTTACTACCGAGCGGCGTAGCTAATGTTAATGAACGTATATAAGTCTCGTTTGTGCAAACCAAATGTTATAGCAATTGTATACATGTCATATGAAAACAATGTACTAAGTATGCTAAGTTAACATACAAAGCAGAAAAGTCATGTAAATCAATGTAATGTAAAACAATGTACTAAGTATGCACACAATGGACATACATAGCATGAAATGTAATGTAAAACGATGTACTAAGTATGCACACAATGGACATACATAGCATAAAATGTAATGAAATTATGTACTATAATGTACTAATGAACATAACAAGCATATGATATGAAAGCATGAAAAGCACGAAAGTAACAAGTAGGCACATGTGTTTCACCCCAAAACAGTTTGAAAACGGTAAAAGAGGGGTCTATGTACTCACTTGAGATTGCTCAGAAGTCCTAAGATAACCACCAAGCAATGCTAGAGATCACGGAATCAAACGGCACGTAATATAGGTAACTATGTTAATAAACCGGACCTATATAGGAGGATCGGATAGAATGAGGGCTCGTAAACCAAATGAGTATGGGAACTCATGTAGTATGGTTTAATAAAGCCTACATACTAGTTGAAACCTAACCTAAGTGCTTACGACCCATTACGACCCGTTTAGGTAGCTTATGCTACTTTAACGCGTCGTTCGCGTGAAACGCGTTCGGACCGCTTAACTAGTCCTTTGACAAGTAACATATGCCTTAACATGTATAATATTGTTTTCAAATCAGTTTAGATGTCAAAAGTTATGTTACATATGTTTAAAATGAATTTTGGCATCAAAGGGGTATTTTGGTAATTTACCTAAGGCATATAAACTACCTGTCATACAACTACTTAAACGAAGCGACCATAAGGTATAACCTCAGAAGGTTATTCCCTATATAATATGGTCACCTAATGTGTTTGGTCGGATCCTAATGATCGACCAAATGGGTCGGGTTCGAAGGTATAAGTGATTTATCAGATCGCTTACCCTTACGACCCTTGACAACGTGGTAATCAGTAGGCATAGTCACAAGGGACTATAACCAACGTGATTACGCTCAATTTGCGAAGTTCAAACGAACTTCGCATTGTCCATAAACTGGTCATTGCAGAAAGTCAAACAAAGTTTGTCTTTCAGACTCGAAAAGCAATAAAAGAACGAAGGAATACTTACAAAGGGTCCCCGAATGCTAATCTTGATTCAAGTAGCTCAGGTATGAAACAATGGTTTCAACTTAGAGCTTCTCAAATCAGATTCTTGTGGGTTTTGCAATGAAAGGGGTTGGGTATTTATAGATTTCTTCGAACCGTTAAGATCGTTTCTCGAATAACGTGATCGAATCTCATCCGTACATGTGTTGGAATGTTGTAGTAACTCATTTTGCCCCCACCACAAGAGTTTGACATGTGGCCTTGGCCTTTGGGGGGGTTGAAAGGTTGTTAACAGCTGTTTAAAACATTGAATCTGGTCTGGGAGTCTGACGCGGCCCGCGTAAGGTATGGCCAAACCTTACGCGCCCCGCCTGGCTTGTCTGATCAGAAAACAAGTTTCAAAAATGACAGTTTAGGTCCCTGTTGTGGTTTAAGGCCATTCCCGGCACTTCTAAGGCACGTAAAGCCAACTTTAAGGCCCTAAAATGATGCCTAAACATTGTAAACATGAAACATGCTCAAAAATATGTCGGATGTTGGTTCGTTTGGTCGTACGATCGCGATGATCGCTTAATTACGACGGAATGCGCATAAGCGCGAAAAACGATCCAAAATGCGTGTCGAATGGATTTTTCTCATGCCAAACACTAAAATAAAATATTTTAGTGCTTACATAAATTTTTGGATGTCCGGATGTATTCAGAATGTAAGTTATGCGCGAAAATGCAAACTTGTGCGCTTTTTGACGCTTTTAGTCCCTGAATGACCCAAAAGTTTATTTTAGCACACCGAACCCCTCAAAGCCTATTTCTAAGCCATATAAAGGATATTTAAGGTGTGTTTAACTTATGGTCATGTTCCGGAATGTTCGTTACAGTTCAAATTGGCATACTTTCGCAGTTTGTCAAGTTTAGTCCCTGTAAGCGAATTAACTTGTTTTTGCCATACCAAAGCCTTCAAAACTTATTTCTAAGTTATGTAAAGGTTATTTAAGGTATGTTAAGTATATGTTGATGTTCCGGAGTATTTGTCGCATTAAACTGATTACGTTTACGCACCAGTTTGCGTATAACTCTCCAGAAAGCGATATAGAGTTTGAAATTGAATAAAAGTCAAAACATGAAAAATGTAAAACATAACCAGACAAACATTGGGATCAAATAACATTGTTTTATTGATAACTGAATTGTTTACAATGATTTCAGACACAGATGTTACACTAATATTGGTCGGTTCGGCCAAAATTAATAAATGTTATTCGTTATGTAACTACAACCAACAAGTTCGTTCACATTATCGAAATCGTTATTAGTTTAGTATAAACCATCTTAATCATTTTTGAAACCATCGTTAAAATATCGAAATCATTTTGATACATATGAATCACCCCAAAGCAATTGAAAACAGTAAAATAGGGGAACTATGTACTCACATGAAGTGCAAAGTATCCACAATTGATAGAACTTCAACAAACTCAAGTAAACCAGAGAAATCAAGCAGCACCTAGTAATCGAATCACTAGTCAAACAATCGACACCTCAATCGGAAGATCGGATAGAATGAGGTCTCGTAAACCAAATGAGTGTTGGAACTCATGTGATATGGTTTAACAAAGTCTACATTCTAGATCGGAACCTAACCTAAGTGCTTTCGACCCGTTAGGACCCATTAAGGTAGCTTACGCTACTTTAACGCGTCGTGTGCACATAAGAGCATTCGGACCGCCTAACTGTAACACCCTAGTTTCTATTTAACGGTTTTACATGTAAATACCAACAATTAGATGTGTAGTTAAGACTACACATACTATAAAAATATGGATTTATTAAAACTTTTTCGGAAATCAAAAGTTATTCGACATAACGTGATCAGATTCGTCGTTTAAAATTTATGACGATGCAAAGTACGGAAGCATGTATCTTTATCGTGTTCGGTTCTTCGGTGAGCTTGATCGTCTTCCGGCATCCAAAGAGTACCTACATTTCATAAACATGAAATGCTTTAGTCATACGGGGTTTAAAACGTATCTAAACGAGTCCGGGAAACAAAACTGATAAATATTTCTGTACAGGGTCCACCGTAAATTACGGTGGATACCGTAATTTACGGTAGCCCCTGTTTTGATATTTTTCCACCGTAAGTCAGTAGAGAACTGGCATAAAGATTTCAGCCCCATCGTAACTTACGGTGGGCATCGTAAGTTACGGTGGCCCCTGTATCATATTCTTCCATTTTGCCATTTTTGACACGAAAACTTTCGTATCTTTCAATCCGCTTGTCCGTTTGACCTACCGTTTCTTCCTATGTGTTTGTAATTTGATTCTCCATCATATGGATTTAAAATCCAACATCCGGATTAACAAAATTTAAGACTTTTAAGTCTTAGGCTTATTACCCTTTTTACCAAATTTTGACCCGTTCGATTTTTATCCAACAAACAAGTTTGTTTGACCCTTATTTCTCATAAACCTATTAAATTCAATGATGTTTAACATATTAGGTTCCAATTACAGGTTTATATACCTTCTTAATCCTATTTTCACTCATATGCTTACTTTGACCCGTTAAGGGTATTTAAGCATATTTTAAGCACCAATCGCTTTCATTCGTTTCTAAATACATATGTCCACATTTCTTATCAAATGACCTCCCACCACGACTATATGTGTGTTGGATTTAATGTGGATATCTACATGTTCCAAATTTTACCCCTCGGATTACCTTTTTACGGCAAAGACTTATATAAAGTCATTCGACCCAAGAATTTACATCTTTCACTATCTTTTCTTATTCTAAGCATTTCTTTACTCATAAAACTCGTTTTCGAACCTCTTGCAAGGTTCGTTTGTTCGAATTAGCTTACAAGGGCAATTTGGTTAATTTTTATCCTTCTTTTACTAATAAAAACTTTTAATTACTTGTTTGACCCAAAATCCAACCTTTTAACTATAATCTTATTTATAAACCCATGTGCTTCTAAAACACCATAATCATAACTCAATTTATTCGGTTTACCTAAAAGATAACCGAATAACTATATTTTAATCTTGTCTAACTCTTATAGAATCTCAAGTTCTACATGATGAGTTGAATCGTTATACATACCTGGCTCGGATCAATATATTGACCCGTTGCAATACCTTGACTTAGTAGCCGTTAAGCAATAGCGATGTGCGTATCCATTTGATATTTATTCCTATAATCATGTAGCTCGACAAACCATTAGTCGATATTGTCAAAGGGTGATAATTTCACCTTTTGACCCGTTTATTTACCTAGTGATCTTCGTCACTTCAACTAAATGCCAATTTCATGTATTAAGCTAATTTAAAGTCTACTAGCGAGCATACGAAATCAAGCATAACGTAATGGAATCGTAGTTACGTACCTTTTAAGCATCCTTTTCAACCGCGTATTTCCACCAGCTTGTCCACTTGACGATCCGGATTCCTCGCCTAAAGAGTTCAATTCACAAACCGTTTAGAACCCTTTTTATAAGTCTTACGCACAATTTGCCACTCAAATCAAATATGCGTTTTTAGTCCGAATTTTTCAACATTTCTTTTCTCTTAGGCATTATATCAAACACCTATTGAGCATGATTTCACATAATTCACAATCAAGTTATTGACTAACTATTTAGCCAAGATTTAAGCATCATGTCACATGTTCATGTCAAATTTTTATATAAAAAATTCTGGATTTTTCTTCATGAAGCCCAAATACACTAGGTTAACAAAGATAATCCTAGTCTTTAACATAATTCTACAAAACCCACTTGACACATGAGTGTATGATCATGAAGCTATAACTCACCTTTAGTCACTTAATCACATGCTACTAACTAGGTTAATTATTCCTAGTTACTTTAACGGGTTCGGGAAGTTATAACCCGTTATGTTTTAAGTCCAATTAATTTGGGCTTTTTATATACTTCGTTTTCTCAAAGTATTTATTTTCCTTTTTAATTAATATTAGGTTTATTTATTTAAGTCCTAATATTTACCGGGTTAAATTTTACCACTAACGTTATTTTACCCGTTCGTCACTATTAACGAGGTTTGATTACTAAACCCGTTTTCGGGGTGTTACAAGTCTACCCCCTTAAAGTGGTTTCGTCCTCGAAACCTTTTCTTACATAGTTCATTGAGTTTAAACGTAATGTATTTGATCTGAGATATCTTTTAAACATTACTTATATTTTTAACCAATTGTTCGTATTACCAGATAAGTATGGTAACATCTTTTTGGTCACTAATTGTCTACGTATCTCATACGACATAGTGCAACTTGAAATAACGTAATCTCGTTATTTCCACTAGTTTAGTTAACTTACGATATCCATCGCTTTCATATACTATCGAATTCTTTATGAATCCGTTACTTTGACCCATTTAAAGGTCTTTAGTGAAATCTTTCACTTTTTGCAACAAATTCTTTTGTTTTCAAATTTATTTATTCGGTTCAGTTATACCGAATCTACCGCTTACAAGCAAACCAAATTTCTTGATTTGAATTACTGACCTTAACTGGTCTCACTAAGTAGACTTATTAGTCTGGTTATTTCTACCGCTCGCTTGGTTATAATGTGATTCTACCTCACATTGCATTTCTTGACCGTGATCATGTCACATCATGTTTAATTTATATCAACCTTTTATTTTCGAAAAACATCACTTTTTCGAATATATCGTCTTGCGCTTATTAGTGTCAAGACTTGTATCCTTCATGCTTACTATTTGAATTCCTATCAGAATTTATATTTGTAAAAACGTTATTTCTTACTAAAACCAAAGTTTTAGTTTTAGGATCTTCTCTTTAACTTTTGTCAGAATTATAGATATTGACAGTCCATAATTTATTCTTTTACAGTCTTAGTTTTATGTGGGGATTCTCAACTGATTCCCTTGCTTTATCTAATTGACCCGTAGGTTTTTATCGCTTAGCCTTATGGGCTACTTTGATTAGACTTTCACCTCTTTAGGGTGAAGTCCTTATAATTTCTTTCTAATCATGACCTGTGGTTCGTTTTAGTCTCGTAGACCTTTCCATTGTTTATAACCCCAAAGGTTAGGTTAATCCTGTAGATCATTCCTTACTCATGTCATTATTAAAATACATGTTTGGTGTCAAGGCATTCCTATTTTTGTTTAAAATCATTTATTTTCGCCTTGGTATTTTCTTTGACCTTGACCGTAGTCTAAGGCTGTCACACCCCCAAAATCCACACGCGGAGTATCACCGCTTGGAGGCGTGACTGACCAGGATCAAGCCACCAATCATATCAAACATAATAAGTATTAAATGTAATTTAAACCAAACGATATGAAAGGTGTTCAAACAAAACATGTTATGTGTATAGCAGAAGCATAAAATGTAAACCCAACGTAAGTAATAAGTTCAAATGTTTAAATGTGTTATCATAAGTTCCACAATCCGTGCCCACAACGACCGCATCTCCCGTGCAAGCTCCAAATGTACCTATGGTCCTGCAAGGCATGTAATAGAGAGTCAACAACTAGTTGAGCGAGTTCACAGTTGGTTATTCAGTTATAGTGTTCGTATTGTAATTCGTAAGTTCGTTCAGTAATCATGCAATGTATGTAATGGTATCGCGGCCCTCCAGGCATGTTTGCGAAGTTTAGTGGGGGTTTCCCATGTTTTCTAGACTAGGTATATTTGTATCGCGGCCACCCGGCATGTTTGCGAAGATTAAAGTATAGTTCGCGGCCATTCTAGGCATGTTTGCGAAGATTGTTCTAGTATCGCGGCCAATCCCGGCGTGTTTGCGAAGAGAGAGTATATGTATCACTAGTCTAGCAGTATCTACTAATAACCTTCCCCTCCCGAGGAATAATTCCATTAATCATGTAAGTATAAAAATCATTCAACCCATTCCCAACCCCGGGAATCCCATGCCTTGGTAAGAGTGTGAACTCACCTTGGGTTTGCTCGGTATGCTAAGTATGTGCTCAAAGTAAATCAATCACATCCTAAAGTACGCACGTATACAATAATCAGTTTGTGTTCACGTATAAGTACACAGTCGATAAGCAAGTAGCAGATGGCACGTATTTAAGATCATACACAGGATGGTTACACTTAACAGCAGTTAACTAACCCGGTTAACTTCTAAACAGAATTCAAGTAGGTTACTGTGCTGATTACACATTTGGCGAAACACACATATTGGCGAAACACATATGTTGGCGAAACACACATGTTGGCGAAACACATTCTGTTTCGTCGTGGTCTCCTTTGGCGAAACAGAATTCTAATTCGTCGATTGCCCTTGGCGAAACACTTTCTGTTTCGCCAAGAGATCTGTTTCGTCAAACCTGTTACGGGGTGAAGTCAGTTACGTAACTTAGGTACATGCAGAAACCCTAACAGCCGTCATCATCAAGTAGCAATCACACAGAAATCATTTAGCACAGAATCATCATAACACAATCATTACAGAATCATCGTCTAGCATGAACCCTAGTTTTAAACGTATATCAAACCGATTAACATACAACATCACATCATCGAGCCCCTATCCAGATACTAACGTGCATTCAGAATCAGAACATATTAACAACATCCAGAACCGAGTATTCGATCGTATTAAGTTTCGCATAGAATTACGCATCCGATTAACCATGTATATCGAAATCAAGAACATCATACACATATATTCATAACCGTTTCATAAATCAAGTATTTACATAAACATATAACGAATAATCAGAACATCAATGAAACCGAGTTAACGAACTCGCACTCACCGAGATGAACGGAATAATAGCTAGATCGATTACGGGGAGATTCGAGGACACGTAATTGCCGTCACAGAGAGAAGGGAGCTCTAGGGTTTCGGTTGTGGTGATGAGTGTCACGAATGAAACAGTTCTGTGAGATATAACTCACGTAACCGAGTTGGGCCCGTAACTGGGCTTTGCGAATTACTGGGCCGGCGAAACAGATGTTTCGTCGAGAAGATTGTTGGCGAAACAATCCTGTTTCGTCGAGATGAACTTGGCGAATCCCACTTGTGTTTCGTCGGGTTGTTTTAAGGTTTACTAGTTTAAGTTTTTCAAACAGTATACATGTTATACAATCACACAAAACCATGCAAACACAATAGTTTATTATAACACGAGTGTACAGTTACAAGTTAGTCAAGTCAATCAACTAAATAGTCAAAGTCAACGTGCATTTAATGCGAAAGTGAAAGTCGGAAACTCGAGTTGTCACATTATCCCCAACTTGAAAGAAATTTCGTCCCGAAATTTAGCATGTAGTTACTGAGGAAGCTAGTGGTGTGACGTTGTTTACCTGTATCGTATCGCGGCTCCCCGAGCAGGTTTGCGAAGATTACTGGTTTTCCTGGGGTGTCACATTATCCCCCCGTTGATTTGGAATTTCGTCCCGAAATTCTGTAGTAGCTTCGGCCTCAGTAGTGGTTGCTTGGTTTCCGAATAACTGGGGATATTTGAGTTTCATCTGATCTTCGCGTTCCCAGGTGAACTCTGGGCCACGGCGGGAGTTCCAACGAACTCGTACAAGGGGTATTCTGGTGTTCTTGAGGACCTTAACATCCTCGTCCGTGATTTCAACAGGTTCCTCGACGAATCGTAACTGTTCATCAATAGTGAGCTCTTTCAGAGGAACTATGTGGGTCTCATCTGACAGGCACTTCTTCAGATTCGACACGTGAAAGACGTTGTGAACTGCACTGAGTTCAGCTGGTAAGTTCAATCTGTAGGCCACCCTGCCTATCTTCTCAATGATTTCGAATGGTCCAACGTATCGTGGATTGAGTTTTCCGCGTTTGCCAAAACGAACCACACCCTTCCAGGGTGAAACTTTGAGTAGCGCTCGATCCCCAACTTGGAATTCGAGTAGTTTCCTGTCTTTATCGGCGTATGCTTTCTGACGGTCACGAGCTGCCGCCATGCGTTGTCGTATTTGAGCAATCTTTTCAGTAGTATCAACTACCATTTCTGGACCTGTGATCTGACTGTCACCCACCTCTGCCCAACAAAGAGGTGACCGGCATTTACGCCCGTACAATGCCTCGAATGGAGCAGCTTTAATGCTGGTGTGGTAGCTGTTGTTGTACGAAAATTCCACAAGTGGCAGATGTTTTTCCCAACCATTGCCAAAGTCGATTACGCATGCCCGAAGCATGTCTTCTAGAGTTTGAATAGTGCGCTCAGACTGCCCATCCGTCTGAGGATGATAAGCTGTGCTCATGTCTAAACGAGAGCCAAAAGATTTGTGCATTGCTTGCCATAGTTCTGAAGTAAAACGTGCGTCACGATCAGAGATAATAGAGGTTGGCACCCCGTGCCTCGAAACCACTTCTTTTAAGTAGATGTCTGCTAAGGTAGAGAACTTGTCTGTTTCTTTAATAGCCAGGAAGTGAGCAGACTTTGTGAGTCGATCCACGATCACCCAAATAGTATCATTTCCGCGCTGGGATCTAGGTAAGCCAGTAACAAAATCCATGGAAATTTGTTCCCATTTCCATTGTAGTATCTCAGGTTATTGAAGTGGACCTGAAGGTTTCTGATATTCTGCTTTAACTCTCGCATAAGTCAGGCACTTGCTAACGTATGTGGCTATGTGGGCCTTCATGCTAGGCCACCAGTATGTAGTTTTGATATCGTGGTACATTTTATCCGAACCTGGATGTACCGAGTAGCGAGACTTATGAGCTTCATCCATTACAAGCTCGCGTAGGTTACCATAGAGTGGGACCCAGATGCGTCCCGTTACGTAATAAGCACCATCTTCCTTCTGTTCTAAGCGTTGCCTTGAGCCACGTAGGGCTTCAGCCCTGACGTTTTCCGGTTTCAATGCTTCTACCTGAGCATTTCGTATCTGGGAAGGAAGACTAGACTGTATAGTGAGTTGTAAAGCTCGCACGCGCTTAGGCGCGGTGTCCTTTCGACTGAGGGCGTCAGCCACAACATTGGCTTTGCCTAGGTGGTACCTGATCGAGCATTCGTAGTCATTTAGCAGTTCGACCCATCGTCGTTGTCGCATACTCAGTTCCTTCTGTTTGAAGATATGTTCGAGGCTTCTGTGATCAGTGTAGATAGCACATTTGGTACCATACAGGTAGTGTCTCCATATCTTCAGTGCAAAAACAACCGCTCCCAGCTCTAGATCGTGAGTAGTGTAGTTCTTTTCATGAACTTTGAGTTGACGTGAGGCGTAGGCTATGACTTTATCCCGCTGCATCAATACACAACCAAGACCCTGAATGGATGCGTCGCAGTAAACCACAAAATCATCGGTGCCTTCCGGTAATGAGAGGAAAGGTGCGCTACAAAGTCTATCCTTTAAGTGTTGAAACGCTGTTTCCTGTGCATTACCCCAACGATAAACAACACCCTTTTGCGTCAGTAGTGTAAGCGGTTGAGCAATCTTCGAGAAGTCTTTGATGAACCGTCTATAATAACCCGCCAAACCCAAGAATTGGCGTATTTCGGTTGGTGTGCGAGGTGCAGGCCAGTTCTTGATCGAATCTACCTTGGATGGATTAACATGAATCCCATCCTTGTTGACCACGTGGCCTAGAAAGTGGACTTCACGAAGCCAGAAGTCACATTTGGAAAACTTAGCGTATAGCTGTTCCGTTCGAAGAAGTTCCAAAATAAGTCGTAAGTGTTGCTCGTGTTCCTCCTGACTCTTCGAATAAATCAGGATGTCGTCGATGAAAACAATGACGAACTTGTCAAGATAAGGTTTGCACACCCTGTTCATAAGATCCATGAAAACCGCAGGCGCGTTCGTTAACCCGAAAGGCATGACCAGAAACTCATAATGGCCGTAGCGTGTTCTGAATGCTGTTTTGGAGACGTCCTCATCCCGGACTCTCAGTTGGTGATAACCTGACCTCAGATCAATCTTCGAGTAATAACTCGACCCTTGCAACTGGTCGAATAAGTCGTCGATACGTGGAAGAGGATAGCGATTCTTCACAGTTACCTTGTTCAATTCGCGGTAGTCTATACACATGCGGAAGGTACCGTCCTTCTTCTTTACAAATAATACCGGAGCTCCCCAAGGCGAAGAGCTAGGACGTATGAAACCCTTTTCCAAGAGTTCTTGCAGCTGCTTAGACAGTTCTTCCAGTTCCGTTGGAGCTAAGCGATAAGGTGCTCGAGCTATAGGTGCTGCTCCTGGAGCTAGCTCGATCTGAAATTCGACCTGACAATGAGGCGGTAACCCAGGTAACTCTTCAGGAAACACTTGAGGAAAATCGCGTACAACTGGAATATCCTCAATCTTTTTCTCTTTCTTCGATGTATCCGTAACGAGTGCTAAAACAGCTGTGTGGCCCATTCGTAAACACTTCTGAGCCTTCAAGAAGGATATGATGCCACTCACGACACCACTCTTGTCGCCTTGAACTTCGAGAGGTTCTTTGCCAGAACGAGGAATACGAATGATCTTCTCCTTGCATAGGATCTCTGCTTGCTGTTGAGATAACCAATCCATACCAATGACGATGTCGAAACTACCCAGAGTTATAGGAATGAGGTCGATAGAGAAAGTCTGGCCAGCGAGGATAAGATTACAACCTTGAACTATGTGTGTGGCCTCTAAACTCTTACCGTTAGCTAACTCTACGACATGTTTGGTGTTTAAGGGAGTTGGTTCACGTTTAAGCATTTCACTAACTTTTAGAGACATATAACTTGTATCCGCACCCGAATCAAATAAGACAGTAACATAAAAGTCGTCGAGAAGATACTTACCCATAATCACATTAGGATCATTCCTTGCATCAGCCTGACCAATCACAAACGCACGACCCCTAGCACCATTGTTGTTGTTTCCCCCATTGTTGTTGTTCCCATTGCCCTGATTATTGTTGTTGTTATTCTGATTCTGGTTTAACTGAGGGCAATCCCGCTTAAAGTGGCCTTCAGCCCCGCACTGAAAGCATCCCCTATTTCCTTGCTGTTGTTGCGGCTGGTTTCGTGGAGCTGGTGGCTGTTGTTGCTGGTTCTGATTCGCAGGCCTTGCACTCCTGTAGTCTTTAGCTTCATGACCTACTCTTAGACATCTCTGACAGCGGCCCTTACGACACTGACCACTGTGGTGTCTGTTGCACCTGTTACACAGTGGATGATTTCCCCGATATCCACTCTGCCCCTGACCACCAGAAAATTGCTGACTCGGGCCCTGGTAATCATTTGTCTTGCGTTGCTGAGCTTGAGACTGAACGGTAGCTGAACCTTTGCTGGAATCCCCCTCCCATTTCCGCTTGTTGTCACTGGGAGTAGCAAGTGTAGCTGAAGTAGTAGCGGGAGTAGTAGTACTGATGCGTTTAGGCAACTTGTTCTGCTCCACCGCCTGATCCGTGAGACAGTGAGCCAACTGTACAACCTACTGGTAGGTGGCAAGGTTTGCTGAAGTCACATGACTTTGGATCTCTGGCACTAGACCACTGAGATAAAGTTCGATACGCTTAACTGGGGGGTCCACCATAGTAGGACACAGTAATGCGAGCTCATTTGATCTCTTTGTAAACGCCACAATCTCTGACCCCGTCATCTTGAGGTTGAAGAACTCGACTTCCAGTTTATGAATGTCGTCACGACTGCAGTATTCCTCCTTGATCATTTCCTTAAAATTGTTCCATGGGGTGGCGTTAGCAGCAACCAACCCCAGGATTTGGACCTGAGCTTTCCACCATGTGAGGGCTAAACCCTCGAGAGTACCAGTAGCATACTTCACCCTGCGTGCCTCAGGGCATTCACACATTTCGAACACAGACTCTAGCTTTTCGAACCAGTGGAGAAGACCTACGGCTCCTTCAGTGCCGCTGAAAGTAGTTGGACGACAGTCCATGAAAGTTTTGAAAGTGCAAACAGGTGGTTGACCTGTTGTGTAAGAATTAGAGTAAGGTTAAACACAAGAGTTGGTTTAGGAATGTAGGATCTAAGGATCCTAGTGTGAGTTGTAACTGCAGGGTATACCTCCTGCTTGTGCGGCTGCAACTGCCGCAGCAACTTGTTCGTTAATGAGAGCCGTCAACTGGGCTTGTGTCATGTTGATACGTCCAGACATGATCTTCATAGTAAAGATAACATGAGTGAGATAGGTTCGCAAACAGTGCGATGACAGAAGAGAGTGAGCACACAAGTATTCTCAAGCAATAGCATATAGTAGGTTCTGTAATCTAAGCATACCCCGAGCAAAGTTCTATGTAATTCTAGCAAGTAGGTAAAGTAACATGAATAGTAATACCTATGATGTTGAGCCTTGCACGTGGAGCGAAGCGTCGTTGTGGATCGTTGAGCACTGTTCTGGTTATAGTCTGGTTTTAACAAAATCGTTTTCCCCTTATTAAAACCGAGTTCTCTATAACCAATGGCTCTGATACCAATCTGTCACACCCCCAAAATCCACACGCGGAGTATCACCGCTTGGAGGCGTGACTGACCAGGATCAAGCCACCAATCATATCAAACATAATAAGTATTAAATGTAATTTAAACCAAACGATATGAAAGGTGTTCAAACAAAACATGTTATGTGTATAGCGGAAGCATAAAATGTAAACCCAACGTAAGTAATAAGTTCAAATGTTTAAATGTGTTATCATAAGTTCCACAATCCGTGCCCACAACGACCGCATCTCCCGTGCAAGCTCCAAATGTACCTATGGTCCTGCAAGGCATGTAATAGAGAGTCAACAACTAGTTGAGCGAGTTCACAGTTGGTTATTCAGTTATAGTGTTCGTATTGTAATTCGTAAGTTCGTTCAGTAATCATGCAATGTATGTAATGGTATCGCGGCCCTCCAGGCATGTTTGCGAAGTTTAGTGGGGGTTTCCCATGTTTTCTAGACTAGGTATATGTGTATCGCGGCCATCTGGCATGTTTGCGAAGATTAAAGTATAGTTCGCGGCCATTCTAGGCATGTTTGCGAAGATTGTTCTAGTATCGCGGCCAATCCCGGCGTGTTTGCGAAGAGAGAGTATATGTATCACTAGTCTAGCAGTATCTACTAATAACCTTCCCCTCCTGAGGAATAATTCCATTAATCATGTAAGTATAAAAATCATTCAACCCATTCCCAACCCCGGGAATCCCATGCCTTGGTAAGAGTGTGAACTCACCTTGGGTTTGCTCGGTATGCTAAGTATGTGCTCAAAGTAAATCAATCACGTCCTAAAGTACGCACGTATACAATAATCAGTTTGTGTTCACGTATAAGTACACAGTCGATAAGCAAGTAGCACATGGCACGTATTTAAGATCATACACAGGATGGTTACACTTAACAGCAGTTAACTAACCCGGTTAACTTCTAAACAGAATTCAAGTAGGTTACTGTGCTGATTACACATTTGGCGAAACACACATATTGGCGAAACACATATGTTGGCGAAACACACATGTTGGCGAAACACATTCTGTTTCGTCGTGGTCTCGTTTGGCGAAACAGAATTCTAATTCGTCGATTGCCCTTGGCGAAACACTTTCTGTTTCGCCAAGAGATCTGTTTCGTCAAACCTGTTACGGGGTGAAGTCAGTTACGTAACTTAGGTACATGCAGAAACCCTAACAGCCGTCATCATCAAGTAGCAATCACACAGAAATCATTTAGCACAGAATCATCAAAACACAATCATTACAGAATCATCGTCTAGCATGAACCCTAGTTTTAAACGTATATCAAACCGATTAACATACAACATCACATCATCGAGCCCCTATCCAGATACTAACGTGCATTCAGAATCAGAACATATTAACAACATCCAGAACCGAGTATTCGATCGTATTAAGTTTCGCATAGAATTACGCATCCGATTAACCATGTATATCGAAATCAAGAACATCATACACATATATTCATAACCGTTTCATAAATCAAGTATTTACATAAACATATAACGAATAATCAGAACATCAATGAAACCGAGTTAACGAACTCGCACTCACCGAGATGAACGGAATAATGGCTAGACCGATTACGGGGAGATTCGAGGACACGTAATTGCCGTCACAGAGAGAAGGGAGCTCTAGGGTTTCGGTTGTGGTGATGAGTGTCACGAATGAAACAGTTCTGTGAGATATAACTCACGTAACCGAGTTGGGCCCGTAACTGGGCTTTGCGAATTACTGGGCCGGCGAAACAGATGTTTCGTCGAGAAGATTGTTGGCGAAACAATCCTGTTTCGTCGAGATGAACTTGGCGAATCCCACTTGTGTTTCGTCGGGTTGTTTTAAGGTTTACTAGTTTAAGTTTTTCAAACAGTATACATGTTATACAATCACACAAAACCATGCAAACACAATAGTTTATTATAACACGAGTGTACAGTTACAAGTTAGTCAAGTCAATCAACTAAATAGTCAAAGTCAACGTGCATTTAATGCGAAAGTGAAAGTCGGAAACTCGAGTTGTCACAAAGGCTACATTCGTTTCCTTTCGGACAACTTTTCCGACTTTATGACTTCTCACATCATTTATGCGTCGGTTTATCTTATGCTCATCATTATCCAATTTACATACATTCGTATTTGATTATGTCCCATTACCGGGCTCATTATTCTTTTGCTTTTAACGCTACTATTATCCCGCTTGTATTTTCTCATGCCGTCCGACATGATATTATAATCGACCCGTTCAACTTTAGAATAGTTGAACATAATTTATTCACAATTTTTATTTACATTATTTTGTCAACTTTTAGTTATGACCCAAAACCCAAGTCTTTTAACTTTCCATTCGAGTTCCCGTTTCTTGGTCTACGCATGTGTTTAATTCTTACCCATTAACCGGGTGTTTTACCGAAGTCGTTATTATTGTAACCCTCCCGTTATGCGTTAAGACCTCGCTTCATTTTTATATTCCAACTTTGTCCTCGAGTTTGACGTTTTACAAAAACGACACGTTTAGAGACATATTCGCATTTTCCGGGTTCGAGTGTAAGTACACCCCCTCCCAGTGCATATCTTAATCATTTTACATGTTTCTTTGTCCCTTCTCTCGGGCTCATTATCCTAATGTAATACGCTTCCATCACACGGCTGTGCGTTTACATTATTATCAAATATTTTGCTCATTTGATTCATTTGGGTACTTTTTAAGTTAGTCCCATTCACCTTGCCCTTACTACATCGGATGTAAATGTGTCCGCTATAAGAAACTCATGGTATCATATGCCACTACTTACTTGGCCAGAGTAAGCGATTAACACATGACATACATGACCTTTTTATAGTTTTCACATCACGCCCTATGTAAGTAATGCCCCTATTTAGTTTTCTTGGAAATAATATCCTGGATATGTATTTCTATTCAGGTTTTTCCAAGTTTCTAATTTACCTATGCAACAATCATTCTCTACTTGCTTATTGCATATTGTTATTTATGCAATTATATTTAAAAGCGTGCACCTGGTAATGCTTGCCCCGTCGGGCGTTCCCTGCCATTAACCTTGTTCGCGGTCGTTACGCGATTTAGCCCTTAGTGAGCATGCTCCTCTTGTCATACTTCGGACCGTTCCTCTATCATATCCTTAATTTGTTTAACACTTGTCATCTATAAATGTAAGTGTCCTTCAATCAAGACATTCACAAAAGTTAGTAATGTCAACTTTACTAAATGCCCGTATCATAATACAAGGCTTTTCTACTATGGGTGTCAACGCACGAAATTTTGTTAGCTATATCTATCATTTAATTAGGGTAACGTGTATTACACGATAACCCTATGTGTTGTTTTCAACACTTTAATACGCTAAACGATTAACATACTTGCACTTACCGGATTTGCGATCAAGCATCGAACCGAACACCAATCTTTATTAAGAGCATAAGGTTTAAGTCCAAGCATAGTTTTCCCACCATACTTGAATCTCTTAAACCAGGGCTCTGATACCAACTTGTAACACCCTAGTTTCTATCTAACGGTTTTACATGTAAATACCAACAATTAGAACACATACTATAAAAATATGGATTTATTAAAACTTTTTCGCAAATTAAAAGTTATTCGACATAACGTGATCAGATTCATCGTTTAAAATTTATGACGATGCAAAGTGCGGAAGCATGTATCTTTATCGTGTTCGGTTCTTCGGTAAGCTTGATCGTCTTCCGGCATCCAAAGAGTACCTACATTTCATAAACATGAAATGCTTTAGTCATACGGGGTTTAAAACGTATCTAAACGAGTCTGGGAAACAAAACTGATTAAAAATATATTTCTGTACAGGGTCCACCGTAAATTACGGTGGATACCGTAATTTACGGTAGCCCTTGTTTTGATATTTTTCCACCGTAAGTCAGTAGAGAACTGGCGTAAAGATTTCAGCCCCACCGTAACTTACGGTGGGCACCGTAAGTTACGGTGGCCCCTGTATCATATTCTTCCATTTTGCCGTTTTTTACACGAAAACTTTCGTATCTTTCAATCCGCTTGTCCGTTTGACCTACCGTTTCTTCCTACGTGTTTGTAATTTGATTCTCCATCATATGGATTTAAAATCCAACATCCGGATTAACAAAATTTAAGACTTTTAAGTCTTAGGCTTATTACCCTTTTTACCAAATTTTGACCCATTCGATTTTTATCCAACAAACAAGTTTATTTGACCCTTATTTCTCATAAACCTATTAAATTCAATGATGTTTAACATATTAGGTTCCAATTACCGGTTTATATACCTTCTTAATCCCATTTTCACTCATATGCTTATTTTGACCCGTTAAGGGTATTTAAGCATATTTTAAGCACCAATCGCTATCATTCGTTTCTAAATACATATGTCCACATTTCTTATCAAATGACCTCCCACCACGACTATATTTGTGTTGGATTTAATGTGGATATCTACATGTTCCAAATTTTACCCCTCAGATTACCTTTTTACGGTAAAGACTTATATAAAGTCATTCGACCCAAGAATTTACATCTTTCACTATCTTTTCTTATTCTAAGCATTTATTTACTCATAAAACTCGTTTTCGAACCTCTTGCAAGGTTCGTTCGTTCGAATTAGCTTACAAGGGCAAGTTGGTAAATTTTTATCCTTCTTTTACTACAAAGAAACGTTTAATTACTTGTTTGACCCAAAATCCAACCTTTTAACTATAATCTTATTTATAAACCCATGTGCTTCTAAAACACCATATTCATAACTCAATTTATTCGGTTTACCTAAAGGATAACCGAATAACTATATTTTAATCTTGTCTAACTCTTATAGAATCTCAAGTTTTACATGATGAGTTGAATCGTTATACATACCTGGCTCGGATCAATATATTGACCCGTTGCAATACCTTGACTTAGTAGTCGTTAAGCAATAGCGATGTGCGTATCCATTTGATATTTATTCCTAAAATCATGTAGCTCGACAAACCATTAGTCGATATTGTCAAAGGGTGATAATTTCACCTTTTGATCCGTTTATTTACCTAGTGATCTTCGTCACTTCAACTAAATGCCAATTTCATGTATTAAGCTAATTTAAAGTCTACTAGCGAGCATACGAAATCAAGCATAAGGTAACGTAATCGTAGTTATGTACCTTTTAAGCATCCTTTTCAACCGCGTATTTCCACCGGCTTGTCCACTTGACGATCCGGATTCCTCGCCTAAAGAGTTCTATCCACAAACCGTTTAGAACCCTTTTTATAAGTCTTACGCACAATTTCCACTCAAATCAAATATGCGTTTTTAGTCCGAATTTTTCAACATTTCTTTTCTCTTAGGCATTATATCAAACACCTATTGAGCATGATTTCACATAATTCACAATCAAGTTATTGACTAACTATTTAGCCAAGATTTAAGCATCATGTCACATGTTCATGTCAAAATTTTATATCAAAAATTATGGATTTTCTTCATGAAGCTCAAATACACTAGGTTAACAAAGATAATCCTAATCTTTAGCATAATTCTACAAAACCCACTTGATACATGAGTGTATGATCATGAATTCACAACCATGAACATCAATTTAACAATTAAATGACTAGGGTTTACTCCTAGACATAGTTTCATCCCTAATTTCATCCAAACAACGAACATGCAAGCTCAGATTCGAATCTCACAAGTTCATCTAAAATTTAAGATGGAACCAAACCATGAAATTTTACATACCTTATGATCCCTTTACTGCGGTGATCACTAATCTATGCTTGGATTTCGATTTGGGTTTGATTTGCCCTTCCAATTTCTTGATTTTGGCTTGTTAGGGTTTTTGAGCTCAAGAGTTCTTGGCTCCTATGGATATCTCGACCAGAACACACACTTTAAGTGTGTGTTTTGGTGTTAAACTTTTGTTTTAATAAAACAAGTTTCCCACTTGGCAATATTAGTCCTTCATGTTTTATTTTGATCAAATAAAGCTAGAACTCACCTTTAGTCACTTAATCACATGCTACTAACTAGGTTAATTATTCCTAGTTACTTTAACGGGTTCGGGAAGTTATAACCCGTTATGTTTTAAGTCCCGTTAATTTGGGCTTTTTATATACTTCGTTTTCTCAAAGTATTTATTTCCCTTTTTAATTAATATTAGGTTTATTTATTTAAGTCCTAATATTTACCGGGTTAAATTTTACCACTAACGGTATTTTACCCGTTCGTCACTATTAACGAGGTTTGATTACTAAACCCGTTTTCGGGGTGTTACACTAACTAGTCCTATGACAAGTATTATATGCCTTAACATGTCTAATAATGTTTCCTAATCAGTTTAGATGTCAAAATTTAGGTTACATATGCTTAAAATGAATTTATGCATAAAAAGGGCATTTTGGTAATTTTCCTAAGGCATATAAACTACCTATCATACAACTAGCTAAACGTAGTGACCATAAGGTATAACCTCGGAAGGTTATTCCCTATACAACTACAGTCACCTAATGTGTTTGGTTGGATCCTAATGATCGACCAAACAGGTCGGGTTCGAAAGTATAAGCGGTTGTTTAGACCGCTTACCTTACGATCCTACATAAGCACTAAACCTAAAGTGACGAGCTAAACATGTTAAAACATGCTTAACGAGGTTTGAAAACAGGTTTGGTATCAAAACAAACGGTTTTGATACCTAAAAGTAGTTTGGTTACAAAATACGCAAGAATACGCATTTTGGCCGAAACTACGACTCGCCACTATGCCTAGATAACATGGTAATCAGTAGGTATGGTTACAAGAGACTAAAACCATCGTGATTATGCTCACATTATGAAGTTCAAACGAACTTCATGTCGACCATAAACTGGTCAAAGCAGAAAGTCAAACACAGTTTGACTTTCACGCGAAAAAAAGAACGAAAAAGGACTTACAACGGGTCCAAGAATGGAAATCTAGATCCAACTTGCTCAGGTATGAGGTGCTAAGCCGCAACTTAGAGCAAATAGATCATATTGTGTGAGTTGCAACAATGAGGAGCATGGGTATTTATAGGATTTCTAGGACCGTTAGGATCGTTCCTCGAAAAACGAGCTTCGATCTCATTCGTACACATGTGCCATGGTTTTGTGAAACCATGGGAGCCCCTAGTTTCATTAAAACCATGTGTAAATGAGGGGAACAGCTGGAACAAGCTAGAATTTAGATTTTTTATTTTGGTCCATTCCTAAGATAACTATGGCAGATTGTCAATTTTGGTCCCTGAATGTGCAAAACATGGTTTTTGATGCATTTTTGACACGTTTAAGCCCCTTTAATCCCATTTCAAGGATCAAAAATGAAGTTAAAGTATAAGGAACATGAAAAATGCTCAAAAATATCTCGGATGTCGGTTCGTTTGGTCGTACGGTTGCGTTGTTCGGTTAATTACGACGAAACACGAACGAATGCGAAAAACGATCCAAATTACGCGACGAATGAAATTTTATCAAGACAATCACTAAAATAACATATTTTAATGATTACATAAAGTTTTGGATGTCCGGATGTATTCAGAACGTAAGATATTCGCGAAAATGCAAACTTATGCACTTTTTGACGCTTTTAGTCCCTGAATGACCAAAAAGTTTATTTTAGCACACCGCTCAAAGCCTATTTGTAAGCTATGTAAAGGATATTTAGGGTATGTTTATCTTGTGTTCATGTTCCGGAATGTTCGTTACAGTACAAATCGGTATACTTTCGCAGTTTGTCAAAATTAGTCCCTGTAAGCGAATAAACTTGATTTTGCCACACCAAACCATCCAAAACTTATTTCTAAGTTATGTGGAGGTTATTTAAGGTATGTTAAGCCTATTTCACTATTATGGAGTGTTCGTTGTATTAAACTGGTTATATTTACGCATCAGTGCGCGTATAACCTTCTAGAAAGGGATTTAAAGCTTGAAATCGGAATCGAATCGAATTGAAAAATCACCAAACACAAATACACACATAAAAACATCAAAAAACATATAATAACACCAAAGCACATTGTTTTATTGATAACCAAGATTGTTTTACATTGTACATCGATTACAAAACACAGTTGTCACAGTCTCCCCTACCTTAGGAAATTTTGTCCCGAAATTTTATTTAGAGGCAACTTGTGAAAACAATTGCGGATATTTCGCCTTCATTTTGGTCCTCACGTTCCCAAGTAAACTCTGTGCCACATTTGGATTCCCAACGAACTTTGACCAATCAAATCCGTTTGTTCTTCAATTGTTTGAATGCACGGTCCGTTATCTCCACAGGTTTCTCGACAAAGTGCATCGTTTCATCGATTTGGATTTCGTCAAGAGGGATGTGAAGATCTGCATCAGCTAAACACTTTCACAAATTGGACACGTGAAAATTCGGGTGAATATTTCCAAGCTCTTGGGGTAGCTCTAGTCGATAGGCAACCTTTCCAATTCTTTCAACAATCTTAAATGGTCCAACATATCGAGGTGCAAGTTTTCATTTCTTTCCAAATCTCACCACTCCCTTCCAAGGTGAAATCTTTAGTAGGACACGATCTCCGACTTGAAATTCTAAGGGCTTGTGTCACATATACGCATAACTCTTTTGACGACTCTGAGCTGTCACAAGATTATCGCGGATTTTCTTGATTTTGTCTATTGTTTCCAGAATGAGCTTAGGTCCAGTAAGCAGAGCTTCACCGATCTCATTCCAACAGACAGGTGAACGGCATTTTCGACCGTAGAGAGCTTCGAATGGTGCCTTATTAATACTAGCATGATAACTATTGTTGTAAGAAAACTCGATCAGTGGCAAATGAGAATCCCAATTACCACCAAAGTCTATCACGCATGCTCTAAGCATATCCTCCAAAGTTTGAATCGTTCTCTCAGATTGACCATCTGTTTGGGGATGATAAGCAGTGCTTAGATTTAGTTGGGTTCCCATGGCAGATTGCATGGTCTTCCAAAAATGAGATGAAAATCGAGCATCACGATCAGAAATGATATCCAAGGGAACACCATGTCGTGATACAATCTCATCAACATAAATCTTTGCAAGTTTATCAGCAGATAGATCCTCGCGAATCGGAATGAGATGAGCTAATTTCGTTAATCGATCGATAACAACCCAAATCGCATCGTGACCTTTAGATGTACGCGGTAATTTAGTGATGAGATCCATCGCAATGTTCTCCCACTTCCAAACCGGTATCTCTGGTTGTACAAGCAATCCAGAAGGTCGTTGATGTTTAGCCTTGACTTTGAGACAAGTTAGGCATTTCGATATATACAATGCAACATCCTTTTTCATACCAGGCCAGCAATACTGAGTACGAAGATCCTTGTACATTTTAGCAGCGCCAGGATGGATAGAATATCGAGAATTGTGAGATTCGTCCATTACCAAGGTGCGAAGATCGTCTTGTTTGGGAATCCACACACGATCCTTGAAGTAGAGTAAACCATCGTCTTTCCTTTCGAGTTTAAGCTCAAGTTGGAGCGGTTGCTCATTTTTTCAATAAGCCTTTGATCACAAAAGATCGTTGAGCTTGAAGGACACGAGATTGAATATCAGATAGAGTTCGAATAGAATGAAGCTTGACTCGCTCTTTTCGACTAAGCGCATCGGCTACAACATTCACCTTACCAGGATGGTAGCGAATCTCGCAATCATAATCGTTCAGGAGTTCAACCCAACATCGTTGCCTCATGTTCAGCTCCTTCTGATTGAGAATAAGCTGGAGACTTTTGTGGTCTGTGAAAACCACACACTTCGTGCCTTAGACGTAGTGTCTCCAGATTTTGAGAGCAAAAACCACAGCTCCCAACTCAAGATCATGAGTTGTGTAGTTCTTTTCGTGAACTTTCAGCTGTCTTGACGCATAAGCTATCTTTTCTTATTCTAAGCATTTATTTACTCATAAAACTCATTTTCGAACCTCTTGCAAGGTCCGTTCGTTCGAATTAGCTTACAAGGGCAAGTTGGTAAATTTTTATCCATCTTTTACTACAAAGAAACGTTTAATTACTTGTTTGACCCAAAATCCAACCTTTTAACTATAATCTTATTTATAAACCCATGTGCTTCTAAAACACCATATTCATAACTCAATTTATTCGGTTTACCTAAAGGATAACCGAATAACTATATTTTAATCTTGTCTAACTCTTATAGAATCTCAAGTTTTACATGATGAGTTGAATCGTTATACATACCTGGCTCGGATCAATATATTGACCCGTTGCAATACCTTGACTTAGTAGTCGTTAAGCAATAGCAATGTGCGTATCCATTTGATATTTATTCCTATAATCATGTAGCTCGACAAACCATTAGTCGATATTGTCAAAGGGTGATAATTTCACCTTTTGATCCGTTTATTTACCTAGTGATCTTCGTCACTTCAACTAAATGCCAATTTCATGTATTAAGCTAATTTAAAGTCTACTAGCGAGCATACGAAATCAAGCATAAGGTAACGTAATCGTAGTTATGTACCTTTTAAGCATCCTTTTCAACCGCGTATTTCCACCGGCTTGTCCACTTGACGATCCGGATTCCTCGCCTAAAGAGTTCAATCCACAAACCGTTTAGAACCCTTTTTATAAGTCTTACGCACAATTTGCCACTCAAATCAAATATGCGTTTTTAGTCCGAATTTTTCAACATTTCTTTTCTCTTAGGCATTATATCAAACACCTATTGAGCATGATTTCACATAATTCACAATCAAGTTATTGACTAACTATTTAGCCAAGATTTAAGCATCATGTCACATGTTCATGTCAAATTTTTATATCAAAAATTATGGATTTTCTTCATGAAGCTCAAATACACTAGGTTAACAAAGATAATCCTAATCTTTAGCATAATTCTACAAAACCCACTTGACACATGAGTGTATGATCATGAATTCACAACCATGAACATCAATTTAACAATTAAATGACTAGGGTTTACTCCTAGACATAGTTTCATCCCTAATTTCATCCAAACAACGAACATGTAAGCTCAGATTCGAATCTCACAAGTTCATCTAAAATTTAAGATGGAACCAAACCATGAAATTTTACATACCTTATGATCCCTTTACTGCGGTGATCACTAATCTATGCTTGGATTTCGATTTGGGTTTGATTTGCCCTTCCAATTTCTTGATTTTGGCTTGTTAGGGTTTTTGAGCTCAAGAGTTCTTGGCTCCTGTGGATATCTCGACCAGAACACACACTTTAAGTGTGTGTTTTGGTGTTAAACTTTTGTTTTAATAAAACAAGTTTCCCACTTGGCAATATTAGTCCTTCATGTTTTATTTTGATCAAATGAAGCTAGAACTCACCTTTAGTCACTTAATCACATGCTACTAACTAGGTTCATTATTCCTAGTTACTTTAACGGGTTCGGGAAGTTATAACCCGTTATGTTTTAAGTCCCGTTAATTTGGGCTTTTTATATACTTCGTTTTCTCAAAGTATTTATTTCCCTTTTTAATTAATATTAGGTTTATTTATTTAAGTCCTAATATTTACCGGGTTAAATTTTACCACTAACGGTATTTTACCCGTTCGTCACTATTAACGAGGTTTGATTACTAAACCCGTTTTCGGGGTGTTACACTAACTAGTCCTATGACAAGTATTATATGCCTTAACATGTCTAATAATGTTTCCTAATCAGTTAAGATGTCAAAATTTAGGTTACATATGCTTAAAATGAATTTATGCATAAAAAGGGCATTTTGGTAATTTTCCTAAGGCATATAAACTACCTATCATACAACTAGCTAAACGTAGTGACCATAAGGTATAACCTCGGAAGGTTATTCCCTATACAACCACGGTCACCTAATGTGTTTGGTTGGATCCTAATGATCGACCAAACAGGTCGGGTTCGAAAGTATAAGCGGTTGTTTAGACCGCTTACCTTACGATCCTACATAAGCACTAAACCTAAAGTGACGAGCTAAACATGTTAAAACATGCTTAACGAGGTTTGAAAACAGGTTTGGTATCAAAACAAACGGTTTTGATACCTAAAAGTAGTTTGGTTACAAAATACGCAAGAATACGCATTTTGGCCGAAACTACAACTCGCCACTATGCCTAGATAACGTGGTAATCAGTAGGTATGGTTACAAGAGACTAAAACCATCGTGATTATGCTCACGTTATGAAGTTCAAACGAACTTCATGTCGACCATAAACTGGTCAAAGCAGAAAGTCAAACACAGTTTGACTTTCACGCGAAAAAAAGAACGAAAAAGGACTTACAACGGGTCCAAGAATGGAAATCTAGATCCAACTTGCTCAGGTATGAGGTGCTAAGCCGCAACTTAGAGCAAATAGATCAGATTGTGTGAGTTGCAACAATGAGGAGCATGGGTATTTATAGGATTTCTAGGACCGTTAGGATCGTTCCTCGAAAAACGAGCTTCGATCTCATTCGTACACATGTGCCCATGGTTTTGTGAAACCATGGGAGCCCCTAGTTTCATTAAAACCATGTGTAAATGAGGGGAACAGCTGGAACAAGCTGGAATTTAGATTTTTTATTTTGGTCCCTTTCTAAGATAACTATGGCAGATTGTCAATTTTGGTCCCTGAATGTGCAAAACATGGTTTTTGATGCATTTTTTACACGTTTAAGCCCCTTTAATCCCATTTCAAGGCTCTAAAATGAGGTTAAAGTATAAGGAACATGAAAAATGCTCAAAAATATCTCGGATGTCGGTTCGTTTGGTCGTACGGTTGCGTTGTTCGGTTAATTACGACGAAACACGAACGAATGCGAAAAACGATCCAAATTACGCGACGAATGAAATTTTATCAAGACAATCACTAAAATAACATATTTTAATGATTACATAAAGTTTTGGATGTCCGGATGTGTTCAGAACGTAAGATATTCGCGAAAATGCAAACTTATGCACTTTTTGACGCTTTTAGTCCCTGAATGACCAAAAAGTTTATTTTAGCACACCGCTCAAAGCCTATTTGTAAGCTATGTAAAGGATATTTAGGGTATGTTTATCTTGTGTTCATGTTCCGGAATGTTCGTTACAGTACAAATCGGTATACTTTCGCAGTTTGTCAAAATTAGTCCCTGTAAGCGAATAAACTTGATTTTGCCACACCAAACCATCCAAAACTTATTTCTAAGTTATGTGGAGGTTATTTAAGGTATTTTAAGCCTATTTCACTATTCTGGAGTGTTCGTTGCATTAAACTGGTTATATTTACGCATCAGTGCGCGTATAACCTTCTAGAAAGGGATTTAAAGCTTGAAATCGGAATCGAATCGAATTGAAAAATCACCAAACACAAATACACACATAAAAACATCAAAAAACATATAATAACACCAAAGCACATTGTTTTATTGATAACCAAGATTGTTTTACATTGTACATCGATTACAAAACACAGTTGTCACAGTCTCCCCTACCTTAGGAAATTTCGTCCCGAAATTTTATTTAGAGGCAACTTGTGAAAACAATTGCGGATATTTCGCCTTCATTTTGGTCCTCACGTTCCCAAGTAAACTCTGTGCCACATTTGGATTCCCAACGAACTTTGACCAATCAAATCCGTTTGTTCTTCAACTGTTTGAATGCACGGTCCGTTATCTCCACAGGTTTCTCGACAAAGTGCATCGTTTCATCGATTTGGATTTCGTCAAGAGGGATGTGAAGATCTGCATCAGCTAAATACTTTCACAAATTGGACACGTGAAAAGTCGGGTGAATATTTCCAAGCTCTTGGGGTAGCTCTAGTCGATAGGCAACCTTTCCAATTCTTTCAACAATCTTAAATGGTCCAACATATCGAGGTGCAAGTTTTCATTTCTTTCCAAATCTCACCACTCCCTTCCAAGGTGAAATCTTTAGTAGGACACGATCTCCGACTTGAAATTCTAAGGGCTTGTGTCACATATACGCATAACTGTTTTGACGACTCTGAGCTGTCACAAGATTATCGCGGATTTTCTTGATTTTGTCTATTGTTTCCAGAATGAGCTTAGGTCCAGTAAGCAGAGCTTCACCGATCTCATTCCAACAGACAGCTGAACGGCATTTTCGACCGTAGAGAGCTTCGAATGGTGCCTTATTAATACTAGCATGATAACTATTGTTGTAAGAAAACTCGATCAGTGGCAAATGAGAATCCCAATTACCACCAAAGTCTATCACGCATGCTCTAAGCATATCCTCCAAAGTTTGAATCGTTCTCTCAGATTGACCATCTGTTTGGGGATGATAAGCAGTGCTTAGATTTAGTTGGGTTCCCATGGCAGATTGCATGGTCTTCCAAAAATGAGATGAAAATCGAGCATCACGATCAGAAATGATATCCAAGGGAACACCATGTCGTGATACAATCTCATCAACATTAATCTTTGCAAGTTTATCAGCAGATAGATCCTCGCGAATCGGAATGAGATGAGCTGATTTCGTTAATCGATCGATAACAACCCAAATCGCATCGTAACCTTTAGATGTACGCGGTAATTTAGTGATGAGATCCATCGCAATGTTCTCCCACTTCCAAACCGGTATCTCTGGTTGTACAAGCAATCCAGAAGGTCGTTGATGTTCAGCCTTGACTTTGAGACAAGTTAGGCATTTCGATATATACAAGGCAACATCCTTTTTCATACCAGGCCAGCAATACTGAGTACGAAGATCCTTGTACATTTTAGCAGCACCAGGATGGATAGAATATCGAGAATTGTGAGATTCGTCCATTACCAAGGTGCGAAGATCGTCTTGTTTGGGAATCGACACACGATCCTTGAAGTAGAGTAAACCATCGTCTTTCCTTTCGAGTTTAAGCTCAAGTTGGAGCGGTTGCTCATTTTTTCATTAAGCCTTTGATCCCAAAAGATCGTTGAGCTTGAAGGACACGAGATTGAATATCAGATAGAGTTCGAATAGAATGAAGCTTGACTCGCTCTTTTCGACTAAGCGCATCGGCTACAACATTCACCTTACCAGGATGGTAGCGAATCTCGCAATCATAATCGTTCAGGAGTTCAACCCAACATCGTTGCCTCATGTTCAGCTCCTTCTGATTGAGAATAAGCTGGAGACTTTTGTGGTCTGTGAAAACCACACACTTCGTGCCTTAGACGTAGTGTCTCCAGATTTTGAGAGCAAAAACCACAGCTCCCAACTCAAGATCATGAGTTGTGTAGTTCTTTTCGTGAACTTTCAGTTGTCTTGACGCATAAGCTATCACTTTACCTCGTTGCATAAGAACGCAACCAAGTCCTGGATTCGACGCATCACAATAGACAACAAAATCATCGTTTCCCTCAGGTAGAGATAAAACAGGAGCATCACAGAGCTTCTATTTCAGCGTTTGGAACGCTTCTTCTTGCTTAGGTCCCCACTCAAAAGGCTTATTCTTCTGAGTCAAAGCAGTGAATGGAACCACGATCTTTGAGAAATTTGAAATGAAACGTCTATAAAAACTAGCAAGACCAAGAAAAGATCGAATTTCTATAGGTGTTGTCGGTGTATTCCAATCCTTAATAGCAGCTATCTTGGATGGATCTACATGAATACCCTGCTCGTTGACAATATGACCCAAAAACTGAACTTCTCTAAGCCAAAATTCACACTTGGAGAATTTAGCAAAAAGTTGTTCCTTCTTCAGAAGTTCCAATGTTAAGCGAAGGTTTTGCTCGTGCTCGGCTCGAGACTTTGAATAAATGAGAATATCATCGATGAACACAATGATGAACTTGTCTAAATAAGGTTTACAGACCCTATTCATTAAGTCCATGAAGATAGCTGGGGCATTCGTCAAACCAAAAGGCATGACAGTAAACTCGTAATGCCCATATCTTGTGCGGAAGGCAGTTTTGGAAATATCTTCTTCGAGAACACGAAGTTGATGATACCCAGAACGCAGATCGATCTTGGAAAAACATGAAGCACCTTGCAGCTGGTCGAAGAGATCATCAATTCGAGGTAGGGGATATCGATTCTTGATGGTAAGCTTATTAAGCTCATGATAGTCGATACACATTCGAAAAGATCCATCTTTCTTTTTCACAAAGAGAACAGGAGCTCCCCAAGGCGAAAAGCTCGGACGGATGAATCCTTTGTCAGACAACTCTTGAAGCGGGTTCGATAACTCTTGCATCTCAGACGGTGCAAGACGATAAGGTGCTTTCGTAATCAGGTTGGCGTTGGGTACAAGGTCAATAAGAAACTCGACTTGACGAACTGGAGGCAAACCAGGCAGTTCATCAGGAAACACCTCTGGATAATACTGAACAATCGGAATATCCTGGTTACTCTTGCTCTTGCCTTTCTCCTCGGCGACATGTGCCAGAAAAGCAACATATCCTTTTCGTAAATAACTTTGGGCTTTTGCACACGACATAAGCTTTAATGCACCTGAAGGTTTCTCACCACGAACTTCCAGAACATCGCCAGACGGAAGAGGAATACGAACAATCTTGTCGAAAAAAACCACCTCAGCATGATGTTTGGTTAACCAATCCATCCCCACGATAATATCGAAACTCCCAAGTTGCATCGGTGTGAGGTCAATAGGAAAAAGATGGTCATCATGGTTCAACTGACAATCACGAATAATAGAATCAAGAACAAGAGGTTTACCAGTAGCAACTTCGACATATAAGGGTTTCCTTAGTTTAGTTATAGGTATCGCAAGTAAAGGTTCAAAAGATAACGAAACAAAACCTCTATCGGCACCAGAATAAAAAAGAATAGATGCAGGTCGATTGTTAACAAGAAACGTACCATTGACAACCTTGTTGTCAGCCCTTGCTTCGTTGGCATTTAAGTTGTAAGCTCGTCCACGAGCGGGATTTACATTCGCGTTGACATTCACGTTCGGATTCGCATTTGCATTCGCCAACCTCGGACAGTTGTTGCAGAAGTGACCAAACTCTCCACAATTGAAACATGAACCCGGTGGGAATCTAGCAGCATTCCCCTGAACTGAAGCTTGATTCTGAACAATTTGATTCTGACCCAAACGACAGACGTTGGCCAGATGCCCAAGCTTACCACACGCTGTGCATTGCTTACAAGCTTGCTGTGCAACATGATGATCGTTGCAGCGAGCACAATGAGGTGCGGTACCAGCATATACTTTCTTTGCAAGCGGTTGAGCCGGTGGGTTTTGAGGGTTCTGAGCAGTAACTGCAAAGTTCTGAGCACCCTTTCGCTTTCTCGACTTCTTCGACGACTCACCTTTCTTACCCTTACCCTTATCCTTCTGGGTAAGTTTACCCGTCCTGACTTGAGACTCAGTCAGGGTAGTAGACAACTCGATCGCGTGATGAACAGTACTTGGATTAATGCCAATCACAATATCCTGTATGGAATCGGGTAAACCATCGATATACCTCTCTATTGCTTTCTCCAACGGGGTAACCATAGTAGGACACAAAAGACTGAGTTCCTCAAAATGATCCGTATACGCACGGTGTTCTCCCCCATCTTGCTTTAGATCGTCAAACTCTCGTTCCAAAGCTCGAATTTCATGACGGGGACAAAACTCTTTCATCATGAGAGCTCGAAGCTCTTCCCATGTCTGTGCCAATGCCACTTCCGCACCCCTATCACACATCACTCCGTTCCACCACGTAAGAGCACGCTTCTAAAACACACTTGATGCAAATTCAACCTTACGCCCATTCGGACATTGCACATGTCTGAATGTGCTCTCGATACTTTCGAACCATTGAAGGAGCGCAGTTGCTCCTTGCGACCCATAAAACTTTAGCGGCTTAGCAGAATTGAAATTCTTGAAATTACATTGAGCAATATTGTTGTTATTGTTGTATAACTCATGGATTTGGGTCACAACACCTGGAAGCACAGCAGCCATTTGTTGAGAGACATGGGCTACGACTTCTTCAGTAGTAAAAGATTGTGCATCACGTCGAGGAGGCATTGTCTAAAAGAAATATGAGAAACGAGTGAGGTCGACAATTAGGAAAAACAAAAGAAGTATTGAAAATATCGACGAAACATAAGGAAGGCGATCATTTGTTTGTTACCTCGAACAAACAAACGACACGCAGTGACTAATCAAAGTAATGAATCAAAATAATGTATTTGCGATGACATGCTCGCCTATAAGTGAACACTCACCCCAAGAGTTCCCAGGAAAGAGTGACTGGTCTGATTATGTGGATTTGTTCGAACACTCTAGCCTTAGACAGAAAACTCAGGGTACAGGCATTCACTCTTCCAGTTTGCACGTGTTCACATTATTTAGACCCAAACTTTGACGAGATTTTGAAAACTCAGAAGGCACCAAGACAAATATGAGTCAAACTGGAAGGGTTCAAAACCTAGTAATCAATCATCCTAGAACGGATGATTAATTTTTCAAATCAGATTCGAAATTTGTGTTCTCGTTGCGGTTATCACCTAAGGGTAGGTGACGGTTTTGTTTTTAAAAATCTAAACGCAGAAAACTTGCGTTGGGGTCCTAGAAAGTTATAGTCTAGGTCAAAGCATTACTAATAACCTAATTCCCTATAACCATTGGCTCTGATACCAACTCTTCTGTCACACCCTGACCACGTAAAACAACAAATCGTGGCGGAAACGTCGGGGAGTGTTGTAACAGAATTATTGTTTCACAACCATAGATACAAAAAGAGTTTCGTTTTATTTATTCATTTAGTAATTTACATTGTTTTAACACGAAACAAACAAGTTACACATCGACTTACACTGTTATTATGTCACTAAGGCCTCGTCCGGATCCTATGTGACTCATGCATCCTTGAAATCAAGATAAAGCAACATCACCTGAAACATATGTTGGCGAGTACATAGATTTTATAAGAGTGTCGGATTCATGGCTAGTTTACATGTTGCAATACCTTATTAAAGACCTTGTTTTGAAAAGAGTATAATATTGCAACATAATTAACCAACTCAAATCAAGCGGGTTATAATTTCTAAAACCTCATAGGCATGATTCTTAACCCAAAAACATTTGTTTTAGTAAACCAAATTGTAAAACATTTCATATAAACTCGTTTAATAAATCTCGTATGGTTTATATCCTTTCGAAAACATCGTTATGTGACATCGTTTTTCAAAATCGTTTACCCAAGTGAACTAAATAACGCCACGGTATGTAATATGTTGAAAACACTTATATATAAGAAGTACCAGCAGCGTGTCTACCATGTTTTCACCATATTACACCCGTCCCATTATCTAAACACTTAACCAAAAACCAATCGCTTATCCAACTCGTTTAATCTTGTTTATATCGTTTCCAAATCGTTAACTCGTTTAAATCATCCTCGTTTTAATTGTTAAAACTATTTTTGGTCATCTCGCTAATAACATTCAAACCTTCGTGACTCGACTATCTCACTTCTCGCATTAACAAACCACCAAAGGGTAAGTTAACAATCACAGATTCAGTCGTTACCCACCTAACCCACATATAACCATGGGTGCAGTCTAATAACGGGATTTGTCAGATCCTATGGTACCATAACCTAATACTGGACGGTTCTGCCAAAATTAATAAATGTTATTCGTTATGTAACTACAACCAATAAGTTCGTTCACATTATCGAAATCATTATTAGTTTAGTATAAACCATCTTAATCGTTTTTGAAACCATCGTTAAAATATCGAAATCGTTTTGATACATATGAATCACCCCAAAACAATTGAAAAAAGTAAAATAGGGGAACTATGTACTCACATGAAGTGCAAAGTATCCTCAATCGATAGAACTTCAACAAACTCAAGTAAACCGAAGAAATCAAGCAGCACCTAGTAATTCAATCACTAGTCAAACAATCGACACCTCAATCGAAAGATCGTATAGAATGAGGTCTCGTAAACCAAATGAGTGTTGGAACTCATGTGATATGGTTTAACAAAGTCTACATTCTAGATCGGAACCTAACCTAAGTGCTTTCGACCCGTTACGACCCATTAAGGTAGCTTACGCTACTTTAACGCGTCGTGCGCGCATAAGTGCGTTCGGACTGCCTAACTAGTCCCATGACAAGTATTATATGCCTTAACATGTCTAATAATGTTTCCTAATCAGTTTAGATGTCAAGATTTAGGTTACATATGCTTAAAATGAATTTATGCATAAAAAGGGCATTTTGGTAATTTTCCTAAGGCATATAAACTACCTATCATACAACATGCTAAACGTAGTGACCATAAGCTATAACCTCGGAAGGTTATTCCCTATACAACTATGGTCACCTAATGTGTTTGGTCGGATCCTAATGATCGACCAAACGGGTCGGGTTCGAAAAGCGGTTGTTTAGACTGCTTACCTTACGATCCTACATAAGTACTAAACCTAACGTGACGAGCTAAACATGTTAAAACATGCTTAACGAGTTTGTAAAACAGGTTTGGTATCAAAACAAACGGTTTTGATACCTAAAAGTAGTTTGTTTACAAAATACGCAAGAATACGCATTTTGGCCGAAACTACAACTCGCCACTATGCCTAGATAACGTGGTAATCAGTAGGTATAGTCACAAGAGACTAAAACCATCGTGATTACGCTCACGTTATGAAGTTCAAACGAACTTCATGTTGACCATAAACTGGTCAAAGCAGAAAGTCAAACACAGTTTGACTTTCACGCGAAAAAAAGAACGAAAGAGGACTTACAACGGGTCCAAGAATGGAAATCTAGATCCAACTTGCTCAGGTATGAGATGCTAAGCCCCAACTTAGAGCAAATAGATCAGATTGTGTGAGTTGCAACAATGTGGAGCATGGGTATTTATAGGATTTCTAGGACCGTTAGGATCGTTCCTCGAAAAACGAGCTTCGATCTCATTCGTACACATGTGCCCATGGTTTTGTGAAACCATGGGAGCCCCTAGTTTCATTAAAACCATGTGTAAATGAGGGGAACAGCTGGAACAAGCTGGAATTTAGATTTTTCATTTTGGTCCCTTCCTAAGATAACTATGGCAGATTGTCAATTTTTGTCCCTGAATGTGCATAACATGGTTCTTGATGCATTTTTGACACGTTTAAGCCCTGTTAATCCCATTTAAAGGCTCTAAAATGAAGTTAAAGTATAGGGAACATGAAACATGCTCAAAAATATCTCGGATGCCGGTTCCTTTGGTCGTACGGTTGAGTTGTTCAGTTAATTACGACGAAACACGAACGAATGCGAAAAACGATCCAAATTACGCGACGAATAGAATTTTATCAAGCCAATCACTAAAATAACATATTTTAATGATAACATAAAGTTTTGGATGTCGGGATGTATTCAGAACGTAAGATATGCGCAAAAATGCAAACTTATGCACTTTTTGACGCTTTTAGTCCCTGAATGACCAAAAAGTTTATTTTAGCACACCGAACCCCTCGAAGCCTATTTCTAAGCTATGTAAAGGATATTTAGGGTATGTTTAACTTATGGTCATTTTTTGGAATGTTCGTTACAGTACAAATCGGCATACTTTTGCAGTTTGTCGAAATTAGTCCCTGTAAGCGAATAAACTTGATTTCGCCACACCAAACCATCCAAAACTTATTTCTAAGTTATGTGTATGTTATTTAAGGTATATTAAGCCTATTTCACTATTCTGGAGTGTTCGTTGCATTAAACTAGTTATATTTACGCATCAGTGCGCGTATAACCTTCTAGAAAGCGATTTAAAGCTTGAAATCAGAATCCAATCGAATTGAAAAATCACCAAACAAAAATACACACATAAAAACATAAAAACACATATAATAAAACCAAATCACATTGTTTTATTGATAACCAACATTGTTTTACATTGTACATCAATTACAGAACACAGTTGTCATATAATGATAGCCCGATCTTAAGTCGATCTTCGAATAGAAACTTGACCCCTACAACTGGTCAAATAGATCGTCAATACGTGGTAAGGGATAATGGTTCTTGATGGTCACCTTGTTGAGTTCCCGATAGTCAATACACTTACGAAAGGATCCGTCTTTCTTCTTTACGAATAGGACTGGGGCTCCCTAATGTAACACCTCGTAAAAACGTGTCCAATCATGTGAAGACACGTGTCGTAAACCCCAAACATGTAAAAGTTTAAGTTGATGGACTTATATTGACAAACAGTGGAAAGATGTATGCGAAGGGACTAATAGTGTCAACATGCTAAGCTTATGCCTCTGATTTACCACACACGATGAACATATTCTTTAACGAGTAAATTGTCGGACGTAAGAAGCCGTTTGTGATAGAAATCGAAAGATTACAAGATAAAGGGGTTAAACGTGTCAACATGTTAATTCTTACCTCTGAGTGACCTTTTAACGAACCCGGGGCTTCGTAATGTTCGATTATACTCTCAAGAATAAGTGATAATAAATTCATAAGGTTTTGTTATCGTTATGTGTTAATTACACAAACTTTCAAGAAGAAGGGTTAAAAGAATCAACGAGAAGAAACTAGTGTATTCGGTGATCATTTAATGAAACCGGACCTAACGGTGTTTGGTTATACTCCCAAGATCATTTGCAAACTAACTAAAAGGGTTAAAAGTGCCTAAAATGAAAAATAATATGCATTAAAAGGTTCAGGGACCAAACCTGCCAAGTTTAAAACTTGGTTTGTTGGTTCACCATGTGGTCAAGCTGCGCGACCCCTTGCCCCTACTACTGTCGCGCGCGGCAACATCCCTGTTTCGATAGAATTCCCTTGCCAGCTGCAAGTTTCTTTCTTGTTCACCACACATACTTCTCCATACTCACATAACTCGAAATCTAGCTGCCTTTGATGGTTTTTAAAACCACTTTTAGACACCTAGAGACATCTGATAACATCATGAAACACCTGTGATGATCTTGGGAAGGTTTCATGCACTACAAATAGAGACATTGTGTTTCCTTTCTCCTTGCTCATTCACAAGTTCTATCTCTCTCTCATTGCTTAAGCTTCCTTGAGCATTTCTGGAGGTTCCTGATCAAAAGGAAACTCCCTCTTATTCTAAAGTTCTAGCTAGGACCCTATGTAAGTGTCCTTAGCCACTATAGTTTGGTTTTTATATGTTTAAAGACCGAAAGTCAAAGTTACCGCAAGATGGATTTGACTTTCGGTTTAGACCTAAACGGTCCAGCCATTGTTCGAGGAGAATATGGTTACGTGATCGTAATTAGGTAGGTGTTAATCCCTCAAAATGGCACCTCCTAACTATCACGTTTACTTAGTTAATTGTCGGGTCAAAGTAATTAATTAAAAAAGTCAAACTAGTCAGATTTTCAAATAATAATCAGAACTGATAATGTAGAGGTTATGAATCATATTTTGTAACTTAAATAACTTGGTAAATGTTATTAGAGCATGTCTAAACATGTTCAACCCGACAATTCTAAGTTTAAGCTCGGTTCATAATCTAAAGTCGCAAAAGCTTGACTTTTGCTTTGACTTTCAGTTCTGACCCGTTTAAGCTTAATTATTCTATGTTTTAAGCTTCCATAGTGACCATATAATGTTGTAGTATAACTCTCTAAGGTTATATTACATGGTCATTTGGAAATTCTTAATTCTATGAATGTTTCCGTTATTATGCTTATAGTTGACCATTATGCCCTTATGGTCTAAAAATGAGATTTTTTTAATATATGTACAAACAAATAAGTTAAGTACTGATTTATAAACATGTCTAAATTATTTTGACACTACATTCTGGTCTCAAATTGATCTTATGTAGAATATCGTAAATTTAGCTTTTATAAAGTCTAAATTACCCTTTTATGCATAAATCATGTTTAAACATAAATTTTGACACCAAGCTCTTAACCTACTGTTATGATATCATTTTTAGGAATTTTTTAAATGACGGGTCAGATTAGATACTGACCTTAAAATTGAGTTCTTGTATAAATTATATAATTGACGATAATGCCATTTTTACAAATAAAATGTGATTTACATATGATTAACATGCCAAACCTTTTTCTTCTGATCTAATATGAAACATAAAATATTTTAACCATCCAAGGCTGGTCAAAATCTCAGAATCACATAAACTTCGCAAATATCGCCAATTATCGATTTTTACGCTAATTAAGTGCATAGTATGGTTTAAAACCATATTTAGCACCCAATACTTGTTACCTACTGAATTTATAATTTTTTTTTAATACTTTTACTATAGGTATAAGTCATGAACTCAGACTTCCAATTATGACCTTAAAAGCATATGTGTAATGACCAAAATGCCCTTTCGGGGCATAGTTTGGCCATAATTGGTAAACCACACATGTGTATGATATCCTATTGTTATAACATCACAAAATAAATGTTTTTACAAAATATTTCTGACTAGAACATCAGTTTACTTTTAAACATCTTTTATAAATCTCAAAATGACCAAATTGCCCTTACGGGGCTTAATTTGGTTTAAATTATTTTTGGGCATATATGTTAACATCTTACTGATGTCTTAACATATTTTAAGCATAATAATTTATGGGACTTGTATATGGTTCATTCGATTACCAGTTATGCGTCCGGTTCAGTTTATGTAACTAGTTTGCATGAATTAGCCGAAACGGGTTTAACCTTATCATTTAAACTTCAAAATCCAGAATATGTTTAGTTTACCCATATTATACAAGTATTCAAACTTTTTGGGTCTAAATCACATTCCATTCTGGTCTCCGCTTAATCTAGTGTTTCGAACCGTAAAGTATCTTTAAAACTAACCTGTGTAAATCTTTGACTTAAATAAGACCCGTTAGTATCCTAATAGGTTAATAAACCTTCCATACAGATTAAGTAGCTTCGGTAGAATATATTTGCATATGGTCTTAGGAATTATACGGCTGAGTAGCATCCTTGCACAAACATTGGGGGGTTAACGACCGTGTCCGGGATATCCTCGGCTCATTGAAGTTATTAATGGCCACGACCTATGCACGGGGTGTAGGCATACACCTGACAGATGCAAATGCTAAATATTAAATAACCCACATGTTGGGGATAACTCCATTGTGGGTTTTATAGTGGTGAGTTGGTTAATCATGACCGACTTCCAAACCAGCCCCAATTGTATAACAAACATGTAAATCTATATACAAGATTTTAATAAAGATTGTCCCAACTTATAAATGATTTTATGCCATGTGCGCCTAAACCAATTTTCATAAACTCTTTTCAAATGAGTCGGTTAATTGTATTTACCCATGAAAACTGACGCATTTTCCAAAGACTAAGTGACAGGCACCTCTCAAAACTAGGCTGGAGCTACTTAGTGTCAATTAAGAGGATCTTGCAAATCCTTAGATGCCTGAAGTCTGTTAATCTCAGTTTTATGTATTTGATTTTATGATCCGCCTGTGGATCTCTATTACAATCAGTCTGTATAATCTTTTATTTTGAACTCTTGGACATTATGGATTATAATAGTAATTAATCTTCCAAGCATTCCGATATGCTATAATTGTGTTAATTGTCTATGATGATATCAACTATGTCACGATACTCCCCACCGGGCCCACCGGTAATATGTGGAAATATCGGGGTGTGACAGGTTAGTATCAGAGCCAACATTGACTAAATTAAACACTAGCCTTTTGTGTTTAATCTCAATGACACAATAGCACATTCCTTAGACTTTCGAGTCTAGGCAAATGACCTAGGATTATTCTTAATATTCCTTTTGTCATTTATATGTTGTTTTCTTAATTTTGCCAGGTTTTACTTGTAAGAATGCCACCAAGAGTGAGAGGCCGAGGAAAATGTGACAACCCTCAAAATTACAGGTACTGTACAATTAATTAATATTAACTTTGTGCTTAATGACTGTGCTAGAATTACAACTGACAAATTAAACTGCTTTATGAGTTCTGCATCATACATACATATGCATCACATCCATACTGTCACTCCATTTATTACACACAAGTTTTAGTGACAAACCTTGATGCACAAAACACAGTTAGCACAGTGAACGGATAACTCAGAAACATGCTGACAATTCCAGTACATAGACAAACAATAGGTTGAGGGACCTATTTGATTTTTTTTGTAAACTTGCTTGAAGTTATTACTTTTTAATTTTGAGGACTAAAACCGTCATTATTTGAAAGTACAAAGTTTAGGGACTAAATTGTCATTTTTGGAAACTATATAAATACAAGGGTTAAGGTGCAATTACTTCAAACTACAAGTTTAGGGTTCTTTTTGGTAATTTTTGAAACTTATTTTATAAAAGAAATAAATAGATATTTTTGAAATAAAAGTCCAAGGTTCATTTGGCCATTTTCTCAAACTTAAACTCTAGGGACTAAAACTGACTTTTAGAAACTCATTTTAACTGAATTATGTTAACTGAGTTAATCCCTATATAATAAATCCTTCTTTAAAACTTAACCCTGTTAGTTTAACTAACTGACTAATACAGGGACCATTTATGACATTTTTCGAAACTTCAGGGACCAAAGTTGCATATTTTCGAAACTTCAGGGTCTGTTTTGAATATTTTTCGAAAGTTCAGGGGCTGATTTTGTAAATTTCTGAAACTTTAGGGACTATTTTTGTATAAAATGAAACTTGAGGGGCCAAAGTGTAAATATTTCAAAATTAATCAAAAAAATGTTGTTGAACCGGTTGCAAGTGAGATTCGAACTCGAGACCCTCCGCCCACAAACACAAGCCCCAACCAGCTGGTCTACCAACTCACTTGTGTTTTAATTGGGATAGTATTATATTTATATTAATTTTAAAATTAATGCTGAAATATATGCACAGCACTGCAGTTACGGGATTTTGACTAAAACTCACCAAATCCGATCAAAAATCGAATTTTTCCACTTCCTTTATTACTTTTAACATAACCCATTATGATTATACATCTTTTTCTTAAACAAATCGCACTAAAAACGCATTAAACGAGCATTAACCGGGATATATTAAAAAAAAAAAAAGTTTGTATAAGTGGAATTAATCCACTAATTTTGTGTCGGTTTGAACAATTTTTTCGTGTATATAAGACTCCCTGAACTCTTACAAATCTTCCACACCCATTAGAACACTTAAACATACTGTTTTTGACGAAACCCGATCGGAAACTCTCGCCGGAGTTCAAAACTCGCCGGAATTTAGTCGATACGCCGTTCCAACCAATACCGGTTCGTTTTTATTGTTTCAATTAGTTCATTTATGCTTATACAATGTTTCCCCAAAGTTAATTAAATTATAACCCAGTTTTGATCGAGTTTTGGATGCGTTGACTTTCTGGTTTGACCGAATTTGGGGAAGATGATAAATAGTGATTATTGTTTGTTTTCTTTTATTTAACAGGTTTTTCATTAATTCATAATAAATTGAGACTAACTAGTTAAAGTCCGAAAACTTTAACATAAATACTTTATCTACTGATTCATTTATTAAAAATATTATGTTAGTCAAAATGTTTATAAAACTATTTTTATAAATTAAAAATAGTTTAATCTTTACAAAATTATAATAATTCGAATTTAATGAATTAATTATTGAAATTTTTATAGTAATTATTTTACATGTTGGACTTTACAAAAATAATATTGTTACTGAAATTTTATGTAAATTTGATATTTATATAAATAAATCAATATTTATACTTATTTATATAGTTTAATTTAATGTAATTAAATTATATAACTATATAATTTTGATCCAAAATTATCCTTATGACAAAAGATGCATTATTCCTAGTTTATATAAATTTAGAATCTGAATTTTTATTATGTTTAATTATTTAGATAATTAAACTTATATAAACTTATTTATTGTTATCATAATCATTTTAATTCATTTATTTATTTAAAATGATTCCAAGACCCTAATAATTATATTAAGTCAGTAATATTCAAGTTTAATAATTAAAAATATTATTTTTAATTATTAAGATTTGATATAATTATATTTGATTTATTATTACAAATGTTTATATTAAATCAATTGTACATTATTACAATTTTATTATTTATGATAAACAAATATTTTTCATAAATAATTCACAAGATCCTTCTGTAAATCCAAACACTATCAAATACAATAAATACTCAACAAATCTCGTCGACACTATACGACCTCAATATTGATACATTATTCTTGTACGATTCATTAGGACAACTTTGAGTCCTTATTATCAGACACTTTAATCTTGACTTGCGTATTCGGAATCGCCTGCAAAATAATGTGAGTTCATGTCCCCCTTTTCTCTTAACAGTTTTCAGTTTTATACTTCGGGGGTGGAATACATGTTACAATTATTACAGACATTTTATACATGGTATGGTTAGCTTAAGGATGGTTTACTACTTAGATCATGTGAGTGGGTAGGTGGAACTTAAGGCCATTAATCCTCGTTGTAGGACCGAGGGTCATGAGCGGTAGATCTATTTGGGTGTAGCGAGCCCAGCTCCTGAGTCCACAGTACGGACCATGGGGTGACTTTGAGCCCGACGCACAAATTTGCTAGGTTTGAGTCTTCCTGCACCACTTCACACATATCATTGGCTTTGCAACCCAATGGTGATCTCTTTTTCCTTATTGCTACATACCAGGGAAGTTTATTCATACTTTGAAGGTTTATACATACTCACTTTTACATGAACTCGCTCAACTTTTGTTGATTTTTTTCAAAATACATGTATTTCAGGAAATTAATGGATCTGGGAAGTATGCTATTGTGTCAAGCTGCGTAATGAATAACGATGTCATCCGGGTTTAGGAGGTGTAACCCTTACCTGGACGGTTACATGTCTTTAAATCACGTATTACTTAAGTCTTTTGTTGTGTCATGTGAAAACGCTTTAATCTTGTCTTGGTTGTAACTTGTTTTGTGTGTCGATATTTTAGACAATGACGTTGTGGTATCTTTAAGTTTAATGAATGGATGAACATCATGTGTTTTACTTTCATATAGCATTGTTATGATTGTTGCAATGGTATTAAGAAGTCACACCAAATAAACCCACGCTTCCGCAAAAGCCAGGGTGTGACAGAAAAGGTCCTATGCGAGGAGGACCGTCAAGTCAAGCTGGACCATCACTTAGGCGCACACCTTCAGCGTCATTCAGCACCTCTGATTCTCATAACGATTGGAGACGTTCTTTAGAACCCACGAGGCAATCCGTCTCGCTTGGTACCTCACCTTCATATCACCACTCCTTTGGGCCACCTCAACAAGATGAGCCCCAACATTCATTTCATTCTCACCACTCTCACCATTCTCACCAATCTCACTATTCATCTCATCACTCCTATTCTCAGGGTCGTTTTAACCCTGATGATTACATTAACTCACCAGCGGGGTATAACCCATTGGGCCCCGAGGACCACTTCTCACAGGATATGGATATGGATAGTGATCCGGATCCACAAATGCCACCTTCTGGGACGCCTACGCATCCCATTGATATTTCTAGTGGTTCATCTTTTGCGGGATCTCCCTACCAAGGTCCCAATACTTTTAAAGAATGGTTTGGGTAGTGGGATTTTGTTAACACCCCTTCTTTTCACAACACTCCACCACAGCCTCCATTGGAGGAACCACACTTCGAGGCGGTAACTCCCCCACCATTGCCAGTTGAGGAACCACCTCAACAACCTCCTAAGCCACCAAGACGGAGGAGGACCGTACGCATGTCCGTGCGAGGCGGACCAAGATTCAGTTCCCCACAAGCTTCAAGCAATTACCCTCTGATCCCTGAAGATCCACAAATAGGTGGACCTTCTCACGCGGTGCCGGAAATCGATACCACGCCGATCACTTTCGCATCACCGCTACCATCAGTGGGTTATGAAAACCCAATACCTACCCAGGTCCGACTGGGTCTAACCCGTTTGAGCCACAAGCTCCTACTGGTTATGAATATCAAGCTCCTGCTTACGACCCTTATGTCGAAGCAGCTAACTTTAACGCTCTCTATCCCTCACTGTTTCCACTAGCATACCCAATTGGGTATCCCGTTCAAGGGTATCAATACCCTTCTTATCAGCAACAACCTCAACCTCCACCTCAACAACCACAAACGCAAGAAATCTTACAAAGGTTAGAAGAGGTTGAACATAGGGCAGAGGAACGGGAAAGAAAGACCCATAAATTCCTTAAGGGCCTTGCAAACTTCATCAAGGGAAAGAAGAAGTAGAAGATTTTATTTTATTTTGTATTGTAGTTTCAATTAAGTCCCTGCGAGGACTTGTTTCTTTTCTTTAGTCCCTGCGTGGACAATTTATTTATTTCCAAAGACCCGTTTAGGGCAGCTTTTGTAGTCTTTTTAGTACTATTAATGAAGTCTTTCTTTTGAAATTTATATATGTATTTTAATACATCATCATGCAAATCATCATTTCAATTTTAATTGATCTGCCAATAAAATTTCAAAAGATGATCTTAAAGGTGTAACCTAGCCAAAATATCAATGGCTATAATGGTATAACCCTCTTAAGACAATAATTCTTAGTTAACATCTAAAAAAACATGTTAACATTCCTGGCAGTGTGACTTGAGAAACCACACCAGCCTTTTAGGTACTTGGATCTTTCCAAGCCACTTTCATGGCCTAAATGATCAATATGAATCATGGCTATTAACATCAAATATGATGTCTATACTAAAACATCCAATTGAGGTGTTTTGTCTATAGGCCAATGTGTAATTCTGACAAAGATAGTTTTATTTTATAACTCCTTGTCACAAAAAGGCGATGAACTATGTTCGGCCCTTAAAATTTCTGATCCAAAACATCATTGATTATGTTTTAAATTGTCCTAGTGACAAGGCCTTTTGTGCCATCTAAAAGTCCTTTGAGACGAGCCTTTGTGCTATATATGAAAATGTCTATACAACATTAACAGTTGTGACTTATGTCCCCTATCTAATAAATATAAGGGATTATATCCTATTTGAATGCCAATAATGATTCATTTGTAACCTAGGCAAAACATAATCAAATAATTTCAAACATACTATCTTATTGACCTATATGGTTTATTTATCCATGGTCATCTAATCATCAAATACGATGATTCGTTAAGTTATTAAACAATTCAATTTCTTGATGTTAGCATTCAAATCATGGCTGGCTGCGATGAAGCTAATAGTCACTCAGTTGAGGGGAACAATAATGATACGAAGCTAAATGTCACTGGCGCCGAACTTCAAGCCACGATAAACACGGCAGTGACTCAAGCTGTGAACAATATGTTTACAGACTCGAGTGAAGCTCGATCGAAAACCCATTCAAAGTCCCTTTCAAAATCGCATACGTTGAAAAAGGATGAATCTCAACATTCATCCAATCAGAAGAGTGAATCTCAAAAGCAGATAGTGTTTGATCAAGCTCCCAGGTACAACAAGGGTTGTACTTACAAATATTTTGTCTCTTGTAAACCAAGAGATTTCAATGGAGAAAAGGGAGTTATTGATTGTATGAAGTGGTTGGACGAGATGGAAACAGTAGTAGATATTAGTGGATGTGCCAAAGAGGACATTGAGTTTTTGTCACAGTCCTTTAAGGGAGACGCATTGACATGGTGGAAAGCCTTAGTGCAATCCACAGGAAAAATCCCCCTGTATAACCTTTCATTGGTTAAATTTGTCGAGCTGGTAAAAGACACTTACTGTCCACAGCATAAAGTGGAGAAAGTGGAGACTGATTTCCTCACTCTAGTTATGAAGGATTTGGATTGTAGATCCTATGTCACCAGTTTTAAATCCATGTCCCGACTTGTCCCATACCTGGTCACTCCGGAGCCAAAACGCATTGCGCATTTCATTGGGGGGTTAGCCCAGAGATAAAAGGGAATGTCAAGGCTTCTAAGCCTACCTCTTATAGGTCTGTTGTAGATCTATCACTATCACTTACTCTGGATGTAATAAGGAGTAAGTCTAAGAGGACCACTGAGGACGGGAAGAGAAAAAGAGAGGATGATCAGTCCCACTAATCAAACAAGAAGAAGAAGGGTAGTTCTGGGTTTAAGAAAGCTCAGTCTGGTGACAAGCCCAGGTGCAAGAATTGTGACAAAAGGCATTTCGGTAAATGCAATCTGGATCTACAAGCCAAGCCTTATGGAATCTGTAAGAAGGAAGGGCACAAAACTCTAAAGTGCTGAAACTTAAAGGATGCAACCTGCTATGGTTGTAATGAAAAGGGGCACATTAAGACTAATTTCCCTAAGAACACCAAGAAGCCTGATGAGGCAAAAAAGACAAACGCTAGGGTGTTTCAGATGAACGCCAAGGAGGCTGTGAATGATGATAAAGTTATAACAGGTACCTTCCTCATTAATGATATTTATGCTAGAGTTTTATTTGATTCAGGTGCAGATAAGTCATTTGTAGACCATAAGTTTAGTAAACTGTTGAATCTGCCTATTAAAACTCTAAACATTAAATATGAGGTAGAACTCGCAGATGGTACCTTAGAAACCGCTTCAACTCTTCTTGATGGATACTTTATTTCTATTAAGAATCATTCTATCCCGCTAGCTCTTTTGCCAATGAAATTGGCTGGGTTTGATGTAGTTTTAGGCATGGATTGGTTATCGCATAACCAAGCCCAAATTGTCTGCGATAAGAAACTAGTTAACATTAAAACCTCATCTGGTGAGTTGGTCACCATTCATGGAGATACACACTATGGTTTGCCCGACATTGTGTCTATACTCAAAGCATCCAAGTGTCTGAAGAACGGATGTGTTATCTACATGGAACAGGTGACAGTTGATGAACCGAAACCCATGATTGAAGACATTTCAATCATTTTTGAATACCCTGATGTCTTCCATGACGTACTACCTGGATTACCCCCAGATAGGAAAGTAGAGTTCAGGATTCACATTCTGCCAGGAGCAGCACCGATTGCACGAGCTCCTTACCATTTAGCACCTATAGAAATGAAAGACCTAAGAACCCAACTCGATGATTTACTGGAAAAGGGTTTTATACAACCCAACACATCGCCTTGGGGAGCACCCATACTGTTTGTAAAGAAGAAGGATGGTTCAGTGCGTCTGTGCATTGATTACCGTGAGTTAAACAAAGTAATAATCAAGAACCATTATCCATTTCCCAGGATCGACGATTTGTTCGACCAACTCCAAGGGGCAAGCTTATTCTCAATGATTGATTTAAGATCAGCGTATCATCAACTCAAAGTTAGAACTGAAGATGTACCTAAAACCGCGTTTAGAACAAGATATGGCCACTATGAGTTCTTAGTAATGCCTTTCGGGCTCACTAATGCACCTGCAGCATTCATGGATCTGATGAATCAAGTCTGTAAACCATACCTAGATAAGTTTGTCATTGTCTTTATAGATGACATACTTATCTATTCTCAAAATCAATTTGATCATGGGAAACACCTTCGGTGTATCCTAGGATTGCTACAACATAAGAAGCTGTATGCTAAATTCTCCAAGTGCGAATTATGGCTTCGTGAAGTCCAATTCCTTGGACATGTTGTGAGCGAGTGTGGTATTCAAGTGGATCCCGCTAAGATAGAAGCAATCATGAACTGTGAAGCACCTAAGACACCTTTAGAGATTTGAAGTTTTCTAGGATTAGCAGGTTACTACAGAAGGTTCATTGACACTTCTCAAGGATAGTTGCACCGCTAACTACTTTGGCCAGCAAGAATGTGAAGTTTGATTGGGGTCCTAAACAACAAGAATCTTTTGAAACCCTCAAGCACAAGTTGAGCAATGCTCCTGTGTTAACATTACCTGAGGGAATAGAAGAGTTCGTGATCTATTGTGATGCTTCGCACACTGGTATGGGTTGTGTGCTTATGCAGAAAGGCAAGGTGATTGCCTACTCATCACGAAAGCTAAAAGTGCATGAAAAGAGTTACACCACCCACGATCTGGAGTTGGGTGCCGTTGTATTTGCACTTAAGTTATGGAGGTATTACTTGTAACACCTGTGTCACTTCAACCGTCAAACAAATTCCAAACCAATGAAATATTGTATTTCATACTTGGGATTTGTAAAATTATGTGTATCTTTTACACATATCAACTCTTGTTTGATTTTAAGCTTTAAATCGCTTTCTGGAGGGTTATACGCGCTCTGATGCGTAAATATAACCAGTTTAATCCAACGAACACTCCAGAATAGTGAAATAGGCTTAACATACCTTAAATAACCTTTACATAACTTAGAAATAAGTTTTAAAGGCTTTGGTATGGCAAAAACAAGTTAATTCGCCTGCAGGGGCTAAACTTGACAAACTGCGAAAGTATGCCAATTTGAACTGTAACAGACATTCCGGAACATGACCATAAGTTAAACATACCATAAATATCCTTCACATAGCTTAGAAATAGGCTTTGAGGGGTTCGGTATGCTAAAATAAACTTTTGGGTCATTCAGGGACTAAAAGTGTCAAAAAGTGCACAAGTTTGCACTTTTGCGCATAACTTACGTTCTGAATACATCCGGACATCCAAAAATTTATGTAAGCACTAAAATATTTTATTTTAGTGTTTGGCATGAGAAAAATCCATTCGTTGCGTCATTTGGATCGTTTTTCGCGCTTGTGCGCATTCCGTCGTAATTAAGCGAACATCGCGTTCGTACGGCCAAACGAACTGACATCAGACATATTTTTGAACATGTTTCATGTCCACAATGTTTAGGCATCATTTTAGGGCCTTAAAGTTGGCTTTACGGGCCTTAGAAGTGTCGGAAATGGCCTTAAACATCAACAGGGACTGAAACTGTCAAAACAGAAAGTTGTTTCTGATCTGCAACTCTCAGGCGGCCCGCCTGAGTTTCTGATCATCCTGAAGCGGGCCGCGTACGCATGTCTAATCAGATTAGAACGAACAGTCAGCATGATCCAGCTGTTTTAACCACAACCACAAGCTCACAACTTGCCAATTCAGCTGATAAGGATCATTTTAGGCTACCACAACTTTGCAACACATGTACGGGTAGGATTAAGGCACGTTTTCCATGAAACGATCTTAACGGTGGACCGAATACTATAAATACCCCACCCCCCATGCTTCAAAATCACAAGAACTTTGATTTGAGAAACTCTAAGTTGAAACTATTGTTTCATACCTGAGATTTTTGAATCGAGGTTAGCATTCGGGGACCCTTCGTAAGTATTCTTTCGTTCTTTTCCTTATTTTATTGCTTTTCGAGTCCGAAAGTCAAACTTTGTTTGACTTTCAGCGTTGACCAGTAATGGTCAATGCGAAGTTCGTTTGAACTTCGCAACGTGATTGTAATCACGATGGTCATAGTCCCTTGGGACTATGCCTACTGATTACCACGTTGTCTAGGGTCGTAGGGTAAGCGATCTAATAAATCGCTTATACCTTCGAACCCGACCCAGTTTGGTCGATCATTAGGATCCGACCAAATACATTAGGTGACCATAGTAGGTAGGGAATAACCTTCCGAGGTTATACCCTATGGTCACATCGTTTGAGTAGTTGTATGATAGGTAGTTTATATGCCTTAGGTAAATTACCAGAATACCCTTTTCATGTACAATTGGTAATTAAGCATATGTAACCTAAACCTTTGTCACATAACTGATTATGTAACATGTTTAGGCATATAACACTTGTCATAGGGCTAGTTAGGCGGTCCGAACGCGTTTCACGCGAACGACGCGTTAAAGTAGCATAAGCTACCTAAACGGGTCGTAATGGGTCGTAAACAATTATGTTAGGTTTCATTTAGTATGTAGGCTTTGTTAAACCATATCACACGAGTCTCCACACTCGTTTGGTTTACAAACCCTCATGCTACCCGATCTTCCGATTTAGGTCCGGTTTATTAACATAGCTACCTATATTAGGTGCCGTTTGATAGCCGTGATCTCTAGCATTGTTTGGTTGTTACACAAGGACTCCTAAGCACTCTCAATGTGAGTACATAGTTCCCCTATTTTACTGTTTTCCAAACTGTTTTGGGGTGAAGCATGTGTACCTATCTGTTACTTTCGTGTTTTCCAAAAGTATAATTGATTATACATGTTATTACTTATCATTTGACAAACTGAATGACTAATTATGGTTTAAACATTGATTTCTCAAAGAACATAAAATAAATTGTTGAATTGTACTATTTTATGTTCACCAGACCGATTGTTAGTATGATATAGCGCTATAGGATTTGACACCCCATTCCTGTTGTCATGGAATGTCTGAAACCAATTTGTTGCTCCATCCAAATAGGGATTGCCTTTGTGGTATTTCTATAGTCTCAAAGGTGTATTTTGATGCACCAGGTCTGAATGAATTCTCAAATCACACTATTAAAGTATAGTTTGATATATTCTCATGTGTGATATTGTACAAAACCAACATATATTTACAAAACCAAAACATAGTTTAATATGTTATTTATCACATCTAAAGCATATTTTGATATGTTATTTATGAAACCAAAACATATTTTAATATGTTACTTACAAATCCAAAGTATACTTTTAATATGCTACTATAAGGTTATTTGTTTAATCTTACATTTATTTATACAAATCACGTTGATTACACATTACATGATTTACATTGGACACATAAACATTATTGACATTAGTTATACATTACATGTCTTACATCTTGACATAAACATTTTGACGTATTATTTAATACGTTTGGCAATTGGTTTAAACATAGACATCTTACATTGTTTGGTTTGGTTTGAGTAAGTGATTTGAATAATGAGGCGTGTGTAATATGATACAAGCATGGTGGATACGCCGCTGGTACTTCCTATATATAAGTGTTTGTATGGTATTACATATTGTATCGTTATCTGAATCATTTCAGTTTAAGACATATAACATTTTATACAAATAACATACTTTTTACAATACATTGTTTTACAAGAGACTTATCTTATACAAACTCATTTTACAATGGTTATCCATTTAACCATACATTATTCTCTTATACATATCATCTGATCTTATTGTTTTTCAAACGATTTACAAGACAAAACAAATTACAAGGTTCATGACTAAACATTTTCTTAAACATAAGTCATGAATCCTATATTCACAAAACCTATGTATCTCACAGGCATTTTTATGCTGACGTACCTATTTTTACACATGTTTCAGGTACTGCTTTGCAATGATTGTTGATACATGCTACATTTAGGATGGACTTGTGCCTTAGCGACTTTAAAACTTGGAAGATCATAGTTGTATTTATTTGATTGTATTAAAACAATGAGTTCATTTATTCAATAAAACAGAATTTATTTATGCCATGGTTATGAAACAATAATTCTGTTACAACACTCCCCGACGTTTCCGCCACGTCTAGTTGTTTTACGTGGTCGGGGTGTGACATTACTTGTATGGAACCAAATGTGTGATATATTCAAATCACAAAAGTCTCCAACACTTGTTTAATCAAAAGGATCTCAATATGAGGCAACGCCGTTGGATGGAAACCTTGAATGACTACGACTGTGAAATTCGCTACCATCCTGGTAAAGCGAATGTAGTCACAGATGCGTTAAGCAGAAAGGAAAGGATTAAACCTGTACGGATTAATGCCAAGAGTATTGAACTTATGAACAACTTGAATGAAAGGTTGTTAGCTGCATAGAAGGAAGCTATATTGGAAGCTAACCTTCCAAGTGAGAAGTTAGGTGTAACCGCTGAATAGTTGTCACCTGGCAAGGATGGAATCCTTAGATTAAATGGTAGGATCTGGGTTCCTATTCATGGAGGACTTAGAGATATAATCCTTTAGGAAGCTCATAACTCAAGATACTCAGTTCATCCTGGAGGTGACAAGATGTATCAAGATCTAAAAGCCAACTATTGGTGGATGGGTTTGAAGAAGTCTATAGCCACACACGTAGCTAAATGTCTGACGTGTGCTCAGATTAAAACTGAATACCAAAAGCCGTCAGGTTTGCTACAATAGCTAGAACTTCCCACATGGAAATGGGAGATGGTAACCATGGATTTCATTACCATGTTACCTAAGACAAGGCATGGAAATGACACAATATGGGTTATAGTTTATAGACTGACCAAGTCAGCTCATTTATTACCCATCAAGGAGACTCATAACTCCGATAAGTTTGCTCAATTATATGTGCATGAGATTGTATCTCTCCATGGAGTGCCAGTATCTATTGTATCTGATAGATATACTAGATACACTTCTCACTTCTGGAAAAGTTTCCAACAATCATTAGGCACTCGTTTGAATTTCAGTACAGCTTACCATCCTAAAACGGATGGACAAAGTGAGCGTACAATTCAAACATTGGATGACATGCTTCGCGCATGTGTCATTGATTTAGGAGGTAGCTGAGATGACCACCTACCATTAATTGAGTTCTCCTATAATAATAGTTACCATACTAGCATACAGGCTGCGCCTTTTGAGGCATTATATAGGAGGAAATGCAGAACGCCTGTTTGTTGGACGGAAGAGGGAAAGACTCAGTTATCAGGACCTAAAATAGTCCTTGAAACAACGGAAAAGATTGTCTAAATACGTGAATACCTAAAAGCCGCCAGAGATAGGCAGAAAAGCTATGCAGATAAAAGGCAAAAACCTCTAAAGTTTGAGGTAGGAGACAAAGTCTTACTGAAGGTATCACCCTGGAAAGGTGTGATGAGTTTTGGTAAGAAAGGCAAGTTAAGCCCGAGGTATATTTGACCATTCGAGATTATTGAATGCGTCGGAAGTGTAGCTTATAAGCTGGACTTCCCTAAGGAGCTTAGCAGAATTCATAGTGTGTTCCACATCTGTAATTTAAAGAAATGTCTAGCTAATGAATCGCTAGCAATGTCTCACAAAGACTTACAGATTGATGAAAGCCTGAGGTTTGTTGAAAGACCTATATCGATCGAGGATCGACAGGTTAAAATGCTCCGAAGGAAGCATGTACCGATAGTGAAAGTGAAATGGGATGCCCGTAGAGGCCCTGAATATACATGCGAGGTAGAGTCCACTATGCGACAAAAGTACCCTCACTTATTTCAATAAATCTCGGGGTCGAGATTTCTTTTAAGGGGGTGAGGATGTAACACCTTGTTAAAAGGTGTCCAATTATGTGAAGACACGTGTCCTAAACCCTAAACATGTAAAAGTTTGAGTTGATGGACTTAAGTTGACAAATAGTGGAATGATGCATGCGAAGGGACTAAAAGTGTCAACATGCTAAACTTATGCCTCTGATTGATCACACATGATAAACATATTCTTTAACGAGTAAATTGTCGGACGTAAGAAGCCGTTTGTGAAAGAAATCAAAAGTTTACAAGACAAAGGGTTAAACGTGTCAACTTATTAATTCTTACCTCTGAGTGACCTTTTAACAAACCCGGGGCTTCGTAATGTTCGATTATACTCTCAAGAATAAGTGATAATAAATTCACAAGGTTTCGTGATCGTTATGTGTTAATCATGCAAACTTTCAAGAAGAAGGGTTAAAAGCGTCAACGAGAAGAAACTAGTGTATTCGGTGATCATTTAACGAAACCGGACCTAACGGTATTTGGTTATACTCCCAAGATCATCTACCAACTAACTAGAAGGGTTAAAAGTGCCTAAAATGACAGATAATATCCATTAAAAGGTTCAGGGACCAAACCTGCCAAGTTTAAAACTTGGTTTGCTGGTTCACCATGTGGTCACGCTGCGCGACCCCTTGCCCCTTCTGCTGTTGTGCGCGGCGACGGCCCTGTTTTGACAGAATATAGGAACGATTCTAAATCCCAAAGATTGATTTTCTACACGTCCTAATATAGGAACGATTCTAAATCAATATACATAACACAAAAATCCTAAGTTTCTCCGTTTCTTAGAATTATCACATAACTTTGAGATTATCTCGAAAAGTTGTTATTTTTTATTATGTTGGCACATTTAATATATACATGAGTCCATATATATATATATATATATATATATATATATATATATTTATGATTTTGCGACTTGAACGATTTTATTGGTGACCATTATTTTGTAAATTCGTTAACTTTCCCGTTTATACGCAATATATCTACGATTTGCGCGTCGTAATATATATACATAAACATTCATATAATTTAACACCGAAACACGCGAAATGTTGCTAACTTATCTATTTTGTCATTTTTAAATCAAATATACTTAAAATATCATATATGTATCAAATTTCATGCTCGACAAACAAGTTTCACATCTAACACAATTTTCACTGTTTCTACCGCACAAAACGTACATGCATACGTGCGTAAGCTAGATTTTCTAACATCATGTTAAAAAATTAACATATTTTCATATTCTTATGTTTAAATCACATCACACATTTTGCCACATAAAGTTTACCCACACTAGTGTACATTGAAAAATGCGTATTTTAGCGTTTCGGTAACGTTTTCGGGCGTCGGAAGTCACGTATGACCAACCAAACACCAAGTAAACTTAAAATTAGTTAAAATTATTATTTTTAAACTAAAAACATCAGTTTATTTACTGATCTAAAACAGTTTTACAAAAATCACTCGAAAAGCCGATTTTTGACCGTTTTAACGCGTAGTTTTGCGTTAACGTTACTATAACCATCCCAACTCGAAATGACTTGATATTTAAAAAAAATACATGTTATTTACTGATTAAAATAGTGGTTATAATCAGATTAGTGCAATTTTTGTTTAAGTCATATATATCATGCGATTACACGTATTTTACAACTTATAATGCACCAAGTACATCATACAAAGCTAGTAAACATTATGACATAGTTATATACCATTATGTAGGATCGTTGTCGAACCTGAGACGAGTCGATCAGAGTCGTTCTACTCAAAATGAAAGGCGGAAACAGACATAATGAGTTGATTCAGCAAGATATTCACTTTAACTGTCGTTTATATTGATCTGGAACAGTTTTACAGCAAGACGACACTTTGACAGAGCTTCGCCGTCGGAAACGCTCTTCTCTAATTCTGCTCCAAATGACACAACACAACACCTATTTATAGACTCCTTATTTCACTTGAAACAGACTCAAGTGAAACCTCATTACAAGCGATATTACAAGTTCAAGCGAAATCATCCATTCAAGCGAAATCATCATCTCAAGCGAAATCATCCACTTGACTTGTTTTCTCGATCTTTGTGCCATGTGTAATGCAAGACTCGATACAAGACGAAGTTGACAGACGCATGCACCAACACATTAAACACTTCAAATATTTACATTTTTAGTGTTTAGAATCTGATTAAATTTATTTTTATCAAATCATATTCAAATCATCATTTCTTGATCATATTCCAACATGCATGATCTAGTAAATACATCTAATGCATTCATAACATGTTCTAATCATTTTGTATGAACTTGAATGCATCTAGACCATCATTTAACTCATGTCTCACATACTCAAACATTTCAACATTCATATGATCATCATCCAATCATTTATTATAAATGCAAGACATACACATTTCTTACATACTTAAGTCTTTTAAATATTCAAATCTCACATGCATGTGTACATATACATATATATACACATGACACATATACATACATAAACTTCCAAAGTTTTACTTTTTAACATGTCCATTTCAAATCATTAAATCTTTTTACAACATTCCTTTGATCACACATGCATTTCACTTTACAAAAATCATGTCAAGCAAGAATCTATTAAAAGTCAAAACTCAATATACATATACCTATATACATACTTACATACATACATACGGCCACACCACATATATATTTTTATCCATTTTTATTTTTTTCTTCCAAAACCATTTGTTTTAGTTTCAAGTTTATGTTTAGATTCAATAAAAAGAGAAACTTTCACTATCATCTTCATCACCATGAATCATGAACAAGATTTGAAAGATGAAATGTTATACCTTCAAGATTCTTCCTGGATATCGTGTTTCTCTCCATGCACTACAATCGTCTCTCCATTCGCCAGTGGAATGCGGATAACCTTCTCATGGCATACGATTTCAGCTCGGTTGCTTGACAACCAATCCATTCCAACTACCACGTCAGAGCTTCCCAACTCGACTGGCAGAAGATCAAGCGTAAACTCATTCTCTCCGAGCTCTATTACACAGCCTCTAATTACTTCGTTTGCCTCTACTAGCTTTCCATTAGCTCGTTCTATCGAGTACGGGATTTATAACTTACTGGCAACTAACCCAAATATATTCTTAAATTCTAGGGATACGAAGCTATAGTCAGCACCAGTATCAAACAGTACAGATGCAAAGTGTTGGTTGATAGGGAACGTACCCGTAACTACGTTCGAATCTTGATGAGCTTCCGTAGCTCCAATGTTGAAAACTCTTCCTTAGGCTTGATTGTTCTTTGGGAAATCTCGTTTGAAATGCCCGACATCTCCGCAACTAAAGCATACTTGCTTGTTTCTAGTACCACCCTGATTGTTGTTTTGGTTGCGGTTTCCATTTCCAGCTTGGTTTCCAGAACCACCACGATTACCATTACCTCCTTGATTTCCACCTTGGTTTCTGTTGCCGTAACCGTTGCCACCACAGTTTCTGGTGCCATTACCATTTCCTCTCTGACCATTATTCCCACGACCGGCACCATACCAGCATGTCTCTTTGGCATGGCCAACTTTTCCGCATGTTTCACACTTTCCAGCTCTGCAACGTCCAGTGTGATGAAACTGACACACATCACATTTAGGCAGGGTGCCCATATATCCTTTTCCTCTAATCTCAGCACCTGAAGTAGCAGCACCAGTCTTAACCTCTGCTGGTAGGTTCACATCTCTCTTCTTGTTACCGTTGTTGTTTCCTTGGGTACCCTTCTTGAAATTGGAGAACTTCCTTTTGTTCTCTCCTAATGACTCAACACGAGTCTCCTTCTTCTTTCCCTCAAAGATCAAAAAATTGTTCAATCTAATCGCTTCTTCAGTCAATGCCATGCTCAAATCAATGGTTCAGTCATCATTGGAGGCTTTGAAGTAGTCACCATGCTCATAATTTGGGGTGCCAATCCCCAGATGAAGCATTCAACTCGCTTAAATTCCGGTTCTACCATGTAGGGGACAACACGAGACAGGTCATTGAATCTCTTCACATACTCAGCAATCTTGGGACTATCCATCCTCAGATTCCAGAACTCGGTTTCCAACTTTTGAATCTCAGCTCTCGAGCAGTAGTTCTTGCGCATCAGTTCTTTCATCTCATCCCAGGTCATACGATATGCTGCTTCCTCACCTAGAGTCTGAACCTGAAGGTTCCACCAGGATAGAGCTCTGTCTAGAAATAGTTCAGAAATGTTAGTGACCTGGTGCTCTGGCGCACACTTGCTCATTCAAAGCACAAAATCTGTCTTCTCATGTCACACCCCAAAAACGTTGCAGCGGAATATTACACGTAGTGGTGACGGAAGTTGGTGCCCATTTATATCTTGTCGATCGATGCATTTAATTGTTGGACATTTTAATATATTTTTAAACATAAGTTATTTAAACGTTACGTTTTACGACATGACTACATAGTTTAGTTGTCTTTGATCCTCACGGATCTTATTACATACGTCCCAGAAAGTTTAAAAGTTGTCCAACGTTTTTAAACAAACAACATGCATCATTTAAACACAAGATACACCATGATTCCCGAAGCCAAACTCAAGTACCTGTAGAGCACGTTAAAAATCAAGTGTCAACACAAAGGAGGGTGAGTTCACATATTCACATACAATCAATACTATTCCAAGGAAAACTTTCTGATTAGGTGTTTATTTAAAAACATCCATGTAATTTTAGAAAGTCCATTTTACATCCTTAATAAAATCCATGGGCCTTCCGTCAGTTCAACGATCCGACAACAGTGCTATTGCCCAGGTTTTGTATATTAAATTATTGCGTCAATCTTCAGACTAGTATGTTAGCTAGACGATACGAACTATATATAAACCATGCAGGGATAATCAATGCTAGACAATAATTAGAATCAAAATTCGTCGCTTGACTTGACACAGGGCGACCAGTCACCACGGGGTTGTCAACACGATAGATCTACCAACAATTCCTCACGTACAATACTTAAATGATTAAACGACATCATGGGCGCAGGGTCCTCTTGAAGAGTAATATGATGTCTGCCTCACGTACAATATATATATCCTACTAATATGACAATTTAATACACGATGTTGTACGAATCCCCTGAATCTCCATCATTCGAGACCCATGCCGGCATCCGTTCAACGTTACGGTCTAGTTTCGCTTAGGAAATAGCGTACCATTCATTCATCAAAAACGATTTTACTTCGAAACGTATGCCTTATCAATTTTCATATATTTTCAATGAAAACATATATTTTATATTAAAAGGTATGTTTTATTTCAAAAAACATTATTAAACCCTTTTATTGACGTGTTCTACCCCCAAAATATATACAAAGCAGTAAAAAGAGGGGTTTAGTGACACTCACCTTTGGGTGCGTATTTTAAATAGCGCAATCCCAGAGATTGATTTTCTACACGTCCTAATATAGGAAAGATTCTAAATCAATATACATAACACAAAAATCCTAAGTTTCTCCGTTTCTTAGAATTATCACATAACTTTGAGATTATCTCGAAAAGTTGTTTTTTTTATTATGTTGGCACGTTTAATATATACATGTGTCCACACACACACACACACACACACACATATATATATATATGATTTTGCGACTTGAACGATTTTATTGGTGACCATTATTTTGTAAATCCGTTAACTTTCCCGTTTATACGCAATATATCTACGATTTGCGCGTCGTAATATATATACAAAAACATTCATATAATTTAACACCGAAACACGCAAAATGTTGCTAACTTATCTATTTTGTCATTTTGAAAGCAAATATACTTAAAATATTGTATATGTATCAAATTTCATGCTCGACAAACAAGTTTCACATCTAACACAATTTTCACTGTTTCTACCGCACAAAACGTACATGCGTAAGCTAGATTTTCTAACATCATGTTAAAAACATAACATATTTCCATATTCTTATGTTTAAATCACATCACGAATTTTTCCACATAAAGTTTACCCAAAATTTTACTCACACTAGTGTACATTGAAAAATGCGTATTTTAGCATTTCGGTAACGTTTTCGGGCGTCAGAAGTCACGTATGACCGACCAAACACCAAGTAAACTTACAGTTAGTTAAAATTATTATTTTTAAGCTAAAACATCAGTTTATTTACTGATCTAAATCAGTTTTACAGAAATCACTCGAAAAGCCGATTTTTGACCGTTTTAACGCATAGTTTTGCGTTAAACGTTACTATAACCATCCCAACTAGAAATGACTTGATATTTTAACACAATACATGTTATTTACTGATTAAAATAGTGGTTATAATAAGATTAGTTCAGCTTTTGGTTAAGTCATATAAATCATGCGATTTCACGTATTTTACAACTTATAATGCACCAAGTACATCATACAAAGCTAGTAAACATTATGACAAAGTTATATACCATTTAACACTTCAAATATTTACATTTTTAGTGTTAAGAATCTGATTAAAATTTATTTTTATCAAATCATATTCAAATCATCATTTCTTGATCATATTCCAACATGCATGATCTAGTAAATGCATCTAATGCATTCATAACATGTTCTAATCATTTTGTATGAACTTGAATGCATCTAGACATTCATTTAACTCATGTCTCACATACTCAAACATTTCAACATTCATATGATCATCATCCAATCATTTATTATAAATGCAAGACATACACATTTCTTACATACTTAAGTCTTTTAAATATTCAAGCCTCACATGCATGTGTACATATACACATGACACATATACATACATACATAAACTACCAAAGTTTTACTTTTTAACATGTGCATTTCAAATCATTAAATCTTTTTAGAACATTCCTTTGATCACACATGCATTTCACTTTACAAAAATCATGTCAAGCAAGAATCTGTTAAAAGTCAAAACTCAATATACATATACCTTTATACATACATACGGCCACACCACATATATATTTTTATCCATTTTTATTTTTTGTTCCAAAACAATTTGTTTTAGTTTCAAGTTTATGTTTAGATTCAAGAACAAGAGAAACTTTCACTATCATCTTCATCACCATGAATCATGAACAAGATTTGAAAGATGAAATGTTATACCTTCAAGATTCTTAGTGGGTTTTACAAAAATGATGATTTGAAGCCTTGTTCTTGCTTGGATCTTCTTGAAATCACCTCTAAACCTTCATACTAGATTGAAAACACCTTGGAATGGATATGATTCTTCGAGATTAAGTTTGAAAATGAAAGTGGGTGTTGTTCATGGGGTGTTCGACCGAGATTTAGTGAGAGAGAGAGTAGTGAGATGGTTCTTGATGGCGTATGGAACATGTTTGAGTGTTTAAATGTATGAAATGATTAACTCTTGTTCCAATAACCAACACATGTCACATTAGAAGGTGAAAGAAAAAGGTGGGCACCCCATAGGGCCGCCACCTATCCTCTCTCTCTCTCAAACATTATATATACATATACATACACATATATATTATATATTTTGTAAAAACATGTATTTTACTGGATACCTAGTATTTTATCTAGCATTTTAATCCCATTTTAGTGCGTTTTAAATTATTTTTATCTTTCTATAAAAAATAATCACTCAAAATTATTACTGAAGTATTTACCAGTTCCCTTGACTGGCTGCGTTGACAGTATTTTGTTTAATTCGCTCAGTATCGCGCAGTACGCGTTCAAACTCGAAAAATAGAGTTTCTTAGTGTTTTAAATTATTTTTCCACACGGACATGATTAAAATTATTATTCTAATCATAACAGACTATTTTTAGGATTTTAAAACTGATCGGGTGGTCACCGACATTCGTTTCGCATTTTAACCGTTACGCGATAAGCGTTTATCTTACCGTCACCAACATAACTTTTATCAAAGTTTAATTTTACGAATACATTAAATTTCACATATAAACATAATTACCAGTCAATTACGGCTCTGTTACCTAATCACAACATGTGTTATAATCTAAAAAGCCGGGTGTCACAGTCTCACCCTGTTTAGGAAATTTCGTCCCCGAAATTTTTACTCTACAGGTTTCACATTTCGCACTAAGCAGGAATAACAAAAACGGATATAATGAATATAGTATTGTAGTTTCTGTGAGAAACTTGGATTCTTTCGAAGAATCCTCGTAGATCTATATTACACACATCCTCAACTCCTAAACTTACGTCTCAACGCTCTTTATCTTTCCCAGGGCTCAAAACTTACATGCACTTAATCAGAAAGATTAAGTCAAATTTTCACCAGCTCAGGTATCCACATGTAACACAACCTATAAATCACAGATATTACTAAAATGCTGAAATCGCCTCCCGGTTAGTAACATAACTCCTCTAACAGAACTAAATCTTCAATCTAGATTCGCAATAGCTTCCTTCAATGGTCCATGTAATCCTTCTGTCAATCAATTGACGACTTTTAACCTTCCCTCGATCTAGGTAAATCCTGTCACTAGTTTCCTAGATAAACTAAACTCTGGTTAATTGTCCTTTTTCACGTTAGCTCCACGGAGTGACGATCAACGCTTCCATCCATGCATGGCTTCAAACCGAGCAACCTAAATACTAGCGTGTTAATTATTGTTGTAAGATACTCTTCCAAGGGCACGTGAGTTATCTTAACTTCCTCCTAAATCTATCATACACGCTTTCCAATCTCAAGCTGATCTATAAGCATACTTTCATCATCCCTTCCAATTCCGTAGTTAACTTCAAACGTTACTCATGATTCTCTTTGGTTCGTGTATAGACAAACATGTCATCGATGACTATTATCACGAATTTACCTGATTAGGGTTTCCATACCCTATTCATGAGATTTATGAATATAAATGGCGCATTAATTAAATTAAAGGGCATGACTAATATCTCGTAATGGCCATATCATTTTTGAAAAGCAGTCCCCGGAATATCTTCGTCAGCAACCTTCAACTGAAAATATCCCAATCGTAGATCGATCTTCGTGTAGCAGCTGAGTCCCGGTAGCTTGATTGAACAAATTGTCAATCCTTGGTAATAGGGTACCGATTCTTGATAGTCAACTTGCTCGGCTTTCTGAAATCCTCACATATCCTGAAGGATTTAACCTTCTTTCTCCCAACAAAGCAGATGCATCTTAAGGTGAAAAGCTCGATCAAATAAAACTCTTGTCCAAAAGCTCTTAAAACTATCTCTCCATTTCTATCATTTCGGGCGGTGCTTAATCTATAAGGAGATTGTGCAATTGCGTGCAGCACCGTCAGACAGATCGATTTGAATTTCGATCCATCTCGCAGGGGAGATCCAGGTAAGTCTTTTTAGGAGGACTTCCGGATAGTTGCGATTGACAGAAATCTCTACGACATTCCTACATTCGGTTTCCGCATCCATTACATTCACTAGAAATGTTGGATATCCCTTACGCAACAACTCAAGCATCCACATAATACTGACAACTCTCGACTCGGTCGACTTCCGCGAACAACTTTAGCCTTTCTACTGTCATCAGGATGAGATATTCCAACTAGCTTCTTCGAGCGATAGTCCCCACTTCATCCTCGGAAAGTGAATTCATTCTTGCATCTTTGTCAAAGCTTCTTAGTTCCACTAAAAATAAACCAATCTCTAGAACTACAATCTCCTAACTAATTACTATATCCGCGAACAACCTCGCTAGTTTCTATCAATTTTCCAATTATTAGTTCTATTGGGCACTTTTATACTTAGCTTACTTGTAAGTGAACACAAAAATGGTTCATTGTTTTTCGAACAAAACTAAAGTCAGCTTTGGTATTATAAGTATGAACATAGATTGGTTTTTGATTCGAAACATACGGGAAACAGTAGCAGGACTCTCACTTGCCTTCCCGATACTTGCCCCAACGGAATTGCTCTTAACGTCCTTTTCATTCAATTTTGGGCATCCCCTTTTGAAGTGTCCTTGTTCACCATATGCGAAGCATGTCACACCCCGACCACGTAAAACAATAAATCATGGCAGAAACGTCGGGGAGTGTTGTAACATAATCATTGTTTCATAACACATGGAAAATTGAAATTTTGTTTTATTGATTTAAAAGAGTTACAATGTCTTAACAACAAGGAAGCATAACATAATTAACTAGTCTAGCATCTTTTATTGTCACTAAGGCCCAAGTCCGCCTAGGTGTAACTTGATCAATCCTATGCATCATTTCCTGAAAGACATGTGAAAATAGGTACGTCAGCATAAAAATGCCTGTGAGATACATAGGTTTTATTGATTTAGGATTCATGACTTGTAAGTTTAAAGAAAATGTTTAACAAAAGTAGTCATGAACCTTGTAAAATGTTTTTGTTTTATAAATCATATAAAAATCGATAAGGAAACAGATGATATAAAAGAATATGTATAGTTATGTAAATAACCAAGTAAAAATAAATTTGTATAAAATGTGTTATTTGTAAAACAATGTTTTGTAAAGATATGTTAATTATGTAAAATGTAATATGTCAAAATTGAAATGGTTTAAATAATGCTACGATATGTAATATCATAAAAACACTTATATATAGGAAGTACCAGCGGTGTATCCACCATGATTTTATCATATTACACACGTCTCGTTACTTAAATCACTTACCCAAACAAACCACCAATGTAAAAATGTTCATGTATAACTAAATGTAATGTTTAAACAAATGTTGAAATGTTACTGTGTAAACAAATGTAATGTAGAGTGAATAAAAAGCCTTTATTAATTAAAAGCATTTACTCGACCCCATAAGAAAGAAATGTACAAAACAATGCAATTAATAAATTATAATCAAAATTTATGTTTTGTAAAATAATGCATGCTTTACTGATACAAACATCTATGCGGTGTTGTGAAAATGCATACATTCAAGCCTTGAGACTGTGGCGATAAACCCTTAAACGAATTAAAGGTTTATCTGAGTTATGTGTATCGAATTCGATCATTCCTTTCATCCAAACATACCTAGGATGTCAGGAATGGGAGTTGTCAATTCCTATGGTACCACTACCTACTAACGAACGACGTAGCTAATGTTAATGAATGTATTTTTGAGCCATTTAAACAAACCAAATGTCATACCAAAATGTAAGCATGTTTTATGAAAATAATGTACTAAGTATGCAACAAATGGACATACATAGCATGAAATTAAATGTAAAATAATGTACTAAGTATGCAATAAATGGACATACATAGCATGAAATGAAATGTAAAATAATGTACTAAGTATGCACTAAATGGACATACATAGCATGGAATGTAATGTAAAATAATGTACTAAGTATGCACTAAATGGACATACATAGCATGAAATGTAATGTAAAACGATGTACTAAGTATGCACTAAATGGACATACATAGCAAAAACATAATGAAATCATGTACTAATAGTGTACTAATGAACATAGCAAGTATATGATATGAAAACATGGAAAGCATGAAAGTAACAAGTAGGCACATGTGTTTCACCCCAAAATGTTTGAAAAACAGTAAAAGAGGGGACTATGTACTCACTTAAGGGTGCTTAGAAGTCTTGAACAACAACCAATCCAAGCTAGAGGGATCACGGAATCAAACGGCACCTAATATAGGTAACTATGTAAATAAACCGGACCTAAATCGGAAGATCGGATAGAATGAGGTTTCGTAAACCAAATGAGTATAGGAACTCATGTAATATGGTTTAACAAAGCCTACTTTCTAAAAGGAAACCTATCCTAAGTGCTTATGACCCATTACGACCCGTTTAGGTAGTTTACGCTACTTAAACGCGTCGTTCGCGTAAAACGTGTTCGAACCGCCTAACTAGTCCTATGACAAGTAAGTTATGCCTTAACATGTCTAATAATGTTACCTAATCAGTTTAGATGTCAAAATTTAGGTTACATATGCTTAAAATGAATTTATGCGTAAAAAGGGCATTTTGGTCATTTACCTAAGGCATATAAACTACCTATCATATAACTACTCAAACGAAGTGACCATAAGGTATAACCTCGGAAGGTTATTCCCTATGCAAATATGGTCACATAATATGCTTGGTCGGATCCTAATGATCGACCAAACGGGTCGGGTTCGAAAGTCTAAGTGGTTGTTTAGACCGCTTATCCTACGACCCTATATAAGCACTAAACCTAAAGTGACGAGTTAAACATGTTTGAACATGTTTAACGAATTTTGAAAATAAGTTTGATATCAAGACAAAGGGTCTTGATACCCAAAAGTAGTTTGGTTGCAAAATACGCAAGAATACGTATTTTGACCGAAACTACGATTCGTCACTACACCTAATCAACGTGGTAATCAGTAGGTATAGTCACAAGGGACTATGACCATCGTGATTACACTCACGTTCCGAATTTTAACGAACTTCGTGTTGACCAACTCGTGGTAAAAGCAGAAAGTAAAACACTGTTTGACTTTCGTTCTAAAAATGCATAAAAAGCACAAAAGAGACTTACAAAGGGTCCAAGCTAGGAAGTTTTGATTCAAACAACTCAGGTATGAAGCAATAACTACAACTTAGAGCTGATTTAACCAAAGTGTGAGTTGAAATGAAGTGAAGGCATGGGTTTATATAGGATTCGGTAAACCGTCAGGATCGTTCATCGCATTTCGTGCTTTGATCTTGGCCCTCCACTTGAGCTCATGGTTTTCAAAACTATGGGAATGTTTAAGACCAACAAATTTGAGCCCATAGCATCTAAAACCAGCCATTAAAACCATCAACACTTCAAAATTGGACTAGGTTCATTGAATCTGGTCAGAAATTTCAAAAATGGTCCCTACACTTGTAAAACTTGATTTTTAGGCACTTTTAAGCCATGTTAACCTCATTTCAAAGCTCTAAAATGATGTTGAAGGATAGGGAATTTAAAATATGCTCAAAAACCATCTCGGATGTCGGTTCGTTTGGTCGTACAGTTGCGTTGTTCGGTTAATTACGACGGAAGTCGTAATGAACGCAAAAACGATCCAAATTAAGCGACGAATGGAATTTTATCATGCCAATCACTAAAATAAAATATCTTAATAATTACATAAATTTTTGGATGTCCGGATATATTCAGAACGTAAGATATGCGCGAAAATGCAAACTTATGCACTTTTTGACGCTTTTAGTCCCTGTTGATCAAATAAGTTTATTTTTGCGCACCAAACACCTCAAAGCCTATTTCTAAGCTATGTAAAGGATATTTAAGGCATGTTTAACTTATGATCATGTTCCGTAATGTTTGTTACAATATGAATCGACATACTTTCACAGTTTGTCGAAATTAGTCCCTGTAAGTGAATAAACTTGATTTCGGCATACCAAACCCTCCAAAACTTATTTCTAAGTTATGTAAAGGTTATTTAAAGTATGTTAACCCCATATCACTTTTCTGGAGTGTTTGTCGCGTTAATTTGATTACGTTTACGCATCAGTGCGCGTATAATTTCCCAGAAAGCGATTTAGAGCTCCAAATCGAACGAGAATTGATATGTGCAATTGATACACATATTTATACAAATCCCAAGTATGAAATACAATATTTCATTGATTTGGTATTTGTTTGATGGCCGTGGAGGAATGGGTGTCACAGTCTCCCCTACTTCAGGAAATTTCGTCCCGAAATTTATTTAGAGAAAATTTGTGAGATCTTGAAACATGAAGTTGAAAAGATAAAACAACACTGGTTAAGGTTCTGAACTTCTAGTAACTTTAATAACATCATGCTTGCAATGTAAGAGGGACACTTATATACAAGTATATAAAGCGTTATTGGTGCGTCCACCGTACCTTCATTACATTGTTCACGTTTTGTTATTGTTGCCACTATAGGTTCTTACACATGATAAATCTTACTGGGGTTTTCTGTACACTGAATTTCATAATTATGTATGCGTCCATAATTATGTAATTCCTTGCATAGTCCGCACAGTGCATTTTATAATGTGTACGGGAAAACCAAATGAACAAACATGTGATGAGTGTGACTAGACCATCTTAGGGTCCTTTTAATTAAATCGATAAATGATTTAAATAGACTACCAAGGAGTCTTTTCAGCTTATATCATCACATGTCATTCTTAACCAGATTCTGAATCAATTTTTTTTTTACTAAACCACTAAAAGGGTCTCTTTGAATTATGGAATGGTACTATATAATCCAAGGGTCTTAACTATTACGTAGAAGCCCATTAAGGATTTAAGGTAGTACATTTGGATATCCTACTATGAATCTTTCACATGAAGATATGGAAGATTTTATGAGGATTTGGATAACGAATTATCCAGATTAAAAATACAAAATGCATAAAAGAAAACACATAACACATAATCACATAACCACAAAATTGTTTATCTTGATCTTTTAATTTGTTATCATTTTGTTAATTTGTTTTATTAATTGGGCACATGTATTTAAAGCACACCAGGTATCCAATCCGTGGATTTTGATTGGCACTTTAAATATTTTCCAAGAATCTAACGATAAAGATAGGAAGATCTTAAAAAGAAAATTCGATTTCGATTATAAGGAATCAAAGTGTTCGAATTAAGGCATACAAGGAATCCAATGAAGGACTCTGATTTGAACGATAATCATCCACAAGGATCTAATTGTGAATGTAAGAAGATCCCATATGGATTTTGGGATTTGAAAAGTGAGAGGCGTTTCAAAACCTTGCACTAGACGTGCTTAAGTCGAAACATGAGGTAAAAATGCTCATGAAGTTGAGGTGCTAGATATGCCAAGGTGACATATGAAGCAGAGTTTGAAGGTTAAGTCAATGTATGAGAAAATGTTTTTGAAAACTATGCATGGGGTTCTTTTTAAAATGTGTTTAGTGTTTTTGAAACCTTATATATAATAAAGTAGTTATATTAGGTAAGTATATTTATAAAATGTTTTAAAATCATGCAAGATGAGATTTTGAAATTATGTATAAGGTTTTTGAAAATATGAATAATGCTTTTTGAAATCATGCACTTGATATATTAAGAAAATATACTGTGTTAATATTGTTTTCAGACTATATGAAATATTTTGAAATCATGAAGGTTGTTTTGAAAACTTATGCTATGCATGTTGTTATGAAAATCAGAATGTAATGGGTGTGAGATTAAAAATTACCCTCAGTTATCTAACCAAGGATTCAAAGGAACAGATGTGTGAAAAGCACGATTACTCATAATGTCACTTGATTTCCTGTACTTTGTTTCTTAGAATGAAACAAGTACTTTAAAATTTCTGAGGAAATTATGAGCGATCACTTGAAAGGGGAAATCACAAGAGTAGTTTGTTTAAAGATCATAGTTCCTTGTTGTAGGTATCATAGGGAAATGCCATACACATATGTAACTACACTTGTACATCAGAATTGTGAACAACAATTTATTTATAAACAAAGCAGATTGTTTCAGGATTCAAAAAAAGATACAAAAGCAGAAGATTCAAATTTATTTAAAGCAGCAGTTTCTTCTAATCAGCCAAATGCTCATCCGTGGGTTGGATTTGCATTAACAATCTTTGGGCATTTATTTTTGAAATGGCTCATCTCGCCACAATTGTAGCACGATCCAGGTGGAAAGCGAGCTTGAGCAGGGTTGGCTTGGAGTTGAGTAGCAGCAAGATTTGCAACAGCTTTGTTTTGGATAGCAAAGCGGCACACGTCAACCAAATGTCCCCATCGTCCACAGTAGGTACATTTGAAACATGGTGTTTGATCTGGATGATGACGGTTGCATCGATTGCACAAGGAAGCGGTTCCCAAGTATGGCTTCTTGGCTGGTGGTGCTGCCACCTGGCTAGGTTCTGCTTGATTTGGTGTAACGACTGGAGAATTCTTTGAAGCTTTACGCTTCCTTGACCTTTTCGAAGGCTTGGCTTCTGCTTCTTTCGATGCTTCTTGAGTGGCTCCATTATTGAGACGAGACATGGCGATACCTAAATCCACAGACTTCAGGATTCCTTCGCCTATTCGCTGGGCAAATATGGCAGTTTGCTCGGACATTTGAGTGTCGCTGCGATGAAGAGACATTCTGGAGGAAGTGAAAGACATATGAGGAAACAAGTGAAATGTTATTGGATAATCAAAACAGAATAGCAATGCATAAAATTGTAATCATTTGTTTGTTACCTAAGGCAAACAAATGAGACGGCGACAAATCAAAGTAAACGAGTCATATTAATGTGTCACTGAAGACATGCTTGCCTATAAGTGAACACTCACCCCAAGAGTTCCCAGGTAAGAGTGACTGGTCCGATACTGCGGATTTGTATGAACACTCTAGCCTTAGACAGAAAACTCAGAGTACAGGCATTCACCCTTCCAGTTTGCACGTGTTCACATTATAAGACCCAAACTTTAACGAGATTTTGAAAACTTAGAGGGTTCAAAACCTAGTAATCAATCATCCTAGAACAGATGATTGGTTTTCGAAGTGAATTTGAAATTTGTGTTCTTGTTAAGGATAGGTAATAGTATTATTTTAAGATCTAAACGCAAGTAAACTCGCGTTAGGGTTCTAGGAAGGTTACTAATAACCTAATTCCCTATAACCATGAGCTCTGATACCAACTTTTCTATCACACCCCGACCACGTAAAACAACAAATCGTAGCGGAAACGTCGGGGAGTGTTGTAACAGAATCATTGTTTCATAACACATGGAATTTTGAAATTTTGTTTCATTGATTTAAAAGAGTTACAATGTCTTAACAACAAGGAAGCATAACATAATTAACTAGTCTTACATCTTTTATTGTCACTAAGGCCCAAATCCGCCTAGGTGTAACTTCATCAATCCTATGCATCATTTCTTGAAACACATGTGAAAATAGGTACGTCAGCATAAAAATGCATGTGAGATACATAGGTTTTATTGATTTAGGATTCATGACTTGTAAGTTTAAAGAAAATGTTTAACAAAAGTAGTCATGAACCTTGTAAAATGTTTTTGTTTTATAAATCATATAAAAATCGATAATGAAACAGATGATATAAAAGAGTATGTATAGTTATGTAAATAACCAAGTAAAAATGAATTTGTATAAAATGTTAATTGTGTAAAATGTAATATGTCAAAATTGAAATGGTTTAAATAACGCTACGATATGTAATATCATAAAAACACTTATATATAGGAAGTATCAGCGGCGTATCCACCATGATTTTATCATATTACACACGTCTCGTTACTTAAATCACTTACCCAAACAAACCACCAATGTAAAAATGTTCATGTATAACTAAATGTAACGTTTAAACAAAAGTTGAAATGTTACTGTGTAAACAAATGTAATGTAGAGTGAATAAAAAGCCTTTATTGATTAAAAGCATTTACTCGACCCATAAGAAAGAAATGTACAAAACAATGCAATTGATAAATTATAATCAAAATTTATTTTTTGTAAAATAATGCATGCTTTACTGATACAAACATCTATGCGGTGTTGTGAAAATGCATACATTCAAGCCTTGAGATTGTGGCGATAAACCCTTAAATGAATTAAAGGTTTATCTGAGTTATGTGTATCGAATTCGGTCATTCCTTTCATCCAAACATACCTAGGATGTCAGGAACGGGAGTTGTCAATTCCTATGGTACCACTACCTACTAACGAACGGCGTAGCTAATGTTAATGAATGCATTTTGAGCCATTTAAACAAACCAAATGTTATACCAAAATGTAAGCATGTTTTATGAAAATAATGTACTAAGTATGCAACAAATGGACATACATAGCATGAAATGAAATGTAAAATAATGTACTAAGTATGCAACAAATGGACATACATAGCATGAAATGAAATGTAAAATAATGTACTAAGTATGCACTAAATGGACATACATAGCATGGAATGTAATGTAAAATAATGTACTAAGTATGCACTAAATGGACATACATAGCATGAAATGTAATGTAAAACGATGTACTAAGTATGCACTAAATGGACATACATAGCAAAAACATAATGAAATCATGTACTAATAGTGTACTAATGAACATAGCAAGTATATGATATGAAAACATGGAAAGCATGAAAGTAACAAGTAGGCACATGTGTTTGACCCCCAAAATGTTTGAAAAACAGTAAAAAAGGGGACTATGTACTCACTTGAGGGTGCTTAGAAGTCTTGAACAACAACCAAGCAAAGCTAGAGGGATCAGGGAATCAAACGGCACCTAATATAGGTAACTATGTAAATAAACCAGACCTAAATCGGAAGATCGTATAGAATGAGGTTTCGTAAACCAAATGAGTATAGGGACTCATGTAATATGGTTTAACAAAGCCTACTTTCTAAAAGGAAACCTATACTTAGTGCTTATGACCCATTACGACCCGTTTAGGTAGCTTACGCTACTTTAACCTGTCGTTCGCGTAAAACATGTTAGAAAATGTTTAACGATGTTTGAAAACAAGTTTGATATCAAGACAAAGGGTCTTGATACCCAAAAGTAGTTTGGTTGCAAAATACGCAAGAATACGTATTTTGACCGAAACTACGACTAGTCACTACACCTAATCAACGTGGTAATAAGTAGGTATATGTCACACCCCGACCGCGTTAAAACAACAAAACCGCGGTTGAAACGTCAGGGAGTGTCGTGGCAGAATTATTGTTTCACAACCATGGATACAAAAAGAGTTTCGTTTTATTGATTCATTATGTAATTTACATTGTTTTAACACAAAACAAACGAGTTACATATCGACTAATATTGTTATTATGTCACCAAGGCCTTGCCAGATCCTATGTGACTCATGCATCCTAGTAATCATCATCAAGCATCAACACCTGAAACATATGTAAAAACAAAGTCAACAAAGAAATGCTGGCGAGTACATAGGTTTTATAGGAGTGTCGGATTCATGGCTAGTTTACATGTTGCAATATTTATTAAAAACCTTGTTTTGAAAAGAGTATAACATTGCAACTTAATTAACCAACTCAAATCAAGCGGGTTATAGTTTATAAAACCTCGTAGCCATGATTCTTAACCCAAAAACATATGTTTTAGTAAAGCAAATTGTAAAACATCTCGTATCAACTCGTTAATAAAACTCGTTAATAATTCTTGTTAATAAAACTCGTATGGTTTATATCATTTCGAAAACCTCGTTTGTGTGACATCGTTTCAAAATCGTTTACCCAAGTGAACTAAATAACACCATGGTATGTAATACGATGAAAACACTTATATATAAGAAGTACCAGCGGCGTATCTACCATGTTTTAACCACATTACCCCCGTCCCGTTATCTAAACACTTAACCAAAAACCAATCGTTTATCCAACTCGTTTAATCTTGTATGAATCGTTCCCAAATTGTTAATTCGTTTAAATCGTTTAAAATCATCCTCGTTTTAAGTGTGAAAACTATTTATGGTTGTCACACCCCGACCACGTTAAAACAACAAACTGTGGCGGAAACATCGGGGAGTGTTGTAACAGAATTATTGTTTCAACAACCATGGTAATAAAAATTATGTATTATTGAGTTAAGTTTACATTGTTTTTGAGTTCAAACAAAATATAACATAAATAACTGTCTTTTAAGTCACTAAGGCCCGAGTCCGCCTAAGTGTAGCACAAACATCATCATGCATCAGCACCTGAAACACATGTAAAAATAGGTACGTCAGCATAAAAATGCCTGTGAGATACATAGGTTTTGTTTATGCAGGATTCATGACTAGTAGTTTAAAAGAAGTGTTTAACAAAAATAGTCATGAAACCTTGTAAAATGTTTTCTTTTATAAAATCATGTGAAAATGGATATGAAAATCAAATGATATAAAAGAATTATGCATGGTTAAATAAATAACCAAGTAAAAGTGAATTGTATAAAATATGTACTTTGTATAAAAATGCCGTGTCCTTGTAAAAATGTTTCATGTCTTTTGTCAAGTGGCTTAGGAAACGCAACAATGTATAATACAATAAAAGCACTTATATATAGGAAGTACTAGCGGCGTATCCACCATGCTTTTGTCGTATAACACCTAGCCCCGTTGCATAGGTCACTTATCATTACCCAACAAAATGTCATGTTTAATGTCAAATGTTTATGCATAAACCATGTTTAATGTCATGTGTAAATGTATTATGTATAACCAATGGAATGCATAGTAAGTTGGAAAACATCTACTTAAACTATGTAAAAATGCCAATGTGAAACATATGTCATGTATGGTGAATAAAAGAATTTACTCAACCCCGTAGGAAAAATGTACAAAACAATGTTTTTGAGTAAACCTAAGTTTAATTCAAATGTCATGTTTTGCAGAAAATAATGCTTTATGATTACAAACATTTATGCAGTAATGTTAATCGCATACATCCAAGCTTTGCGACTGTGGCGACAAACCTTTAAACAAATTAAAGGTTCATCTAAGTTATGTAGTCGGATTCTGTCATTTCCAACTTCCAAACAAACCTAGGAAGTCGGAAACGGGAGTTGTCAATTCCTACGGTACCATTACATACTACCGAGCGGCGTGATCAATGTTAGTGAATGTATTATTGTCCCGATTAAACACACCAAATGTCATAACCAATGTAAGCATGCTATGAAAAACCATGTACTAGGTATGCTAAGTAAACATGCCTAGTAGAAATGTCATGTAAAACAATGCGTACATATGCTAAGTAAACATATGTAACAAATGTGTAATAAATCAATGTGCTAGCATGCTTATCATAGATAGCAAAACATAGTGAAAACATGTACTAAGTATGTACTAAGTGAAACTAGCATATTTATGTCACAAAAGCATGTAAAACAAGAAAGGAACAAATATGTACATGTGAATCACCCCAAAATATTTGAAAACGGTAAAAGAGGGGAACTATGTACTCACTTGGGATTGCTAATTAGTCTTGAGAATAAGACCAATTTAAGCTCCAAGTATCACAGAATCAAACGGCACCTAGTATAGATAACTATGTTAATAATCGGCTCCTAAATCGGGAGATAGGATAGAATGAGGTTCTATAAATCAAATGAGTATTTAAACTCATATGGTATGATTTAATAGACCTTACATTCTGATTTGGAAGTCTACCTAAGTGCTTTTGACCCGTTTCGACACATTATGGTAACATAAGCTACTAGAATGCGTCGTTAGCGTAAAACTATGTTCGGATGGTTAACTATGTGCTATGCCAAGTCTTACATGCCCAATTATACCTAAACATGTTACTAAATCAAATTATATGTCAAAAATATGTTCACATAGTCACAATACGGATTTATGCTTCAAAAGGGCGTTTTGGTCGTTTACTATGGGCATACAAGCTAACTAGCAAAAGACTAACCAATCCTAGGTGATCATAAGGTATAACCTCAGGGGTTATTCCCAATGTAACTATGATCACTAAGTAAGCTTGGTCGGATCCTAATGATCGACCAATCGGGTCGGGTTCGAAAGTCTAAGCGGTTGTTTAGACCACTTAACTAACGACCCTAAACAAGCACCAAACTATTAGTGACGAGTTAAACATGTCAAAACATGTTTAACCTACTGATTTGGTATCAAAACAATGGGTTTTGATACCCGAAAATAGTTCCGTTGCAAAATGCGTGCTAAAACGCATTTTGACCGAAACTTTGACTCGTCACTACGCCTAGTTTATGTGGTAATCAGTAGGTATAATCACTAAGGATTATAACCATTGTGATTACAATCACATTGTAAAGTTCAATTGAACTTTGACTTGACTGGTCAAACTGAAAGTCAAACACTGTTTGACTTTTTAAACTAGTAAGCAATAAAAAGAATGAAAGAATGCTTACTAAAGTCCTTGCTATCTTTTCTACAAAGAAGACAAGTTCCCAAATCAGATTAGGAAGCTCCAAACTCTTGGGAGAGCTCTCAAATCAGATGTAGAAGGGAAGGAAATGAGCAATGGATGAATGAGATTGTTGGGCTATTTATACTTGTTGATGATGGACAAGATCATTACAAGTGTTTATGTGGCCAACAAGCAAAGAATCACAGCCCTACATGTGTTATGGAACAGCTAATTTACTTGGAGAGTCGTTTACTTGGAGCCCAAAACAAGAGAATTGCATACAAGTCCCTGAATTATGGAACAGCGGCAAAAATCAAGTTTCTGTCGCTGGGCGTCCCTTACGCACCGTAAGCCGTACCTTTACGGTGCGTAAGCCATCTACTTTCAGCAATTGTCAGTTTTGGTCCCTGTACTTGGTTTAAGCTCATTTCAGGCCCTTTTGACCCCCGTTAAGCCATTTTCAAGGCTCTACAAGGTCAATAAATTTTAGAGAACTCAAAATGTGCTCGGAAAACTCTCGGATGTCGGCTTGTTTGGTCCTACGGTCGCGTTATTCGTTAAATTACGACGAAACTCAAACGGACGCGAAAACGAACCAAATTAAGCGACGAGTGGTATTTTTGCATGCCGATCACTAAAATAAAAATATTTTAGTGTGTACAAAAATTTTGAATGTCCAGATGTGGCCAGAACGTAAGATATGCACGAAAATGCAAACTTACGCCGTTTTTGACACTTTTAGTCCCTGTAAGATCATATAAGCATGTTTTCGCACACCGAACCTATCAAAGCTTATTTCTAAGCCATGTTTAGGTTATTTATGGTATGTTTAGCTTATGATCAAGTTCCGGACTGTACGTTGCCTTACGGAACGACAGACTTTTGCAGTTTGATGCAAATAGTCCCTGTGAGCGAATAAACTTGTTTTTTTTCCATACCAAAGCCTTCAAAACTTATTTCTAAGTTTATGTAAAGGTTATTTAAGGTATGTTAAGCTTATGTTGCTCTTCCGGAGTGTTTTTCGAGTTAAACTGATTGCGTTTACGCATCAGTTTGCGTATAACTTCCCAGAAAGCGATATAGAGTTCAAAATCGATCAAAATCAACATGTGCATAAAATCAAACATAAATACAAAATTTGGGATCAAAACACACTGTTTTATTAATATTGTATTGTTCAAAGTCTGCAAAATGATAAAACAAGCACAGATATCACAGTCTCCCCTACTTTAGGAAATTTCATCCCGAAATTTATTTAGAGGAAACTTGTGAGAACAAATGCGGATATTTCATCTGGTCCTCACGTTCCCAAGTAAATTCTAGGCCACGTTTGGATTCCCAGCGAACCTTGACTAAATGAATCCGTTTGTTCTTTAGCTGTTTGAATGTACGGCCCACTATCTCCACAGGTTTCTCAACGAAGTGCATCGTGTTGTCAACAAGAATTTCATCAAGTGGTATGTGGAGGTTCTCGTCAGCTAAACACTTTTTGAGATTGGACACGTGGAATGTCGGATGAACATTTCCAAGTTCAGGAGGTAGCTCAAGTCTGTAGGCTACTTTTCCGACTCTTTCAACGATCTTGAATGGTCCAACATAACGTGGTGCAAGTTTTCCTTTCTTTCCAAATCTAATCACACCTTTCCAAGGGGATACCTTAAGTAGGACGTGATCACCGACTTGAAATTCGAAAGGCTTGCGTCGTAGATCCGCATAACTCTTTTGACGGCTTCTAGCTGCCTGAAGGTTATCACTAATCTTCTTGACCTTATCTGTAGTCTCTAGAATGAGTTCAGGTCCAGTAAGCTGAGCTTCACCTATCTCATTCCAGCAGACTGGTGAACGACATTTTCGACCGTATAAAGCTTCGAAAGGAGCCATTTTGATGCTCGTGTGATAACTATTATTGTAGGAGAATTCGATCAACGGTAGATGCGAATCCCAACTACCACCAAAATCGATCACACATGCTCTAAGCATATCCTCCAGTGTCTGGATTGTTCTCTCAGATTGACCATCTGTCTGCGGATGGTATGCTGTGCTCAAATTAAGTTGGGTTCCCATGGCAGATTGCATGGTTCTCCAAAAGCGAGACGAGAATCGAGCATCTCTGTCAGATATAATGTTCAAAGGAACACCATGTCGAGATACAATCTCATCAACATATAACTTGGCAAGCTTGTCAGCAGATAAATCCTCGCGGATCGGTAAGAAATGCGCTGACTTTGTAAGACGATCAACAACAACCCAAATGGCGTCATGACCTCTTTTAGTGCGCGGTAACTTGGTAATGAGATCCATAGAAATGTTTTCCCATTTCCAAACCGGAATCTCTGGTTGCTCCAATAATCCAGAGGGATGTTGATGTTCTGCCTTAACCTTAAGACAAGTAAGGCATTTGGAAACATATAAGGCAATGTCCTTCTTCATACCCGGCCACCAATACTGGGTTCGAAGATCCTTATAAATTTTGTCTGCACCAGGATGTATAGAATAACGAGACTTATGAGATTCATCCATTAGCAAGGTGCGAAGATCATCTATACTTGGGACCCATAAATGGCCCATGTAATAGAATATCCCAAAGTCTCTCAGTTCAAGCTCAGGATTTATATGACACGGTAATTCTTTACCCATCAAGTCTTGTGTAACACAAGTATGTTGAGCCTGAATTATGCGGGATTGAATGTCAGATCGAACCTGAACACAATGAAGCTTGACACGTTCCTTACGACTCAATGCATCAGCCACAACATTCGCCTTACCAGGATGGTAGCGAATCTCGCAATCGTAGTCGTTTAGGAGTTCAACCCAACGTTGTTGCCTCATGTTTAGTTCTTTCTGATTGAAGATATGCTGGAGACTTTTGTGGTCAGTAAACACTACACACTTTGTACCGTAAAGGTAGTGTCTCCAGATTTTGATAGCAAAGACTACTGCACCTAACTCAAGATCATGAGTGGTGTATTTCTTCTCGTGTATCTTTAGCTGTCTTGATGCATAAGCTATGACTTTGTTTCTTTGCATAAGAACGCAGCCAAGGCCTAAGTTGGATGCATCACAGTATACGACAAAATCGTCATTACCCTCGGGTAAAGATAGGATAGGTGCGTCACAGAGTTTCTGTTTCAAGGTCTGGAAAGCTTCTTCCTGTTTGGATCCCCACTCAAAAGGTTTGCTCTTCTGAGTTAGAGCAGTGAGAGGAACCGCAATCTTGGAGAAGTTTTCAATGAAACGACGGTAATAGCCCGCTAGACCAAGAAATGAACGAACCTCGGTAGGAGTAGTAGGTGTATCCCAATCCTTAATTGCACTGATTTTGGCGGGATCTACATGTATACCTTGTTCGATAACGATGTGCCCCAAAAATTGAACTTCCTTAAGCCAAAATTCGCACTTGGAGAATTTGGCGAAAAGTTGTTCTTTCTTTAGGAGCTCCATTGTAAGACGAAGATGTTGTTCATGATCAGCTCGCGTCTTAGAATAGATTAGAATATCATCAATGAATAAAATGATGAACTTGTCCAAATAAGGCTTACAAACCCTATTCATCAAGTCCATGAAAACAGCAGGAGCATTTGTTAAACCGAAAGGCATAACAGTGAACTCATAATGACCATATCGAGTACGGAAAGCAGTTTTGGGAATATCTTCTTCGAGAACTCGAAGCTGATGATACCCAGAATGCAGATCTATCTTTGAAAAGCAAGTAGCGCCCTGTAGCTGATCAAAGAGATCATCAATGCGAGGTAGGGGATATCGATTTTTGATGGTAAGCTTATTAAGCTCACGATAATCGATACACATCCTGAAAGATCCATCTTTCTTTTTCACGAATAGGACAGGAGCGCCCCAAGGGGAAAAACTCGGACGGATGAATCCTTTGTCAGATAGCTCCTGAAGCTGCTTAGATAACTCTTGCATCTCAGATGGTGCAAGACGGTAAGGTGACTTAGCAATGGGATTTGCACCAGGTACAAGATCAATGCGAAACTCAACTTGGCGTACAGGAGGTAATCTAGGTAAGTCTTCAGGAAATACCTTAGGATAATCCCGAACAACAGGGATGTCTTGTGTAGTCTTACCCTTGCCTTTATCCTCTACAACATGTGCCAAGAAAGCGACATATTTCTTTCGTAGGTATTTTTGGGCTTGGGTACAAGACATGAGTTTAACAGGTTTCTCCCCATGAACTTCTAAGATCTCACCAGTTGAAAGCAGAATACGGACAATCTTCTCAAAGCAAACCACCTCAGCATGGTACTTGTCTAACCAATCCATTCCCACTATAACGTCAAAGCTCCCGAGTCGCATCGGTGTGAGGTCGATAGGGAAAAGATGGTTTTTAAGGTTCAATTGGCAGTTTCGAAGAACAGAATCGAGTACAATGGGTTCACCACTAGCTACCTCTACTGTCAAGGGCTTTCCTAGTTTTGTTCTAGTCATCGAAAGCAAAGGCTCAAAAGCTAAGGACACAAAACTCTTATCGGTACCCGAATAAAAAAGAACAGAAGCAGGATGGTTGTTAACAAGGAACGAACCGTTCACCACTTCGTTATCTGCGCGAGCCTCATTTGCATTCATATTAAAAAACTCTACCACGAGTCGGTGCCTGATTTGCGTTTGCCAACCTCGGGCAGTTGTTTCTGTTGTGGGTTAGATCCCCACAATTGTAACACGAACCAGGCGGAAAGTGAGGTCGTGCAGGATTCTGGGCAGGGTTTTGCACAACTTGGTTTTGAGCTGCCTGGTTTTGGTTAGGAGCAAAACGACAGGTATTTGCAAGATGACCAGATTCGCCACAATTCGTGCAGATGCGGCATTGCAACTGTGGCTGGTGGTGGCTGTTACATCTGTTGCACAGAGGTGCATTTCCACCATACAGCCTCTTGGCAGCAAGTTGTGCAGCCTGATTCTGTGCTGCCTGATTAGGAGCAGTCTGATTAGTCTGAGCAGTGACAGCGAAATTCTTGGAAGCCTTGCGCTTCCTCGATTTCTTTGAAGACTCAGCAGCCTTCTTGCCCTTGTTCTCAGTGGCACTATCAGACTGTTTCTGCTTCTTGTCACCTTTTCTGTGGAGTTTACCCTTCTTGACTTGTGATTCAGTAAGGGTTGCAGCTAGCTCAATGGCCTGTCGGACGGTTGTAGGGTTGCTTCCAGTGACAATTTCCTGAACAGGATCTGGCAAACCGTCTATGTATTTCTCAATAGCCTTATCCAAAGGCGTGACCATAGTAGGACAGAGCAAGCTTAACTCCTCGTATCTGTCAGTGTAAGCCCGGTGTTCACCACTATCTTGCTTCAAGTCATGGAACTCATTTTCAAGTGCCCTTTGCTCGTGACGAGGACAAAATTCTCTTATCATAAGAGCCCTAAGTTCCTCCCATGTCTGACCCAAAGCAACCTCAGCACCTCGGTCTCTCATTACCCCATTCCACCAGGTAAGAGCCCTCTTTTGAAATACATTCGACGCAAACTCGACCTTACGGTTGTTCGAACACTGAACATGGCGAAAGGTGCTCTCAAGACTCTCAAACCACTGTAGGAGCCCAGTTGCTCCCTCAGAACCACTAAACTTGAGTGGTTTAGCTGAGTTAAAACTTTTGCAATTGCACGGAGCATTATTGTTATTGTTGGCTTGGTTCCATTGAGCAATGAGATTGGGGAACGCAGCAGCCATTTGCTGCGTGATGATTTCTGCCAGTTCGGCATTCGATAGCGGATTTTCGCGTCGAGGAGGCATTCTAAAAGAGGAAACATGAGAGAAAACGAGTGAGATGACGTGATGAAAGAAATGAGATATCAATAAAATCGACAGAAAGCAAGGATGGTGGTCATTTGTTTGTTACCACAAAGCAAACAAACGACACACAGTGACAAATCAAAGTAAATAGGTCATAATAATGTATCACTGAAGACATTCTCGCCTATAAGTGAACACTCACTCCAAGACTTCCCAGGTAAGAGTGACTAGTCCGATATTGCGGATTTGTACGAACACTCTAGCCTTAGACAGAAAACTCAGGGTACATGCATTCACTCTTCCAGTTTGCACGTGTTCACATTATTTAGACCTAAACTTTGACGAGATTTTGAAAATTTGGAAGGTACAAGGCCAAGAGAAATCATCTAAGGATAGATGATTGATTTCAAAATCATTTTGGAAAATTGTGTTCAAGTTTTAGTAATCACCTAAGGATAGGTGACATGTATTGTTTTAAGATCTAAACACAAGTAAACTTGTGTTAGGGTCCTAAGAAGTTATAGTCTAGGTCAAAGCATTACTAATAACCTAATTCCCTTTAACCATTGGCTCTGATACCAACTCTTCTGTCACACCCCGACCACGTTAAAACAACAAACCGTGGCGGAAATGTCGGGGAGTGTTGTAACAGAATTATTGTTTCAACAACCATGGTAATAAAAATTATGTATTATTGAGTTAAGTTTACAATGTTTTTGAGTTCAAACAAAATATAGCATAAATAACTGTCTTTTAAGTCACTAAGGCCCGAGTCCGCCTAAGTGTAGCACAAACATCAGCATGCATCAGCACCTGAAACACATGTAAAAATAGGTACGTCAGCATAAAAATGCCTGTGAGATACATAGGTTTTGTTTATGCAGGATTCATGACTTGTAGTTTAAAAGAAGTGTTTAACAAAAATAGTCATGAACCTTGTAAAATGTTTTCTTTTATAAAATCATGTGAAAATCGATATGAAAATCAAATGATATAAAAGAATTATGCATGGTTAAATAAATAACCAAGTAAAAGTGAATTGTATAAAATATGTACTTTGTATAAAAATGCCGTGTCCTTGTAAAAATGTTTCATGTCTTTTGTCAAGTGGCTTAGGAAACGCAACAATGTATAATACAATAAAAGCACTTATATATAGGAAGTACCAGCGTCGTATCCACCATGATTTTATCGTATAACACCTAGCCCCGTTGCATAAGTCACTTATCATTACCCAACAAAATGTCACGTTTAATGTCAAATGTTTATGCATAAACCATGTTTAATGTCATGTGTAAATGTATTATGTATAACCAATGGAATGCATAGTAAGTAGGAAAACATCTACTTAAACTATGTAAAAATGCCAATGTGAAACATATGTCATGTATGGTGAATAAAAGAATTTACTCAACCCCGTAGGAAAAATGTACAAAACAATGTTTTTGAGTAAACCTAAGTTTAATTCAAATGTCATGTTTTGCAGAAAATAATGCTTTATGATTACAAACATTTATGCAGTAATGTTAATCGCATACATCCAAGCTTTGCGACTGTGGCGACAAACCTTTAAACAAATTAAAGGTTCATCTAAGTTATGTAGTCGGATTCTGTCATTTCCAACTTCCAAACAAACCTAGGAAGTCGGAAACGGGAGTTGTCAATTCCTACGGTACCATTACATACTACCGAGCGGCGTGATCAATGTTAGTGAATGTATTATTGTCCCGATTAAACACACCAAATGTCATAACCAATGTAAGCATGCTATGAAAAACCATGTACTAGGTATGCTAAGTAAACATGCCTAGTAGAAATGTCATGTAAAACAATGCGTACATATGCTAAGTAAACATATGTAACAAATGTGTAATAAATCAATGTGCTAGCATGCTTATCATAGATAGCAAAACATAGTGAAAACATGTACTAAGTATGTACTAAGTGAAACTAGCATATTTATGTCACAAAAGCATGTAAAACAAGAAAGGAACAAATATGTACATGTGAATCACCCCAAAATATTTGAAAACGGTAAAAGAGGGGAACTATGTACTCACTTGGGATTGCTAATTAGTCTTGAGAATAAGACCAATTTAAGCTCCAAGTATCACGGAATCAAACGGCACCTAGTATAGATAACTATGTTAATAATCGGCTCCTAAATCGGGAGATAGGATAGAATGAGGTTCTATAAATCAAATGAGTATTTAAACTCATATGGTATGATTTAATAGACCTTACATTCTGATTTGGAAGTCTACCTAAGTGCTTTTGACCCGTTTTGACACATTATGGTAGCATAAGCTACTAGAATGCGTCGTTAGCGTAAAACTATGTTCGGATGGTTAACTATGTGCTATGCCAAGTCTTACATGCCCAATTATGCCTAAACATGTTACTAAATCAGATTATATGTCAAAAATATGTTCACATAGTCACAATACGGATTTATGCTTCAAAAGGGCGTTTTGGTCATTTACTATGGGCATACAAGCTAACTAGCAAAAGACTAACCAATCCTAGGTGATCATAAGGTATAACCTCATGGGTTATTCCTTATGTAACTATGATCACTAAGTAAGCTTGGTCGGATCCTAATGATCGACCAATCGGGTCGGGTTCGAAAGTCTAAGCGGTTGTTTAGACCGCTTAACTAACGACCCTAAACAAGCACCAAACTATTAGTGACGAGTTAAACATGTCAAAACATGTTTAACCTACTGATTTGGTATCAAAACAATAGGTTTTGATACCCGAAAATAGTTCTGTTGCAAAATGCGTGCTAAAACGCATTTTGACCGAAACTTTGACTCGTCACTACGCCTAGTTTATGTGGTAATCAGTAGGTATAATCACTAAGGATTATAACCACTGTGATTACAATCACATTGCAAAGTTCAATTGAACTTTGACTTGACCAATTGACTGGTCAAACTGAAAGTCAAACACTGTTTGACTTTTTAAACTAGTAAGCAGTATAAAGAATGAAAGAATGCTTACTAAAGTCCTTGCTATCTTTTCTACAAAGAAGACAAGTTCCCAAATCAGATTAGGAAGCTCCAAACACTTGGGAGAGCTCTCAAATCAGATGTAGAAGAGAATGGAAGGAAATGAGCAATGGATGAATGACATTGTTGGGCTATTTATGCTTGTTGATGATGCACAAGATCATTACAAGTGTTTATGTGGCCAACAAGCAAAGAATCACAGCCCTACATGTGTTATGGAACAACTAATTTACTTGGAGAGTCGTTTACTTGGAGCCCAAAACAAGAGAATTGCATACAAGTCCCTGAATTATGGAACAACAGCAAAAATCAAGTTTCTATCACTGGGCGTCCCTTAGGCACCGTAAAGGTAGGGCTTACGGTGTGACAACTGCCACTTTCTGGTAATTTACGTACATTTAAAGCAATGATTTACATTATACAAATATGTGTTTGAATATCCGAATTTCTTGATTACATGATATACATCTTAGAACACTTATGGAATACTTATTTATGATGCACATTATTCATTTTTATTGGTTACATTTGAAATAGTGTAAACAATGCATCGAAACAACTAGAGTAGTACCTAGTAAACTAGTGTGCTGACGAAAACTCAGGATCCGCATAAACCATCTAAATGACATCTTTAGGACTCAGACGAAAGTCCAACATCAAATATACATTAAACCCTAATTGGAAATGCAAGGGTTTGGTCTAATACTTTCCCAATGTCCGGTAGCACTAGAAACTGCCTAAAAAGCGCTAAAAGTTACCATTTCAATAATTTTTCCGCAAAATTCAGCATTGGTGCTTTTATTACAAGATGCAAAAGTGTTGTTTAAACACATATTTCATATAAAAATACATAGGGAATATCATTTATATACATAACCGAATTTTTCCCTACAACTTTCACATGTTAACCTTTCGACTATCTACTTGCGGAACGAGCGCTAAACGACTATCCGGACTATATTTTGACATAGATTGCAAATTAGTGAATATTATTTTTGGCCAAATAAAGCTTATTTATGACCATTATTGATCATGAATCATCTCGAAAAATTGCAAAAACTTAAACACCTAAACACTTAACCATTGTACCTCATTTTGAACCATGAGAATTTACTAACACTTTGAAAAAAATACAAGACCCACCCCTCCCTCATATTCACGTTTTAAGGGGTCCCACACTCTAATTTTGATGTTAAATATCTAGATATTTTGATTAAATTGCAAGTGGATAAGTTAGTGGATGATTATAACATTAAATCTCATAAGTTACTAGCATTTTATCCTCACATTTCACCTTATTCTACACACACTTAAGAATACTCTTTCAACCTTCATCTTTTTCACCAAGAACACCATAAAAACCCATTTAAATTTTATCACATCTTGATGATCAACATGGAGTTTCATGGAGCTTAAGGTGATCTAAAGCATTTGCAAGTTAAAGGAAGTGTATTCATCCATTCAAGAGCCTTAAATCATCAAGATCTTCATCTTTGTATTTCTTAATCATCCTCCAAGATCATCCCTAGCCAAGTGCTAGAAGTAAGCTTCAAGATCTATTTTTTTTATATATACTTATATTATGTTTATGATTGTTATTATAACTAATAAATAACTAAATAATCATACATAATAAACATGAAAAATACAAAGAAGCAAAACTAATAATCATGATATATTTATGTTGGTTTATATTGTGATCTAAGACTTGTTATATGCATATTCGATCTTGTTATGATGATTATGTTATAAATAAATTGTTAGAGGATGTTTTAAAAATATGATCTAACAATTATACACGTTTATGTTAAAGGGTTTTTAACATAAAGGTTTAAAGGAATGATCATAACATTTGATCTTGTGAAAGTATTTGAGGTTTTTCACTAAAAACAATACTTTTACAAGATTATAAAAAGTAACATACAACTTGAGATTTTTTATAAAAGTTGTTAAAACTAGAATTAAACTTGGTTTTTGAACTAGTTAGCATATGTTATGATCATGTATAAAATCCTACATGATTTTGAGATCATCTTAATGAGGTTATGTTATAAATCTCATGTGTTTTTTTTAGAAATGATATGAGAAATTGTTGATGATTTGAAAAGAAAATGATATGTAAATAAACATGGCAAAGTTCATATTACAAAGGAACTATGGACAACTTTTCTTAGAAATCATATGTTAGAAAAACTATCATTTTTTTTACAAAGTCTTTACAAGATTAGAAAGTTGGTATTTCTAAACATAAAAATTGACATAAATATATATTTTGGTAAAATACATATTTATTGAACATATCAAGTATGTGCTATGTGTTATTATTTGTATTAGTTATATATAAAAGTTAGAGACTTGATAACAATGACACAAATAAATACAAGACATACTTACAACTAAAGACTTATAAGAATACATATAGACACACTTGAAAACAACTTACGGACATTCCGAGCTTTCGGACACAACTTATGGTCAAAACGGACGACAGGCGAATCTATAAACATATCGCCAATCCGAGGACTTACTACGACGTATAGGCGATCTTTCGACGCGAACACAAAATTTACGTTACCATTAACAAAACTCGGACATTTTGAAACTTATAAAAACTATTATGTTTTTATTAACTAAAAAGTATACTTAGTTATTTTTATAAAAATGAAAGACTTATAATTTCAAATGGGCTTACACTTCTTAAAGGGCTAGTTTATACAAATGGTCTATCTTTTACAAATGGGCTATTATTTATAAATGGGCTTAACCTCATAATGGGCTTATCAAACATATGGGCCAAGGCCCAACACTATTGAGGCCCAACACTATTGAGGCCCAACACTATTGAGGCCCAACACTATTGAAGCCCGACACTATTAAGGCCTAACACTATTGAGGCCCAACACTATTGAGGCCCAACACTATTGAGGCCCAACACTATTTAGGCTCAGTGCTATTTGGGCCCAATAACATGAATTCTTGGATTAAGCCCAATGACTTATAATTGAAAAAAAAAACACAATTATACAATTTACTTATACGAGACACGAAATTAAGAAGACAAGACCCGATGATACAACTCACAAGATACAAGATTACATATATATATATATATTTGGTGAAATATATATATATAACAGTTTAACAATTCATACATCTAATACACAGTTCAACAAACAACAAAGACATACAAGTCTTACACATATTTAAGACACAAGACTTGTTCTCAAGTCATTTACAAAGACCGAAGTGTCTAACAAATATAAGGATATTTGTAGGTCGCAACATTGTTCAAGACGACCGTACGTCAGATCCCAGTTAGTTACTATTCACGGACGCAATTCTGTGAGTTCATGTCCCCTATTCATTTTAAATGTTTTACAATTTTACAACTATCGGGGAAAATACATGTTTATAGTATGATAAGTCATGGAATGAAACACCTTAGATCATGTGCGATTAGGGTCATACATCTAAGCACCATTAATCCAGTTTGGACCTAGGTACAGAGGGTTAGATCTAATGGGTTTTGGCGAGCCCCACTCTTGGTCGTGGACCCATACAGAAGAGTGCGTTTGTGTCCCAATCGATAGTAGTCGACATGAAATCGTCTAGGTTTGGATTGCTTCCTAATTCGTCACACATATTAATGTCCTCGCAAAACTTTAATGATCAACGATTTCATTGACGCTTTACATACTACATTATTACATACAGATACATCTTATACAACTCACATTTTATGGATACAATTTATACAACTCACATTTTATGGATACATTTTATACAACTCACATTTTACAGATACATTTTATACATCTCACATTTTACAGATACATTTTATACATCTCACATTTTACAGATACATTTTATACAACTCACATTTTACAGATACATCTCATACAACTAAACTGCATGAACTCGCCAACTTTTGTTGATGTTTTCAAACTTAACATGTATTTCAGGAAATTAGTGGACCATGCAGACATTTCAGTCAAGGAAAGCAAGTATCAAGACTCCATGCCACCATTTAAAGGGTTTGCCCGTTATATACCGCCTCTTTGCGGTGATATAGTGGTCAAAGCCTTGACATTTTAAGACTTACATTTTGATGTATAAAACGATGACAACTTATTTTCATTTGATGGTTTGTAACGAATACATTTAACTTATGTTGCGTTCTTTTGAAACGGTTCTGACAATGGCATTGGAGCTTGTTTTTATTCATTTAGTATGTTCACTTATATTGTTATGCAATGAGAACCGATCAGATCACACCTCGCGCTTCCGCTATGAGCGGGTGTGACAGATTGGTATCAGAGCTTCGATTGTAGTGAACCAGGATTCTTTCTTGAGTCTAGTCTACAATCACTAGGGAACCTCTCACGAAAACAATTTACACAAGAACAAGAGTTTTCATTGCATAAACATTTTTCAAGGTCCACTACAAACAAAATTCATTTCATATAAACCAAGCAAGGACATTACCATGAGTGAAGTCTATGAGAAATAGATACATTACATTAACAGACTATGTGCCTACAATACATTACATTATCAGTTTACGCATTATAAACGGTTTACAAGTTCAGCTTATGCAAGATAGAAATCCTTGTTAGATAGGATTTTATGTGATTATATATAAATGATTTATATATGTGTTCTAAGGAATATTTTGCCAAGAACAAAATACCTTCGACTTCAAACTCTATTATTATTATTTACTCACACGATGAAAATATCGACCTCAAGTCTACTGTGGAGCTTATGGCGAACATGATTCCTAAGTGAAATCTTAAACTTAATTCCGTAAAATATGGTTGCTTCTCGCGAATGCTGAGATGCCTGACCATGATAAATGACGACGAGGCGGAGGTGGTAACCTTGGACAACAACTCCATTAGTGGGACGAGATCCCTGTGACTCGTACTAATCAAGGTTGATATACTCTTGTCCCTATAAGGAAGATGAAGTACTCATCTTGAAGGTGCCCCTTCAGTTGTTATTGTTACAGATTCTTTCCATTTCTATTCCATCTAACGCTGTGCTGTTTTGTGAGTAATGAAAACGGACGATGACACGTGATCTATCACGAAGGTCCCTCCTATGTTGAAGGTATATAGACAATAGTGTTCCCCCTCTGACTGATCGGTTGTTTTGTACGAGAGAACGCTAGGGTGACCATGCAAGGCAATTTATTATTACAGAGGCCTACGTAATAACAACTTGTAGTGCATGGGAATTCTGGTGGACTCTGCGGGCCAAGCTAATGATCACTATTCCTTCAAAATTCTTAAGTTATTACTTGAGATTCAATTTTTCTTATCTATTAGAACACAAACTGTGGTGGTTAGTATAACACCATACAATACAATACAATACAATACAATACAGGAAGATGACACGTATTTGTTCACACCTAACATTCGATCTATATCACGATTCAGTTGAGACTAGTCATTTAAACAAACAAAACTTGTTATTCACTCATGGAGGATTTTCCTCAACATTCTCGAAATTATTGAACATGGGTTGGTTCCATGGTGTCTATGACACTTTACCTTACTTTACCTTACCTTACGTTATCATATTCCACCTTATCATATTTATTGGAAATGATACAATAAATTCTGTCGCTTGACATTTGTCTTTTCCCAATGAATGGTATGGCATGAGCCATGCTGCAACTCCCTCATTGCATTCTATTCGACATTTTTTGGAGATTCTAACAATCTTGCTAGATCTCGTGAAACTCAAGCACTATTACCATAATTGTCACATAGACAAGTAAGACAAAGGATTTTCTCTACTTAGGACGATCGAGGTCCATAGAGTAGGGAATACATATTATATGGACGAAGACCACTGGTTGGTTTCCCCTCCTCAACGAATTATTTTTTTTCTTTTTCTCCATTTAGACATATGACCAATACACACAAGAGGTATTACACCTTTTGGTTTTGGTTATCCACATTATCATTTATTCAAACATGTATGAACAATGCGGTCTTGAGGTTTCCATGACCGATTGATTGCATTCTTCATTCTTGGGCACCTGATAGACTTTGTTTATCCAAATACATGTCTAGATTCTTTTAATAGTGTGTATTAAAAAGATCATGGCGCCAAAAGAATCAAATGTTTAAGTCAAAAGTTATGTGTTGAAAATCATTGCTTTTACACAAGACATGGTTTATACAGGACACTGTTACGCAAGACATTGTTATACATGACATTTGATGTTGGTATACACAAGACATTTTTGTAAATAATGAGACGTGTGTAATATGATAAAAGCATGGTGGATATGCCGCTGGTACTTCCTATATATAAGTGCTTATATTATATTGCATATCGTGGTGTTATCCAAACCACTTCGACAAAGACAAGACACGACATCTTCGGCACAAGACATGATATTCAATTTCAAGGCATGATATATATTATACACTACATTTCATTTGGTTATTATTTAACCATACATCATTCTTTGATATCATCTGATTTTCATATCTATTTTCATATGATTTTATAAAAGAACTCGATCATGACTAGAGCCAATGTTGTTGGTTACACTTGATGTTTTCACGGTCTCTCAAGGGTTTTTCCATACTGGGTAACACCCGAATTCAAACGCATTGAGCGTTACAATTTAAGTTTAGCCCTAGAATCCAAAGTATGGTCACATCTTCTCATCCTACCTTGATCATTCAAACAGTAACTCTCGCAGTTAATCTCACCGAGGATGTGTGAATACTCCACAAAATCCCAATGATGTCATGAGTACGTACACTTTACGATCATCATGTATCGATTCTTTTAATACCAACACCGAGCTTAGCTAGTGTCTTTAGATGTTAAGCATATACTCGAATTAGAGTAATGTTGGACACATTACTATATCAAGTTAGCTATTGGGGAATTAGCTGAGACATGTCAAATCATTAAGGGTCACCGGTACGTATCCTATCAATCAACATTTCACATCCATATTATTTGATACCATTGCCGATTTTTAGCTTTATCTCAACATTTCACATGCATAGTTTCATGGCTAGTGACGGGATTATCCTAGCTACAATTAGGGGATTGGGTTATCCTACATCTGAACATAGGGATTGGGTTATCCTACATCTAAACATAGGAACTGGATTGTTCTACATCTAAAATTATACAGTGAATTTTTCACTACATAGAATTCAAAATGTACTTGGCCTAGAGTCAAGCAAGCTAGACGTCTCCTCATCCTATAGAATTGGCAAATGGTGAACTAGTCGAGTCAGGAGCGGAAATTCAATATCGATCTGTTACCCGTTCAGTTGGGTAGGTTCGACGTAGTGCTTAGCATGGATTGACTACCCGATAACCGAACCGAAGTCTTCTGTCATGAGAAGATCATTCGCCTACCACTACCGAACGAAGAGACATTTGTTATTCATGGAGAGAAGCACGACACACCATTGCGGACCATAAATTGTATGAAGGCACAAAATTGCTTACGGAAAGGTTGTATTACCTTTCTAGCACTTGTTGTCGACAAGAAGGCTGATGGGCCTCAGATGACAGATATTCCTGTGGTAAAAGAATTCCCTGAAGTCTTTCCTGAAGACTTGCCAGGACTACCACCATATCGACAAGTCGAGTTTCACATCGACTTGGTAACGGGAGCCACACCCATAGCCAGATCTTCATATCGATTAGCACCGTCTGAACCTTGTAGTAGACCGAATAAGGAGGTTGTGAGTCCATAACCCCCACTCTTTACCATTATACATCTTTATAAAGGTTTTGGGGGTGAAAAGACATGCGAGATTTGAAAAAAAAATGCATAACATTTCGATGAACGAAAATTCATATTACTAAACCATGTTACAAATGAATTTCCAACTAACTCAGATGGTTTAAGAAAGATTCTAGCTTCTACTCCAAGATAGACTTACGATCGGAGTATCATCAATTATGAATTCAAGAGGAAAGCATACCGAAAACGGCTTTTCGGACTCCTTACAGTCATTACGAGTTTCTCGTTATACCTTTTGGTTTAACGAACGCACCAGCGATCCTTATGGATTTAATGAATCGCGTGTGCAAGTCGTATCTCGACAAATTCGTCATGATATTCATTGATGACATATTAATATACTCAAGATCAACGGATGAGCACGAGCAATAGTTGAGAACCATTTTAGATCTACTAAAGAAGGAGAAACTATTCGCGAAATTTTCCAAGTGCGAATTTGGATTCGCGAGGTATAATTTCTCGGGCATGTAGTGAATGAGAAAGGCATTCATGTAGACCCATCAAAGTTTGAAGCAATCAAGAGTTGGGAAGCGCCCAAGACACCAACTGGAGTCCGACAATTTTTTTTTTTTTGGGATTATCGGGATATCATCGGAGATCTATTGAGAATTTTTTTTTAAATTACTCAATTGCTAACCTCCCTCACCAATAAAGACAATAAATTCGCCCCAATCGAAAAACAAGAAATAGCATTACAACTTATTCTTAAGATTGGTGCATAGCATTTTACAACCTTATCATTACCCGACGATACCGATGACTTTGTTGTAAACTATGATGCTTCGCATCAAGGATTGGGTTGTGTACTCGTGCAACGTGAAAAAAGTTATAGTGTACACGTCGCGCCAATTAAAAAGTTCACGAGAAGAACTATACCACTCTCGACATTGAGTTAGGCGCGGTGGTATTCGCTTTAAAAATTATGGCGACATTATTTATATGGTACTCAATGCATTATTTTCACGGATCATAAAAGTCTTCAACACATATTCAACCAAAAAGAAGTAAATATGCGTCAACGATGTTGTGTTTAATTGTTGAACGACTATGATTGTGAAATAAAGTACCATCCGGGCAAGGCGAACGTTGTAGCTGACGCCATGAGCCGCAAGGAGCGAGTTAGAACATTGAGAACTCAAGCATTAGAGAAGATGATTCACAAGCGCTCAAGGAAGAGCATATTCAAGTAGAAACACTTCGAGGAATGAAGGAACAATTAGTGCCGAAAGAATATGGAACTTTATACATTATGGGTCGAAATTGGGTTCCATTCTTTGGCGGCCTTCGAGATGATATTTTGAGGAAGCACATAGGCCTAAGTATTGAAAGAATACTATTGGTGGCCTAACCTCAAAAGTGATATCGCGACTTATGTCGGAGAATGCTTGACTTGCGCGAAAGTCAAAGTCGAGTAGCAAAATCCCTCGGACTTGTTACAACAACCCGAGATTCCCGTTTGGTAATGGGAACAAATATCCATGGACTTCATTATGAAGTTATCCAGGACCTCATACGGTCATGACATGATTGGGTAATCATCGATAGACTAACAAAGTCCGCACACTTCTTACCGATTTGAGCGGAGGATAGTACAGAGAAACTAGCGGAACCCTATCTCCAGGACATAGTGGCTCGTCATGGAGTACCTATTTCAATCATCTCTAACCAAGATGGTCGTTTTGTTTCAAGAATTTGGAAATCATTTCAACAGGCCTTTGGATCTCATTTGAATCTAAGTACGGCCTTTCACCCACAAACTGACGGCCAGAGCGAACGGACAATCCAAACACTAGAAGATATGCTTCGTGCATGTGTTATGGATTTAGGCGGCAATTGGGATACTCATCTACCTTTAGTTGAGTTTTCCTACAATAACAGCTACCACACTAGTATACAAGCTGCACCGTTCGAAGCTCTTTACGGTCGAAAGTGTCGCTCTCCACAATGTTGGGCGGTAGCGAGCGATAAACAACTAATCGGTCCGGAATTAGTCCAAGAGACTACAAATAAAATCTTTCAGATCCGAGACCGTATCAAGGCGGCTCGCGATCGACAAAAGAGCTATGCAGACAAGAGACGAAAGCCATTATCTTTCGAGGTCGGAGACAAGGTCTTGTTGAAAGTCTCACCTTGGAAGGGCGTAGCGAGATTCGGTAAGCGTGGAAAGCTTAACCCTCGATATGTAGGACCATTTGGAATCTTAGAGAAGATTGGCACTGTTGCCTACAAGCTAAAGTTACCAGAAGAACTTAGTAGTGTACACGACACATTTCATGTGTCGAATCTTAAGAGGAGTCCAACGCAAGAAACGGTTATCATCCCGGCGGATGAGGTTCACATCGATAACAAACTCCAATTCGCCAAAGCACCTGTTGAGGTCATGGACCGGAAGGTCCAGGAAACATGAAGGAGTCGTACCATATTAACAAAAATTCATTGGAACTCTCGACATGGACCCGAATATACTTGGGAACTTGAAAATCAAATCAAAACCAAAATACCCCCACCTGTTCGAGAATACTCCTACAAAGGATGACTCAGCTTGAATTTCGGGACGAAATTCTCAATAACAGGGGGAGAATGTGACAACTGCCACTTTCTGGTAATTTACGTACATTTAAAGCAATGATTTACATTATACAAATATGTGTTTGAATATCCGAATTTCTTGATTACATGATATACATCTTAGAACACTTATGGAATACTTATTTATGATGCACATTATTCATTTTTATTGGTTACATTTGAAATAGTGTAAGCAATGCATCGAAACAACTAGAGTAGTACCTAGTAAACTAGTGTGCTAACGTAAACTCAGGATCCGCATAAACCATCTAAATGACATCTTTAGGACTCAGACAAAAGTCCAACATCAAATATACATTAAACCCTAATTGGAAATGCAAGGGTTTGGTCTAATACTTTCCCAATGTCCGGTAGCACTAGAAACTGCCTAAAAAGCGCTAAAAGTTACCATTTCAATAATTTTTCCGCAAAATTCAGCATTGGTGCTTTTATTACAAGATGCAAAAGTGTTGTTTAAACACATATTTCATATAAAAATACATAGGGAATATCATTTATATACATAACCGAATTTTTCCCTACAACTTTCACATGTTAACCTTTCGACTATCTACTTGCGGAACGAGCGCTAAACGACTATCCGAACTATATTTTGACATAGATTGCAAATTAGTGAATATTATTTTTGGCCAAATAAAGCTTATTTATGACCATTATTGATCATGAATCATCTCGAAAAATTGCAAAAACTTAAACACCTAAACACTTAACCATTGTACCTCATTTTGAACCATGAGAATTTACTAACACTTTGAAAAAAATACAAGACCCACCCCTCCCTCATATTCACGTTTTAAGGGGTCCCACACTCTAATTTTGATGTTAAATATCTAGATATTTTGATTAAATTGCAAGTGGATAAGTTAGTGGATGATTATAACATTAAATCTCATAAGTTACTAGCATTTTATCCTCACATTTCACCTTATTCTACACACACTTAAGAATACTCTTTCAACCTTCATCTTTTTCACCAAGAACACCATAAAAACCCATTTAAATTTTATCACATCTTGATGATCAACATGGAGTTTCATGGAGCTTAAGGTGATCTAAAGCATTTGCAAGTTAAAGGAAGTGTATTCATCCATTCAAGAGCCTTAAATCATCAAGATCTTCATCTTTGTATTTCTTAATCATCCTCCAAGATCATCCCTAGCCAAGTGCTAGAAGTAAGCTTCAAGATCTGTTTTTTTATATATACTTATATTATGTTTATGATTGTTATTATAACTAATAAATAACTAAATAATCATACATAATAAACATGAAAATTACAAAGAAGCAAAACTAATAATCATGATATATTTATGTTGGTTTATATTGTGATCTAAGACTTGTTATATGCATATTCGATCTTGTTATGATGATTATGTTATAAATAAATTGTTAGAGGATGTTTTAAAAATATGATCTAACAATTATACATGTTTATGTTAAAGGGTTTTTAACATAAAGGTTTAAAGAGATGATCATAACATTTGATCTTGTGAAAGTATTTGAGGTTTTTCACTAAAAACAATACTTTTACAAGATTATAAAAAGTAACATACAACTTGAGATTTTTTTATAAAAGTTGTTAAAACTAGAATTAAACTTGGTTTTTGAACTAGTTAGCATATGTTATGATCATGTATAAAATCCTACATGATTTTGAGATCATCTTAATGAGGTTATGTTATAAATCTCATGTGTTTTTTTTTAGAAATGATATGAGAAATTGTTGATGATTTGAAAAGAAAATGATATGTAAATAAACATGGCAAAGTTCATATTACAAAGGAACTATGGACAACTTTTCTTAGAAATCATATGTTAGAAAAACTATCATTTTTTTTTTACAAAGTCTTTACAAGATTAGAAAGTTGGTCTTTCTAAACATAAAAATTGACATAAATATATATTTTGGTAAAATACATATTTATTGAACATATCAAGTATGTGCTATGTGTTATTATTTGTATTAGTTATATATAAAAGTTAGAGACTTGATAACAATGACACAAATAAATACAAGACATACTTACAACTAAAGACTTACAAGAATACATATAGACACACTTGAAAACAACTTACGGACATTCCGAGCTTTCGGACACAACTTATGGTCAAAACGGACGACAGGCGAATCTATAAACATATCGCCAATCCGAGGACTTACTACGACGTATAGGCGATCTTTCGACGCGGACACAAAATTTACGTTACCATTAACAAAACTCGGACATTTTGAAACTTATAAAAACTATTATGTTTTTATTAACTAAAAAGTATACTTAGTTATTTTTATAAAAATGTTTTTATAAAAATGAAAGACTTATACTTTCAAATGGGCTTACACTTCTTAAAGGGCTAGTTTATACAAATGGTCTATCTTTTACAAATGGGCTATTATTTATAAATGGGCTTAACCTCATAATGGGCTTATCAAACATATGGGCCAAGGCCCAATAACATTAAGCCCAATACTATTGAGGCCCAACACTATTGAGGCCCAACACTATTGAGGCCCAACACTATTGAAGCCCAACACTATTAAGGCCCAACACTATTGAGGCCCAACACTATTGAGGCCCAACACTATTGAGGCCCAACACTATTTAGGCCCAACACTATTTAGGCCCAATACTATTTAGGCTCAGTGCTATTTGGGCCTAATAACATGAATTCTTGGATTAAGCCCAATGACTTATAATTGAAAAAAAAACACAATTATACAATTTACTTATACGAGACACGAAATCAAGAAGACAAGACCCGATGATACAACTCACAAGATACAAGATTACATATATATATATATATTAGGTGAAATATATATATAACAGTTTAACAATTCATACATCTAATACACGGTTCAACGAACAACAAAGACATACAAGTCTTACACATATTTAAGACACAAGACTTGTTCTCAAGTCATTTACAAAGACCGAAGTGTCTAACAAATATAAGGATATTCGTAGGTCGCAACATTGTTTAAGACGACCGTACGTCAGATCCCAGTTAGTTACTATTCACGGACGCAATTCTGTGAGTTCATGTCCCCTATTCATTTTAAATGTTTTACAATTTTACAACTATCAGGGAAAATACATGTTTATAGTATGATAAGTCATGGAATGAAACATATTAGATCATGTGCGATTAGGGTCATACATCTAAGCACCATTAATCCAGTTTGGACCTAGGTACAGAGGGTTAGATCTAATGGGTTTTGGCGAGCCCCACTCTTGGTCGTGGACCCATACAGAAGAGTGCGTTTGTGTCCCAGTCGATAGTAGTCGACATGAAATCGTCTAGGTTTGGATTGCTTCCTAATTCGTCACACATATTAATGTCCTCGCGAAACATTAATGATCAACGATTTCATTGACGCTTTACATACTACATTATTACATATAGATACATCTTATACAACTCACATTTTATGGATACAATTTATACAACTCACATTTTATGGATACATTTTATACAACTCACATTTTACAGATACATTTTATACATCTCACATTTTACAGATACATTTTATACATCTCACATTTTACAGATACATTTTATACAACTCACATTTTACAGATACATCTCATACAACTAAACTGCATGAACTCGCCAACTTTTGTTGATGTTTTCAAACTTAACATGTATTTCAGGAAATTAGTGGACCATGCAGACATTTCAGTCAAGGAAAGCAAGTATCAAGACTCCATGCCACCATTTAAAGGGTTTACCCGTTATATACCGCCTCTTTGCGGTGATATAGTGGTCAAAGCCTTGACATTTTAAGAATTACATTTTGATGTATAAAACGATGACAACTTATTTTCATTTGATGGTTTGTAACGAATACATTTAACTTATGTTGCGTTCTTTTGAAACGGTTCTGACAATGGCATTGGAGCTTGTTTTTATTCATTTAGTATGTTCACTTATATTGTTATGCAATGAGAACCGATCAGATCACACCTCGCGCTTCCGCTATGAGCGGGTGTGACATACGGTGCGTAAGCCATCTACTTTTAGCAATTGTCAGTTTTGGTCCCTGTACTTGGTTTAAGCTCATTTCAGGCCCTTTTGACCCCCGTTAAGCCATTTTCAAGGCTCTACAAGGTCAATAAAGTTTAGAGGACTCAAAATGTGCTAGGAAAACTCTCGGATGTCGGCTCCTTTGGTCGTACGGTCACGTTATTCGTTAAATTACGACGAAACTCAAACGGACGCGAAAACAAACCAAATTAAGCGACGAGTGGTATTTTTGCATGCCGATCACTAAAATAAAAGTATTTTAGTGTGTACAAAAATTTTGAATATCCAGATGTGGCCCGAACGTAAGATATGCACGAAAATGCAAACTTACGCCGTTTTTGACACTTTTAGTCCCTGTAAGATCATATAAGCATGTTTTCGCACACCGAACCTATCAAAGCTTATTTCTAAGCCATGTTTAGGTTATTTATGGTATGTTTAGCTTATGATCAAGTTCCGGACTGTACGTTGCCTTACGGAACGACAGACTTTTGCAGTTTGACGCAAATAGTCCCTGTGAGCGAATAAACTTGTTTTTTTTCCATACCAAAGCCTTCAAAACTTATTTCTAAGTTTATGTAAAGGTTATTTAAGGTATGTTAAGCTTATGTTGCTCTTTCGGAGTGTTTGTCGCATTAAACTGATTGCGTTTACGCATCAGTTTGCGTATAACTTCCCAGAAAGCGATATAGAGTTCAAAATCGATCAAAATCAACATGTGCATAAAATCAAACATAAATACAAACATTTGGATCAAAACACACTATTTTATTAATATTGTATTGTTCAGAGTCTGCAAAATGATAAAACAAGCACAGATGTCACAATGGTCGCCTCGCTAATAACATTCAAACCTTCGTGACTCGACTATTTCTCTCTCGCATTAATAAACCACAAAAGGGTAAATTAACATTCAGATTCAGTCATTACCCACCTAACCCACACATAACGATGGGTACATTACGATAATGGGATTTGTCAGATCCTATGGTACCATAACCTAATACTGGTCGGCTTGATCAATGCTAATGAATGCCATTCGTTTGTGACAACTGGCACCAAACCGGTAATTTCTGTACACTTTAACTATTAGTTAATGACTGCAATTATGTGCTTAATTGTCAGTAATATCTGAACACATGCTAAACAAGTGAATTCATGCACGTTGTATACTACAAAATTATAGCTTTATGCATAAATGAGAGCGTTGCGTCAGAAATACTAGTAAACTCACCGGTAAGACACATTGTGTCAACAGAACTGCAGAAAGCAGTCAGACATTAAAATTGGAGCCTAGGTGTAGGTCCAACAACAAGAATACATTAAAACCCAAGAATACATACAAGGGTTTATTTAGATACTCCCCGGAAGAAAAAATAAGCACTAAAAAGCACCCGAAACGCACTTTAAGTGCAGAATTTTGTATAATTCATCAATAATTCAGCTTTTAGCACACGAATACTATGCAGAAAATATAATTTTTCAGTTAGAATATTTCCCCAAGTGTTGGGAATTGAAAGGGATACAAAAAGGTACTTAAAAGATACTAAAAAGGGTAATTTAGCACTTTAACGAATCGGTATCTAACCGAACAATCGGACAATACCCGGAACACCAAAATAATGCTAGAAGCATTGTTTTTATTTTTCTGAGCTAGTTAGGGTCCCCGAATACCCTAACACCCGTTATATTTCATAAAACACTAATAACTTACTTAAGTTCCTAACTAACATAACTAGACACTAACTAGTTGGTTGAAATCAAACTAAATACCCCCCCCCCCTAACCGATCGGTTCCCCCATGTGGGACACAACACCCATTTATTTGATTATTCTATTAATCATGTCTAATATCTATAGAACACATTACATGATGGACAATGAGGAAGTTAGTTTATAAGTAAACTCAAGGGTTAATTAGTTTCATTTTCACAAACCACTCAACAAACAAACCACTCCCTTCTCTTCTTCTTTCGTTCGGCCGAAACCATGCACCCCACCATCACCATCATCAAGCTTTGATACAACCACTTCTCATACTCTCAAAGGTGCAAGGTGACATACAAGGAGGCTCGGTGCTTTCGGAATCTCAAGAACCTCACTATGTTGCTTTTATCCACCTTGTTTTCGCCTTGATTCTTCCCTAGCCTTGTGCTAGTAGTAAGTGCTCTAAAACACCATCTTGTTCTTGTTTATGGTGGTTAATAGAAGATTTATTGGTTAAAAAGCAAGAACACACAAGAACATAACACAAAGTCTTGATCATATGATGAATAAGTTGGATAAAGAGAAACTAGTTGTGTAAATCTAGTGAAACTTGTCTAGTTGAGATTATTTGATGTTGTTTGTCATTAAAAGTGGGATGGATCATCATCTACGCATACTAGATCATGTTCAAGAACATGATCTAGTAGTATGTTAAAGGTTAGAAACATAAAAGATGATGAAATCATCCACCATAAACTTGGAACTTGTGTAAACATAATTTTCCTTGTAAATAAGACTCTAAACATGTAGATCTTTAGATCTACAAGTGGTTTTTCAAAAAAAAACCAAGCAAAAATATTAGTTTTGTTAAAACCCGGATCTTATCCGAACTCAAAACATTTTTAGTAAATAAACAAGTGTGTAGACACTTGTGTCACAAGAAAAATTTAACAAAGAAATATTTTTGCGAATCTCGACTAGAAGTTGTGAAACTTCATATTCTTTAAAAATAAAGTTTTTAAGAAACTAAAATTATTTTTAAAGATAACAAGACCTACTAAATATGTTAGTAACTTACTACATATTTTTACAAACTTTCAAGTTCATAAGTTTGTGGTATATGCTTGTTTTGACAAGTTTGGAAAATAAAGATATTGTTGCTGATATTGTTGCTGATATTGTTGCTGATATTGTTGATGATATTAAAAGATAATAAACACATGTTTTGAAAACATGGGAAACCTCCATTTTTAGGGGAAACTCTGCCAAAATTTTTATAAATTTTGACACTTAGAAAAATATAAGTTTTTGAGAAACTTATTCCCTAAAAATGTACCTAAAAATATTACCATGGTTTCCCTAATTTTTGGTGATAAGAAATGGTGATTTCTTCAAAGATTAAAAATTATGTTAAGTATGTATATTTTTGAGGGAAAAATATATATTATTTAATCACCAACTTTTGTGCTAAGTGTATATAGTATGTGTTATACGTGCTAGTGTATTAAGACTTAAAAATACACTAAATACTCATGAGAAGTATAAACACAAAATACACATACAACAAACAAGATACATAATTCGGGTGCAAAGTGCAAAATACAAAAAGTTTATAATTGTTTTTGAGAAAATAATATAAGTAAGACACTTAGTTAAAAATATAAAATATTTTTAACACAAGAATATATACACAAACGAGAGTGACTGTACTTGTGCAACACAAGTCTAGTGACTAACGTTAAGAAAACGCGTATAGGTTACGACGTTAATTTAGCAAATCCGGTGAAGTTTACGACGCAAGGAACGCAAAGTTGTGAGTTCATGCTCCCCCTTTTCTTTAACTGTTTTCAGTTTTTATAACTTCGGGGGTGAAATACATGTATAAATGTTACAATATTTATAAATGGTATGATAAAAATACAAGAAGCACACTTGGTGAGGATGAGTACCAAGTGTGATGAGATATAAAATACAAGAAGCACACTTGGTGAGGACGAGTACCAAGTGTGATGAGATATAAGAATGTGAGAAACGCACTTGGTGAGGACGGGTACCAAGTATGATGCGTTATGAGAAATGATACGAGAAATCGTGTCACGAATAGGGTACATAAGCACCATTAATCAACAATACACCTAGACCGCAGAACAAAAGGTTAGATCTAACAGGTGCCGGGCAGACACACTCTCGGTGAGGGCGAGTATCGAGTAGTGCTTTTGTGTCTCAGAATATACCAACTAAATGCCTAAGGTTTGGTGACTTCCTATGTCGTGTCACATGTTAATGGCTTTGCAACCCATTGACAATCCTGATACTTACAGGAATATTTTATTTACATAAAATTCATACCATACTAAAACTTGAATGATACTTGAGTACGTGGGGTACTCAAGAAAACGAGAATTATACTTGAAGTACGTGGGGTACTCAAGAAAACTTGATTTATGACTTGAAGTACGTGGGGTACTCAAGAAAAATTGGAATTATACATGAGTACGTGGTGTACACATGAAATTTGATTTATATATGAAACTTGATTTATACACAAACTATGTTTTCATACAAAGTATACAAACGTGAAATACAAAAACTGCATGAATTCACACCAACATTATATTGACGTTTTTTTTTTCCAAAACTCACATGTATTTCAGGTAACTAGGATGGATGTGCGCGCGGTTTTGCTTATGCTCGTGGATATCGCCTATGTTTATCTTTAAATAAAGTTGTAAACTATTTAAGACAATGTTTTATGCGACTTAGCGATGTAACGCTAAACTAATGTTTTCAAATTATGGTAATTTGATGTTATTTTACGAGCATGTAGCATGTTTACTCTTCGTATGCAATGAGAACCTTTCATGATCACACCTCGTGCTTCCGCCGCAGAAAGGGGTGTGACAGATTGGTATCAGAGCTGCGATTGTAGTGAACCGGGATTCCTTCTCGAGTCTAGTCTACAATCTCTAGGATCCTTTCACGAAAACAATTTTTCAAAGAGTTTTCATTGCATAAAACGTTCCGCGACATCCACTACCTGAAACTGTCTACAAGAGTCTAGAAGAGAAACTATGAGACTTAGGGTGCACATGAGTAGCACTTGTCGTTGACTAGAAATTACTTGCAATTATGTGTGATAATTAGCATACTAGAAGTAGAATGTCACAAGAATACGTGACTTTATCTGAAAGCGATGGCCCATCTGAAGGAAGAAATACGAGGATGAAACGAACTGTGCGGACTGTGTAAGGAGTTACATAATTATGGATGCATACATAATTATGGAATTCAGTGCACAGAAACCACATCAAGTCTTGTCACGTATAGATTCCCTCAGTGCAAGCCTACTAAGTACTCTGCTAGAGTAATAATTGTTTGATGTCACTTATGTGGTATATACCTGTGAATATATATACTACTACTGTCTAGTATGACGATATCAAACAAATGTTTAACCCTATTGTGTTATGTTCTGTCAGAACATGGCACCCAGGAAAGCTGTGAATGCTCGCAATGACGATCAACCTCCTCCTCCCCCACTGCCAAGAACTGCTGAAGAGCTGAACGCTCTACTGGAAGAAAGGATCTCCACTGCTATCGCCTAGTACGAGGCAAACCGAACTCAAGACAGTGGTGGACCAAGCAATGCTAGACGTAACGGTCATGGAGATTCGTCTGGAGGAAACTCAGCTCAAGGTAACCTTAAGACAATTTGCCAAGCGTGGAGAAATTTATGAACGGTCTTTGTTTCATTATTTCTTCGATTGCTCACATGTGAATTGGTTGGATCAATTCCAGGCTGCACTTTCAAGCAGTTCCTCAACTGCAAGCCGATGAACTATGACGGCACAGGAGGTGCAGTAGCATTTGTACGCTGGACGGACAAGACTGAAGCTACTATCCGCATGACAAGTGTACCGCGGATCAACAAGTCACTTTTGCTACTTGGTTGTTTGTCGATGAAGCTCTGACATGGTGGAACCTGCAAGCCCAGACTTTGGGCGATGATGCCGCTTATGGCCTAACTTGGGAGGAACTGAAGGAAAGAATGAGAGAGAAGTATTGCTCTCGCGCAAAACTCCCAAGGTTGGAGACTGAGTTCTGGCACTTAACCATGGTAGGTGCAGACATTAATGGTTATACTAGAAGGTTCCACGATCTGTCTAGAGTGCTTCCCTACATGGTGACTCCTGAGTTTAAGCGTGTTGAACACTACATTTGGGGACTGGCCCCAGAGTTTCGTGGCATGGTAACTTCGGCCAAACCACAAACAATCACCGAGGCTGTAACTCTGGCTGTCAGCCTTACTGAAGATTGTGTTCGTATGAAGAAGTTATCACTTAACTCAACAGAGAAGACCGAGACACATGCTGAGTCATCCGGTGACAAGAAGAGAAAACATGCAAACCTGAATCAAGCAACTCGTAACAACAAAGGTTTCAACAACAAGAAGCGTGACGCTAACCCGCCTCAGGAGGCGAAAACCCATGCAAATGTAAGTTTTATCATGAAGGAGCCTGTCGCATTCCAAGGTGCGACAAATGTGGTAAATTGGGTCATCAAATAGAAGACTGTTGGGGAAAAGGAAAGAACTGGAGTGGAAATGGCGCTGGTAACAAGAATGGTAACGGGAAGGGGCGGAACCAAGGGTGCTTCAGATGTGGAAGCAATGATCATTTCATGAAGGACTGCCCAGAGGGAAACAATGCTCAGGCTCGAGCATTTGTGATTGGAGCAAAGAACGTACGCGAGGACCCTAACGTGGTCACCGGTATGTTTCTCATTAACAATTACTTTGCATCCATATTATTTGACACCGGCGCCGATTATAGCTTCATGTCTGTGGAATTTAAACGCATGCTTGGAATAGAATCTAGTAGATTAGAAATTCTTTATTCTATAGAGCTAGCCAATGGTAAACTCATTGAATCAAGCGAAGTCGTTAGAGGCTGCACACTAGAACTTGGTGAACGAAGATTTAACATCGACCTCTTACCTATTCAACTAGGTAGCTTCGATGTAGTGGTCGGAGTGGACTGGCTGTCCAAGAACAAAGCTGAAGTTGTATGTCATGAGAAAATCATTCGCATCCCTCTGGCGAATGATGAAACTCTCATCGTGCATGGAGAAAAACGGGACGCGCCTCTTCGAATCATCAGTTGTATGAAGGCACAGAAGTGCTTGAGGAAAGGATGTGTCGCTTTCCTAGCACACGTTATAGACAAGAAGGCTGTGGAGCCAAAACTCGAAGACATTCCTGTGGTGAAGGAATTCCCTGATGTTTTTTCCGAAGATCTGCCAGGACTACCTCCGCAACGACAAGTCGAATTTCATATAGACTTGGTTCCAGGAGCCGCTCCTATGGCCAAGGCTCCCTATCGACTCGCTCCATCCGAAATGCAAGAATTATCTACACAACTCCAGGAGTTGTTGGATAAAGGATTTATAAGGCCAAGCTTCTCACCCTGGGGAGCTCCAGTATTGTTCGTAAAAAAGAAGGATGGAACTCTGCGGATGTGTATCGACTACAGGGAACTAAACAAGCTCACAATCAAGAATCGGTACCCGCTACCGAGGATTGATGACTTATTTGATCAATTGCAAGGATCAAGCTACTATTCCAAGATCGACCTTCAATCTGGATACCATCAGCTAAGAATCCAAGACGAAAGCGTGCCAAAGACTACTTTCAGAATGCGATATGGGCATTACGAATTTCTTGTGATGCCTTTTGGGCTGACGAATGCACCAGCGGTCTTTATGGACCTGATGAACCGCGTATGCAAACCATATCTTGATAAATTCGTGATTGTATTTATCGATGATATCCTGATTTACTCGCGAACGAAAGAAGAGCAGGAGCAACATCTCAGAACCATCTTGGAACTACTGAAGAAAGAGAAACTTTATGCGAAGTTCTCGAAATGCGAATTCTGGATTCGCGAAGTATAATTTCTTGGTCACGTTGTGAATGAGAAGGGCATTCATGTAGACCCATCCAAGATTGAGGCAATATAGAATTGGGAAGCTCCCAAGACCCCAACTGAAGTTCGACAATTTTTGGGCTTAGCGGGCTATTATCGGCGATTCATCGAGAATTTCTCAAAAATAGCTCAACCGCTAACGACCCTTACTCAGAAAGACAATAGATACGACTGGGGTTACAAACAAGAAGAAGCCTTCCAGTTACTTAAAAACAAGCTCTGCGATGCACCGATACTATCATTACCCGAAGGCACTGAAGACTTCGTGGTTTACTACGACGCTTCACGACAAGGCTTGGGTTGCGTACTCATGCAACGCCAAAAAGTCATCGCTTACGCTTCAAGACAATTGAAGGTACATGAAAAGAATTATACCACTCAAGACCTGGAGCTAGGCGCAGTGGTATTCGCCTTGAAGATCTGGCGACATTATCTATATGGTACTCGATGTACAATTTTCACAGATCACAAAAGTTTACAACACATATCTGATCAGAAGGAATTGAATATGCGCCAGCGGCGATGGGTCGAGCTGCTAAATGATTACGACTGTGAGATCAAGTACCATCCTGGAAAGCCAAACGTTGTAGGAGATGCGTTGAGCCGAAAAGAAAGGGTTAAGACCCTAAGGGTTCGAGCATTGGAAATGACTATTCGAACGAACCTCACTGCACGCATTCGTGATGCACAACAAGAAGCTCTTAAAGGAGAGAACCGTAAAGCTGAATACCTCTGGGGTATGTTGAAAAACATGATGCCAAATGAAGAGGGAGCCTTATACTTTAAGAAGCGTATTTGGGTTCCACTCTATGGTGGCTTACGAGAAGTTATTCTTGACGAAGTGCACAAATCGAGATGTTCGATCCATCCAGGATCGGACAAAATGTATCAAGACTTGAAAGAATACTATTGGTGGCCGAGACTCAAAAGTGACGTTGCTGTTTATGTTGGAAAATGCCTAACCTGTGCTAAGGTTAAGGCTGAATATCAGAAACCATCCGGCCTACTACAACAACCAGAGATTCCCGTGTGGAAGTGGGAACAAATCTCGATGGACTTCATAATGAAATTACCCAGGACCCCAAGAGGGCACGATATGATATCGGTGATAGTTGATCGATTGACGAAATCTGCGCATTTCCTACCGATCCGAGAGAAGGATAGCACTGGAAAGCTTGCCGAGATATACTTAAGGGAAATTGTGGCACGTCATGGAGTGCCAATCTCAATCATTTCAGACAGAGATGGACGCTTTGTCTCAAGAATCTGGCAATCATTTCAGGAAGCCTTTGGATCTCAGTTAGATCTAAGCACGGCATTCCATCCACAAACAGACGGCCAGAGCGAACGGAATATACAAACGTTAGAAGATATCCTTCGCGCATGTGTCATGGATCTGGGCGGCAGCTGGGATACTCATCTACCTTTAGTTGAGTTTTCCTACAATAACAGCTATCATACGAGCATAAAAGCCGCGCCGTTCGAAGCTCTGTATGGCCGCAAGTGCCGATCGCCCTTATGTTGGGCAGATGCTGGAGATAAACGTATGGTTGGTCCTGAACTTGTATAAGAGACAACCGACAAGATTGCGCAGATCCGAGAGCGCATTAAGGCGGCTCGAGATTGACAAAAGAGCTACGCTGATCCGAAAAGAAAATCAGTAGAATTCGAGGTGGGAGACAAAGTGTTGTTAAAAGTCTCACCTTGGAAGGGCGTAGTCACATTTGGAAAGCGTGGAAAGCTGAATCCACGATACATCGGACCATTCAGAATATTGGAAAGAATCGGTACCGTGGCATACAAGTTGGAGTTACCGGAAGAACTTAACGGGGTACATGATACGTTTCATGTATCCAACCTGAAGAAGAATCCAACACAAGAAAACATGATCATCCCGATGGATGAAGTGCATATTGATGACGCCCTCCGATTTACAGAACAACCCGTAGAGGTTACCGACTGGAAAGTCAACAAGACCAGGAGGAGCAGCATAAAACTTGTCAAAGTACGTTGGAGCTCTAAGCACGGACCCGAGAACACATGGGAACGTGAAGACCAGTTCAAAGAAAAGTATCCCCACCTATTCAAGAAGACTCCTATGAGAGTTAGCTCAGCCTAAATTTCGGGACGAAATTCTTTTAACGGGGGGAGACTGTGACAACTGGCACCAAACCGGTAATTTCCGTACACTTTAAGTATTAGTTAATGACTGCAATTATGTGCTTAATTGTCAGCAATGCCTGAACACATGCTAAACAAGTGAATTCATGCACGTTGTATACTACAAAAATATAGCTTTATGCATAAACGAGAGCGTTGCGTCAGAAATACTAGTAAACTCACCGGTAAGACGCACTGTGTCAACAGAACTGCAGAAAGCAGTCAGACATTAAAATTGGAGCCTAGGTGTAGGTCCAACAACAAGAATACATTAAAACCCAAGAATACATACAAGGGTTTATATATATACTCTCCGGAAGCAAAAATAAGCACTAAAAAGCACCCGAAACGCACTTTAAGTGCAGAATTTTGTATAATTCTGCAATAATTCAGCTTTTAGCACACGAATATTATGCAAAAAATATAATTTTTCAGTTAGAATATTTCCCCAAGTGTTGGGAATTGAAAGGGATACAAAAAGGTACTTCAAAGATACTAAAAAGGGTAATTTAGCACTTTAACGAATCGGTATCTAACCGAACAACCGGACAATACCCGGAACACCAAAATAATGCTAGAAGCATTGTTTTTATTTTTCTGAGCTAGTTAGGGTCCCCGAATACCCTAACACCCGTTATATTTCATAACACAGTAATAACTTACTTAAGTTCCTAACTAACATATCTAGACACTAACTAGTTGGTTGAAATCTAACTAAATACCCCCCCCCCTAACCGATCGGTTCCCCCATGTGGGATACAACACCCATTTCTTTGATTATTCTATTAATCATGTCTAATATCTATAGAACACATTACATGATGGACAATGAGGAAGTTAGTTTATAAGTAAACTCAAGGGTTAATTAGTTTCATTTTCACAAACCACTCAACAAACAAACCACTCCCTTCTCTACTTCCTTTGTTCGGCTGAAACCATACACCCCACCATCACCATCATCAATCTTTGATACAACCACTTCTCATACTCTCAAAGGTGCAAGGTGACATACAAGGAGGCTCGGTGCTTTCGGAATCTCAAGAACCTCACTACGTTGCTTTTATCCACCTTGTTTTTTGCTTGATTCTTCCCTAGCCTTGTGCTAGTAGTAAGTGCTCTAAAACACAATCTTGTTCTTGTTTATGGTGGTTAATAGATGATTTATTGGTTAAAAAGCAAGAACACACAAGAACATAACACAAAGTCTTGATCATATGATGAATAAGTAGGATAAAGAGAAACTAGTTGTGTAAATCTAGTGAAACTTGTCTAGTTGAGATTATTTGATGTTGTTTGTCATTAAAAGTGGGATGGATCATCATCTACGCATACTAGATCATGTTCAAGAACATGAACTAGTAGTATGTTAAAGGTTAGAAATATAAAAGATGATGAAATCATCCACCATAAACTTTATACTTGTGTAAACATAATTTTCCATGTAAAATAAGAGTCTAAACATGTAGATCTAAAGATCTACAAGTGGTTTTTCGGAAAAACCAAGAAAAAATATTAGTTTTGTTAAAACCCGGATCTTATCCGAACTCAAAGCATTTTTAGTAAATAAACAAGTGTGTAGACACTTGTGTCACAAGAAAAATTTAACAAAGAAATATTTTTGCGAATCTCGACTAGAAGTTGTGAAACTTCATATTCTTTAAATATAAAGTTTTTAAGAAACTAAAATTATTTTTAAAGATAACAAGACCTACTAAATATGTTAGTAACTTACTACATATTTTTACAAACTTTCAAGTTCATAAGTTTGTGGTATATGCTTGTTTTGACAAGTTTGGAAAATAAAGATATTGTTGTTGATATTGTTGTTGATATTGTTGCTGATATTGTTGTTTATATTGTTGTTGATATTGTTGATGATTTTAAAAGAAAATAAACACATGTTTTGAAAACATGGGAAACCTCCATTTTTAGGGGAAACTCTGCCAAAATTTTTATAAATTTTGACACTTAGAAAAATATAAGTTTTTGAGAAACTTATTCCCTTAAAATGTACCTAAAAATATTACCAAGGTTTCCCTAATTTTTGGTGATAAGAAATGGTTATTTCTTCAAAGATTAACAATTATGTTAAGTATGTATATTTTTGAGGGAAAAATATATATTATTTAATCACCAACTTTTGTGCTAAGTGTATATAGTATGTGTTATACGTGCTAGTGTATTAAGACTTAAAAATACACTAAATACTCATGAGAAGTATAAACACAAAATACACATACAACAAACAAGATACATAATTCGGGTGCAAAGTGCAAAATACACTTAGTTAAAAATATAAAATATTTTTAACACAAGAATATATACACAAAAGAGAGTGACTGTACTTGTGCGACACAAGTCTAGTGACTAACGTTAAGAAAACGCGTATAGGTTACGACGTTAATTTAGCAAATCCGGTGAAGTTTACGACGCAAGGAACGCAAAGTTTTGAGTTCATGCTCCCCCTTTTCTTTACTGTTTTCAGTTTTTATAACTTCGGGGGTGAAATACATGTACAAATGTTACAATATTTATAAATGGTATGATAAAAATACAAGAAGCACACTTGGTGAGGACGAGTACCAAGTGTGATGAGATATAAAATACAAGAAGCACACTTGGTGAGGACGAGTACCAAGTGTGATGAGATATAAGAATGTCAGAAAAGCACTTGGTGAGGACGAGTACCAAGTATGATGCGTTATGAGAAATGGTACGATAAATCGTGTCACGAATAGGGTACATAAGCACCATTAATCAACAATATACCTTGACCGTAGAACAAAAGGTTAGATCTAACGGGTGCCGGGCAGCCACACTCTCGGTGAGGGCGAGTATCGAGTAGTGCTTTTGTGTCTCAGAATATACCAACTAAATGCCTAAGGTTTGGTGACTTCCTATGTCGTGTCACATGTTAATGGCTTTGCAACCCATTGACAATCCTGATACTTACAGGAATATTTTATTTACATAAAATTCATACCAAACTAAAACTTGAATGATACTTGAGTACGTGGGGTACTCAAGAAAACTTGATTTATGACTTGAAGTACGTGGGGTACTCAAGAAAAATTGGAATTATACATGAGTACGTGGTGTACACATGAAATTTGATTTATATATGAAAACTTGATTTATACACAAACTATGTTTTCATACAAAGTATGCAAACGTGAAATACCAAAACTGCATGAATTCACACCAACATTATGTTGACATTTTTTTTCCAAAACTCACATGTATTTCAGGTAACTAGGATGGATGTGCGCGCGGTTTTGCTTATGCTCGTGGATGTCGCCTATGTTTATCTTTAAATAAAGTTGTAAACTTTTTAGGACAATGTTTTATGCGACTTAGCTATGTAACGCTAAACTTATGTTTTCAAATTATGGTAATTTGATGTTATTTTACGAGCATGTAGCATGTTTACTCTTCGTATGCAATGAGAACATTTCATGATCACACCTCGTGCTTCCGCCGCAGAAAGGGGTGTGACATCGTTATGTAATTACAACCAACTAGTTTATTCACTTTATTGAAATCGTTATTAGTTTAATATAAAGCATCTTAATCGTTTTTGAAATCATCGTTATAATATCGAAAATCGTTTTGAAAACCAACGTTAAAACCTTGAAAACATTTAGCACATATGAATCACCACAAAACAATTGAAAACAATAAAATAGGGGAACTATGTACTCACATGGATTGCAAAGTATCCTCAATCAATAGAACTTCAACAAACTCGAGCAAACCAGAGAAATCAAACAGCACCTAGTAATCGAATCACTAGTCAAACAATAGACACCTAAATCGGAAGATCGGATAGAATGAGGTCTTGTAAACCAAATGAGTGTTGGAACTCATGTGATATGGTTTAACAAAGCCTACATCCTAAATCGGAACCTAACCTAAGTGCTTTCGACTCTTTGCGACCCGTTAAGGTAGCTTACGCTACTTTAACGCATCGTGCGCGCAAAAGCGCATTCGAGACGTCTAACTAGTCCCATGACAAGTGTTATATGCCTAAACATGTTTAAATATGTTGCATAATCAGTTACGTGACAAAAGTTTATGTTACATATGCTTAATTACCAATTATGCATGAAAAGGGCATTTTGGTCATTTACCTAAGGCATATAAACTACTTATCATACAACTAATTAAACCTAAGTGACCATAAGGTATAACCTCGGAAGGTTATTCCCTATGCAACTATGGTCACTAAACATGTTTGGTCGGATCCTAATGATCGACCAAATGGGTCGAGTTCGAAAGTCCAAACTGGTGTTTAGTCCGCTTGACTTACAACTCTACAGAAGCACTAATCTAAAAGTGACAAGCTAAAGATGCTAAAACATGTTTAGTTAATTTAGAAAACAGGTTTTGATATCAAAACAAACGATTTTGATACTCAAGAGTAGTTTGGTTACAAAATACGCATAAACACGCATTGTGGCCGAAACTATGACTCGTCACTATGCCTAGTCAACGTGGTAATCAGTAGGTATAGTCACAAGGGACTATAACCATCGTGATTACGCTCACGTTGCAAAGTTCAACGGAACTTAGTGTTGACCATTGACTGGTCAAAGCTGAAAGTCAAACTTTGTTTGACTTTCATGCTTGAAATTCAAGAACAAGCAAGAAGAGGACTTACAAAGGGTCCAAGAAGGATGTTTGATCTAAAATAGCTCATGTATGAAGTGTAAACACCCCAACTTAGAGCTGATTTCAGATCAAGTGGGAGAATGAAGTGAAGTCGTAACGAACGCGTGTACGATCCAAATTGCGAAACGAATGAAGTTTTAGCATTCCAATCACTAAAATAAAATATTTTAATGATTACATAAATTTTTGGATGTCTGGATATATTCAGAACGTAAAATATGCACGAAAATGCAAACTTGTGCACTTTTGACGCTTTTAGTCCCTATTGATCAATAAAGTTTATTTTAGCATACCGAACCCCTCAAAGCCTATTTCTAAGCTATGTAAAGGATATTTAGGGTATTTTTAACTTATGATCAAGTTCCAGAATGTTCGTCACGTTATACTGACTGTGTTTAGGCACCAGATCGCGTATAACCTTCCAGAAAGCGATTTAAAGCTTGAAATTGGAATCGAATCGAATTGTAAAAATCACTAAACACAATTACACATATAATAACACCAAAACACAAATAATAACACCAAAGCACATTGTTTTATTAATAAACAACATTGTTTTACATTGTACATCGATTACAGAACACAGTTGTCACAGTCTCCCCTACTTCAGGAAATTTCGTCCCGAAATTTTAACTAGAGGAAGCTTGTGAAAACAAATACGGATATTTCGTCTTCATTTCATCCTCACCTTCCCAAGTAAACTCTGGGCCTCGTTTGGATTCCCAGCGAATCTTGACCAATCGAATTCGTTTGTTCTTCAACTGTTTGAATGTACGGTCCACTATCTCCATGGGTTTCTCGACAAAGTGCATCATTTCATCGATTTGGATCTCATCGAGAGGAATGTGAAGATCAGCGTCAGCTAAACACATTCTCAAATTGGACACGTGAAAAGTCGGGTGAATATATCCAAGCTCTGGAGGTAGCTCTAGTCGATACGCAACCTTCCCAATTCTTTCCACAATCTTAAATGGTCCCACATATCGAGGTGCAAGTTTTCCTTTCTTTCCAAATCTCATCACTCCCTTCCAAGGTGAAACCTTGAGTAGGACACGATCTCTGACTTGAAATTCTAAGGGCTTGAGTCGCATATCCGCATAACTCTTTTGACGGATTTTCTTGATTTTGTCTGTTGTTTCCAGAACGAGCTCAGGTCCAGTAAGCTGAGCTTCACCGGTCTTGTTCCAACAGACAGGTGAACGACATTTTCGACCGTAGAGAGCTTCGAATGGTGCCATATTAATACTAGCATGATGACTATTGTTGTAAGAGAACTCGATCAGTGGAAGATGAGAATCCCAATTGCCACCAAAGTCTATCGCGCATGCTCTAAGCATATCCTCCAAAGTTTGAATCATCCTCTCAGATTGACCATCTGTTTGGGGATGATAAGCAGTGCTTAGATTTAGTTGGGTTCCCAAAGCAGATTGCATGGTCTTCCAGAAATGAGATGAAAACGAGCATCACGATCGGAGATGATATCCAAGGGAATACCATGTCGTGTTACAATCTCATCAACATAAATCCTTGTAAGTTTATCAGCAGATAGATCCTCGCGAATCGGAATAAAATGAGCTGATTTCGTTAATCGATCGATAACAACCCAGATAGCATCATGACCTTTAGACGTACACGGTAACTTAGTGATGAGATCCATCGCAATGTTCTCCCACTTCCAAACCGGTATCTCTGGTTGTACCAGCAAACCAGAAGGTTGTTGATGTTCAGCCTTGACTTTGAGACAACTTAGGCATTTTGATACATACAAGGCAACATCGTTTTTCATACCAGGCCACCAATACTCAGTACGAAGATCCTTGTACATTTTATCAGCACCAGGATGGATAGAATATTGAGACTTGTGAGATTCGTCCATCACTAGGGAGCGGAGATCGTCTTGTTTCAGGATCCACAAACGATCCTTCAAGTAGAGTGAACCATCGTATTTCCTTTCGAGCTTAAGCTCAAGTTGAAGCGGTAGCTCATTTTTCAATAAGCCTTTGATCACACAAGATCGTTGAGCTTGAAGGACACGAGATTGAATATCAGATAAAGTGCGAATAGAATGAAGCTTGACTCGCTCTTTTCGACTAAGCGCATCGGCTGCAACATTCGCCTTACCAGGATGGTAGCGAATCTCGCAATCGTAATCGTTCAAGAGTTCAACCCAACGTCGTTGCCTCATGTTTAGCTCTTTTTGATTAAGAATATGCTGGAGACTTTTGTGGTCTGTGAAAACCACACACTTTGTGCCATAAAGATAATGTCTCTAGATTTTAAGCGCGAAAACCACAGCTCCTAACACAAGATCATGAGTCGTATAGTTCTTCTCATGAACTTTCAACTGTCTAGACACATAGGCTATAACTTTACCTCGTTACATAAGAACACAACCAAGGCCTAAATTAGATGCGTCATAGTAGACAACGAAATCATCATTTCCCTCGGGCAGAGATAAAACAGGAGCATCACAAAGCTTTCATTTCAGCGTTTGGAACGCTTCTTCTTGCTTGGGTCCCCACTCAAAAGGCTTATTCTTCTGAGTCAAAGCAGTGAGTGGAACCGCAATCTTCGAGAAATTAGAAATGAATCGACGATAATAACCAGCAAGACCAGGAAAAGATTGAATCTCTGTAGGTGTCGTTGGCGTACTCCAATCCTTAATGGCAACAATCTTGGATGGATCCACATGAATACCCTGCTCGTTGACTATATGACCCAAGAACTGAACTTCTTTAAGCCAAAATTCACACTTGGAGAATTTAGCAAAAAGTTGTTCCTTCTTAAGGAGTTCCAATGTTAAGCGAAGGTGTTGCTCATGATCGGCTCGACACTTCGAATAAATAAGAATATCGTCGATGAACACAATGATGAACTTGTCTAAATAAGGTTTACAGACCCTATTCATTAAGTCCATAAAGATAGCTGGGGCATTTGTCAAACCAAAAGGCATGACAGTGAACTCGTAATGCCCATATCTCGTGTGGAAAGCAGTTTTGGGAATATCTTCTTCGAGAACACGAAGTTGATGATACCCAAAACGCAGATCGATCTTAGAAAAGCACGAAGCACCTTGCAGCTGGTAAAAGAGATCATCAATTCGAGGTAGGGGCTATCGATTCTTGATGGTAAGCTTATTAAGCTCACGATAATCAATACACATTCGAAAAGATCCATCTTTCTTTTTCACAAAGAGAACAGGAGCTCCCCAAGGTGAATAACTCGGACGGATGAATCCTTTATCAGATAACTCTTGAAGCTGTTTCGATAACTCTTGCATCTCTGACGGTGCAAGATGATAAGGTGCTTTCGCAATCGGGTTGGCATTGGGTACAAGATCAATATGAAACTCGACTTGACGAACTGGAGGCAAACCCGGCAGTTCATCAGGAAACACCTCTGGATAATCTCGAACAATCGGAATATCCTGAATACTCTTTCTCTTGCCTTTCTCCTCGGTGACATGTGCCAGAAAAGCAACATATCTTTTTCGCAAATAACTTTGGGCCTTTGTACACGACATAAGCTTCAATCCACCGGATGGTTTCTCGCCACGAACTTCTAAAACTTTACCAGATGATAGAGGAATACGAACAATCTTATCAAAACAAACCACCTCAGCATGATGTTTGGTTAACCAATCCATCCCCACGATAATATCGAAACTCCCAAGTTGCATCGGTGTGAGGTCAATAGGAAAAAGATGGTTTTCTAGGTTCAACTGACAACCACGAATAACAGAATCGAGAACAAGAGGTTTACCAGTAGCAACTTCGACAGATAAGGGTTTCCTCAGTTTAGTTCTAGGTATCGCAAGTAAAGGTTCAAAAGATAACGAAACAAAACTTCTATCGGCACCAGAATAAAAAAGAATAGATGCGGGTCGATTGTTAACAAGAAACGTACCATTGACAACCTCGTTATCAGCCCTCGCTTCGTTGGCATTCAAATAGTACGCTCGTCCATGAGCGGGATTCACATTCGCATTCGCATTGACATTCGCATTCGGATTCGCATTTGCATTCACCAACCTCGGACAGTTGTTGCGGAAGTGACCAAACTCTCCACAATTGAAACATGAACCTGGTGGGAATCTAGCAGCATTCCCCTGTACTGGAGCTTGAACCTGTGCAGCTTGATTCTGACCCAAACGACAGACGTTGGCCAGATGCCCAAGTTTACCACACGTTGTGCATTGCTTACAAGCTTGCTGTGCAACATGATGACCGTTGCAGCGAGCACAATGAGGTGCGGTACCAGCATACACTTTCTTCGCAGGCGGTTGAACCGGTGGGTTCTGAGGGTTCTAAGAATTTTTTGCAGTTACTGCAAAATTCTGAGCACCCTTTCGCTTTCTCGACTTCTTAGAAGACTCTCCTTTCTTCTCTTTACCCTTATCCTTGCCTTTTATAGAATCAGCCGACTTCTTCTTATTACCCTTGCGGGTAAGTTTACCCTTCCTGACTTGCGACTCAGTCAGGGTAGCCAACAACTCGATCGCGTGATGAAGAGTAGTAGGATTAATGCCAGTCACAATATCCTGTATGGAATCGGGTAAACCATCGATATACCTCTCGATTGCTTTCTCTAGTGGGGTAACCATGGTGGGACACAACAGACTGAGCTCCTCAAAGCGATCCGTATACGCACGGTGTTCACCCCCATCTTGCTTTAGATCGTCAAACTCTCGTTCCAAGGCTCGAACCTCGTGACGGGGACAAAACTCTTTCATCATGAGAGCTCGAAGCTCTTCCCATGTCTGTGCCAATGCCACTTCGGCACCCCTATCACGCATAATATCGTTCCACCAGGTAAGAGCTCGCTAAACATGCTTGATGCAAATTCAACCTTACGCGCATTCGGACACTGCACATGCCTGAATGTGCTGTAGATACTCTCAAACCACTGCAGGAGCGCAGTTGCCCCTTGCGACCTAGAAAACTTAAGAGGCTTAGCAGAATTGAAATTCTTGAAATTACACTGAGCATTATTGTTGTTATTATTGTTGTTGTTGTATAACTCGTGGATTTGGGTCACAACGCCTGGAAGCACAGCAACCATTTGCTGAGAGACAAGGGATGCGGCTTCTTCTGCAGTAAAAGATTGAGCATCACGTCGAGGAGGCATTGTCTAACAAGGAAATATGAGAAATGAGTGAGGTTGATAATTAGGAAAAGCAAAAGAAGTATCGACAAAACACAAGGAAGGCGATTATTTGTTCGTTACCTCGAACAAACAAATGACACGCAGTGACTAATCAAAGTAAATGAATCAAAATAATGTATCGCGAAGACATGCTCGCCTATAAGTGAACACTCACCCCAAGAGTTCCCAGGTAAGAGTGACTGGTCCGATTATGTGGATTTATACGAACACTCTAGCCTTAGACAGAAAACTCAGGGTACAGGCATTCACTCTTCCAGTTTTCACGTGTTCACATTATTTAGAACCAAACTTTGACGAGATTTTGAAAACTCAAAAGGCACTAAGCCAAAAATGAGTCAAACTGGAAGGGTTCAAAACCTAGTAATCAATCATCCTAGAACGGATGATTAATCTTCAAAGCGGATTCGAATTTGTGTTCTTATTGTGGTTATCACCTAAGGATAGGTGACGATTTTGTTTTAAAAATCTAAACACAAAATTCTTTGCGTTAGGGTCCTAAGAGTTATAGTCTAGGTCAGAGCATTACTAATAACCTAATTCGCTATAACCATTGGCTCTGATACCAACTCTTCTGTCACACCCCGACCGCGTTAAAACAACAAAACCGTGGCGGAAACGTCGGGGAGTGTCGTGGTAGAATTATTGTTTCACAACCATGGATACAAAAAGAGTTTCATTTTGTTGATTCATTAAGTAATTTACATTGTTTTAACACAAAACAAACGAGTTACATATCGACTAATATTGTTATTATGTCACTAAGGCCTTGTCCAGATCCTATGTGACTCATGCATCCTAGTAATCATCATCAAGCATCAACACCTGAAACATATGTAAAAACAAAGTCAGCAAAGAAATGCTGGCAAGTACATAGGTTTTATAGGAGTCTCAGATTCATGGCTAGTTTACATGTTGCAATACTTATTAACCATGGGTGCAGTACGATAATGGGATTTGTCAGATCCTATGGTACCATAACCTAATACTGGTCGGCTTGATCAATGCTAATGAATGCCATTCGTTATGTAATTACAACCGACTAGTTTATTCACTTTATTGAAATCGTTATTAGTTTAATATGAATCACCCCAAAACAATTGAAAACAGTAAAATAGGGGAACTATGTACTCACATGGAGTGCAAAGTATGCTCAATCAATAGAACTTCAACAAACTCGAGCAAACCAGAGAAATCAAACAACACCTAGTAATCGAATCACTAGTCAAACAATAGACCCCTAAATCGGAAGATCGGATAGAATGAGGTCTTGTAAACCAAATGAGTGTTGGAACTCATGTGATATGGTTTAACAAAGCCTACATCCTAAATCGGAACCTAACCTAAGTGCTTTCGACCCATTGCGACCCATTAAGGTAGCTTACGCTACTTTAACGCGTCGTGCGCGTAAAAGCGCATTCGAGACGTCTAACTAGTCCTATGACAAGTGTTATATGCCTAAACATGTTTAAATATGTTGCATAATCAGTTACGTGACAAAAGTTTATATTACATATGCTTAATTACCAATTATGCATGAAAAGGGCATTTTGGTCATTTACCTAAGGCATATAAACTACTTATCATACAACTAATTAAACCTAAGTGACCATAAGGTATAACCTCGGAAGGTGATTCCCTATGCAACTATGGTCACTAAACATGTTTGGTCGGATCCTAATGATCGACCAAATGGGTCGAGTTCGAAAGTCTAAGCGGGTGTTTAGTCTGCTTGACTTACGACTCTACACAAGCACTAATCTAAAAGTGACGAGCTAAACATGCTAAAACATGTTTAGTTAATTTAGAAAACAGGTTTTGATATCAAAACAAATGGTTTTGATACCCAAGAGTAGTTTGGTTACAAAATACGCATAAACATGCATTTTGGCCGAAACTAGGACTCGTCACTACGCCTAGTCAACGTGGTAATCAGTAGGTATAGTCACAAGGGACTATAACCATCATGATTACGCTCACGTTGCAAAGTTCAACGGAACTTTGTGTTGACCATTGGCTGGTCAAAGCTGAAAGTCAAACTTTGTTTGACTTTCATGCTTGAAATTCAAGAACAAGCAAGAAGAGGACTTACAAAGGGTCCAAGAAGGATGTTTGATCTAAAATAGCTCAGGTATGAAGTGTAAACACCCCAACTTAGACCTGATTTCAGATCAAGTGTCAGAATGAATTGAAGTGGGGGGTTGCTATATATAGTAAGTTAGGAGTTCTAGCAAAACACTTGTTAATCTAAGGTTGGGCAACTAGCAAAACAGGCAAACAAGTCCATAGATTGCAAAAACAATGTCTAAAACCAGTTGCAATAGCTGGAATGGAAGTTTCTGAATTCTGTGGTGCTGGCACAAGCTTACGGACCGTAAGCTATGGTCCATACAGTCCGTAAGCTATGCACTTTGTTTCGTTGCGTATCGGCACTTCTAACACCCGTCAAACCCATTTTCAAGCTTCACAATGATGTTAAAACATAGGGAACATGAAATATGCTTGAAAACATCTTGGGTGTCGGTTCGTTTGGCCGTACGGTTGCGTTGTTCGGTTAATTACGACGGAAGTCGTAACGAACGCGTGTACGATCCAAATTGCGAAACGAATGAAGTTTTAGCATCCCAATCACTAAAATAAAATATTTTAATGATTACATAAATTTTTGGATTTCTGGATATATTCAGAACGTAAGATATGCGCGAAAATGCAAACTTGTGCACTTTTGACGCTTTTAGTCCCTATTGATCAATAAAGTTTATTTTAGCATACCGAACCCCTCAAAGCCTATTTCTAAGATATGTAAAGGATATTTAGGGTATGTTTAACTTATGATCAAGTTCCGGAATGTTCGTCGTGTTATACTGACTGTGTTTACGCAGCAGTTCGCGTATAACCTTCCAGAAAGCGATTTAAAGCTTGAAATCGGAATCGAATCGAATTGTAAAAATCACTAAACACAATTACACATATAATAACACCAAAACACATATAATAACACCAAAGCACATTGTTTTATTAATAAACAACATTGTTTTACATTGTACATCGATTACAGAACACAATTGTCACTGTATAGTCACAATGGACTATGACCATTGTGATTATGCTCACGTTGCATAGTTCAACGAACTTCGTGTTGTCCAACTCGTGGTCAAAGCAGAAAGTCAAACATTGTTTGACTTTCGTGCTAAAAAGGCATAAAAAGCACGAAAGAGACTTACAAAGGGTCCAAGCTAGGAAGTTTTGATTCAAACAACTCAGGTATGAAGTAATATCTTCAACTTAGAGCTGATTGAACCAAAGTGTGAGATGAAATGAAGTGAAGGCATGGGTTTATATAGGATTCGGTAAACCGTTAGGATCGTTCCTCGCATTTCGTGCTTTGATCTTGGCCCTCCACTTGGGCTCATGGTTTTTAAAACCATGGGAATGTTTAAAACCAACAAATTTGAGCCCATAGCATCCAAAACCAGCCATTAAAACCATAAACACTTCAAAATTGGGCTAGGTTCATTGAATCTGGTCAGAAATTTCAAAAATGGTCCCTGCACTTGTAAAACTTGATTTTTGGCACTTTTAAGCCCCGTTAACCCCATTTCAAAGCTCTAAAATGATTTTAAAGTATAGGGAATTTAAAATATGCTCAAAAAAATCTCGGATGTCGGTTCGTTTGGTCATACGGTTGCGTTGTTCGGTTAATTACGACGGAAGTCGTAACGAACGCAAAAACGATCCAAATTATGCGACGAATGGAATTTTATCATGCCAATCACTAAAATAAAATATTTTAATGATTACTTAAATTTTTGGATGTCCGGATATATTCAGAACGAAAGATACGCGCGAAAATGCAAACTTATGCACTTTTTGACGCTTTTAGTCCCTGTTGATCAAATAAGTTTATTTTTGCGCACCAAACACCTCAAAGCCTATTTCTAAGCGATGTAAAGGATATTTAAGGCATGTTTAACTTATGATCATATTCCGTAATGTTTGTTACAGTATGAATCGGCATACTTTCGCAGTTTGTCGAAATTAGTCCCCGTAAGCGAATAAACTTGATTTCGGCATACCAAACCCTCCAAAACTTATTTCTAAGTTTTGTAAAGGTTATTTAAGGTATGTTAAGCCCATATCACTATTCCAGAGTGTTTGTCATGTTAATTTGATTACATTTACGCATCAATGCGCGTATAACTTCCCACAAAGCGATTTAGAGCTCGAAATCGAACGAGAATTGATATGTGCAATTGATACACATATTTATACAAATCCCAAGTATGAAATACAATATTTCATTGATTTGGTATTTGTTTGAAGGCCGTGGAGCACGGGTGTCACAAAGCATCCTTCGAGCACAGCTCCATCCAACGTACTCTTAGCGTAACACTGGGAAGCCACATGTCCGATTCAGCTACATCTGGCGCACTTCTCTTGTCCATCACCATCCTTACCCTTTCCTGACTCTTTAGGGTTAGCTACACTTGCTTTCTCCAAGTTGCGTTTCTTTCTACTCTCAACTTCGGGAGTCTTCTTGGAGCTCTGGGGTTTGCGCTTCTTCGAATCTCCAATTCTAGGTTCAAATCACTGAAACACCCGGATAACCGACTCATTTTGATAGCCCGATATTACGAATATCGATGTCACATCATTGCATAGGACACTAGTAAATGATCTTGGGCTACAACCCTGGATTGTTTTGTGTACGCTCCTGTGCACTGTTCATACAGTTAATGGAAATCAGGAATACATTCCAATGAGATCATAACAGATGAACAATCAAAACTTTCCGATCATTATTTTACCTGAAGGGTTTCCAATCTGTGTCCCACCAAGATCCTGCCCGGGAGTACCACATTCACGTTTCTGGCCATCATTTTGGTTAGCATTACGCTGTTCCAAGGCAGTATTAACGTGTTGGGTTATGAGTCGTGCCAACTCCTCTTGTGTGGCAGGTAGTCTAGTATCCTGTCTTGCTTTTGGTGGCATTTTCGTCGTTTCTATTATTTACAACAATAATAATCACATGAGACGATAACCAAAATAAAAATAATTCAATCATTAAATATTAGTGGACCAGACATTGCGCATGAATAATATCCACATATTAATGAGAACAATTTCTAAACCAAAAGTTAATCATCTGATATTATCATAGAAATTAATAACTTGTTTTCAGTACATCATAACTATCCTTGGCATGTCTACATCGACACCCATAACAAATTTTCACAAAAATTTCTACCTAATATCACAAAATATAATTGGCACGCAGGCCCCCAATACCAAAAGTACCAAAAGAGTATCTAACACAACAACCAAAAACAAACAACCACAACTAACATCTAACGCTTCATTCCTATGAAATCCAGCATCTTCCTAACCAACTCCTCCAAATCCACTATCCTCCAATGCATCTGATCCATCACGCTGTCATCTAATTCCTTCAACTCATTGTACCAGTCCATTTCCCCTCGAGGTCTTTCAGTTTACCCTTTGTTGTTTCTAGTTCTTCACGCATGGCAGCAAACTGTCGGTCACAATGGCAACATCGATCTACCCAAACTCCTTTCTGCTTCTTAGAAGCAGATGCAGCCTCAGCGCGTGATGTAGAAGTAATCTCTCCAGCAGGTCTAACCCTCTTTCTATGGCGATAATATACTAATAGAGGCGTAGTAGATACGCGTGACTCTAAGACAGGTAAAGATGACTCTTACAAAACAGGTGGAGGGACCTCAGCAACAGGCTCGATCACAGTAGTAGGTGGAGCAACAGACGACTTTAATGGTCGAGCTCTGACAATAGTGGCATCCACTACTGGTGCAATACTAAAAGGTCCTCCAATAATAGGGACACCTCTGATCACGTCATTGATAACTGGTACTGTGCCTGATGATTGTCCCCTCTCGTGAATCGAGAGAGGAGCATCATCGTTGTCATCAATCCACCCGTTGCTTGTGAAAGCATATCGGGGGTCTACCTGGCTAGCGAAAGCAGCAAAGTCGACACGGAATGATGAAGCAAACTCAGCCATACCAACCATCTGTGGAGTCGTGATAGGTGTCTCTGGTAGAATGGATCTGGGTGAAGTCTCGAAATCTGGCTCGCTACCTGAGTCGTTGATCTCGATGACCTCGTGCTTGTGCGACATCTGTGACATATATGTAACCGTACAAGTAAGTGTGTGATCAACATAAATAGTAACACATAAGGCCCAAAATAAACAGAAAATCACGTATGCATATAAACACAAAAGAGTTTTCATACATGATACAATTTTTCTATGTTTATTTAAAATTCTTGGCTTCGAGAATTTTGGACTTTATATTTCAAAATTCTCCGGTTGAAGTCTAGTGTTTTCCTCCGAAAACATCTAGTTCGCTAACAACCAATGGCTCTGATACCAACTTTTGTCACACCCCAAAAACGTCGCAGCGGAATATTAAACGTAGTGGTGACGGAAGTTGGTGCCCATTTATATCTTGTCGATCGATTCATTTAATTGTTGGACATTTTAATTTATTTTTAAACATAAGTTATTTAAATGTTACGTTTTACGACATGACTACATAGTTTAGTTGTCTTTGATCCTCACGGATCTTATTACATACATCCCAGAAAGTTTAAAAGTTGTCCAACGTTTTTAAACAAACAACATGCATCATTTAAACACAAGATACGCCATGATTCCCGAAGCCAAACTCAAGTACATGTAGAACACGTTAAAAATCAAGTGTCAACACAAAGGAGGGTGAGTTCACATATTGACATACAATCAATACTATTCCAAGGAAAACTTTCTGATTAGGTGTTTATTTGAAAACATCCATGTAATTTTAGAAAGTCCATTTTACATCCTTAATAAAATCCATGGGCCTTCCAACGGTTCAACGATCCAACAACAGTGCTATTGCCCAGGTTATGTATATTAAATTATTGCGTTAATCTTCAGACTCGTATGTTAGCTAGACGATACGAACTATATATTAACCATGCAAGGATAATCAATGCTAGACAATAATCAGAATCAAAATTGTCGCTTGACTTGACACGGGGCGACCGGTCACGACGGGGTTGTCAACTCGATAGATCTACCAAAATTTCCTCGCGTACAATACTTAAATGATTAAACGCCATCATGGGCGCTGGGTCCTCTTGAAGAGTAATATGATGTCTACCTCACGTACAATATATATATCCTACTAATATGACAATTTAATACGCGATGTTGTACGAATCCCCTGAATCTCCATCATTCGAGACCCAGACCGGCATCCGTTCAACGTTACGATCTAGTTTCGCTTAGGAAATACCGTACCATTCATTCATCAAAAACGATTTTACTTCGAAACGTATGACTTATCAATTTTCATATATTTTCAACGAAAATATATATTTTATATTAAAAGATATGTTTTATTTTAAAAACATTATTAAACCCTTTTATTGACGTGTTCTAACCCCAAAATATATACAAAGTAGTAAAAAGAGGGGTTTAGTGACACTCACATTTGGGTGCGTATTTTAAATAGGGCAATCCCTAATATTGATATTCTACATGTCCTAATATAGGAACGATTCTAAATCAATATACATAGCACAAAAATCCTAAGTTTCTCTGTTTCTTAGAATTATCACATAACTTTGAGATTATCTAGAAAAGTTGTTATTTTTTATTATATTGGCACATTTAATATATACATATGTCCATATATATATAGGGTAGGGATCCTAAGAGAAGTCCACCCTATTTGAGAAACTTGAGAAGCAATCTGGACCACACATTTTCCCTAAGCAAAAAATGCAAAAAAAAAAAGTTGAAAAAAATTATTTATTTATTTTTTTTTTGAAAAATCGCAGCTTTTTCTTTAAGGATTAAAAAAAATTAAAAAAAAAATTTTTTGGATTTATACACATATGTATATTGTTAATCTTTTAACTATACATATATGTATATACATGTTTAAAATTGAAAAAAATGTGTATATTGTTAATCTTAAACCATAAACCTTAAAGCTAAACCCTAAAGCTAAACCCTAATGCTAAACCCTAAAGCTAAACCCTAATGCTAAACCCAAAAGCTAAAACTAAACACTAAAGCTAAACCCTTAATGCTAAACCCTAATACAAACCCTAAAGAAAAAGCTAAACCCAAAAGTTAAAGCTAAACCCAAAAGCTAAACCCTAATGCTAAACCCAAAAGCTAAACCCTAATGCTAAACCCTAAATACTATTGCTAAACCCTAATACTAAACCCTAAAGCTAAACCCTAAACCATAAAGCTAAACCCTAAACCATAAATACTAATGCTAAACCCTAAATAACACTTATTTTTCAATTTTAAACATGTATATACATATATGTATAATTGACAATATACATATATGTATAGTTAAAAGATTAACAATATACACATGTGTATAAATCCAAAAAAAATAAAAATTAAAAAAAAATTAATTCTTAAAGAAAAAGCTGCGATTTTTCCAAAAAATTTTTTTTTTGCATTTTTTCACCTTTTTTTTGCATTTTTTTGCTTAGGGAAAATGTGTGGTCCAGAATGCTTCTCAAGTTTCTCAAATAGCCTACTACTTCTCACATGATCCTTATCATATATATATATATATACTATGAATTTGCGACTTGAACGATTTTATTGGTGACCATTATTGTGTAAATCCATTAACTTTCCCGTTTATAAACAATATATCTACGATTTGCGCGTCGTAATATATATACATAAACATTCATATAATTTAACACCGAAACACGTGAAATGTTGCTAACTTATCTGTTTTGTCATTTTTAAAGCAAATATACTTAAAATATCGTATATGTGTCAAATTTCATGCTCGACAAACAAGTTTCACATCTAACACAACTTTCACTGTTTCTACCGCACAAAACGTACATGCATACATGCGTAAGCTAGATTTTCTAACTTCATGTTAAAAACTTAACATATTTTCATATTCTTATGTTTAAATCACATCACACATTTTGCCACATAAAGTTTACCCAAAAATTTTCCCACACTAGTGTACAGTGAAAAATGCGTATTTTAGCGTTTCGGTAACGTTTTCGGGTGTCGGAAGTCACGTATGACCAACCAAACACCAAGTAAACTTAAAATTAGTTAAAATTATTATTTTTAAACGAAAAACATTAGTTTATTTGCTGATCTAAATAAGTTTTACAGAAATCAGTCGAAAAGCCAATTTTTGACCGTTTTAACGCATAGTTTTGCGTTAAACGTTACTATAACCATCCCAACTCGAAATGACTTGATATTTTAACACAATACATGTTATTTACTGATTAAAATAGTGGTTATAATCAGATTAGTGCAGTTTTTGTTTAAGTCATATAAATCATGCGATTTCACGTATTTTACAACTTATAATGCACCAAGTACATCATACAAAGCTAGTAAACATTTTGACAAAGTTATATACCATTAAGCACTTCAAATATTTACATTATTAGTGTTTAGAATCTGATTAAAATTTATTTTTATCAAATCATATTCAAATCATCATTTCTTGATCATATTCCAACATGCATGATCTAGTAAATGCATCTAATGCATTCATAACATGTTCTAATCATTTTGTATGAACTTGAATGCATCTAGACCTTCATTTAACTCATGTATCACATACTCAAGCATTTCAACATTCATATGATCATCATCCAATCATTTATTATAAATGCATGACATACACATTTCTTACATACGTAAGTCTTTTAAACATTCAAAATCTCACATGCATGTGTACATATACATATATATACACATGACACATATACATACATACATACATACATACATACATACATACATACATACATACATACATACATACATACATACATACATACATACATAAACTTCCAAACTTTTACTTTTTAACATGTCCATTTCAAATCATTAAATCTTTTTAGAACATTCCTTTGATCACACATGCATTTCACTTTACAAAAATCATGTCAAGCAAGAATCTATTAAAAGTCAAAACTCAATATACATATACCTACATACATACATACATACATACATACATACATACATACATACATACATACATACATACATACATACATACATACATACATACATACATACATACATACATACATACATACATACATACATACATACATACATACATACATACATAAACTTCCAAACTTTTACTTTTTAACATGTCCATTTCAAATCATTAAATCTTTTTAGAACATTCCTTTGATCACACATGCATTTCACTTTACAAAAATCATGTCAAGCAAGAATCTATTAAAAGTCAAAACTCAATATACATATACCTATATACATACATACATACATACATACATACATACATACATACATACATACATACATACATACATACATACATACATACATACATACATACATACATACATACATACATACATACATACATACATACATACATACATACATACATACATACATACATACATACATACATACGGCCACACCAGATATATATTTTTATCCATTTTTATTTTTTTGTTCCAAAACCATTTGTTTTAGTTTCAAGTTTATGTTTAGATTCAAGAACAAGAGAAACTTTCACTATCATCTTCATCACCATGAATCATGAACAAGATTTGAAAGATGAAATGTTATACCTTCAAGATTCTTAGTGGGTTTTACAAAAATGATGATATGAAGCCTTGTTCTTGCTTGGATCTTCTTGAAATCACCTCTAAACCTTCATACTAGATTGAAAACACCTTGGAATGGATATGATTCTTCAAAATTAAGTTTGAAAATGAAAGTGGGTATTGTTCATGGGGTGTTCGGCTGAGATTTAGTGAGAGAGAGTAGTGAGATGGTTCTTGATGGTGTATGGATCATGTTTGAGTGTTTAAATGTATGAAATGATTAACTCTTGTTCCAATAACTATCACATGTCACATTGGAAGGTGAAAGAAAAAGGTGGGCACCCCATAGGGCCGCCACCTATCCTCTCTCTCTCAAACATTATATATACATACACATATATATTATATATTGTGTAAAAATAAGTATTTTACTATATGCCGGGTATTTTATCTAGCGTTTTAATCCCGTTTTAGTGCGTTTTAAATTATTTTTTATCATTCTATAAAAATAATCACTCAAAATTATTACTGAAGTATTTACCAGTTGCCTTGACTGGCTGCGTTGACAGTATTTTGTTTAATTCGCGCAGTACGCGTTCAAACTCGAAAAATAGAGTTTCTTGGTGTTTTAAATTATTTTTCCACACGGACATGATTAAAATTATTATTCTAATCATAACAGACTATTTTTAGGATTTTAACACTGATCGGGTGGTCACCGACATTGGTTTCGCATTTTAACCGTTACGCGATAAGCGTTTATCTTACCGTTACCAACATAACTTTTATCAAAGTTTAATTTTACCAATACATTAAATTTCACATATAAACATCATAACCAGTCAATTACAGCCCTATTACCTAATCACAACACGTGTTATAATTGTACGGTACGGCCTGAAAAGCCGGGTGTCACATCTCAGCCCATCTAACGAAAGCTACAGCACCTCCAGTGCTGTCAAAATTCAGAGGCTTGCAGTCAAGGAACAACTTGTAAGTACATCTTGTACAAGCAACATCATTCACAGAAGCATTAGCAAACGCACATGGAATGTCCAAACATATCGTAATGTGTCTTAAGTGACTTAAACATTACCGTGAGGTGGGTTATTTCCTGAGGTACCTCCGCTGTGTTCAGAGCTTAAGGCCTCATGTTGTGTGATTGCTTGTGAAATCCGTTCATCCAGTTCTGCCTCTGTTGTGGGCAATTGATTGTTCCTTCGAGGAGGCATCTTCAATAAAGAAGATTGTATAGGTCAAGTCTTATTCATATAATAAGTATATAGTATGTATATATAGCAGCAATTAATTTAGCCAGCAATCAGGTAACCAACACAATTATAATGCGAGGATGTAATTTAACAATGTATTTAATGAGAACATTACGATTGAGCTTTCATTAATCATCGACCACACATATTGTTACATGTTTTACAAAGTATCATATCAATCTACCATAAGTCATACAGTCAAAAGGTGGTTTCCAAAAGGCTTCACTAGCTCAGCTCAGTAGCGGTGCTCTCATCAAAAGCAAGCTACCTACATAAAAGCAAAAACCGTCTATGCTGATGGTGGTGGAGGAGGAGGAGGTGGAGGAACAAAAAGTAAGCTGCGCACATGCGCTAGCTCCACCTCAAGATCATAAACATGACGCAACAGATAACTGATCTGCTGCTCAACAGTAAGAAAGCGAGTGTCAAACTTGGGAAATGGAGTAAGTGGTGCAGGAGGATGTGAAAATAGGGATGGTGATGAATGAGGAACAAATGCAGGCTGACACGGACATGGCAAAGGTCATGGTATCATCTCAAGCTCTAAAATCCTGCGACTCATGATCTCATACTAGAGCTGCAATGATAGAAGTAACTCATCCCGTGTATAACCAGTAAAATGTGAGGGACGGTAGGGATCAGAAATCTGCATGGTGTAAGGTGGGAATCATCTAAGTGGCTCGTCAAGTGGTGAAGAAGTAAAATGAGCAAAAGGTGCAAACAGTGGCATGTGAGGGAAAGCTGCTGATACATGAGGGTCATGGCTAGGCTGCTGGCCAGAAGTACCCTCCCCTGGATGGGGTGCGGGTATATCCTGCAAGAAAACAACAGGCAGGTAGACACGGTGCACATCTGACTCTACTGGGTGAAAAGGAGCAACATCAACAGGTGCGGGTGCAAGTGGGGGAGTGACTGGCTCAATAACAGGAGGGTTAGGGAGTGCAGGGACTAGATCACGTATGAGAGGTGCAATATCAGGTATGCCAAATGGAACAGGGCCATGATCAGGCAAATGCTCAGGATCAGCGGGTGCATCAACAAGTTGATCAACAGGGATAAAATCAAGCTCAAGTCTAGGCTCAATGTCATGTGGAGGAGATGGTGCAGCTGACATAGCTGTATCGTCATCAGTATCAGTGGCATAACGTCGCAAACCAACTGCCTGTAAGGCGGAAGATGTCACCGACGCAAAAGAATCGGAGACAGAGTGTAAGCTAGAATCAGAAGAAATCTAGATAACGGGAATCCCCAGAAGTGGAATATCAACAATGTCCTCATCGAGCTCCCCATCTCCATGAGCATCATCATGGGGACCATCAACAAACAAATCAAAATCATCGTCAAAAAGATCATTGAATGGCCAATCCTCATGAGGAATGACCACTAAAGGAACAGGAGCGAGGATTGGTGCCACGATATGCTCACCATCTGGGTGACCGATGATAAGATGATCGTGCACTGGAAAAGGAATAACAAATGGATCCTCGTCTGGGATACCATCAGTAATCGGTAAATCATCTCCAAAATCGGGCAGCGCAAAGGGCTGAAAGTCGTCGTTGTGACACCTGTGTCACTGCGACCATCAAACAAATACCAAACCAATGAAATATTGTATTTCATACTTGGGATCTGTATAAATATGTGTATCTTTTACACATATCAATTCTTGTTCGATTACAAGCTCTAAATCACTTTCTGGAAGGTTATACGCGCACTGATGCGTAAATATAACCAGTTTAATGCAAAAAACACGCTGGAATAGTGAAATAGGCTTAACATACCTTAAATAACCTTTACATAACTTAGAAATAAGTTTTAAAGGCTTTGGTATGGCAAAATCAAGTTAAAACGCTTACAGGGACTAAAGTTGACAAACTGCGAAAGTATGCCAATTTGAACTGTAACAGACATTTCGGAACATGACCATAAGTTAAACATACCCTAAATATCCTTCACATAGCTTAGAAATAGGCTTTGAGGGGTTCGGTGTGCTAAAATGAACTTTTGGGTCATTCAGGGACTAAAAGTGTCAAAAAGTGCACAAGTTTGCATTTTCGCGCATAACTTACGTTCTGAATACATCCGGACATCCAAAAATTTATGTAAGCACTAAAATATTTTATTTTAGTGTTTGGCATAAGAAAAATCCATTCGTCACGTCATTTGGATCGTTTTTCGCACTTATGCGCATTCCGTCGTAATTAGCCGAACAACGCAACCGTACGGCTAAACGAACCGACATCCGAGATATTTTTGAGAAAATTTTAAGTTCCCTTTACTTTAACTTCATTTTAGAGCTTTGAAATGGGGTTAACGGGCCTTAAACGCGTCGGAAAAGGCCTTATTACACTACAGGGACCAAATCTGCCATTTTTGAAACTTTCTGTGTAGAAACATTGAATCTGGCCTATACCACCTTTGCACATGGTTTTGGGCAATACTATGGGCTGGTTTGATGTGCACATGGTATTACAATACCATGGGTGCAAGTGTATGGCCAAGATTGAAGCACTTTTTCCAAGAAACGATCCTAACGGTTCGGGAAATCCTATAAATACCCCATGCCTTCATTTGAAAAAACCACTAGAATCTTGATTTGAGAAGCTCTAAGTTGAAACCATTGTTTCATACCTGAGCTACTTGGATCGAGGTTAGCATTCGGGGACCCTTCGTAAGTATTCTTTCGTTCTTTTATTGCTTTTCGAGTCTTTTCGAGTCTGAAAGTCAAACTTTGTTTGACTTTCTGCGTTGACCAGTTTATGGTCAATGAGAAGTTTGTTTGAACTTCGCAACGTGAGTGTAATCATGTTGGTTATAGTCCCTTGGGACTATGCCTACTGATTACCACGTTGTCTAGGGTCGTAGGGTAAGCGATCTAATAAATCGCTTATACCTCGAACCCGACCCAGTTTGGTCGATCATTAGGATCCGACCAAATACATTAGGTGACCATAGTAGGTAGGGAATAACCTTTCGAGGTTATACCCTATGGTCACATCGTTGACTAGTTGTATGATAGGTAGTTTATATGCCTTAGGTAAATTACCAGAATACCCTTTTCATGTATAATTGGTAATTAAGCATATGTAACCTAAACTTTTGTCACATAACTGATTATGTAACATGTTTAGGCATATAACACTTGTCATAGGACTAGTTAGACGGTCCGAACGCGTTTCACGCGAACGACGCGTTAACGTAGCATAAGTTACCTAAACGGGTCGTAATGGGTCGAAAGCACTTAGATTAAGGTTTCATTTAGTATGTAGGCTTTGTTAAACCATATGACACGAGTCTCTATACTCGTTTGGTTTACGAACCCTCATTCTATCAGATCTTCCGATTTAGGTCCGGTTTATTAACATAGTTACCTATATTAGGTGCCGTTTGATATCCGTGATCTCTAGCATTGTTTGGTTGTCACTCAAGGACTACTGAGCATTCTCAAGTGAGTACGTAGACCCCTCTTTTACTGTTTTTTAAACTGTTTTGGGGTGAAACACATGTGCCTACTTGTTACTTTCGTGCTTTCCTGTTTTTCACATCATATACCTGCTATGTTCGTTAGTACATTATAGTACATGATTTCATTACATTTTATGCTATGTATGTCCATTGTGTGCATACTTAGTACATTGTTTTACATTACATTTTTTGCATATGCTCATCCAGTATATGAACACATTATATTACATTTTGAACCGTTTATAACTATTTGACTATGTGAACCGTTGAAATCATTTGACTATGTGAACCGTTTGTATCTGTGAACCGTTTGTATCTGTGAACCGTTTGTATCTGTGAACCGTTTGTATCTGTGAACCATTTGTATCTATGAATCGTTTGTATCTGTGAACCGTGTGAACCGTATTTGACCATACATAAACATTTCTACAATTGTTAAACATTACTTTGGTGGTTTGGTTTGATTAAGTGATTAAGTAACGATGCGTGTGTAATATGATACAAGCATGGTGGATACGCCGCTGGTACTTCCTATATATAAGTGTTTGTATGGTATTACATATCGTAGCGCTATTTGAATCATTTCAGTTTGAGACATATAACATTTTATACAAATAACATACTTTTCACAATACATTGTTTTACAAGCAACTTAACTTATACAAACTCATTTTACAATGGTTATTCATTTAACCATACATTATTTTCTTATTTATACATATCATCTGATCTTATCGTTTTTCAAATGATTTACAAAACAAAGCAAATTACAAGGTTCATGACTAAACATTTTCTCAAACATAAGTCATGAAACCTATTTTCACAAAACCTATGTATCTCACAGGCATTTTTATGCTGACGTACCTATTTTCACATGTGTTTTTCAGGAGCTGTTGTATAAGATGATCAAGATACACATAGGCAGACTTGGGCTTTAGTGACAATAAAAGATGCAAGACTAGTTAATTATGTTGTATTTCCTTGTTTGTTAAAACATTGTAACACTTTTAATCAATAAAACGAAACTTCAATTGCCATGGATTTAAAACAAATAAATTCTGTTACAACACTCCCCAACATTTCCGCCACGTTTTGTATGTTCTACGTGGTCGGGGTGTGACAGAAAAGATGGTATCAGAGCCAATGGTTATAGGGAATTAGGTTATTAGTAATGCTTTGACCTAGTCTATAACCTTTCTAGGACCCTAACGTGAGTTTACTTGCGTTTAGTCATAAAACAATACCGTCACCTATCCTTAGGCGACGACCACAACAAGAACATAAATTTCAAAACCGCTTTAAAAACTAATCATCTGTTCTAGGATGATTGATTACTAGGTTTTGAACCCTCTATTGTAAGGTTTTGAACCCTCTGTTATATGGTTTTGAACCCCTTTGAATTTTCAAAATCTCGTCAAGGTTTTGGGTTTTAAATAATGTGAACACGTGCAAACTGGAAGGGTGAATGCCTATATTCTGGGTTTTCTGTCTAGGCAAGCACTTCATATACATCTCATCAGACGCGAGACCAGTTGTGCTTACCTGGGAATTCTTGAGATGAGTGTTCACTTATAGGCGAGCATGTCTTCGCGATACATTATATTGACCCATTTACTTTGATTAGTCACCATCTCATTTGTTTGCCTTTGGTAACAAACAAATGGTCACAATCTTCATGTGTTGTTATTCTCTTTTGACTATCTTTCGCTTGTTTCCTCCTATGCCTTTCGTTATCTTCAAGATGCTTCTTCATCGCAACAACAATGTCCGAACCAGGTGCTGCAACTACCCAGCAAATAGGCGTCGTACTCCAGAGGACCGTTGACTTAGCTGTCACCATGACTCGCCTCAGGGATGAAGCTGTATAAGGGAACTGCTCCTTGGTGCAATCAATGCCATCGTCATTATTCAAATCAAATACCTTGTTTCAAATGTACCCACGGTGGACGATGGAGACATTTGGTTAACATGTGCCGCTTTGTAATCCAAAGCAAAGCTGTTACAAATCCTGCTGCTGCTCAACCTTCAAACTCTGCTTCATATGTCGCTTGGCATATCTGGCGCCTCAACCTCATGAACTTTCTACCTTGTGTATCGACGTAAGCACGCCTAGTGCAAGGTGTCGGAACACTCTCGTTACACAAACTCCAAAAATCCATGTAGGATCTTTCTATCCTCATAATTAGATCCTTGTGGATGGGTATCATTCATCGGAGTCCTTAATTGAATTCTTTGTATGATTCAATACGTACATCACAATTCAATAGGGACAAAGCCGAATTTCTTTTAAGTTTATCCTATCTTCATAGATAGATTCTTGAAATGATTAAAGTGCCAAATGAAATCCACGGATTGGATTCCTGGTGTGCTTTAAGTATCCGCGTCCAAAGATAACAAATTAATAACCAAGTTAAACAACTATGTGATTATGTGCTTATGTGTTTCCTTTTATGTTTTTGTGTAATCCAAGTTTTTGTTATCCAAATCCTCGTAGAATCTTCCATATCTTCGTATAAGGGATTCATAGTAGGATATCCAAAGGTGCTATATTAAATCCTCAATGGGCTTGTACGTAATAGTAAAGACCCTTGGATTATATTGTACCATTCCATAATTAGACCCCTGAGAGGTCTAGGTAAACAGATTGATCCAAAAATCTGGTTAGGAATATCATGTGATGATATAGCTGAAAGGACTCCTTGGTGGCCTAATTAAAAAGGATCCTTTGTCGATCTAATTAAAAGGACCCTATGGTAGTCTAGTCACACTCATCACAGGTTTGATTTTTCCTCCCCTTCACATTACAAACAAATTGTGCGGACTATGCAAGGAATTGCGTAATTATGGATGCATACATAATTATGGAATTCAGTGCACAGAAACCACAGCGAGCTTTGCCATGTGCCTAGAAGTTAACTCTATTCATTTTTGTTTCTGAGGAAGCACCCGTTGAAAATGACTCCGTTTGTTCATTTTCGTTTCTGAAGATTGTCCGTTGAGGAAATGAATATCCGTTTGTCTATCAGTTTCATTTCCATTTCTGAGGAAGCACCCGTTGAAAATGACTCCGTAAGTTCATTTTCGTTTCTGAAGATTTGTCCGTTGAGGAAATGAATATCCGTTTGTTTCTCCTTTTCATTTCCATTTCTGATGAAGCAACCGTTGAAAATGACTCCGTAAGTTCATTTCCGTTTCTGAAGATTTGTCCGTTGAGGAAATGAATATCCGTTTGTTTCTCCTTTTCATTTCCATTTCTGATGAAGCACCCGTTGAAAATGACTCCGTAAGTTCATTTTCGTTTCTGAAGATTTGTCCGTTGAGGAAATGAATATCCGTTTGTTTCTCCTTTTCATTTCCATTTCTGATGAAGCACCCGTTGAAAATGACTCCGTAAGTTCATTTTCGTTTCTGAAGATTTGTCCGTTGAGGAAATGAATATCCGTTTGTTTCTCCTTTTCGTTTCCATTTCTGATGAAGCACCCGTTGAAAATGACTCCGTAAGTTCATTTTACGTTTCTGAAGATTGCCCGTTGAGGAAATGAATCCCCGTTTGTTTATTCCTTCATTTCCACTTCTGAAGAATACTCGTTGAGGAAAATGACTCCGTCTGTTCATTTTCGTTCTGAAGAATGTCCGTTAAGGAAATGACAGGATTATGCCTTACATATCTCTGGTGGTTATTTGACACAAAGTCACAAATAGACTCTTACGAATAAATTTCGGGACAAAATTTCCTTAAGTAGGGGAGACTGTGACACCTGTGTCACTGCGACCATCAAACAAATACCAAACCAATGAAATATTGTATTTCATACTTGGGATCTTTATAAATATGTGTATCTTTTACACATATCAATTCTTGTTCGATTACAAGCTCTAAATCACTTTCTGGAAGGTTATACGCGCACTGATGCGTAAATATAACCAGTTTAATGCAACAAACACGCTGGAATAGTGAAATAGGCTTAACATACCTTAAATAACCTTTACATAACTTAGAAATAAGTTTTAAAGGCTTTGGTATGGCAAAATCAAGTTAAAACGCTTACAGGGACTAAAGTTGACAAACTGCAAAAGTATGCCAATTTGAACTGTAACAGACATTTCGGAACATGACCATAAGTTAAACATACCCTAAATATCCTTCACATAGCTTAGAAATAGGCTTTGAGGGGTTCGGTGTGCTAAAATAAACTTTTGGGTCATTCAGGGACTAAAAGTGTCAAAAAGTGCACAAGTTTGCATTTTCGCGCATAACTTACGTTCTGAATACATCCGGACATCCAAAAATTTATGTAAGCACTAAAATATTTTATTTTAGTGTTTGGCATAAGAAAAATCCATTCGTCACGTCATTTGGATCGTTTTTCGCGCTTATGCGCATTCCGTTGTAATTAGCCGAACAACGCAACCGTACGGCTAAACGAACCGACATCCGAGATATTTTTGAGAAAATTTTAAGTTCCCTTTACTTTAACTTCATTTTAGAGCTTTGAAATGGGGTTAACGGGCCTTAAACGCGTCGGAAAAGGCCTTATTACACTACAGGGACCAAATCTGCCATTTTTGAAACTTTCTGTGTAGAAACATTGAATCTGGCCTATACCACCTTTGCACATGGTTTTGGGCAATACTATGGGCTGGTTTGATGTGCTCATGGTATTACAATACCATGGGTGCAAGTGTATGGCCAAGATTGAAGCACTTTTTCCAAGAAACGATCCTAACGGTTCGGGAAATCCTATAAATACCCCATGCCTTCATTTGAAAAAACCACTAGAATCTTGATTTGAGAAGCTCTAAGTTGAAACCATTGTTTCATACCTGAGCTACTTGGATCGAGGTTAGCATTCGGGGACCCTTCGTAAGTATTCTTTCGTTCTTTTATTGCTTTTCGAGTCTGAAAGTCAAACTTTGTTTGACTTTCTGCGTTGACCAGTTTATGGTCAATGCGAAGTTCGTTTGAACTTCGCAACGTGAGTGTAATCACGTTGGTTATAGTCCCTTGGGACTATGCCTACTGATTACCACGTTGTCTAGGGTCGTAGGGTAAGCGATCTAATAAATCGCTTATACCTCGAACCCGACCCAGTTTGGTCGATCATTAGGATCCGACCAAATACATTAGGTGACCATAGTAGGTAGGGAATAACCTTTCGAGGTTATACCCTATGGTCACATCGTTGACTAGTTGTATGATAGGTAGTTTATATGCTTTAGGTAAATTACCAGAATACCCTTTTCATGTATAATTGGTAATTAAGCATATGTAACCTAAACTTTTGTCACATAACTGATTATGTAACATGTTTAGGCATATAACACTTGTCATAGGACTAGTTAGACGGTCCGAACGCGTTTCACGCGAACGACGCGTTAAAGTAGCATAAGCTACCTAAACGGGTCGTAATGGGTCGAAAGCACTTAGATTAAGGTTTCATTTAGTATGTAGGCTTTGTTAAACCATATGACACGAGTCTCTATACTCGTTTGGTTTACGAACCCTCATTCTATCAGATCTTCCGATTTAGGTCCGGTTTATTAACATAGTTACCTATATTAGGTGCCGTTTGATATCCGTGATCTCTAGCATTGTTTGGTTGTCACTCAAGGACTACTGAGCATTCTCAAGTGAGTACATAGACCCCTCTTTTACTGTTTTTTAAACTGTTTTGGGGTGAAACACATGTGCCTACTTGTTACTTTCGTGCTTTCCTGTTTTTCACATCATATACCTGCTATGTTCGTTAGTACATTATAGTACATGATTTCATTACATTTTATGCTATGTATGTCCATTGTGTGCATACTTAGTACATTGTTTTACATTACATTTTGTTGCATATGCTCATCCAGTATATGAACACATTATATTACATTTTGAACCGTTTATAACTATTTGACTATGTGAACCGTTGAAATCATTTGACTATGTGAACCGTTTGTATCTGTGAACCGTTTGTATCTGTGAACCGTTTGTATCTGTGAACCGTTTGTATCTGTGAACCGTTTGTATCTATGAATCGTTTGTATCTGTGAACCGTGTGAACCGTATTTGACCATACATAAACATTTCTACAATTGTTAAACATTACTTTGGTGGTTTGGTTTGATTAAGTGATTAAGTAACGATGCGTGTGTAATATGATACAAGCATGGTGGATACGCCGCTGGTACTTCCTATATATAAGTGTTTGTATGGTATTACATATCGTAGCGCTATTTGAATCATTTCAGTTTGAGACATATAACATTTTATACAAATAACATACTTTTCACAATACATTGTTTTACAAGCAACTTAACTTATACAAACTCATTTTACAATGGTTATTCATTTAACCATACATTATTCTCTTATTTATACATATCATCTGATCTTATCGTTTTTCAAATGATTTACAAAACAAAGCAAATTACAAGGTTCATGACTAAACATTTTCTCAAACATAAGTCATGAAACCTATTTTCACAAAACCTATGTATCTCACAGGCATTTTTATGCTGACGTACCTATTTTCACATGTGTTTTTCAGGAGCTGTTGCATAAGATGATCAAGATACACATAGGCAGACTTGGGCTTTAGTGACAATAAAAGATGCAAGACTAGTTAATTATGTTGTATTTCCTTGTTTGTTAAAACATTGTAACACTTTTAATCAATAAAACGAAACTTCAATTGCCATGGATTTAAAACAAATAAATTCTGTTACAACACTCCCCGACATTTCCGCCACGTTTTGTATGTTCTACGTGGTCGGGGTGTGACAGTCGTCATCATCGGACATCATCTTCGGGTCACTCTCTGTATCGGAAGTAAAGATCTCTGGCTCAGGGACAATCTCATCGTCAAAAACAACAGCCATAGGATCTTGGTCATCGGACAATCCGCTATCGGATGACGACATGGTATCTGTAACATAACAATCACCACATATACACATATATCAACTACTAACATTAAGTATGTAATCAATGACAAGGTAAACATGCAATCATGTATCCTTCCTAGTCTCCCAGACTAAACCAACTAGTCTCCCAGACTGAACTACCTAGTCTTCCCAGACTAAACCACCTAGTCTCCCAGACTAAACCACCCAGTCTCTCAGACTGAACCACCAAGTCTCTCAGACTGAACCAATTAGTCTCTCAGACTGAACCATAACATAAACCTTGAAATGTGTTTTGTGTCTTTTTGTTTGTAAAAATGTTTGTTTTCCTGGATCTGGGCGTTTCGTGTATGCAATGAAAACTTTTTGTGAAAACATTTTCATGAGAGCCCTAATGATTGTAGTCTAGACTCGAGAAGGAATCCTAGTTCGCTACAATTGAAGCTCAGATACCAAGCTGTCACACCCTGACTTTTGCGGAAGCGTGATTATGGTGTGACTTTCTTAATATCATTGCATTCAATCATAACAACAAATATATGATAAAAACCATAGATGGTCATCCATTAAATAAGTTTAAAAACATCGCAACATCATTGTTTGAAACATAGTCTACGAATTCAAGTTTTACAATCCATACGAATTGTTTAGAGTTCCATACGGACTCATCAAAAGACTCTAAATAAAATCAGGCTTTGGTAGATGTGTCTCGTCCAGGAATAAGACACCCTAACCAAACCCTAAGACAACGGATGACATCCTTTATTCTTAACGCAACTTGAAACATCCAACGCCCGCCGGATCCACTTTTAATTCCCTGAAATACATGTATTTTGAAAACATCAACAAAAGTTGAGCGAGTTCGTGTGTTTGTTTATGTGTATGAATAAAACTTTGATATGACTGTATGTATGTATGTTTTGTAAATCCCGATATGAAAGCAAAACAAGGAAACAGATCGATTAATGGTTTGCAAGGCCATTAACATGCGTGCAACGGCGTAGGAAGGCTCAAACCTAGCAGATTTTGTACCGGGCCTCTGGCTGTAATACATAGTCACCTCATGGGCCAAACCACGGTACACATGGGTGTGGGCTCGCTACACCCAAATAGATCTATCACTCATGTCCCTCGGTCCTAACACGAGGATTAATGGTCTTAGGAGTGTGCCTACCCATTCACATGATCTACTGTACTTTCCAAAGCTAACCATACCAATTGTAATTGTTTGTAATCATTTTGTAACATGTACTTCACCCTCGAAGTTATAAAACAAATCATTTTGTAACGGGCGGATCGTGCCTTGACTTAGTATTAATATCTTTGAGTTACGTTTCTTTTGTATTTTCGATATTATTCCAAGTTATATAATTATTTGTTAAAATAATTAATATTTAAACTTAAAGTATATTTATTAAATTTTGGAATAATTGTTAAAACAATATCATTGCAACTTAATACTTCCCAAGTATTAATACTTGTATATCCTTCCCAAGGATGGGTGTATTTGTATTTGTATTTGTATTCTTATACTTGTACATTTTTGCCATGTATTAGAGTCGTATTCCGGTGTGCATTTATACGTATGAGAATACGTATTTTTATTGTATTCATTAAGCATTCTTATACTTAATTTCGTATTAATCTCTCCAGAATATTATCTTTAATAAAAGTCCACCAATATACATTTCCAAAATATATATTGTAATAAATAATATTTAGAAAAATTATTTATAATTTTTCTTTTGGCAAAAAATATTTGTATTTTCTCCTAAGTTTCAAAGATAATATATTTTCATGTCTTACTTATAAAATATATATATATAAACTCACTTTTCTCCAAAAAATGATATATTCCGTTTTTGTTTGAGAAAATACATATTTCTTTCAAAAAATAATATATCTTCTAATATTTCCAAGAAAATACATATTTTTATTCACCCAAAAATAACATATTTTCTTCTTGTTAAAAAATATGATATAAGTTTGTAATACTTGTAAAAATCATATTTTTGTCTCTTGGTGTCCAAAATATTATTTACCAAAATATGCTTGTGAATATTATTCCCGGAATATTTTGTAAGTTATATTCCTTAGTTCGGTTTCACCAATATTTATGCATAAATGTGTATATTTATTCCTTGGAATTTTGGTAATATTTTGGATTGTAATTCTTGGTATTTTGATGTGTTATATTATTTCATGTCCTAAAATAATATAACTAATACACAAAATATACAAATAATCACACACATGGTGTCTTCTAAATATATATTCCATAAATACAAATTTAGCCACTTTTATTTATAAAAAACAACCTCCAATATTTATATTTTTGTAACCAAAAGTTATGGCAAAGTTTATGTAACAATTTATTGTTGAAAATACACTTGTAGGTGCATGTTTAGAAATATTTTTCTAAGTGTTTAGATTTTTAGAAAATTTTGCCATAGTTTCCCCTAAAAATGGAGGTTACAATGCTTTCAAGCATATCATTTTCTTTTGTAAAAATCATCACAATCAATAATAAACAACCTTTACTTACCAATTTTGCCAAAGTCATGCATAATCTAATACTTCATGAACTTGAATATTTGTAAAAATTTATAGTAATTTACTAGTGTCATTAGTAAGCCTTGTTATCCTTTAAAGTGTGATTAGTTCTTTAAAAACTTCATTTTTGAAGAATATGGATCTTTAAAACTTGTGATCATTATTTCTAAAAATATTTCTTTATGAATTCGTCTTGTTTCACAAGTGTTCTACACTTATTTCACCACCAAAAATAAGGCTTGTTTATGTAAGAACCAAGATTTAATTAAACTTATATTTTTAACTTGGTTTCTTTAGAAATCACCCATGAAATCTTTAGATCTACATCGTTAACAACTTACTTTGATCATTATTTTACAAGAAATCAATGTATTCATTCAAGTTCATGATCTTTGTGTGGATGATCTATCATCCTTCAACATTTTTACTTTCTCATATTGCTAGATTATGTTTTTAATCATGATCTAGCAAGATCATATGATGATCCACATCATATATATAAACAAACAACAACCATCAAGCAAATCAACACATAAACAACTTAGTTTCTTTATTATTCATGCTTATGTTCAAGATTACTTCTTATGTATCTTAGTGTTCTTCAAGATTATAAGTATGATTCTTCTTTTCACCACTTAAAATAGAAGTAAACTTGCAAGATCAAGACTCTTACCACTAGCACAAGGCTAGGGATGATCAAGTGAAGAAAACAAGTGGGTAAAAGCAAATAGAGAAGGTCCTTGCACTTCCAAAAGCTCCTAGCTTCTTTGTATGATCTCTAACACCTTTGTATGAGATAGGATTGGTTGAGAATGGATGAATGATGGTGGGTGTGTGTGTGCTTGAGTGCGGCTGAGAGCACCAAGGGGGAAGGAAGAATGAGTGTGTTTCAAGTGTGTGAAAGTATGAAGGTTATGTCTCAAGGAGTTAACTTATAACCCATTCTAACTCTTTAACTCTTGTATATTGTGCTCAAAACAAGGGGACATGATCCAATTTTAAATTGAAACAAAATCAACATGGTGGGGGCCATGTTAGCCGTAAATAGGTGGGGGGGTTAGTAGATTAGGCTTGAACCAAGTTAGTCAGTTTAAGGTTAAATTGTAAGTATCTAGTTAGTTATATTAGTTACTAGATATTTATGATGTGTTATGATGTTCGGGGACCATAACTAGCTCAGTAATGTTAAAACAGTGCTTCTAGTGTAAATTTGGTGTTTCGGGTAGTGTCTGGTTGTTCGGTTGGTTACCGGTTTGTTAAGGTACTAAACTTGAAGTTTAGTGTGCTTCATGTACCCTTTTGTGACACTTTTGATTCCCGACACTTAGGAAAGCATTCAGGACCATTTAACCATATTTCTGCATAATATTAGTGTGTTTAAATGCTGATTTTTGCTGATTTTTGCTGAATTTTGCTGAATTAAGCACTTTGGGTGAGTTTTAGGGACCTTCCGGCGCTTAAACTATCACTTAGAAAGGCAGTTTTGTGATCCTTACTTTCCTACACACTATACTAGTGTGATACTTGGTTTCTGGCTCATTCTGTGTCTCAATGCACTATCTGTCTATGTGTTGAGTTCTGTCAGCATTTTCCTGATTTATCAGATAACTGTGCTAACTATGTTTCGTGCATCTTTTGAGTCAAATAAGCTTTCATGCAATAATGGTATGACATAAGCAATATGTGATGCACATGTATGTATATGGCAATAATCAGTAAGCAGTTAATTGTAATTCAGCACTGTCATTAAGTACTAATCATGGTTAATTATTTGTACGGATACCTGAATTTTTTACAGTTGTCACACTTGACTTCCTGGTCCATGATTTCCATAGGTTCCTCGACAAGCTGTAACTTGTCATCAATTTTCAGTTCCTGCAACGGTACTACGAGTGTTTCATCGAACAAACACTTCTTTAGGTTTGAGACATGAAAGACATCATGAACGTTACCCAATTCATCAGGTAACTTGAGTTTGTAAGCCACTTTACCGATTCTTTCTAGAATTTTGAATGGCCCAATGTAACATGGATTAAGCTTGTCGCGCTTTCTAAAGCGCACCACACCCTTCTAGGATGAGACTTTCAACATGACACGATCGCCTATGACGAACTCCAAGGGTTTCCTACGCTTAGCAGCATAGATTTTCTGGCGATCACGCGCGGACGACATACGATTTCTAATCTGAACGATCTTCTCAGAAGTTTCAAGTACAAGTTCTGGACCTTTGATCTGCCTGTCACCCACCTCTGCCCAACATAGCGGAGATCGGCATTTTCGTCCGTACAATGCCTCGAACGGAGCCGCCTGGATACTGGAATGGTAACTGTTGTTGTACGAAAACTCTACCAGAGGCAAGTGTTTTCCCCAACGTTTACCAAAGTCGATTAGACATGCTCGCAACATGTCTTCAAGTGTCTGAATGGTTCGTTCGCATTGACCATCCATTTGAGGGTGATAAGTAGTGCTCATGTCAAGACGCGAGCCAAACGATTTGTGCATTGCCTGCCACAAATGGGATATGAAACGCAAATTCACGATCAGAGATGATAGAGGTTGGCACCCCATGCCTAGAAACCACCTCTTTCAAATATATTCCGGCAAGCTGTGAGAACTTGTCAGTTTCCTTGATCGTAGGGAAGTGCGCTGATTTCATGAGACGGTCAACGATCACCCAAATGGTATCGTTTCAGTTTTGAGTTCTAGGTAGGCCAGTAACAAAATCCATGGCAATCTGTTCCCATTTCCACATGGGTATTTCCGGTTGCTGAAGCAATCCAGACGGTTTCTGGTACTCCACCTTGACCTTTGCACAAGTCAAGCATTTACTCACATACGTCGCAATGTGGGCTTTCATCTTCGGCCACCAATATAAGACTTTTAGATCCTGATACATCTTATCAGAACCCGGGTGAACAGAGTATCAAGACTTATCTGCTTCGTCCATCACAAGCTCTCTAAGGTTTCCGTACAAAGGGACCCATATTCGCTCCATGAAATAGCGGATACCGTCAGATCTTTCCACAAGTTGCTTTTCCAAGCCTCGCATGGCTTCGGTTTAAGGTTCTCGTCCTTCAACGCTTCAGCTTGGGTAGAACGGATCTGGTCAGGTAAATTAGAATGGATGATGAGCTGCAACGCTCGAACTCGTTTAGGCTTCGTTTCCTTGCGACTAAGGGCATCATCTACAACATTAGCCTTGTCTGGATGATACTTGATTGCACAATCATAATCGTTTAAGAGTTTCACCCAGCGTCGCTGTCACATGTTCAACTCCTTCTGGTCAAAGATATGCTGAAGGCTCTTGTGGTTGGTATAAATAGTGCATTTAGTACCGTACAAGTAATGCCTCCATATTTTTAGGGCAAAAACCACGGCCCCCAACTCCAAGTCATGAGTCAGGTAATTTTTCTCGTGGACCTTCAACTGTCAAGAAGCGTAAGCTATCAGCTTCTCGCGTTGCATCAGTACGCAACCGAGATCTTGAATAGAAGCATCACAGTACACCACGAAATCTTCTGTACCCTCAGGTAAGGACAAGATTGGTGCACTGCAGAGTTTTTGTTTCAAAATCTGAAAAGCGTCTTCCTGTTTCGTTCCCCAGGAGTATACAACCCCTTTCTGTGTCAACGCGGTAGGTGGTTGAGCAATCCTTGAGAAATCTTTAATAAATCTGCGGTAGTATCCAGCGAGACTAAGAAATTGTTGCACTTCCGAAGGATTCTTGGGTTCCGCCCAATTTCTGATAGCATCGATCTTAGTGGGATCCATATGCATTCCCAATTTGTTAACAATGTGGACAAGGAAGTGTACTTCTCGAATCCATAAGTCGCACTTAGAAAACTTCGCGTAGAGTTACTCCTTCCTCAGAAGCTCCAAGATAAGACGCAAGTGCCGCTCATGGTTCTCCTTACTCTTAGAATAGATCAGGATGTCATCGATAAATAGAATGACGAAATCGTCGAGATACGGCTTGTACACACGGTTCATGAGGTCCATGAAAAAGGCTGGTGCATTAGTTAACCCGAATGACATAACCAAGAACTCGTAATGGCCATACCACGTCCGAAAAGCGGTTTTAAGGACATCCTCCTCTCGGACTCTCATCTAATGATAGCCCGATCTTAAGTCGATCTTCGAATAGAAACTTGACCCCTGCAACTGGTCAAATAGATCATCAATACGTGGTAAGGGATAACGGTTCTTGACGGCCACCTTGTTGGGTTCCCGATAGTCGATACACTTACGAAAGGATCCGTCTTTGTTCTTTACCAATAGGACTGGGGTTCCCTAATGTAACACCTCGTAAAAACGTGTCCAATTATGTAAAGACACGTGTCCTAAACTCTAAACATGTAAAAGTTTAAGTTGATGGACTTAAGTTGACAAACAGTGGAAAGATGTATGCGAAGGGACTAAAAGTGTCAACATGTTAAACTTATGCCTCTGATTGACCACACACGATGAACATATTCTTTAACGAGTAAATTGTCGGACATAAGAAGCCGTTTTGAAAGAAATCGAAAGTTTACAAGACAAAGGGGTTAAGCGTGTCAACATGTTAATTCTTACCTCCGAGTGACCTTTTAACGAACCCGGGGCTTCGTAATGTTCGATTATACTCTCAAGAATAAGTGATAATAAATTCACAAGGTTTTGTTATCGTTATGTGTTAATTACACAAACTTTCAAGAAGAAGGGTTAAAAGCGTCAACGAGAAGAAACTAGTGTATTCGGTGATCATTTAATGAAACCGGACCTAACAGTGTTTGGTTATACTCCCAAGATCATTTGCAAACTAACTAGAAGGGTTAAACGTGCCTAAAATGAAAGATAATATGCATTAAAAGGTTTAGGGACCAAACCTGCCAACTTTAAAACTTGGTTTACTGGTTCACCATGTGGTCGAGCTGCGCAACCCCTTGCCCCTACTGTTGTCGCGCGCGGCGATGTCCTTGTTTCGACAGAATTCCCTTGCCAGCTGCAAGTTTCTTTCTTGTTCACCACACATACTACTCCATACTCACATAACTCGAAATCTAGCAGCCTTTGATGGTTTTTAAAACCACTTTGGACATCTGATCTTGGGAAGTTTTCATGCACTACAAATAGAGACATTGTGTTGCCTTTCTCCTTGCTCATTCACAAGTTCTATCTCTTTCTCATTGCTTAAGCTACCTTGAGCATTTCTGGAGGTTCCTGATCAAAAGGAAACTCCCTCTTAGTCTAAAGTTAGAACTAGGACCGTATGTAAGTGTCCTTAGCCACTATAGTTCAGTTTTTATATGTTTAAAGACCGAAAGTAAAAGTTGCCGCAAAACGGCTTTGACTTTCGGTTTAGACCTAAACGGTCCAGCCATTGTTCGAGACGAATATAGCTACGTGATCGTAATTAGGTAGGTGTTAATCCCTCAAAAGGGCACCTCCTAATTATCACATTTACTCAGTTAATTGTCAGGTCAAAGTAAATAATTAAAAAGTCAAACTAGTCAAATTTTCAAATAATAATCAAAACTGATAATCTAGAGGTTATGAATCATATTTTGTAACTTAAATAACTTAGTAAATATTATTAGAACATGTCTAAACAAGTTCAACCCGACAATTCTAAGTTTAAGCTCGGTTCGCAATCGAAAGTCGCAAAAGCTTGACTTTTGCTTTGACTTTCAGTTCTGACCCGTTTAAGCTTAATTCTTCTATGTTTTAAGCTTCCATAGTGACCATATAATGTTGTAGTATAACTCTCTGAGGTTATATTACATGGTCATTTGGAAATTCTGAATTCTATGCATGTTTCCGTTATTATGCTTATAGTTGACCATTATACCCTTATGGTCTAAAAACGAGATTTTTGAATATATGTACATACAAATAAGTTAAGTACTGATTTATAAACATGTCTAAATTATTTTGACACAGCATTCTAGTCTCAAATTTATGTTATGCAGAATATCGTAAATTTAGCTTTTATAAAGTCTAAATTACCCTTTTATCCATAAATCATGTTTAAACATAAATTTTGACACAAAGCTCTTAACCTACTGTTATGATATCGTTTTTTAGGAATTTTTTAAATGACGGGTAAGATTAGATACTGACCTTAAAATTGAGTTCTTGTATAAATTATATAGTTGAAAATAATGCCATTTTTGCAAATAAAATGTGATTTACATATGATTAACATGCCAAACCTTTTTCTACTGATCTAATATGAAAAATAAAATATTTTAACCATCCAAGGTTGGTCAAAATCTCAGAATCACATAAACTTCGCAAATATCATCAATTATCGATTTTTCCGCTAATTAAGTGCATAATATGGTTTTAAACCATATTTAGCACCCAATACTTGTTACCTACTGAATTTATAAATAATTTTTAATATTTTTACTATAGGTATAAGTCATGAACTCAGACTTCCAGTTATGACCTTAAAAGCAAATGTGAAATGACCAAAATGCCCTTTCGGGGCATAGTTTGGCCATAATTGGTAAACCACACATATGTATGATATCCTATTGTTATAACATCACAAAATAAATATTTTTACAGAATATTTCTGACCAGAACATCAGTTTACTTTTAAACCTCTTTTATAAATCTCAAAATGACCAAATTGCCCTTACGGGGCTTAATTTGGTTTTAAATTTTTTTTGGGCATATATGTTAACATCTTAATGATGTCTTATCATATTTTAAGCATAATAATTTATGGGACTTGTTTATGGTTCATTCGGTTACCCGTTATGCGTTTGGTTCAGTTTATGTAACTAGTTTGCATGAATTAGCCGAAACGGGTTTAACCTTATCATTTAAACTTCAAAATCCAGAATATGTTTAGTTTACCCATATTATACAAGTATTCAAACTTGTCGGGTCTAAATCACATTCCATTCTAGTCTCCGCTTAATCTAGCGTTTCGAACCGTAAAGTATCTTTAAAACGAACCGGTCTAAGTCTTTGACTTAAATAAGACCCGTTAGTATCCTAATAGGTTAATAAACCTTCCATACAGATTAAGTAGCTTTGGTAGAAGATATTTGCATATGGTCTTAGGAATTATACGGCTGAGTAGCATCCTTGCACAAACATTGGGGGTTAACGACCTTGTCCTGGATATCCTCGGCTTATTGAAGTTATTAATGGCCACGACCTATGCACGGGGTGTAGGCATACACCTGATAGATGAAAATGCTAAATATTAAATAACCCACATGTTGGGGATAACTCCATTGTGGGTTTTATAGTGGTGAGTCGGTTAATCATGACCGACTTCCAAACCTGCCCCAATTGTATAACAAACATGTAAATTTGTATACAAGATTTTAATAAAGATTGTCCCAAGTTATAAATGATTTTATGCCATGTGCGCCTAAACCGATTTTCATAAACTATTTTCAAATTAGTCGGTTAATTGTATTTACCCGTGAAAACTGACGTATTTTCCAAAGACTAAGTGATAGGTACCTCTCGAAACTAGGCTGGAGCTACTTGGTGTCAATTAAGAGGATCTTGAAAATCCTTAGATGCTTGAAGTCTGTTAATCTCAGTTTTATGTATTTGATTTTATGTTCCGCCTAAGGATCTCTATTACAATCAGTCTGTATATTCTTTTATTTTGAACTCTCGGACATTATGGATTGTAATAGTAATTAATCTTCCAAGCCTTCCGCTGTGCTATAATTGTGTTAATTGTCTATGATGATATCAACTACGTCACGATACTCCCCACCGAGCCCACCGGTAATATGTGGAAATATCGGGGTGTGACAGGTTGGTATCAGAGCCAACATTGAGTAAATTAAACACTAGCCTTTTGTGTTTAATCTCAATGACACAATAGCACATTCCTTAGACTTTCGAGTCTAGGCAAATGACCTAGGATTATTCTTAACATTCCTTTTGTCATTTATATGTTGTTTTCTTAATTTTGCCAGGTTTTACTTGTAAGAATGCCACCAAGAGTGAGAGGCCGAGGAAAAGGTCCTATGCGAGGAGGACCGCCAAGGCAAGCTGGACCATCCCATAGGCGCACACCTTCAGCGTCATTCAGCACCTCTGACTCTCATAACGATTGGAGACGTTCTTTAGAACCCGTGAGGCGATCCGTCTCGCTTGGTACCTCACCTTCATATCACCACTCCTTTGGGCCGCCTCAACAAGACGAGCCCCAACTTTCATTTCATTCTTATCGCTCTCACCATTCTCACCAATCTCACCATTCTCACCAATCTACCATTCATCTCATCACTCCTATTCTCAGGGTTATTTTAACCCTGATGATTACATTAACTCACCAGCGAGGTATAACCCATTGGGCCCCGAGGACCACTTCTCACAGGATATGGATATGGATAGTGATTCGGATCCACAAATGCCACCTTCTAGGACGCCTACGCATCCCATTGATATTTCTAGCGGTTCATCTTTTGCGGGATCTCCCTACCAAGGTCCTGATAATTTCAAAGAATGGTTTGGGTAGTGGGATTTTGTTAACACACCTTCTTTTCACAACACTCTACCACAGCCTCCATTGGAGGAACCGAACTTCGAGGTGGTAACTCCCCCACCATTGCCAGTTGAGGAACCACCTCAACCATCTCCTAAGCCACCAAGACGGAGGAGGAACGCACGCATGTCCGTGCGAGGGGGACTGAGATTCAGTTCCCCACAAATAGGTGGACCTTCTCACGCGGTGCCGAAAATCGATACCACGCTGGTCACTTTCGCACCACCGCTACCGCCAATGGGTTATGAAAACCCAATACCTACCTACCCAGGTCTGACTGGGTATAACCCATTTGGGCCACAAGCTCCTACTGGTTATGAATATCAAGCTCCTGCTTATGAACCTTATGTCGAAGCAGCTAACTTTAACGCTCTCTATCCCTCTCCGTTTCCACCAGCATACCCAACTGGGTATCCCGTTCAAGGGTATCAACACCCTTCTTATCAGCAAGATCCTCAACCTCCACCTCAACAACCACAAATGCAAGAAATCTTACAAAGGTTAGAAGAGGTTGAATATAGGGCTGAGGAACGGGAAAGAAAGACCCATAAATTCCTTAAGGGTCTTGCAAACTTCATCAAGGGAAAGAAGAAGTAGAAGATTTTATTTTATTTTGTATTGTAGTTTCAATTAAGTCCCTGCGAGGACTTGTTTCTTTTCTTTAGTCCCTGCGTGGAGAATTTATTTATTTCTAAAGACCCGTTTAGGGCAGCTTTTGTAGTCTTTTTAGTACTATTAATGAGGTCTTTCTTTTGAAATTTATATATGTATTTTAATACATCATCTTGCAAATAATCATTTCAATTTTAATTGATCTGCCAATAAAATTTCAAAAGATGTTCTTAAAGGTGTAACCTAGCCAAAATATCAATGGCTATAATGGTAACCCTCTTAAGACAATAATTCTTAGCTAACATCTAAAAAAACATGTTAACATTCCTGGCAGTGTGACTTGAGAAACCACACCAGCCTTCTAAGTACTTGGATCTTTCCAAGCCACTTTCATGGCCTAAATGATCAATATGAATCATGGCTATTAACATCAAATATGATGTCTATACTAAAACATCCAATTGAGGTGTTATGCCTATAGGCCAATGTGTAATTCTGACAAAGATAGTTTTATTTTATAACTACTTGTCAAAAAAAGGCGATGAACTATGTTTGGCCCTTAAAATTTCCGATCCAAAAGATCATTGATTATGTTTTAAATTGTCTTAGTGACAAGGCCTTTTGTGCCATCTAAAAGTCCTTTGAGACGAGCCTTTGTGCTATATATGAAAATGTCTATACGACATTAACAGTTGTGACTTATGTCCCCTATCTAATAAATATAAGGGATTATATCCTATTTAAATGCCAATAATGGTTCATTTGTAACCTAGGCAAAACATAATCAAATAATTTCAAACATACTATCTTATTGACCTATATGGTTTATTTATACCATGGTCATCTAATCATCAAATACGATGATTCGTTAAGTTATTAAACAAATCAATTTCTTGATTTTAGCATTCAAATCATGGCTGGCTCCGATGAAGCTAATAATCACCCAGTTGAGGGGAACAATAATGATGCGAAGCTAAATGTCACTGGCGCCGAACTTCAAGCCTTGATAAACACGGCAGTTACTCGAGCTGTGAACAATATGTTTAAAGACTCGAGTGAAGCTCGATCGAAAACCCATTCAAAGTCCCTTTCGAAATCGTATACGTTGAAAAAGGATGAATCTCAACATTCATCCAATCAGAAGAGTGAATCTCAAAAGCAGATAGTATTTAATCAGGCTCCCAGGTACAACAAGGGTTGTACTTACAAATATTTTGTCTCTTGTAAACCAAGAGATTTCAATGGATAAAAGGGAGCTATTGATGGTATGAAGTGGTTGGACGAGATGGAAACAGTAGTAGATATCAGTGGATGTGCAAAGAGGACATTGTTAAGTTTGTGTCGCAGTCCTTTAAGGGAGACACATTGACATGGTGGAAAGCCTTAGTGCAATCCACAGGAAAAATCCCCCTGTATAACCTTTCATGGGTTAAATTTGTTGAGCTGGTAAAAGACACTTACTGTCCACAGCATGAAGTGGAGAAAGTGGAGACTGATTTCCTCACTCTAGTTATGAAGGATTTGGATTGTAGATCCTATGTCACCAGTTTTAACTCCATGTCCCGACTTGTCCCATACCTGGTCACTCCAGAGCCAAAACGCATTGCACATTTCATTGGGGGTTAGCCCCAAAGATAAAAGGGAATGTCAAGGCTTCTAAGCCTACCGCTTATAGGTTTGCTGTAGATCTATCACTATCACTTACGCTGGATGTAATAAGGAGTAAGTCTAAGAGGACCACTGAGGACGGGAAGAGAAAAAGAGAGGATGATCAGTCCCACCAGTCAAATAATAAGAAGAAGGGTAGTTTTGGGTTTAAGTAAGCTTAGTCTGGTGACAAGCCCAGGTGCAAGAATTGTGACAAAAGGCATTTCTGGAAATGCAATCTGGATCCACAAGCCAAGCCTTGTGGAATCTGTAAGAAGAAAGGGCACAAAAATCTAGAGTGCTAAAACTTAAAGGATGCAACCTGCTATGGTTGTAATGAAAAGGGGCACATTAAGACTAATTTCCCTAAGAACACCAAGAAGCCTGATGAGGCGAAAAAGACAAACGCTAGGGTGTTTCAGACGAACGCCAAGGAGGCAGTGAATGATGATAAAGTTATAACAGGTACCTTCCTCATTAATGATATTTATGCTAGAGTTTTATTTGATTCAGGTGCAGATAAGTCATTTGTAGACCATAAGTTTAGTAAACTGTTGAATCTGCCTATTAAAACCTTAGAAAATGCTTCAACTCTTCTTGATGGATGCTTTATATCCATTAAGAATCATTCTATCCTGCTAGCTCTTTTGCCAATAAAATTGGCTGGGTTTGATGTAGATTTAGGCATGGATTGGTTATCGCATAACCAAGCCCAAATTATCTGCGAAAAGAAACTAGTTAACATCAAAAACCCATCTGGTGAGTTGGTCACAATTCATGGAGATACACACTATGGTCTGAAGAACGGATGTGTCATCTACATGGAACAGGTGACAGTTGATGAACCGAAACCCACGATTGAAGACATTCAAATCATTTTTGAATAACCTGATGTCTTCCCTGACGTACTACCTGGATTACCTCTAGATAGGAAAGTAGAGTTCAGGATTGACATTCTGCCAGGAGCAGCACCGATTACACGAGCTCCTTACCATTTAGCACCTACAGAAATGAAAGAGCTAAGAACCCAACTGGATGATTTACTGGAAAAGGGTTTTATACAACCCAGCTCATCTCCTTGGGGAGCACCCATACTGTTTGTAAAGAAGAAGGATGGTTCAATGCGTCTGTGCATTGATTACCGTGAGTTAAACAAAGTAACAATCAAGAACCGTTATCCATTGCCCAGGATCGACGATTTGTTCGACCGACTGCAAGGGGCAAGCTTCTTCTCAAAGATTGATTTAAGATCAGGGTATCATCAACTCAAAGTTAGAACTGAAGATGTACCTAAAACCGCGTTTAGAATAAGATATGGCCACTATGAGTTCTTAGTAATGCCTCTCGGGCTCACTAATGCACCTGCAGCATTCATGGATCTCATGAATCGAGTCTGCAAACCATACCTAGATAAGTTCGTCATTGTCTTTATAGATGACATACTTATCTATTCTCAAAATAAAGTTGATCATGAGAAACACCTTCGGTGTATCCTAGGATTGCTACAACAGGAGAAGTTGTTTGCTAAATTCTCCAACTGAGAATTCTGGCTTCGCGAAGTCCAATTCCTTGGACATGTTGTGAGCGAGCGTGGTATTCAAGTGGATCCCGCTAAGATAGAAGCAATCATGAACTGGGAAGCACCTAAGACACCTTTAGAGATTCGAAGTTTTCTAGGATTAGCAGGTTACTACAGAAGGTTCATTGAGAAGTTCTCAAGGATAGCTGCACCGCTAACTACTTTTACCCACAAGAATGTGAAGTTTGATTGGGGTCCTAAATAACAAGAATCTTTTAAAACCCTCAAGCACAATTTGAGCAATGCTCTTGTGTTAACATTACCTGAGGGAATAGAAGAGTTCGTGGTCTATTGTGATGCTTCGCACACTGGTATGGGTTTAGTGCTTATGCAGAAAGGTAAGGTGATTGCCTACGCATCACGACAGCTAAAAGTGCATGAAAAGAATTACACCATCCATGATTTGGAGTTGGGTGTCGTTGTATTTGCACTTAAGTTATGGAGGAATTAATTGTATGGAACCAAATGTGTGATATATTCAGATCACAAAAGTCTCCAACACTTGTTTAATCAAAAGGATCTCAATATGAGGCAACGCCGTTGGATGGAAACCTTGAATGACTACGACTGTGAAATTCGCTACCATTTTGGTAAAGCGAATATAGTCGCAGATGCGTTAAGCTGAAAGGAAAGGATTAAACCTATACGGATTAATTCCAAGAGTATTGAACTTAAGAACAACTTTAATGAAAGGTTGTTAGCTGCACAGAAGGAAGCTATATTGGAAGCTAACCTTCCAAGTGAGAAGTTAGGTGTAACCGCTGATCAGTTGTCACCTGGCAAGGATGGAATCGTTAGATTAAATGGTAGGATCTGGGTTCATATTCATGGAGGACTATGAGATATAATCCTTCAGGAAGCTCATAACTCAATATACACAGTTCATCCTGGAGGTGACAAGATGTATCAAGATCTAAAAGCCAACTATTGGTGGATGGGTTTGAAGAAGTCCATAGCCACACACGTAGCTAAATGTCTGACGTGCGCTTAGATTAAAGCTGAATACCAAAAGCCGTCAGGTTTGCTACAACAACTAGAACTTTCCACATGGAAATGGGAGATGGTAACCATGGATTTCATTACCAAGTTACCTAAGACAAGGCATGGAAATGACACAATATGGGTTATAGTTGATAGACTGACAAAGTCAGCTCATTTCTTACCCATCAAGGAGACTCATAGCTCCGATAAGTTACCTCAATTATATGTGGATGAGATTGTATCACTCCGTGGAGTGCCAGTATCTATTGTATCTAATAGATATACTAGATACACTTCGCACTTCTAGAAAAGTTTCCAACAATCATTAGGCACTCGTTTGAATTTCAATATACTTACCATCCTCAAACGGATGGACAGAGTAAGCGTACAATTCAAACATTGGAAGACATGCTTCGCGCATGTGTCATTGATTTAGGAGGTAGCTGGGATGACCACCTACCTTTAATTGAGTTCTCCTATAATAATAGTTACCATACCAGCATACAGGCTGCGCCTTTTGAGGCATTATATGGGAGGAAATGCATAACGCCAGTTTGTTGGGCGGAAGAGGGAGAGACTTAGTTATCAGGATTTAAAATAGTCCTTGAAACAACGGACAAGATTGTCTAAATACGTGAACACCTAAAAGCCGCCAGAGATAGGCAGAAAAGCTATGCAAATAAAAGGAGAAAACCTCTAAAGTTTGAGGTAGGAGACAAAGTCTTACTGAAGGTATCACCCTGGAAAGGTGTGATGCGTTTTGGTAAGAAAGGAAAGTTAAGCCCGAGGTATATTGGACCATTCGAGATTATTGAATGCATCGGAAGTGTAGCTTATAAGCTGGAATTCCCTGAGGAGCTTACTGGAATTCACAGTGTGTTCCACATCTGTAATTTAAAGAAATGTCTAGCTAATGAATCGCTAGCTATGTCTCATAAAGACGTATAGATTGATGAAAGCCTGAGGTTTGTTGAAAGACCTATATCGATCGAGGATCGACAGGTTAAAAAGCTCCGAAGGAAGCATGTACCGATAGTGAAAGTGAAATGGGATGCCCGTAGAGGCCTTGAATATACATGGGAGGTAGAGTCCACTATGCGACAAAAGTACCCTCACTTATTTCAATAAATCTTGGGGTCGAGATGTCTTTTAAGGGGGTGAGGATGTAACACCTCGTAAAAACGTGTCCAAATATGTGAAGACACGTGTACTAAACCCTAAACATGTAAAAGTTTGAGTTGATGGACTTAAGTTGACAAACAGTGGAATGATGTATGCGAAGGGACTAAAAGTGTCAACATGCTAAACTTATGCCTCTGATTGACCACACACGATGAACATATTCTTTAACGAGTAAATTGTCGGACGTAAGAAGCCGTTTGTGAAAGAAATCGAAAGTTTACAAGACAAAGGGTTAAACGTGTCAACATGTTAATTCTTACCTCTGAATGACCTTTTAACGAACTCGGGGCTTCGTAATGTTCGATTATACTCTCAAGAATAAGTGATAATAAATTCACAAGGTTTCACTATCGTTATGTGTTAATTATGCAAACTTTCAAGAAGAAGGGTTAAAAGCGTCAACGAGAAGAAACTAGTGTATTCGGTGATCATTTAACGAAACCGGACCTAACGGTGTTTGGTTATACTCCCAAGATCATCTACAAACTAACTAGAAGGGTTAAAAGTGCCTAAAATGAGAGATAATATGCATTAAAAGGTTCAGGGACCAAACCTGCCTAGTTTAAAACTTGGTTTGCTGGTTCACCATGTGGTCACGCTGCGAGACCCCTTGCCCCTTCTGCTGTCGCGTGCGGCGATGGTTCTGTTTTGACAGAATTCCCTTGCCAGCTGCAAGTTTCTTTCTTGTTCAACACACATACTACTCCATACACACATAACTCGAAATCTAGCAACATTTGATGGTTTTTAAAACCACTTTGGACACCTGGAGACATCTGATAACATCATGAAACACCTGTGATGATCTTGGGAAGGTTTCATGCACTATAAATAGAGACATTTTGTTGCCTTTCTCCTTGTCATTCACAAGTTCTATATCTCTCTCATTGCTTAAGCTTCCTTGAGAATTTTTGGAGGTTCCTGATCAAAAGGAGACTCCCTCTTAGTCTAAAGTTCGAGCTTGGACCCTATGTAAGTGTCCTTAGCCAATATAGTCTGGGTTTTTTTATGTTTAAAGACTGAAAGTCAAAGTTGCCGCAAAACGGCTTTGACTTTCGGTTTAGACCTAAACGGTCCAGCCATTTTTTGAGGCGAATATGGCTACGTAATCGTAATTAGGTAGGTGTTAATCTCTCAAAAGGGCACCTCCAAATTATCACCTTTACTTAGTTAATTGTCGGGTCAAAGTAATTAATTAAAAAGTCAAACTAGTCAGATTTTCAAATAATAATCAAAACTGATAATGTAGAGGTTATGAATCATATTTTGTCACTTAAATAACTTGGAAAATATTATTAGAACATGTCTAAACATGTTCAACCCGACAATTCTAAGTTTAAGCTCGGTTGGCAACAGAAAGTCGCAAAAGCTTGACTTTTGCTTTGACTTTCAGTTCTTACCCGTTTAAGCTTAATTCTTCTATGTTTTAAGCTTCCATAGTGACCATATAATGTTGTAGTATAACTCTCTGAGGTTATATTACATGGTCATTTGGAAATTCTAAATTCTATGCACGTTTCTGTTATTATGCTTATAGTTGACCATTATGCCTTTATGGTCTAAAAATGAGATTTTTTAATATATCAACATACAAATAAGTTAAGTACTGATTTATACACATGTCTAAATTATTTTGACACTAAATTCTGGTCTCAAATTGATGTTATGTAGAATATCGTAAATTTAGCTTTTGTAAAGTCTAAATTATGCTTTTATGCATAAATCATGTTTAAACATAAATTTTGACACAAAAATCTTAACCTACTGTTATAATATCATTTTTAGGAATTTTTGGAATGATGGGTCAGATTAGATACTGACCTTAACATTGAGTTCTTGTATAAATTATATAATTGACGATAATGCCCTTTTTGCAAATAAAATGTGATTTACATATGATTAACATGCCCAACCTTTTTCTGCTGATCTAATATGAAAAAGAAAATATTTTAACCATCCAAGGCTGGTCAAAATCTCAGAATCACATAAACTTCACAAATATCGTCAATTATCGATTTTTACGCTAATTAGGTGCATAGTATGGTTTAAAACCATATTTAGCACCCAAGACTTGTTACCTACTGAATTTTTAAATATGTTTTAATACTTTTACAGTAGGTATAAGTCATGAACTCAGACTTGCAATTATGACCTTAATTTGTTTTGTTTGATAACCTAAACATTGTGGGTTAACGACCATGTCCTGGATATCCTCGGCTCATTAAAGTTATTAGTGGCCACGACCTATGCACGGGGTGTAGGCATAGACCTGATAGATGCGAATGCTAAATATTAAATAATCCACATGTTGGGGATAACTCCTTGGTGGGTTTTATAGTGGTGAGTCGGTTAATCATGACCTACTTCCAAACCGACCCCAATTGTATGACAAACATGTAAATCTGTATACAAGATTTTAATAAAGATTGTCCCAAGTTATAAATGATTTTGTGCCATGTGCTCCTAAACCAATTTTCATAAACTCTTTTTAAATGAGTCGGTTAATTGTATTTACCAGTGAAAACTGACGTATTTTCCAAAGACTAAGTGACATGTACCTCTTGAAGCTAGGCTGGAGCTACATGGTGTCAATTAAGAGGATCTTGCAAATCCTTATATGCCTGAATTCTGTTAATCTCAGTTTTATGTATTTGATTTTATGATCCGCCTGTGGATCTCTATTACAATCATTCTGTATATTCTTTTATTTCGAACTCTCGGACATTATGGATTGTAATAGTAATTAATCTACCAAGCCTTCCGTTGTGCTATAATTGTGTTAATTGTCTATGATGATATCAACAACGTCACGATACTCCCCACCGGGCCCACCGGTAATATGTGGAAAAATCGAGGTCTGACACCCAAGGCGAATAACTGGGTCAGATAAAGCCCCTATCCAACAGTTCTTGAAACTGGTTAGGCAATTCTTGCAACTCCGCTAGTGCAAGATGATAAAGAGCACGAGCAATCGGGGCTGCTCCTGGCGTAATATCAATTTGGAATTTCACCTGACGGTGTGGAGGTAAACATGGAAGTTCTTCGGGAAACACATCAGGAAACTCGCAGACAACTGGTAAATCTTCGATCCTCCTTTCCTCAGGCTGAGTGTTGGTAATAACTGCAAGAATGGCAGTATAGCCTTTTCATAAACACTTCTGGGCTTTTATAGCCGAAATGATGCCAACCATTGCACCACTTCGATGGCCTTGAACAGACAGCGATTCTCCACTAGGGAGTGGTATACGTACAATTTTCTCCTTACAAAGTATATCGGCGCGGTGCTTGGACAACCAGTCCATGCCAACAAGCACGTCGAAACTACCAAGGGTCACAAGAAGTAGGTCAATGTCGAACACCTGACCCACAAGGTCGGGTTTGCATCCTAAAACAACGTGTGAGGCTTCTATTGACTGACCATCAGCTAATTCTAAAACATGTTTGGTCTCAATAGGCGTTGGGGTTAACCCTAATTGTCGACTGAACTCCAAGGACACATAACTCCAATCGGCACCAGAGTTGAAAAACACAGAAGCAAAAAGGTTGTTCACAGAAAACGTACCAATCACGACATTGCCATCGTTCCTAGCATCACCACCACCAATCGTAAATACCCTTCCACGTGCACCATTTCCACCATTATTTCCATTGTTGTTATTCCCAGCATTGTTATTATTGTTTCCCGTGTTGTAGTTGTTCTGACGGTTGTTGTTTCCGTTGTTATTGGCATTCTGATTCAACTAGGGACAATCTCGTTTCTTGTGACCCTCGTCCCCGCACTGGAAACATCCCCTCTGATTACCTTGATTTTTCTGAAGTTGCTGTCTTTGTTGTTGCAGCGGCTGCTGTTGATGTTGTTGCTGATACTACTGTTGCTATTGCTTTGGAAACGGAGCCCTACAGTCTTTTGCCACATGCCCCACTTTATCACACCTAAGGCAGGCTCGGTTACACGGTCCTCGGTAGTGATAATTGCACTTACTACACTTCGGCTGTCTCCCCACGTAGGGACCTGGGTTTGCGTTGCTGTTCTGGCTTTGATTAACAGAGGATGACTGGCTGAAACTTTGATTGTTACTGTTGTCTGGCTTCTTCTGTGATTGGTTCAAGTTGGACACCTTGTCCGCATCGTTCCACTTACGTTTGTTATCACTAGCAGGAGTGGTAGTTGTAGCTATAGCGATGGCAGTAGAAACACGAGGTGGCAGCGAACCGCGCTCGACCTCTTGGTCTGTAATCTTGTGTGCTAAATGAATGATTTGAGGCAGGTTGTCAAGGTTTGCAGCAATAACTAAACCCTTAACCTACGGCGCTAAGCCATTGATGTACAACTCAATTCTCCGATGTGGTGGTTGTGATAAGTTAGGACGCATGTTCTCCAGTTCTTGAGATCGTTTCGTATAGGCCTCGATCTCGGACCCCACCATCTTCAAATTGTAGTATTCGTTTTCCAATTTCTAAATTTCATCGCATGGGAAATACTCCTCCCGCATCAACTCTATTAAATCATTCCAAGTAGTTGCATTTGCCATATCGATGCATAACATCTACACCTGGGCATTCCCCTAGGTCAAGGCACCATCCGCCAAGGTGCCCGTAGCATACTTCACCTGGTCCCCCACGGGACAGTTACACATAGCGAAAACTCACTCGTCTTTCTCGAACTATCGGAGTAGTCCCACTGCTCCTTCGGTTCCATTGAGCGTCTAAGGCTTACAATCCATAAATGTTTTAAACGTACAAGCAGGCAGATTATTCTGGTTCGCAGGATGACCTAAAGATGAGAGAAAACACAACGCACGAGTGAGAGTCGCGTACACGACACAGGAATAGTGAGTGTTTGGTACATAATATACTAGCCTGCTGAGCTGCTAAGGCTTCAGCCACGCGAGTATTGATTAGATCGGTCAGTTCCACCTTGGACATAACAATATTGCCACGTCCACCGCCGCGGCCACCACCACGTCCACCGTTACGTCCACCATGTCCACTCATGATTCTATATAAGAAAAGTGGAAAAGGTTAAGGATCAGGATTGAGTAGGAGTCAAACATCGCTATGACTTCCACAGATTACTAAATCCTACCATTATGTCAGATAATGGAACAAAACCCTTTTCACACTTGTTAAGCCTCACTGGGACTCACATTCACCCCACATTATTATTATGTGTGCACCCATAATGATAATGTGATTTGCATGTTTATCTCAGCTCCTCTTAAATCACGCTAAAAGGTTCTTCCAATTTGAGTAGCAAGACAAGGACATCACAAAACATGGATCACGAAAGTTTAGAGGAAATGTCACACTATCAATCACATAACATAGGCAAACAACACATGGTTTCATACTGTAGTGCTACTTGTGCAATCACATGCAATGTCATACGTAAGTGTACACTAGTTGTGCAATGCAATAAGTAAACGAGAGATGAACCTTGCAATCTGGAGCTGAGTGTCATGGTCGATTTCAAAATTTTTCGGTTGTAGTATGGTTTTATAAAAACGTTTTAAAACCTAGTTCACTATAACCAGTGGCTCTGATACCAAATTATCACACCCCCAAAATACCACAAGCGGAAACTCCGCGAGGCATGTGACGTACCAGGATCCACCCACCAATCACCTTGAACTCTAACAAGATATTAAATAAACGTTTCCATTCATTGCATTATTGAATTTCCAAAACATAACTTAAAACCCAACATGTTCAGTGGAAGCATAATGTAAGCCATAATCCAAGTATTTCAAACCAAGTGTATGAAAACAAATAGACTTGTCATGTAATTTCAAGTATCATGACCCTTGACCACTCCAGCAATCCCAGATAGCAAGTTCCATATCCAAGAATCTAACGACCTGCAAGCATGCAGACAAGTGTATCAGCATAACGCTGCCGAGTTCACAGTTTGTCAAAATGTTTATTTACCAAGTATTTGTTTAAACCATGTTGTTAATAACTTGAGTACCACAAGATGGTGTCAGTTTGTTTGCCCTTCCCCAATGCTCTATCAAACATTGGTCGAGTGGTTAAGGTCATTAGTTCACGCCCGTCCTCCCCGGTATGGTGTGAGGGTGCCAAACCTAATAACGCTATCAACTAATAACCCTGTTTCCTCCTCGGCAACTAGTTCGGTAGTAGATGGGACTTAAGTGATAGATGTGAGTGTGTTATCCAACATTCCAGTTAAACCCAGTAACCCAGTATTCCTCCCATGAATAATTACCAGTTGTCCCTCCCCGGGACACATGCTTGAAAAAGAGCAGTGAACTCACCTTACGTTTGCTCGGTAAGTTAAGTTACTTGTTCGAGTCGGTCAACGAAGTCCTAGTATTGTTATTGTTAACAATTAGTTCACATATACTTAAATCACATACTTAACATCTTGTATACTATGCACATGATCTCATGATACACCTTAGTCATTCAGTACACGTATTGGTTCATAACACAGATTCATGTTCCCAATTAACAACTTAGCATGGCATGTCATAAAGTTCATCACATATTATGTCTAAATTAACTGTTTGCAGTTACGTACAACATATACACAACGTACATCACCAATATCACTTAACTGTCCATTATGGCTTTCATGTCAATGTGCGGCCCAGCTGGTTCCGGCCCAACTAAAATGTGCGACTCGGTTCCCTTGGTGCGACCCGTATTCTATCCATGGGCCAGTAACTAGTGAGCAGTTTCTAGGATGTGCGGCCCAACACAAATGCAGGGCCCACAAGCAGTGTGCGACCCAATGATAATGTGCGACTACGATCAGAGTGTGCGACATTTAGGTGAGTGTGCGAGTCCAACAGTGCACAGTCTGATGGTTTCCGACCCACACTCGAGAGTGTGCGTGCCCACTTCAAGTGTGCGACCAAGTGTGCGATCAATTTATAACCTGCTGAAATCATGGGATCAGTTACGCTAATCTATAGTCAGTTATTTTGGGAATTATTCCAAATATATCTATAACAATTAGTCATAATCAATTAACATTTAAAACGGATCAAACAGATTAAATTCCTTGAATTCATATGAACATTAATCAACACATGATCATCATGCAGATTCGGATCAAACCCAAAGAGAGCATCCCACATTAAACTCCTAAACCACCTGATTCATTAACGTATACCGCCCCTTTTTCTACTCGATTCATTCATAGCAATACAACAATCAAATATATATATATATATATATACACAATCAGTTAACATGCTTGGCCAAGAATCACAAGAAAATCTAATCAAACTAGATAAGACTACTAACCCCAAGATCCATATGCTTGCAAAGATATTGATAGAAGGCTTCGTACCAAAAGGGTGTCTGCCGTCGGGTGAGAGATGAGAGAAGAGAGCTTAGGGTTTCGGTTATACTTTGTGATATCCAGGATTAAGGAAAATCAATACACAACCCGTGTGTATGCGCATAAGTCCCACGTCGGGCCCCAGTTTGGGCTGCGTTTGGGCTGAGCATTCAGGACCCAAGTGATTTGGGACGAGGATAAGAGCATAAGGGGCAGGAGTATGTGGCTGGAGGTGAGTGTGCGATCCGAGGGTGTTGTGCGACCAAGTTCATAAAACAAAACATCATTTATCATATAACAATTCACACATTCGTTGAACATATTAAAACATCCAACCAAAAATATTCATTCCAAACACGCACTCTAGAATACAATGTAACATGAAGCATGAAAGAACTAATACAAGACTTTTGAAGGTACGGGTTGTCACACTCCCCGCGTGAAAACGACCTCTATGTCCTCGACATGAGTGTCGCGTCTACAATGAATAACCAAGCGCAGTGCTTCGTTTCAAAAGTGACTGAAAAAGAATATGTTCTTTGGCACCGCAAGATGGCTCATATTCATTAAAGGAAAATGAATTACCTAGTTCACAATGATCTATTGGAAGGCGTTCACTTGAAGAACTTTCATTTGGGCGACGAATGTGTGAGCTCTAAGAAAGGCAAACAAACGAGAAAGTCTCACCCGAGAAAGCTTCTAAATTCCATTAAGATGCCGCTAGAGAGGTTCCATATGGATCTTTTCTGACCAGTCAAAGTCAAAAGCATCTCTGGAGATCTATACTGCTTGGTTGTGACAGACGACTTTTCAAGATTCTCATGGGTGTTGTTTCTAGAATCGAAGGATGAGGTATTTGAGAGTTTGATGATTTTGTTCAGAAAGATCGAGAATGTGTACCAGTTACTGATCAGAAGAATTCATAGTGATAATGGTACAGAATCCAAGAACAATAAAATGACTACATTCTTCAATGACAAAGGGATATTGCATGAATTTAGTGTTCCTTATACACCACAGCAGAACAGGGTGGCATAAAGGAAGAACAAAACGCTGATCTAGGCCACGCGAACAATGTTAGCTGATTCAAAACTCCCTATGAGTTTTTGGAGTGAAGCTGTTGCCTCAGCATGCTATACTCTCAACAGGGTGCTCACTGTCAAGCCACACAACAAAACATGTTTCGAGTTGCTCAACAATCGAAAGTCGAATTTGAAATATCTTGAGCCTCTTAGTTCGCCTTGCACGGTAATTGATCCAGATGGCAAATTCGGTGCGAGATCATTGGAAGGGTTCTTCGTTGGATATGCGAGTCCACTAAAATGTGTATATCTACCGAGCCTTAATAGAGTAACTCAACACAACATGTGGATTGCCATAGGTATACCATGCCTACTCAGAAACCTAGTGATTTGTGGTTATTTGAGTATGATGGGTTATGGAAATCATTCGAGCTTCCAGAGGAACCAACTGAAGAAGAACTACTAATGCTATTCCAGCAACATCAGTCATCCTCGCATTAGCAAGTCTCGAGACCTATTGTAGTTACTCAACAGCATGGTGGATCTCATGATTCGGAAGCAGGCCCTAGTCACACTCAAGCAGAAGATCAAACTCAGATGCCAAAAACAGTAGAACCCACTAAGAATACTCAATCCACGGTGTTTGATGACTCAGATTCTGACGGTCAATCGTTTGATAGAGGTGAAACTGATTCTGAGAGGGAGCAGGTCCAGATTGATAGTCAGACAAATGAAGTCGATCAGAATGTGGAACAAAACTTTTCCAATTTGGACGACGAGGTGATATTTCCAAATGAAATGATGCCCAGAACACTTTCATATCACCCTGAAGAGTACATTATCGGAGAACTACAATCTGGAGTCCGAACACGTCATCAGATTGATCAGGGATTTTCATATTTTTATTCTAAAATTTCTCCTTTACAAAATGATTTTTCCATTAAGTGCTTTGTTTCGCAGGTGGAACCCAAAATGTACAAAGAGGTGTTTGCTGAAGAATCATGGGTAAACGCGACGCAAGAGGAACTGAATTAGTTTGAAAAGCTTGGTGTTTGGAAATTGGTTGATTTACCCAAGGGTCAGAGAATGATCACAACAAAATGGGTATTCAAGTGCAAACGCAAAGATAGAGGCGTAAGAGTCAGAGACAAAGCTCGCCTGGTAGTTCAAGGTTTCAGCCAGCAGGAGGGTATCGACTTCACAGAGGTTTATGCTCAAGTTTCTAGGCTTGAGGTGATTCGTATTTTCCTCGCATTTGTATCTTGGAAAGGGTTTAAGGTTTACCAGCTTGATGTTAAATCAGCATTTCTGTACGGAAAAGTCAAAGAAGATGTGTATGTCGGTCAGCCACCGGGCTTTACCGATCCTGTTCACAAGGACAAGGTCTACTTGCTCGATAAAGCCTTATACGGGTTGCATCAGGCCCCTAGAGCCTGGTATGAGACTCTGTCTGAGCACCTGTTGTCGAATGGTTTTAATCGTGTTAAAGTAGATGCAACTCTCTTCACAAAAGAAGCTGATGGACACTTGTTGATAGTCCAAATTTATGAGGATGATATAATCTTTGGTTCGACAAATGACGCACTTTGCAAAGACTTTGAAAGGGTCATGAAATTGAAGTTCGAGATGAGCTCAATGGGAGAAATGAATTTCTTCTTAGGCTTACAAGTCGATTAGTTGCCAGGAGGAATCTTTATTCACCAAACGAAGTATGTTCACGACGTGCTGGAGAAATTCAACATGACGGGAACTTCACCTATGTCAACTCCATTGGTGTTCAATCATGGAATTCATCCGGATCCCACGGGGCATAAAGTCGATGAGACTTTGTACCGGTCAATGATAGGGTCACTCATGTACCTGACAGCGTAACAGCCAGACATTATATATCCACACTACAAGAAAACATGGGTTTTAGTAAGCGCAAAAGCGTCCTAAAATGCTATTTTATAGCACCTTTCATTTAATAGGACCAACGTTAAAAGCGTTTCATGTAAAGGAGTCGTAATAAGTCCCGAAACTAAAAAAGCGTCCTAACATCTGAAATAAGATTATGAAGCCAATTTTATGGTCGCGTAATATGACTTTGAACAACCAAAGTAGTGTCCTAATAAAAACATATTAGGACACTTTTACGATGTTCTAACATGTGCTTATATACTTTTAATCTTTTGATACACTTACAAGCGTCCTTAGAAATTAATTGATAGGACCCTTATAATGTAACATTATAGCTAATTTAGTACCAAGAAAAGGGTCTTAATATACCAAATAAGGTTATGAAACCAATTTTATGGTCGCATAATATGTCTATAGACAACTTAAATAGCGTCCTAAAAAGAACATATTAGGACACTTTTACACTGTTCTAATATGTGATTACCTACTTTTAATCTTTTGATATATATACAAGTGTCCTTAAAAATTAGTTTATAGGACCCTTATGATGTAACATTATAGCTACTTTAATATCAAGAAAATGGTCCTAATAACCCAAATAAGATTACAAAACCTATTTTATAAACAGACCATCAACATATAACATCCTAATAGTTATTGTATAACATCAACTAATGAAAGAAATAAAACTTCATTATATTTCAAATAAGCATGTTCATAACGAAAACACTAACCATAAATAAGTTATAACACTATCTAACATAAAGTCTTAACATTTAACAAAGAAATTAAAAGCAATTAAAGAAATAAGAAGCATAAAATCTTTAGTCATCATGCGTCCTCAATCCTCATGGACTCTCTACAAATAAACCATCCATGTATAAGCATTAAGTTCCATGATATTAAAATTATTTGTATCACAACTTTAACAAATACATACCGAGATGAATGCACAAGGCCATGCGATGGATGCATCAATACAATCTTGAATTGTAGAAAATAAACCATATGGTCTTACCAAGTTCTCATCTTTTTTTATTGGTACTTGAACGTTACCTCACACCATTCTGGTCCAATCTTTGTACCATCAACTAGATCATTTGGGTTCAAGCTCTTGACCCTTCCACTTGCTACAGTCTCGGTAGAGTTTAGAATGCTTTTGAGGAAAACTTCATCTCCGACCTAGATTTTAGTTTTCAACAAATATTTATTAAACTCTAGTCATAATAGTGTAAAAAAATCATTTTACAAAAAAATTAATAAAGGTTTACACTAGCAGGCTAACATTTTTATAGAAAAACTAGGGATAGTTGACTTTCTATAGTTTAGGGTTCTGATCGTATAACGTCCAGTATGGAAGTGAATAGGGATTTCTTTTAATTAAAATAATCAATGGTGACTAGGATGTTGACTGGGATGACATGTGGGATAAAACTAACAATGATTAGTTTTAAGTTAAGTGGGACCATTCGGAAAATATTTTAAAAACGTGGGATTAATGTGTACCAAGAGTAAAGGTGGGATTATTGTGTACAAGATTGTAAATGTGAGATTATTAAAAATCAATTATGAAAAAAAAAACATCGATAGACATAGCAGGCAGAATCTTCCCAAACAAGAATAGCCACCACCACACTACACACTAATCCTTTCTAGTGGAACTTTTAGTTGTTGATGTTATTCATGATGAAAAACTAATAGGATTAAAGACGAAGAAGATTACTATTGTGGTCATTTAATAGGTGGAACACTAAAGATTTATATAGAAAAATACCCGTAAACGTTGATGTCTATTGGTTACATTGGGGGAATGTTGTGATGCAAGAGGTTGAACACTGGAACCACCCCTCGACCCTTCCATCTCTGTTACTTGGGCTCGTAACTGGACCACAGTACTAGTAAGTTCTTCACATTGAGACTTCAATTGGATGTTTTCTCCATGACATGCCGAACGACTTGGTATTACACCCCAAACATCAACAACACGAACACCCAGACCATACATAACCGCATCACCATTTCGATCATTACCCATTACTTTAGAAAAAAAAAACATCATCAGGTCCAGGCTTATCGATCGAGCCCTCAGGAAGATTAGAACAAAGTTGTTGCATCTGTGCCTATATTAGACAAAGTAACAAAAATAAGGTATGTATTTTTAATAGCATCAAGAACATAGAGAAAAAATATGTGTATAAATATATAAGCATATTACCTACAGTCGCATTTGAAGCTTCCAAATTTTTGGTAGTTCCATCTTTGGAGAAACATGCACATAACATTTCCAATTGACTTGGATCTTGTCCCTTAGATGCCTGTTTGAATAAAAAGAACATAAGTATTAACAATGGATATCGACATGCTACATTAACAATTGCACTATCTCATACAATCACCTTTAGCTCTTCACGGACTCGAGCATAAGTTTTTTACCTGTTACTTGAACCATCTTCTTCTTTGCCCGATTCGCCTTGTTTTTTTTCACTTACCATCTTTAGTAGACAAGTGAAATTTCAGAATGGGAAATAAACTAATGTTGGTAGGCTATTTAATACCTTAGACTTTTCTTTATTCCAATACTTCACAAGTCTCATCCATTGCTTTTTTTGCACTTGTTTTGGCCTAGAACTTATTTGTTCCTTAACTCTTGCCCTCCAGTTCTTCATCTTTCGCCCAAATGATTGAAATATCCAGCCATCAGCAACTACCGGAATATCAAATTTTGTCTAAAAATGAAACAGGTCACATGAGAAAACAGGTACTTAAGTCATTAACATACATATTTTTAATTATGTACCTTTAAGAGTGCAAGCAACGCCTGTTTTTTGGCGGCCTTAACTTTATTCCATGGTTTATAAACTGGACAATACTTTCCACTCCTTGAAAGGGTTCCCACGAAATGGGTCAGTTGACTACTTTTGTCATTAATAGGTTATCCGTGTTCATTAATTAAAACAGGAATTCTATCCCCTTTTTCTTGGGCCCAAACCTTTGGCATACGCGTTGGTCCTCTCACTCTTTTACGTACATTCCGAACTACAAAAAGTGAACATGATTTACAATGTACATGTATACATTAAAAATACTATATAAATTGAAGTTAAGACAATATATTATGTTTTCTTAGATTACATTCAGAAAATAAATGAAACAGTAAGAACGACAAAAATAGGTCGTGGAATATTAAAAATAGCACCAATAGATACAAAAGTCAAAGCTAGATAAATATTCACAAAGGCTTATAATCTAAGATCTATAGAGGGATTAATATGTATCTTCATATGTAAATTAAGTTTGATGACTACAGATTACTTCTAAGTTCTATCTGGTTGGGCTGTAAATGGAGGCCTTAAAGATTTTGAGGCCCTATGCTAGGGCATAGTTGGGCTCAAAGGTGAGCCGGCCCTAAATACAAGTTTCTTATATATTCATCCTTATCACACAATATATGATTTAACAAAAAAAAAATGAAGCAATCAAGTAGATCAAATAAACCTGCTTCATTTTCTTGTTGTGAAACTTCATGTTCTTCTTCATTTTCTGGAACTTCACGTTCTTCTTCAACCAGTTCATCATTCTGATTTTGTAAATCATTCACCTTTTCTAAATCCCCCATGTCTTTATCTCCATCATCTTTAAAACTATCTTGTTCTTCATAAGCTTCATTTATATCTCTATCTTCAATATCATCAAATTCAACATCATCTTGTTCTTCATTGATATCTATAGATACAAAAAAAAGTAAGCATCAAAAACAGTTAATTGAATCTAGACTTAAAATTAATTAAATATCATACATAAAGTATTAGAAAAACAAATATAGGTACAATGAAATCTCATGTCACGCTCCCCGTGGTCATCATCGTTGTCAACTACAAGTAACTTTCTCTTAGCTACAATTGATCTCCCTCTTGTATCAATTACTTGTCCCTTATGCATATGAAATTCTGAAGATGTTAGCACACGGGAGATAGTCGGAGCAATGAATCGCTTCTGTCCTAAATTAGTATATCTTTTAAGGGACTGCGGAACAATGTATGTTGGACGTTGTTTCTGTAATTCGAATTGTTAGAGAAGAAACCGAAAGAAATTATATAATCCGTATTTGATATTAGTACCATTTTAGAGATTTTGTAGCAGCTTCTTGATAATCTTACTCAACATCAACATCAGAACCAGGCATATACTCTACATCTATATCTTTCTCGCTGGTATCCATTGATTTCTTTTTCTTTTTCTTTGTTTTGTCACTCTTTGCTAGGCTTGTCAAAGATTTAGCAATATTTATCAATCCCAAAGCTTGTAATTTTTTTGGCTCTCTTGAACCCTTGACATTCTACTCCTTTCATAATCATTCATTTATCTTTTGGAGCTTTGTCCTTGCATACTTTTATCTTCCATTACTGATGTACACAAAAAAGAAAAATCTCATTAAATCATTCATAAAAGATTTACCAACACCTAATCTTTATTTCTCTACCTAGAGTATATATAATATGCTATACGCATGAATGTGTTGGCATATATGGGCATTAACACATGGGCCTCAATCTTCGAACTTGATAAACACTTGCTGTAGAGTTTCGTATGCATAGAAAGAACACGATAACGGTATAGTATAAATGAGTATATCCAATAACATTAAAGCAGGCTTATTTGTACAAAAAGATACTTAGAAACTAAAATGGCTACTACCCGATAATTGTAATAACAGGAGGAATGGAGAATTTTCATCCAAACAAACAATGATAAAACCACCTTGGTTAAGTGAAGTCACATAAATATACCGTCGTTTAGCTCTTGCAGTCTATAATCGAGTATTGCAAATATAAATGCCAATACACAAACAAAAATGATAATAAAGTAGCAAAGATAAACCTGAAATAGCATTTTCCAAGTATAAAACCAAGAAATTGCCAAAAAGAACATATTTGAGACCCAAGAGTAACAATTAACAAATAACACCACCAAAAGAATGATTGAATATAAGCATATCCAAAAGAACTAAGCAAGTGTGGATCACTAATATCATAGCTCAAAGGTTAAGTTTATCAAAACCCTTGTTTACAGAATTCCACATGAGATTAAAAGCAACATGTTAAATGAACAACATTATTGATCTTCAAATCTAAAACAAAAGACTATCAATAACAACTCTAGACCTCAATCCACCAATCAATACACTCTCTTCCAACTGGACGTTATTAAATTACAACAAATTACCTAATAATCTGAATAATTACAATCAAATAACCTAATAATCTGAATGTCAATAGATGAAATTTATATGATTTAAACCCTAGGTTAACATAAACATTTCATATTAGATTGACCGGAAGCATGAAATCTAGATGCGCAATTACCTCACGGTGATTGAAGAGGATACGGTGGCGATGGACAGAGGAAGGTGGATCTTGCAAGATCGGATACGATTTTCCAACCGATGATGAGATCGTGAATCGGTTTTCAGAAACTCCCCGCCATTCAATTGATGATGCAATTAGGAAACATGACGAAACGATGTTTTGTACTGATTTACAAACGTTTCAATTTGGTCCCTACTGTATAATATTATTCAGAATACATCCCTAATTTATAACATCCATTGCTTAGAATCAACAATAACAACAGCCGCACCTAAGGCTGCAAATGAACTGAACGAACACGCACAAGACTTTGTTCGTGTTTGTTTGTTAAGAAATATATGTGTTCGCGAATAATCATCGAACGAGATTTTATGTTCGTGTTTGTTTGTAAAGGAAATGAAATTGTTCGTGTTCGTTTGTTAATTTTAGGCAACGAATAAAAACGAACGTTGACGAACAAAAATGAGCACAAACTAAAATTCATGAACACAAATGGAAACAAATGAACACAAACAATCGTTCATATACAAAATATATAATACACTGACACTTATTAGATATTTAATTTGTCGAAATTTTGAAGTATTTAAATAAATATAAAAACTAAAAGCATTAATGAACTATCGAACATAACCGAACACATTATCGAACGTTCACGAACATAAACGAACGAACACGACCTCTGTTCATGTTTGTTCATTTAATTAAATGAATGAAATTTCTTGTTCGTGTTCATTTGTTTAATAAACAAAAGAATATAAACGAACTTCCCACCGAACGGTTCACTAACTGTTCACCGAACGTTTAGTTCTTTAGCAGCCCTAACCGCACCTAGTAAATCAACACGTTACCACCACCACCACTATCCGCACCTAGTTATGTTATAATAGAACTCTAGCGAATAAGCGTCCTATAAACTTGATGTTTTATGACTCAAATATCAGGTGTCCTATTACAGTGTATTATAATAACACCACAATGATTAAGCATCCTATAAAGGTTAAATTTATAAGACCCAAGTGTCAAGTGTCTTTTTAAGTTACATTATAATAAAACTCTAGCGAATAAGCGTCCTATAAAAATAATGTTTTATGAGTCAAATATCAAGTGTCCTATTACGGTGTATCATAATAACACCAAATGATTAAGTGTCCTATAAAGTTTAAAGTTATTGTAGGATCGTTTTCAGACCCAAATGAGTCGTTCATAAGAGTTTTTCCTCAATACGAGAGGCGGAAACAAACGTATCAAGTTAATTCAGTTTGCAATTCACTTTAAATTGTCTTTTGATTGAATTAACAACGTTTTACAGCGAATAGACACTTCGGCAGCAGTTCAGCTCTGAAACCGGAAAGTTACAAATGAAATGGCACAACAAGTATTTATAGGCTGCCCTATTTCATACGAAACCATTCATGCGAAATAGCTAGTTGATTTTATGCGGAATGACCAATATGTCATTTCGTGTGAAATAGCCCTAAACACAGATTTCTCGTATATCGTGCCCTGATCTATCTAATCTAATACAAGACTCGATACAAGACGAAGCCGACAGACGTATGCACCAACAGACTCCCCCTCAGATGTTGACAAAGTCTTTAGTGTCGAATCTTCAATCTTCAGTCTTTATCAGTGTTCTTGATCTCTTCTAAAGTATCTGACAATGTAAAACATCCTCAATCCCTGTCTTCTTTTCATCTCAAGGATCTCCACCTGGCTCTTATCTCACTCTAATTCTCTTGATCAAATCTCTTGATTCCTTAAGTTCATCAGCATCAACAGCTAGCAATCTGCACAATCTCTACCTCACAATAAATTTCACAAATTTAAAATTTGACAAATTTATTTACCACTTTGCAGATATTAATCAATCAATGAATGATTTTACAATGTTAATCTCTGATGAACCATTTGTAAAAATACCATTTTTCTTTTCAAACAATTTTTCATCTCAAACAAACTCTCCCAAACCTTTTGTTCATCATGTTTAGCACTTGGAATTTTGAAAATCAGCTCTTCAACACCAGTTGTCAAAAATCTTTTTGAATTTTTCAAAATTTTATGCTAAAACACACTGAAAATCTTTTTGGATTTTGAAATAAAAAAAAATTGTAGTAAAGAAAATATTTACAAACAATATTTTTGTGAGTTTGTGTAAAAGGATCATATCAGTTTTTGAGATAAATCATTAACACCGTTAAGCTTTAAACATTTTAAGTTCTAAACAATTCACTTAGATTGTCAGTATACTAATCCACTTAAATTTTAACACAAATTTCAACTGTTTCGAGATACAAGATTAGTGTTTTAGAGACTTAAACTTATACGCGTGTCCCACCTCAGAATATACTCCCGTATCCAGATCCCAAATATTCAGTCTTGCAGGTGAGTATACCTAGATGATATCTGTAAAGGGTTAAAATGCGAGGGCCATGAGAGCTCAGGCTATTGCTTCAGCAAAATCAGAGAGACAATTGCTTCAACTTTAGGTGTGTTTCCTTTAGAGAATCTTTTCTTCAACAGCACATGATTAACATTTTTCAATGTTTCATCATTTTTATGCTGAGGGGGGTGCTATATTTCAAGCAAGCGAAAAGTATTATACGGGGACTAGGCCATTGCTTCCGCAAAATCAGAAGTCCCGGGATAATACCCCAGATATCACTAAGCATAAAGACCTAGTATCTCAGAAAGAGGGACCTTTCAAACAAGATTTCGGTGGTTACCCATATATCCGAGAGATGTTCCCCATGAGATAAGTAAGTTTGAAATTTAGGTGTATATCTTGAAAACAATCTACTAAACGTGTGAAAACCTACTGGCACATCATCAGTGAGATCTTTTATCACTTTTGAACTTTCCAATTATTTAGCATGCTGTGAATGTCCACTGATGTACTATCATTTCCTCTTTTCTCAACAAAACTCATTTTGAATTTTATCATGTTTTTGGCTTTTTCAAGTTTTCCAATGTTTTTGGATTTTCTGAAATTTCTTACTCCCCTTAAAATGCAAAAAACATTTAAAAGAAATTGAAAACAAATTATACAAGTAAAAATGAAAACTGTTGTGAATTGCTTCAAATCGCCATCCTCTTAGCATAAACAATCAGAACTCCCCCTGACAACAAACTATTTCCCATTATGATTTCAAAACACTTAAGTTTGTTTTAATCAAAATGGTTTTTCCGAAAAATTAGTTTTGTTGATTTTACCATTTGTAGAAATGGGGATTCATTCATCACATTGTTCTTTCAACCACTTCAAAAATTTAACACTTGACGGTTTTTCCAAAAACATTTTCCACTTGTAAGAAAGATAAATCAAGTACAATTTAATGTCCTTGATTCACCACTTGTAGGAACATACCAATAACCACTTGTAGGTTTTCCACAACCACACATGATTCAAGAAAGATGCCGATTCCTGCTCCACGATTACCAACTTGGAAGCTCCGGCAAGTCAGGTTTTTTTTTCAGTTAAAGAGATTCTCCCAAGCCTGACAGACCTTGGGAGATTCTGAGTGATTAACACCCGATTTCTTTCCTTTCATCTTCTTCTCATAAAATTCCTTTACCCCTTTGACCTTCCCATCAATCATTTTTCCAAAAATATGTTTCACTTTGGGGTTAAAGGCTTTCTCAACATCAAATTCTTTCTTTTTAGAAAAGAATTGATTTGAAATCTCAACTTTACCAACTTTTTGTTTAAAATTTTCAGCCCTCAATGGTGGAAAATTTGCATCATCCATTGGCGGAACTGAATTTTCACCATTTAATTCAACTTGTTGCTCCTCTGACTTTGTGGAATCAGATTCATCGCCAGAAAATAGCTCCTCTGATTTTAACGAATCAGAATCATTGCTAGAACTATCATCAGATTTCTTAACAACCCACTTTTGGTTGTCAAGATTTGATTTTCTTTTGTAAAAACCTTTTGAAGATTCACCAACTTCAAATTTTGAGTTTTTGAAAGCTATAAAAGTTTTGGTGGGTGGTTCATTCTCAACCAATTTTTCTTTGACTTTATCAGAGACTCCCTGTTTTGTTTGGATTGCCTTTGAACAATTCCTGACAATATGACCAACTGTTTTGCATTGAAAACAGGTTCTCGTTTCCTTCCTTTGAGCAGCTTCATTCTTCATTTCCTCTTGCTTCTTAGCAAGGAATTCTTTGTTTGTCTCCTTTCTGAACAATTTCTCTTTTTCTTCTTCAGATGATATTCCTGAAACAAAAACTGTTTTTGGTTTATAAGTTTTCTCATTTTTATAATTTTTCGATGGAATAAAACCAAGACCTTTCCTTTTGAAATTACCGTTATGGTTTGGTTTCTTTCGATAACCGGAACCAGAACTGTAACCCTTTTTCTTGTTTTCTCTTTGTTGTACTCTTGAGGTGTATTTTTTAGGTTTTTCAGAAAGATTTACATCTTTTATTTCAGAAATATTAATTTCTGTTAGTTTAAAAACCTTTTTGATCATTTCAGTTTTAACACCTCTTATTGGAAATTCTTCATCAGAATATAATTTGTCAGAATCATTCAAAGTATATGCAACTTTGAATGTTTCATCATTCAAATTAGATTTTGATAACAAAAACTCTTTATTGTTAACCCGTTTCTCCTTTTTGACTGTTGGATTTGAGGTTTCAGACTTTGACTCCTCGGTTTAATCTTTATCCAACAACTGGACGACCACTTTCTTTATTAACTCTGACTCATGATCAGTATCAGATGAAGTGAAGGTAACATCAATGTTTTCTAGCAAGTTATCTGAAGGCTCAGATTCCCACTGTAAGTTGGTTGCCTTTTCGACTCTTTCAGAATTTGGATTTCGTGAGGAATATCCATTTTCAAGCGGGGGTGGACACTTGTTATAACTGAAACCTTGTTTCTTACCAGAATCATTCACTTTAGTCTTCTTCTTCTTTTCTTCAGATACTTCTTCATCAAATGCCTTCATGCCTTCCACTGTTGGATAGATCATGTCAATAACATAAGAAGTACATGAGTAACTTTTTAACAATCTATTTACTCTTTCTGTTTCAATCCTCTGAGTTTCCAGTTTCTGTTCAAGCACAACACATTTCTCAATGTAATTATTGACAACTTTCTGCTTTGTCATGAAAGCTCCTTGAAGTGTTTTCATGGTTGTTGCTTGTTCACTGCTTGATTGATTGTACTGATTCATTGCTTTGTTTAGAACATCATAGGATTCTTTCGATCTATTCATGTTGTGAATCAATGTACTATTTTCCTTCTTCACTGCTTCACAGTTTTCACATTTCACAGAAATCTTTTGTGCATCAGCTTCTGCTTCGACTTTAAAAGCTGGAACTTCTTTTACCTTTTTCTTTATCACAGGAACCTCTTCATCATCACTGCTAACATGTTTCTTAACTTTCTTCTTTGAATGTTTCATCATTCAAATTAGATTTTGATAACAAAAACTCTTCATTGTTAACCCGTTTCTCCTTTTTGACTGTTGGATTTGAGGTTTTAGACTTTGACTCCTCGGTTTAATCTTTATCCAACAACTGATCGACCACTTTCTTTATTAACTCTGACTCATGATCAGTATCAGATGAAGTGAAAGTAACATCAATGTTTTCTGGCAAGTTATCTGAAGGCTCAGATTCCCACTGTAAGTTGGTTGCCTTTTCGACTCTTTCAGAATTTGGATTTCGTGAGGAATATCCATTTTCAAGCGGGGGTGGACACTTGTTATAACTGAAACCTTGTTTCTTACCATAATCATTCACTTCAGTCTTCTTCTTCTTTTCTTCATATACTTCTTCATCAAATACCTTCATGCCTTCCACTGTTGGATAAATCATGTCAATAACATAAGAAGTACATGAGTAACTTTTTAACAATCTATTTACTCTTTCTGTTTCAATCCTCTGAGTTTCCAGTTTCTGTTCAAGCACAACACATTTCTCAATGTAATTATTGACAACTTTCTGCTTTGTCATGAAAGCTCCTTGAAATGTTTTCATGGTTGTTGCTTATTCACTGCTTGATTGATTGTACTGATTCATTGCTTTGTTTAAAACATCATAGGATTCTTTCAATCTATTCATGTTGTGAATCAATGTACTATTTTCCTTCTTCACTGCTTCACAGTTTTCACATTTCACAGAAATCTTTTGTGCATCAGCTTCTGCTTCGACTTTAAAAGCTGGAACTTCTTTTACCTTTTTCTTTATCACAAGAACTTCTTCATCATCACTGCTAACATGTTTCTTAACTTTCTTCTTTTTCTTTCGAATTTTTTCATCATCACTATCACTCTCCTCCTTCAATCTTAAATGCTCTTCCGTTCTTTTTGCATAATAATCATCATCATTATCACTGTCTTCAGCAACTCGAGCAACAAAAGCTTTGGCTTTTAAAATCTCTTTATCAGGACAGTAATTATCCCAGCTAAAACCTTCTAGTAATTTTTCATCATCTTGATCTATTATACCATAAAGAGCTCTCTTTGATGACTCTTCGATAGCCTTCTTAGCATGCGCAGTTTGTGGTTCTTGTTGATGCGACTGTTGAGAAACTTGATGATAAATTGCTTTCCGATAGTCATCATTGTTGTTGAATGGATTTTGAGCTCCACTTGCTTCGCGGTTTGTGCACTCTCTCTTGAAGTGTCCTTTTTCCCTGCAATGAAAACAAGTGCCTTTAAATTTATCAAATCCTAAAGTAGAAACATTTGCATCACGGAAATCATCTCTTCCCGTAATTTGTTTAAATTTTTCAGCACTTCTCAAAACACTCGCAAGACACCACTTTATATCCATCAACTCCATTTCTTCAGCATCAATCTAATCGTAATCCTCTTTTGTCAACATTGGATTCCCGATTCTTCCTGCTACTAAACTACCATACGATTCTAACACAGTTACCAACAAAGACATGTGACTTCTTGCAACTTCTTCTGAGTAGTTCTGATCATTTTCAAGATTTAGTGCAATGTTGCATTATAGACCTTTGCCATTCTTGGTTGCTGATAAATTTGGATCGAATGACGGATATCAAGAAAAACATATTTTGTTGTTTGTTCCTTTAGATGACCATCGAGAAGAATTTTTAGCATTGAATGCAGTTTCGATCTTAGGTGACATGTTGGTTTTATCACTGATACCTCCTTTGTAATATAAACCAATATCTTGTTCACCATCAAAATCCTTCATTCTAGAGATCTTCCTTTGTTCCATTTCTTGAGCTTCAAGTTTTTCAATGAACTTTCTCAGTGTTAGATTTCCAAAATCTTTTTTATTTCTCAACATCATAAGATATGTGCCCCAAGTTTCATGTGGCAACGCATTAGCCAATTTTTCAATCAACTCTTCATTATCCTTTGTGTTGCTCACTCGCTTCATGTTGACTAACAAATTGCAGTATCTTTCAATGATCTGCTTGGTGCTCTCAGTTCTCAAACCACGAAATAGATCAAACTCTTTTTTCAAAAGTGACTTTTTGTTCTGAATCATCTCTTTACTTCCAACAAACTTTGATTTTAATGCTTTCCAGATAGAGTATGCAGTTCCATTGTGTTGCAATAAAACCAAAATATCTTCTTTCACAGCTTGATGCAATAAACTAGTCATCATCTTTTCATCTTTGTATTTCTTTTTCTCTTCTGCACTAAGATCTTTAATTGCAATAATCTCCTCATCATCATTCATCGGTCTAACATTTTTCGTTTCAACACATTCCCAAGCATCCAAGTAATTTTCTTGAACCCAATTCTCAAATAGTTCCTTCCATCCTTTATACTCCTCGATATTCATGAGCTTTGGAGGTTTTTGCATGGTGCCCGTTTCATTTTCTAACATTGTGTTCTGTGCAATGCAAATCGGAGTTTCAAAGGCGTTATAAAATTCTTCTTCCATGATTCGTTTTTAAATTTTCACAAATCAGACACTTTCAAACGAAATACACTTTTGAAGCGAAATACCCAGTTCAAACGAAATGACCTACAAGACAACTTCAAACGAAATGAGTTCACACGAAATAAGGAGTTTCACACGAAATAAATGATTTCGTGCGAAATAGTCAAACGAAATACCAACTTGATGCGAAATGAACTGATTTCTTGCGAAATAGATGATTTCGTACGAAATAGCTGACCTTTCAAGAGAAATAGGTGATTTCATACGAAATAGGTGATTTCGTATGAAATGAATGTGGTATTTCGTGCAAAATAAGTAAAACTGATGCTATTCCGTGCGAAATGTTGCTGATGTCATCAATTCGGCCATGTTTTTTGTCAAATTGAACAGGTTTTAGTCCGATTTTAGATCCAATTCTTTCAAGGCTTTGTTAAAACACAGTTTCGCATATAATGTGAGAAAATCAAACAATTTTAACTGTGAAAATTTGTTAATTTTGAAAAAGAAAGTGTAGAAATCAGATTTTTCAACTGAATTGGTAAGAACTCTTCCTCCTGAGCTCTGATACCACTTGTAGGATCGTTTTCAGACCCAAATGAGTCATTCAGAAGAGTTTTTCCTCAATACGAGAGGCGGAAACAAACGTATCAAGTTAATTCAGTTTGCAATTCACTTTAAACTGTCTTTTAATTGAATTAACAACGTTTTACAGCGAATAGACACATCGGCAGCAGTTCGGCTCTGAAACCGGAAAGTTACAAATGAAATGGCACAACAAGTATTTATAGGCTGCCCTATTTCATACAAAACCATTCATGCGAAATCAATTTCACACGAAATGACTATTTTGTGCGAAATAGCCCTAAACACAGATTTCTCGTATATTGTGCCCTGATCTATCTAATCTAATACGAGACTCGATACAAGACGAAGTCGACAGACGTATGCACCAACAGTTATAAGACCCAAGTGTCAAGTGTCCTATTATGTTAAGTTCTAATATGACTTCGACTAGAAAGGGTCCTATAACACTGAACATTTATGACTTAACTACAACGTGTCCTATTAAGTTATGTTATAATAGGACCCCAGATGATCAAGTGTCCTAATAATGGGACACTAACAATTAAATGTCTTATAAAGTACTTTATTACGATCTACATTTTAAGTGTCCTATAAAATTGTATGATATTAGGACCCCAAAAAATCATCCATCCTATTAAATTCTGACAATTGTCAAATTTGCATGTATCCGTACAATTATTAAACAGTAGTTATGACTTAACGACTGTGCTGATTTACAATTAATGACATGAACTGCTTACTGATTATTGCCATATACATACATGTGCATCATATATTTCAAAATGTCATATCATTATTGCATGCAACACTTATTGATTCAAATGATGCACGAACAAAGATACCACAGTTATCAGATAAATCAGAAAGTTGCTGACGGAATTCAGTACATAGACAGACATAGTATTGAGACACAGAATGAGCCAGAAACCAAGAGTTACACTAGTATAGTACGTAGAAAAGTAAGGATCACAAAACTGTCTTCCTAGTGATAGTTTAAGTGCCGGAAAGTGCCTAAAACTCACATAAACTGCAGAATTCTGCAGAATTCAGCAAAATTCATCATTTAAACAACTTAATGTCATGCAGAAATATGGTTAAATGGTCCAGAATACTTTCCTAAGTGTCGTGAATCAAAACTGTCACAAAAGGTAACATAAAGCACATAAACTGCGTAGTTTAGCACCTTAACGAACCGGTAACCAACCGAACAACCGAACACTACCCGAAACACCAAATTTTCACCTGAATCATTGATTTATCATTTCTGAGCTAGTTATGGTCCCTGAACATCATAACACACTATATAACATCCTAATAACTAAACACCTAACTAAATCACTTGGATTTCAACTAACTAACCAACGAACCATTACAAGCTACTCTAGACCCCCCTCCTATTTACGGTCACCAAGAGGTGGCCCACCATGGATTTTCTTGAATTGTTAATTAGATTGTGTTCCTAACTTTACTAAACATAAGAACCAATACACGTAATGTTGTTGGAAGATTATAAGTTAAACCACTAGAACATAACTCTCATTCTCATCACAACACCTCACCAATACAACTCTCCCTCTCTTCCTCTTGCTCTTGCCTGTGAACCCACACACACACAACCACCATCATCATTCAATCTTCATCCATTCACTTGTTATTCAAAGGTGTAAGAAGCGTCACAAATTAGCTAGGAGCTCTTGGAAGTGGAAGGACCTCTTGCAAGTGCTATTAACCATCACATTCATCTTCATCTTGTGTTCATCCCTAGCCTTGAGCTAGTAGTAAGATCATCTACATCTCATTTTTACATCTTATTTAGTTGGTTAAAAGATGAAACAAGTAACTAAACATGAAGAACACTAATGATCAAGAACTTTAATCATAAACATAAGACTAAAAATCATAAGAATACATGTTGTTAAGTGTATGTGTGAGTGTGAGTGTTGATTGATGATTGTATGTGTTTATGATGTTAAACATCATATGAACTTGCTAGATGGTGATTAAAGACATAATCTAGCAAGATGAGAGGATGATTATGTTAGAAATCAAAGTGATCATTCTTATGTAAATGCATGAACTTGAAGTGTTAAATGTTTTTCTTGAATAATGATGATCAAAGTGAATATAAATCTTGTAAATATGTGATTTCAAGAATGATTTCTCAAGAAACTAAGTTAAAATACAAGATTTACATAAACTTGGTTCTTAAAGAAATTGACCACATTTTTAGTGGTTAATCAAGTGTAGAAACATATATTTAACACGAAAAATTCAAGAAATATTTTTAGAAAATTAATTTACAAGTTGTAAACATCTAAATTCTTCAAGAATGATGTTTTTAAATAAGTAACCACACTTTAAAGGGTAAACAAGCCTACTAAACGCAGTACCAAGTTACTACAAATTTTTATAAATTTTCAAGTTCATGAAGTAGTGATTAATGCTTGATTTATGGCACTTTGTAAGTATTATTTGATTTGTTGTTGATTGTGATGATTTATAAGAGAAAATGATATGCTTTGAAGGCATGGAAACCTTTTTTTAAGGGGAAACTATGGCAAAAATTTTCTAGAAATTAAACACATAGAAAAATATTTTTAAACAAATATTTACAAGTATATTTAACCTTGATTTTCATATAAAGTTTGCCATAATTTTTGTTACAAAAATTATAAATATTGGAGGTTGGTTTTTGATAATAAAAGTGACTAAATATGTATTTAGAAAAATATATATTTAGATGTAACCATGTGTGTGATTATTTGTATATTATGTGTATTAGTTATATTATTTTAGGACTTGAAATAATATAACTCACCAAAATACCAAGAATTAAAATACAAAATATTACCAAAAATTCCAAGAAATAAATTTATAATTTATACCCAGAATATTGGAGAAACCGAACAAGGAATATAACTTACACAAAATATTTCGGAATTAAATTTATAAGTATATTTTGATAAATGGTATTTTGGAAATCAAGAGGACAAAATATGATTTTTACAATTATTACAAAAATATATCATGTTTTTGACAAAAAGAAAATATATTATTTTGAGTAGAGGAAAAATATATGTTTTCTTGAAATTATTAGAAAATATATTATTTTTGGAAGAAAATATATATTTTCTTAAATAAAATAGAATACATTATTTTTGGGTGAAAAATAGTTTTATATATATTTTCTAAGTTAAACTTGAAAATATATTATTTTTGAGGTTTAAATGAAAATACATTTATTTTTGCCAAGGGAAAAATTATAAATAATTTTTCTATGTAAGATTTCTTAAAATATATATTTTGAGAATATATATTGGTGAATTTTTATTAGAAGTATTATTCCGGAAAAATAAATACAAAACTTAAGTATAAGAATACTTAATAAACACAATAAAAATACGTATTCTCGTACGTATAAATATACACCGGAATACGCCACCGATACTTGGCAAAAATACACAAGGATAAGAATATGAGTATGAATACACTCATCCTTGGGGAAGTTATACATGCACAAATACATAATGTGTCAAGTTAAAATATATTATTTTAACAAATTTTCCAAAATTTAATAAATATAATTTAAGTTAAAATATTTATTATTTTAACAAATGATTATATAACTTGGAATAATATTGATGACATAATAAAACGTAACTCAAAGATACTAATGAAGACTAAGTCAAAGCACGACCCACCCGTCTAATAAACCGTAGTACGTTTGTAGGTAGTCGTGCACACTAGGAGAAGCTTTGAGTTACATCGGATTCAAGACGCAAGATTGTGAGTTCATGTCCCCCTTTTCTTTTAACTGTTTTCAGTTTAATAACTTCGAGAGTGAAATGCATGTTACAAAATGTTTACAAACGTTTACAAATGGTATGGTTAGCTATAGAATGAACTGTTAGATCATGTGAATGGGTAGGTGCACACTTAAGACCATTAATCCTCGTATAAGGATCGAGGGACATGAGTGATGGATCTATTTGGGTGTAGCGAGCCCCACCCATGAGGACCGGGATTTGGCCCATGAGGTGACTATGTCTTCCAGCCAGAAGCCCGGTACAAAATCTGCTAGGTTTGAGCCTTCCTACGCCGTTGCACACATGTTAATGGCCTTGCAAACCAATAATTGATCTGTTTCCTTGTTGCTTTCATACCGGAGTTTACAAATACATACTTTCAATGATTACAAGGTTTATTCGTGCACACATACAAAACACATGAACTCGCTCAACTTTTGTTGATGTTTTCAAACTACATGTATTTCAGGAAACTAAAAGTGGATCTGGCGGGCGCTAAAGTTTTCAAGTCATGTCTTTAATAAAAAGATGTTATCCGATGTTGAAGGGATTGGGTTATGTATTTTATCCTGGATAAGATACATGGCTCAAAACCTAGTTTGTTAGTGTCATTTGAGAAGTCCTATATGGAACTTAAAACCTTGTTGGTGTTGTATTTTGAACATGAAGTCTGTGTTTGGGATTTAAAACAATGTTGTCTGTAATATTTTGAAACTTATCTATGGATGAACATCTTGGTTTCATCATATAGTTGTTTGTTATGGTTGAATGCAATGATATTAAGCAAGTCACACATAATCACACTTCCGCAAAAGTCAGGGTGTGACATAAATAGTTTTTTAGGACACCGGTTTAGTGGAGTATATTATAAAAGGACCCCAAAAGTTTATTAGTCCTATTAAATTATTTATTAGGACCCTCTTTTACAAGCGTCCCACAGAAAATGTCCTAAAAAGCCATTTTTGTTGTAGTGATAGTTTATCATTCTATAAAATTAATTTGAACTTTATCATTGATTTTAATCATAAGAAGATTTTTTTTCTTTAATTTTTAGTGTGTGTATATGTAATCATCTGGAATGTGTTATTTTTATTTATAGAAACTGATGACTTTTTTTCTTCTTTTTTTGTTTACTTATCATATTTAAATGATATATCACTAAAAGAAATAATCACTGGTAATTTGTTGGTTATGCCTCCGCTGGTGAGTCAATCTCTAATTAGTCTTTAGCGATTAAGATTGTATCGTTTGTAGATTTTAGCGATTAAGGCAGTCATTTAGGGTGTTTAGTGATTATGGTTTGTTTTGAGATGTCTTGTTCAACCGCCAATTCCTTTTAGCGATTAAACCTCATTCGTTGAGGATCTTTAGTGATTGTGTTCATTCGTTTGGGGAGTCTTTAATGAATAAGTTTAGTCGTTTGAAGTACGTTCAATCACTAAGTCTACTATTCGTTCAATTGCTGGTATTGTTGATCAATTGTTTGGTACAATTGCTCAGTCGTTTGGTATTGTTGCTCAATCGCTGTGTGAAGTTAACGATTATGAAGATGGATGGTGTTTTCAAGTTGATTCGCTTTGAGGTGTTTTACCCGCATTGTGATCAACACGTTATCATCTTCCAAAACAATAGAGAGAGTAAGGGGATGATCGTTGTGAAAATAAATTTGTAACATGTTTTCGAGACATTACGTGTACAGTTGTCAGCGTCGTATTCGTTTATTTGGGAATGCGATGGATAAGTTTGTGATCAATTCGTAATGTTAATGTAGATTTTGGGGTAGTCCCGAGAATGAGAGCATACAATGGTATTTGTGGACTATTCATTGGTGGATGATCTGGGTTTAAGAGTCATGATGTGACTATTATGGGCCATAACATCAAATATTTCGTATTTGAGGATGAAGATATTCAGAATTCAAAAAGAATTAGGGGAATAATAATTTTATAATTTTTTGAACTCATGGGAAATTAGAAGCTATTGTAACAATATTCGGGTGGTAATGACAACAATCGTTTGGCGATGCATAATATATTGGCACTTCAGTTTGTTCCTCAAATTGAAGTCCTAGTCTTTGTGAAGCTATTTTTGCATACGATATCAGTAGTTCGTTTTTTCATCAAAATGAACTCCTAGTTTTCATGGGGTTGATCATCACAACTTGCATGGAAAAGACTACATAATTGATATTCTACATATAATTTGTTCATTGACACTAACCCTTAGGGAATAATAAGATGTTTGAAGAGCACATTGCATTACCAATCATTCTTCATGAAGAGGACTACAAAATGGATTTTTGAAGAATGTTTATTTTTATACTGTGAAGATCATATAGTGTGTTACCAGAAAATCATGTCATTAGCATGCAAGTGTATTTTGAATGGGTTGGAATTTTTGAGACAAAACTGATGACTTGTTGGAGACTGTTAAAAGACCGAACCTTTATAATTTCCCGATCTTAGAATTGATTGATTGACATAAAGCTAACCCAGGTGGAGGTGATGGTAGTTGATCGAGTTTGAGTTTCTGACTAATCTGGATACGCTTATTTAGAGGGGGAAGTTTGATACATAAGTTTCGAGGATTTGGTTTTACCGCAAAAACTCGAGTTAAAGTTTCTTCATACCCCAAGCATCAGTCATGGGGAAATCTGCTGACGCGGTAGGGTTGTCATCAACATATACATGATTGAAGTTGTGGGTTTTTTATTACACCTAAATCATCAGTCAGAGGGGAATATGTTGATACAGCTGTGATGTCATGAACAACTTACTGACTAAAGATTGCAGGTTGTTCAACACATTAATATAGTGCAACGTCCAAAGGGAATATGTTAATTCATTTTGGTATGTCCATTGTTGTTCGGATAGGCTGGATAAGTTATGTGCTGAATAGGCTAGGAAGTGTATTATGATTGAGACGCAATCATTTGGGAATGTAAACAATTGAGTCTAGGTTTAAACGATTGGACTCAATCGCTAGAATGAGTTGTAGCGATTGAGTCTGCAGGTTATAAATATGTGTAAACCCATAGTCACATAGAACTTTGAGTGTCAAACCTTAGGTTCAGACAAACAGACAAATAGATGAGCGATTGAGCGTGTGTGTATAGGTTTGAGAAGAGATCACATATGGGATCTTCTATGCTAATTAACCGTTGATGTAAACTCTTTTTGTATTAAGAAAATCTCTGTCGATTTCGTTAATGTTTACATATCGATGAGTTTGTTTATCTCAAACTCACATCTTATATCAAATTCAGTCTAGAATAACGTTCCTAACATGTCGAAGTATGCAAAGACCCCTTAGGAATATACGACTTGATTAATTCAATTATATTTTTTAACGTAGTTTTTAAGTGTTAGTGGGCAAATCACGCCAACCATTCATCATATCCGAATGTACCATCTATATAAAAAGTAGAGACGCTGTGAACTTAGCTTATCGTTACAATGATGTTACAACATTTTTTGCCACAATAATGAGTCTGTTGGGTAACGAAGTACACATGTATATATATTACATGATTGTAACTTGTAAATTTGAACTTTGAAGCTTGAAACTTATTACATGATTGTAACTTTTAAAATTGAAGCTTGAAACTTTTATGCATATTTGTATGTACTACGTATCATATGCACCTTTCCCTCTTGTATATATCACCTTGTATAGTTGTATATGACCCTTCCATATAAACAAAGGACAAAAGCACGTAGAATTATACGCAAGTGATCGATATCTAACATAATGAGGCAACTTTAGCAGAATATAATGGACCAAAGCAAAGCATAGTATTTTATATTTATGTGTAAAATTTTTGTTTCCTCCTTTCTTAGAGAAATTGCGGGTCAAGTTTCATTTTCCTTTCCTTCACTTTTCCTTTTCACAATTGGGCCCTCTAATAAAGTTGTCGCCTAGCTATATACTTAATGCCATCAAGTATCATTTTCGGAATTGAAACTCCGAATATTTTCAAAATCTTTTTGATGGCCAGGTGTTCAATTTATTCGTCTTGTTAGAATTTATTTTGTGGCCTATGTTCAGTTACAAAACTATCTCATCTCCACTCCACTCCATTCCACTTGTGACCATCGTATATGTTATATGAATGTGAAGAACACCCAATCATGCCAAAGTTTATACAAAAACCCTAATCTTATTAAGTAACAGTCTTAGAAATGAATTTAAACTTGGGATACTGGTCCCTAGTGAATTTTTTTTATAGATTATAACAGGTATAATTTGTCAAACTATTTCATTGATTATTAATCAAAACTTTTAAGTAATTTTTTAATATATGTTTACAAGATAAAAGAAAACGTGGTGAATTTTACAAAATTATTTATGTTGTATACAATATTACATGTATAGTGGACAGTTAATGTTGCACTTGATGACATCAATAGTAAAGTCTGTGGTGAGTCTTAAAAGATACATAGTCTTTAAAAAATAAAAAAAAATAAAATACCCTCAAACTCGTCGGCCACAACCAATAACATATTAAGTTGCGCATTTTCAACAATAATCTCTTAAATTTAGCACATTAACTTCATAATTTAGTGGAATAAAGCACAGAAGAGATTTGGCGAAATGTATAGGAGTATTAGTTAGTAATGCTGGGTTTAGTAATAATGATAATAATCGTCACTACTTATTGTTTCTAAAAAATATTATTTTAAGATTTTTTTTAACAACTTTTAATCTTTTTTATATATATGTAAGGATACTAGCCAAACACAAATCTGAATGGAAATATAAATTAACCATCTTTTTCACTTTAATGAAATCATAAATTAATCATCTTCTTTGTCACTTTTAATATATTTAAAATAAAAGTAAATGATATAAATGTAATGGTATAAATATATTTTGTTATTTGAATACACATAAATTGTTATACTTGTTTAGATATTTGCACTAATTGGTGAAGACCTAACTTTTAAGGATTGTTAGTTGATATAAATATATCTTAAATATTAAACTGCTGGAATGAAAAAAAAATTACAACAATGACAATACATACATTAGAAAACAAATATAATTATGTAATATAAATGTACCCCTTAAAAGTACACCTTGAAATAACATTCTAAATTGATTATACTATCAGTCTAGGAGTACCTGTACACCTTTTAATCACTTTGTGAGCAAAAAGGAAAATCTATGTTTGACCAATCATTAAACAATAGCCTAGTCCATCATTGGTTATCATAACCACAAAAATAAGGGTTTGCATGATTCTATATGTATACTCTGTACACACACTAAATATACTGAATCGAGATTATAGCATGTATGTAGAAGCATGTGTTGGGATGAGAAACTGAGTGCTTTGAAACAAAACATGAAAGCAAACCAGGCCTAGTTATTGGAGCCAAGGGGACATGGTTGTTTTCTTTGTACAGGAATATGAAAACAAGATTAAGGATAATATAATGAACACGCAATACATTATTCTCTTGTATGGGATGGTTTGTCTCCTTAAATAAAGAATTCTAAAGTTAAATGTTGTACATCAATTTATAAACTTGCTAAAGGTTTTTGTTTCATAAAGTTAATTGGTGTTTTTAATTAAAAGTTCGTTACTATAATAATTAGGGATCTTTAAAGTATAGGAGTCATGATCTTGGAATCAGTTTTGTACTTGCATGAAATCTGAATATGGTTGATGTAGTCTGTCAATTGTTTTTGAACTATAATTTTCATGGTCCATGATTATCTTCCGCATTAAGTCTTTAACTTGTGTAATATCCATTCTATTATACCAAACAATATTGTTCATTTTATTCACAAGAATCTTATAGAATTATTTTCGGTTACTCGAATGAAATTTAAAAATTTAAAAATTTCACATACTCGTCATGGTTTAGTTGCTCCCACCCAAACATATGTCGAGTTCTCTCATCCACAAGCCATGTGTGGTCTTTTGCAAATCTGGAGTACATGATTCACTGAACCACTTATTCCGGCAGAAAACTTAAAAAAACGTTATCAACACCATAACCTACTTCAGTCTTATAGAGTTCCAACCAAAATTTTATGCAGTAGGTCGCATTTATTATCTTTTTTTGTACCTTACTTCTATGGGCAAGCATTCATTGTGACCCCATAATGGGTACTTCAACCACTATTATTTGAACGAATGTAATCAATGTTTTGACTCCATCTGTAGAGTTATTCAATTGTGGAAATACATATGTTTAGTGTCCCTTAAATATAACATATTTTGATTGTTAATATAGTTCTTAACGTACGTTAACCAAAACCAAAAATTTAAACAAAAGAAATTTTATTTTTTTTTTGAAAGGCAAACAAAAGAAATTACAAACCCTATATTTTCTGTATCTTTACAAGTATTATACTAATACAAGAATACGGGTCAATTTAAAAAAACATATAAATTTAGGCTTTGAATTTATATGGCAGAAATTCTTGGAAGTATTTTCATGAGAAACTTTAATATATATATATATACCTGTAAAGAAATGGAAAAAAGGAAAAACTGTCATTGGGATTTCAAAGAATTGATGGTGTTTTTCCAGTGTTTGACTGGAAAACATAAACAAACACAAACTGATACTGTTCAGCATGTAAGCAGTGTCATAGTCAAAACCCTCAAAACATGCATTTGCTCATGTGAATTAGAAGTTGTCATACATGTGTACTGTATCTTGCCTTATCAGACGGATCTAAATTTATATAATGTTTGTCTTCATCATTGAATGTTTCTTCTATATATGTATGCTAGTAACAGTGGTAGATGCATCTGTCTATGTGAAATAATTCTGATTGCACTTGTCACTCTTGATCACATATGCATCATTCCGATCAATTTTGTTAAATTAAACTGAACAAATAAATATAAAATGACAGTTTTGAGTTGCTCATAATATTTTTACTAACTCACAAATCCACTAAATCTGCACCAATGTACACTACAAGACTAGAACACTCACTACACTAGCGAGGAACATTGAAACAACTTACTAGACTTCTAGATACCACTTATAGGCTAAACATCATTTGGCTAGTGTCTATCAAGTACCTAGTAGAAGTTTAAAACCAAAAGCAATTAAACTATTTAGAAGAAAAAAAAAACGACTTTTTAAACCTTTGGTTTTGAATGGATGGAGTTATGTTGATTTGACGGAGATAAGGATTAGATCAGTAGTTTCATAGTTTTTTTTGTTCAACAACTACCTTTTGTTTATAATAGGACTAGAACTCTCTACCTTTAATATAATAACACCTTTTCTACACAGTTTAATACAACTAGACTAGAACTCTTTTGATATTAGTTCCATTATTTGACACGACGTTTTCAAGGCCAAGTAGTTAAAAAAGGTGCATCTCTATACACTATCAACACCGATGTGTTTTTCAATTAATCAACAAATTTATTTAGGCAATATTGTTCCCACAGACACTACAAGAAAAAGGATTAATAGCGGCGACAGCTAATATGTCGCCGCTACTGGCCTTATCTGCACCCGGTGTCCCATGTTAAACCCTAGCCACACGTTTCTTATCATCCAACGGCTGGGGTTTGTCCATGTTAATAGCGGCGACGATGTTCATCAATAGAGGCGACAGGCTGTCGCCCCTATTGCTCCGCCGAATAAACATCCAAAAAAGCGCCAGTTCTTCCCTCCTTCAACATTCCCCAAAACCTTTCATCACTCCTCTCGGGTTCTTCTGCTAATCGGCAAACACTCTTCATTTTTATCAAATCAGTTAGTATTGTTAATTTTATGTTGAATTTCTTGCTTATTTTGTATAATATGTTGTGAATTTCTTGATTCTTGGTGTATGTTCGGGTGTATGCTAGAGAATTTCTCCACCGGCACCACCTCGTCTCTACGGCCACCACCTCATCTCCACCGTCACCACCAGATCTCCTCCTTCAAAATAAGGTTTGTGTATGTTTATTTTTGTTCAAAGATTGTAGAATGGTCAAATACGTTAATGCTTGTACACTGTTGCATTTGTAACAAAAAGTCTGTTAATTTTCTCCTATTGATATAGCTTTACAAAGTTAAAAACAAAAAGTCTGATTGATTTAATAATATTTTTAGTCTGTTAATTTTCTCCTATTGATAACTTTGATGAAAAAAAATAACCAACCTGTGGGTCGATGGTCTTAGGACTAGCAGAAGTAACTTCTGTCATTAATTTTCTAGAACTTTTTAAACTCTTTACTTGTGGGAAATTAATGAAACCAAAAGTTGTGTTGTAGTTGACATAGAAAGTAATCTTATAACCATAAGATGTCACTTTTGTATCAATTTTAAAACTAAACTAGATGTTCTTGACAATGCGCGTTACGGCGAAACCGAGCAAATGATAATTTAAAACAAACGTGATTTGAAAATAAAGCGTATTGTTTAGAAAGTTAAACCATTAGGGTGAGCGGAGTGGTGACGTAAACACCATCGGTAAGCGGTTTACCGATCGGTAACACCGCCGCCAATGGTGTTTACCGATCGGTGAGGTTGGTTGAGCGTTGAAGGTTTACTGATGAGGGGAAGGGGGTTTGTTTTGACAGTTGGAGATTTCAACGGCTATAATGTCGTTTAAAACAAAAAAAATATTTTTTTTTAAATTTAACTATAAATACCAAACATTTAAATTCATACCCAAACACATTCAAATTCATACCCAAACCCAACCAAAAAATACCAAACATTTTGCCAATCATTTCAAAACAAAATGACGGATGAAATCCCGTTGTTTTTTCCACCCGATAGAAGCGACGAATCATCCGGTGGTAGCATTCTTTTTTTCCAAAATATCATCGAAGAAGCCGAACTTCAAGACACGGGCACATCTAACCGAAGGATATATATTGAACGTCAATGTGAGCTTGGGCATGAGACACTCATGGCGGATTATTTTGTCGAAGACCCGAAATACAACGAATATATTTTTCGGCATAGGTTCCGTATGTCGAAACGTTTGTTTCTAAAAATTGTGAGCGGCGTGGAAGCAAACGACTCGTGGTTTCAAGAGGGCTTCGATGTGCGAGGTAGGAAGGGCTTTACGCCGTTCAAAAGGTCACATCGGCTATTAAAAAACTCGCAACTGGTAGCACTCTAGACGAGAACGACGAGTACTTGCATATGGCCGAAAGAACTTCCCACGAATGCTTAGAATATTTTTGAGACACGGTTTGCAAAATATACGCTTCGGAGTTCTTACGTAGACCGACAAGCCACGACATGGCACTTTTATACGATGCTCATGAGGAAAAACATCACATTCCAGGTATGTTCAGTAGCCTTGATTGCACCCATTTCGTTTGGCGAATATGTCCCACAGAGTAATGAGTCCAGTAATATGAGAGAAGATCATCGATAACCGACTGTTATTCTCGAAGCGGTTGCATCTCAAGATTTATGGGTTTGGCATGCTTTTTTCCGGTCCACCAGGTTCACAAAACGATATCAATGTGCTACAACAATCTCCGTTATTTTAACGGAACAAAATGGAACCGCGCCTAAATGTCCATTTTACGTTAACAACCATTTATACAAACGTGGTTATTTGCTCGTGGATGTAATCTACCCTACATGGTCCGTGTTTGTGAAATCGATCTCATACCCTCACGAAGTAGACGGAAAGAAGTTCAAGAGGCAACACGAGGCGGAAAGAAAAGACGTCGAACGGGCTTTTGGTGTTATGAAGTCGAAATGGGGTGTATTGAGTCTGCCGAAGCGAGCAAGGAGCGTTAAAAAATTAGGCATGTTGTGTACACGTGTATTATTTAACACAACATGATTTTAAAAGACGATGGAAACGCGATAGCACCGGTACACATTCGGGATCCTCCGGTCGAACCCGCTCTAGACGATAGGGTGTTGGAGGAGCTTATGGATGAAGACAGACATTGCAGACTAAAACACGATCTCGTGAATCATCTCGCAAGTCAAGATTTACCCTACCTGTTGGTCGATTCCAACGAAGACTAGTTTAATTTATTTCAATTCATTGTAATTTTATTTTTTTTAATTTACTGTAATTTTAGTTTTTTTATTTAATGTGATGTTATTTTTAATTTATTCTACATTTATTATGTTAAAATACATGTTTAAATATTAAATATACTAGTTTAAAAAATAAAAAATAAAAAAATAGTTTACCTAATCCAAGATAGGTAAACCACCGCCAACGTTTTTTAGCAATAGGTAAACTAATTACGTGAATTGACGTGGCACTGTTTGATTGGTTGAATGGGGAGTTTACCTATTTGGAATAGGTAACCACTCCCTTCACCCTTAGAATGGTTTAGTTTATAATCGTACCATTTTATAATATCAAAAAAATACTTTATTTTGAGTAAAACTTCATTTAAAAAAAAACTTATAACAGAATGTTAGGGAAAATATCAAGCACAACTACGTACTTTAGTTTTTAGAAAAAAAGTTATAAATGTAACTTATTAGAGAAATGTCAAATTAATCCATAAATTAAATATGTTCTAAACAAAGAAAAGAGAATTATCACCACAATCCCGTCACAATCTCCAACCCCAACCGCCGTACCACCCCCACATCGCCGAAACCTTCACACCACCTCCACTGCCGCGACATCGACGAGCAGAATCGGCGACAAACGAACCACCCACTAGCAGCGACATCGACGAGCAGAAGTATTGAAACCAAAAATTAACAATCCCAGGAAACCCTCAATAGAATTTGAAAATTAAAGCCTAAAGATGATGATTTCGATGGAGTAACAGGATACATTGAAGCTGGGGTTTACTAGCTTAAAAGAAGAAATTGATACTGGACTTTTGAAAGATAAGGAACAGATGAAACGAAGAAGGAACAGATGGAAACAATCTTAAGAGATCTAGTATGGGCCTAGTAAAAAAATAATTAGGTATGACTAAATAGATAAAAAACCACACAAACCCTCACAAAATTCAAGTTTTTATGCAAATCATCTTCAAACGATTCAAGGTCTGTCTTCTTGTTACTGCTATTTTAATCGTTAATAAAGATGATGGGTTACAATGAAGGTCAGGTGGTGGTGGTGGTGGTGGTGGTGGTGGTGGTGGTGGTGGTGGTAGTAGTAGGTTCAGAAAGAGAAAGGGGGTGAGATAGAGAGATGGGTTTATGTTTTAAATTTGTTTTATTATTTAAATTTATTTTGAAAATTACTAATCTACCCTTATGTGTAAAGCACATGTCATAATTAACTAAACAATTTAACCAGGTTAGAGTTAAAGGACGTAGAGTGTAATGAGTTTTACGAATAAAGGATCGTGACTGTAATTATTAAAGTTAAAGGGTATCCATTGCAATCTGATACAAACATAAAGGACGAAAAGTGTAATTTATCCTAAAAATTAAATATAATAATAAACTATTATAATATATTAAATAAAAATAATAAAAAGGTATATATTATTATAAAAACAAAGTTACTATTCAAATCGTCCTTATTCATATATATAATAAATGAAAGTGATTTGAGCCACGTGTCACTTAATTAGGGCATTCTCAATTCTCTTTTCCCGCCCATAAGTACCATACTTCCATCCCTTTTATACTCCATCCGTCTCCTTTTTTCCTTTTCAAAACCCTAGATCTGAATCTTCTTCTCCTTCTCCTGTACTCTTCTCCCTTCTGAATCAAAGATCACACCAAATCATCTCATCATGAATCATTCCAAGCGTCACCAGGTAAGCCCTATATCTTCATTTATTTCAGTATTGTAGCCCTAATTTTGGTTGCAATCCTAACTCGGTTTTCTTGATTTGTATGTTCGTCATGAATCAGTATTGTAGCCCTATAGTTGGGAAGATTCTTTCATCTTCTTCGTCGGCAAGATTCTTCCATTTGAGGTTTGATTTGTATGTTTATATATCTGTGTTGATTTCTTCTTATTTTCATATATATCAGGTTTCCTGTTCAGTTTTGATGTTCACTTATCTAATTTTCATTTTATTTTATTTTATTTTTAGGCTTCTATATGATTTTGAGGTTGATTGATTGGTCACTTGCTATTGTTGTTTGATGTTGTTTGCTATTGTTGTTAAGTAAGGTAAAAATGACCATTCTAATTACCTGAATATTGCGTATGATATCCTTTTAATTTTAATTGCCCAACAAGTTTTTTGGTTTGTTTCTTTCGTATTTCATTATGATTTGTATGCTTTTAGGGTTTGATTTTATATTGGTCATCTCATTAATGGTGAGTACTCAAGAATATTGGATGGTTTAATTAGTTTTATTTTGGGTATTTTTGGATGATTTTATCCATTTCTTTAGATAGTTCATGATTGAAGATGTAGTTGAAGTTATCATTTGAGTGAAATGAATGTTGATTTATCAGAAGATGCAGTTTAAGGTATCTTAAATAAGGTAATAATTGCATTACATCCCTGTTGAAAAATAGAATTGATAAATTTAGGGAAAGTGAGGTTGAAAGATGATAACCCAACAGTGGAGATCTCATTCTACAGCTTCGATAAATTAAGGGTATTCTTCTATAATGGTTCATTTATGCTTCAAATGAAGCGGCACTTTGGACATCTGTTGTCTTCAAACATCTATTATCTTTTATCTATTATCTATTCTATCTATTATATATAATAAATGAAAGTTATTTGGGCCACGTGGACCAAATAACTTTCTTTTATTATATATAATAGATAGAATAGATAATAGATAATAGATGTTTGAAGAACAACAGATGTCCAAAGTGTTGATTCTTTGGAAACATCCAGGAACCATTATATGAGAATACCCTTAATTTATCGAAGCTGTAGAATGAGATCATCCACTGTTGGGTTATCATCTTTCAACCTCACTTTCCCTAAATTTATCAATTCTATTTTTCAACAGGGATGTAATGCAGTTATTCCTCTCAATTAAATAGACTAACCTTTGCTTCCTCTCAAAGGGTTATGCAGTGGTTATAACAGCTGATCATGCTAAGGACTGTTATAATTAACCACTGCTCCTTATAAAGACTAATGAACTTAAAGACTGATGAGGCTTATCCACTGTTGAAGACAAATCCCTATTAGAGACAAGGACTTATGTATCTCATCTCTGAATATTCGTTTCTTTGTTCTTTTATTATTTGTTAGATGTACAGATTCTACAGAATGTAGTTAAGAGCCGCACATAAATGTGACCAGTTATTGCTTCGGTAAGTATCGGTAAATTGTCTTTGATTTGTTATTGTTTATTCGGATGCTTGCATTGGTGTACCGTGTGATTACCAGTAGATTGATTTTTATATGTTTGTAGTTTTTATTTTTCACAATCTGTTTTGTTGTTTTATTCACCCATGTTTCATTCATAGATCTCTATAATCCATATTTATGGTTTCAAATCTGTTTCCTGAGTTATTTACAGTTGTAGCACACCAAATATTTATTATTTGTATTGAGTTGGTATATTGGGATTAAATACTGAACTGGTGGAATTATAGCAAGTCCAGGTTATGCTTCAAGTTGTCTCGATCTCTTTGGAGCTGGTTTGGTGGCTTTGGGAGGTTTGAAAAACAGAATTGATAAATTTAGGGAAAATGGGGTTGAAAGATGTTTGAAGACCGATAAATGTTCAAAGAAGCAGCACTGTGGAAATTTGTCTGTCTTTGTCGTTCTTCAAACATCTAGGAACCATTATTTGAAAATACCCGTGAATTTATCGGAGCTGTAGAATGAGATCCTCCACTATTGGGTTATCATCTTTCAAATCCATTTTCCCTAAATTTATTGATTCTGTTTTTTAATAGGGAAGTGATGCAATGACTCATCTCAATTGAATAGACGGACACTTGCTTCCTCTCAAAGGGTTATGGAGTGATTATAATAGGTGATCATGCTAAGGACTGTTATAATTAACCACTGCTCCTTATAAAGACTGATGGACTTAAAGACTGATGAGGCCTATCCACTGTTGAAGACAAACCCCTGTTAAAGACAAGCACTTATGTACCTAAAGCCTGATCAACGAAAGGAAAACCACTGCTCAGTAGCAGCAGTGGTTCAGCATCTACAGCGGATTCAACTTTAGTATTTATGTATCAGTGTTTCTTATGTAACAGTGCTTAGTTTAGCAGTGTCTCGCTATAGTTTATCTCTCGAGATAAACCGTATACAAACACAAAGACGAACCACTGCCCAACAACAGTGGTTCAACATCAACAACAGATATTCTACATTTGTTTATGTTAACAGTGTTTATATGTAACAGTATTTATCACATCAATGTTTTATACACTGTTAGATTGTTAGATGTCATATCACTGAGATGTTTATATGTAACAGTATTTATCACATCACCCCAGCATGCTAACTGATCTGTACTATAAATTGAACAGTGGTTTAATCTTTATACTACTAAATAAAAATGAAGTACACTTGGATGATTATTAAGCTCCTCATTTTGATTGTTTGGGTATAGTATTCTTGAAATTGGTCTTTTTTTTGCAAACCGATGTTTATGGGCCAACTTCTTTTTAAGGTCAGACATTTGTTTAAGTTCAAACATCTGTTTATGTCCAAACAGATGTTTAAGATTAAATATTTGTTTAACTCCAAACAACTGATTTAGAAGGTCAAATATCTGTTTAAGGTCAAACATCCGCAAAATAGTTAAAAATGATAGTTTTCATTAATCCTTCAAAGTCTGTTACAACCACTGTTTCGGTTCAAACATCTGATTGTTAAATGTTATCCACTGTTGAAAGACAACCTCTGTTTCTTCAATCTTCATGTTGACCACTGTCTGAGTGTTTCAATAACTGTTGGCTATCCACTGATAGTTAAATAATAGTCACTGCTCACATTTTTATTGTTGACATCCACTGATATTGACCATCATTGGTTTTCCTAAACGACATCCACTGCTCACATTTTTATTATTGATGGTGTTAATTATTGATAGATTGAAATTATCAAATAAAAACTAGAATTAAAATGAAATTGCCATATTACCTAATCGTTACATTCCAATGAGATAAGAGTTACTCCAACATTGTTTTCATGATAAAATTTAAAGTTAAATTAAAAAAAAATTCTTGATGACTATTTGTTGCAAATCAAATCAGTAATTAATGCTATTAAAAAAGTCATCATGACAATTGCTTTCAAATCAGATCAGTAATCACTGATAATATCAGTAATTTTGAAATTCAAAATATGCAAAATGGTAATTTAAAATTGATGTTCTCCCTCTATTTTTTTCTACTTTGCATATCATTTCTAATATTTAATTACTATAATAAAAGAATATATAAGGATATACACTACTTATCTTTCAAAAATGAAGATGATGAATGAAAACAAAAATGAAATATATCATCTTCATATGATCTTCATGGATGAGATGGTACCGTATATAATTGTCTTATAATTATTTTGGACATATGAATACCCAAATCTATACTTTCTATAAAAGGAGAAATCCCAATGACATAAGAAAAGCTGATGTGTCAGCAAGAGAAGCTGTCCAACAACGCTTTTCTTATGTCATTATTACATCATAAAGCCTAATTTAAGGGCATCCTCAGTTCCATTTTCCCGCCCAACAGTGCTCCGTCCCCGTTTTTTCCTTTATCATCTCTTCAAATTAGATTTTGGCCTACATCCTTCAATTACTGAGATCATTCTCTCCATCCAAACCCTAATCTTCTTCCAGACGCCACCATAAAATCTTCTTTTGTTCATCGATTATCTTCATTCAAAAGGTTTGTTCTTCTTTTTTTTTATTGAAATACTTCCATGATTTCCTCTTATTTATACTAATCCTTTGTGTTTTGGGTCTTTTCATGTAACCATTTCTAGAGTTTCGTTCGAGAGATAGATCAAGAGATGGGGCGACGACTAAGGGTTCTGCGGTGTTTCTCTTACAAGATTCTTTCATCTTGAGGTTTGATTTGTATGTTTATAGATCTGTGTTGATTTTTCTTAACGGTGATGATATGAGTACAACATCTGTTGATTATTGATCTGTGAATATGTTCACCGATTATTCTTTTTGAAATTAGGGTTTATTTGTTTGAGATTTGAATCATCCGATTGTTGAAGCCTTTGAAGCCAATCCTTTTAAATTTTCAGTTCCCGAGGTATGATATGTTTGTAACAGTAGTGGTTCAGCATCCACAGTGGATTCAACATCTACAGTGGATTCAACATCAGGTGTTTGGTTAATTTTTGGTTAGGTTTCCTGTTCAGTTTTGATGTTCACTTGTCTAATTTCGTTTTATTTTTAGGCTTCTATATGATTATGAGGTTTATTGATTGGTCACTTGCTATTGTTGTTTGATGTTGTTTGCTATTATTGTTTGATGTTGTTTGCTATTGTTTTTATATAATATAATGATTTTTTATACAACTACCTGATTTCATATTTCATTATGATTTGTATGCTTTTAGGTTTTGATTTTATATTGGTCATCACCTTAATGGTGAGTACTCAATACTCGGCATTTGTTCATAAAGGATAAGAGAAAACTGAAGCTCTCTCTGACCCACTTTCAGAAAAAAATTTGGTGATATGTGGTTTGCCTTAATCATGGTATGTGTTTTTGTTTTTGATTTTTACTAAAGTTTTGTTATCTAAGTTGTGACTAAATGATGATTGTGAATGATCTGCTGCAGATGATAATGATGATGATTATTCTGCGGTTGTTTCCAGTATCATTGTTCCAACATCATTTAAAGTATCTGTTTTTTGCTACTCCAATTTTGAAATTTTGAGTTTTTAATTTTGAAGTGATATACTCAAATTCTCGCTTTATATTTCAGTCTAATCACAGTTGTTTGAAATTAATACAATCTGCTGCGGGTTATTATAGGTTTGCTGGTGACTAAATGATGATTATATAGGACTCTGGGCAGATGATGATGATGATGTAGAACCCACAGTAGTTCTTGCTAAACGCAAGAATGGATCTGCTACTGCTGTAAGATAAGATTTTATCTGACTAGAGTAATGGTCTTTACTGCTTTTTTTTTGTATTAAAAAAAGCATAAAGTTTGGTTTAAACCAGCTATTTATGAACAAAGTTAAGGATTAATTATATGAGGACAGGGCTACTCTTCAATAGCTGAAGAAGTGTTTTCATGTACTGCATCTTGGTCTGTTCATGAGAGATCAGGTTTCTATAAATTCTGATGATGATGCATTGAGTACTTCCGTGGAGTTCATGGCGATTTTCGAAGATATACATTGATGGAGTTTAAAGCTAAAAGCACTAAATTTTAAGCTAAAAGCGCTAAATTTTAAGCTAAAAGCACTAAATTTTTGCTGTTAGGTTCGTAAATTTCTTGGTGTTGTTCTTAGATTTTAAATTTCATTGTAATTTTAAGCTGAATAAGTATTATTATGTATATTTAATGTCATCTGATTATTGCAGATGATGATGTTGTGTTTCATGTTGTAAAAACCAGGGAATTGTCAGATAATAGATTGCTTTGCCCGATTAGAATATGTGTTAAATTATAGTTCTTTAAGGCATTTTTTTTTGTTTTCTTTAATTCTATGTAATTTTGTAAAGAAGTACAATAACAAACTGGGGTTTGAACATCTGTTTGCATTTTGATCAATAGTTAATGGAAACCCATGTTAGGTTGAACAGTTGTGACAACTGTGTTCTGTAATCATCGTATAATGTAAAACAATGTTGATTATCAATAAAACAATGTGCTTTGGTGTTATTATATATGTTATTGTGTGTGATGATTTTACAATTTGATTTGATTCTTATTTCAAGCTTTAAATCACTTTCTAGAAGGTTATACACAAACTGGTGCATAAACGCAATCAGTTTAACGCGACGTACACTTCGGAACTGTGACATAAGCCAAACATACCCTAAATATACTTTACATAACTTAGAAAAAATTTTCGAAGGATTCGGTATGGCAAAAACTTGTTTATTTTAACTAAAGAACTATTTACGACAAAACTGCGAAACGAACGTTGGTGACCGCCCGGAAAATATTTAAATCCTAAAAATATTCTGTTATGATTAAAATTTTATTTTTAATCAGGTTCGTGTTGATAAATAAATTAAAACGCTTAATAACGTTATTTTTCAAGTTTAAGCGCGTACCGCGTGTTTCTGCGCAACACAGTGCTTCTTCTGCAAAACACGGACAACGCAGCCAGTCTTGGCAACTGAAATTTATTTCAGTAATATTTTGGCGAGTTTATTTTTATAGAATAATAAAAATAATTTAGAACTCCATAAACCGGGATTTAAACGCTAGATAAAATACCCGGTACCTAGTTAAACATCTATTTTATCTAATTTACAATCAAAATTACACATGGACCCCCTCCCCCACCCATATTTACGGTCATATATTGAGTGGCCCCCATAAAAATATTTGATAAATCTTGCTAGATATTTCATATATCCTAAATGATCTTGTTTGACACTTGTATTACATGCTACTTCTTAATATCTCCATATATCTTCTTTAAATCCTTCCAAGATCACAACACTCAACATCACAACACTCAACATCACAACATCTTCTCCTTCTCTCTCCTTCTCCAAAACCGTAACCCCATCACCCCCACCACTTTCATCTTTTGCAACTTTGTTCTTAAGAATCAAGTCCCTTTCCAAGCATATTTCAAGTGGTTGTGAAGAATCAAAGGTGTTTCCAAGGTGTTTTCAAGTGATTCAAGCTTCCTATTCTCAAAATTTCATCCCACAACCTACTTGAATCTTGAAGGTATAACATTTATGTTTAAATCATACTTTTGATTCTTGGATGTTCTTGATGATTTGAAGTTTCTCTTGAATCTTGGAATTTTCACTAAACTTGAAATCTAAAATGAAATGGGTCTTGTTACAAAACAAAATGGTGATATATATATATATGTGTGTGTGTATGACCATACATATATATATATATATATATATATATATATATATATACGGGTGTATGAGTTTTGAAGTTTGAATTCTTGATAGGTACATGTTTGGGTTATTGCTTGTTCATGAATGATAGTTAAAATGCAAGTGTTTAGTGATCTATGCATGATATATTAAATGCTCAAGTACATCAGCAAATAAACATGAATATATCTCATATTTTATGCATCTAAACCCATACAAAATGTTGATGTTAGGATAGTGTGCTTTAGGCACTTGTACATGAGGATACATGTTGATTTAGAGCTCAAAAAGTGATACAAAAATGGTTGTATGAAAAAAATGATTTTGAACAGATTATAGGCACTAAAAATGACCTTATTTGGTATATTATAATGGCATGAAACTTTGACATAGGTTTGATAGCTTTGCATGTTGTACATATAGCTTAAAAAGTGGTAAATTATGTGAAATTTGCATGACTTATGTGCTTTATGTAAGACCTACACTATCATGAGTATAACCATTATTTTATTCAGTAAATAACATGGGTTATATTAAAATTTCAAGTCGTTTCGATTTGGGATGGTTAGGGTAATGTTTGATGCAAAACTATGCGGTAAAACGGTTAAAAATCGCCTTTTCGGAGGATTTTTACAAAACTGTTTTAGATCAGTAACCAAACTGATATTTTTGATATAAAAATAAGTGTTTTAACTTATATTAAGTTTACTTGGTGTTTGGTTAGTCATACGTGACTTCCGACGCCCAAAAATGTTACCGAATCGCCAAAATAAGTGTTTTTCAACATAACTAGAATGGGTTGTTCATGGGTAAATTTTATGTGTTACAATGTGCTATGTGTTGTACATTATTTGTATGTTGACATGATAATACTTGACAAGATTATGTGTATTACGTTTAAGTACATATATACAAATACACAAAAATAATAAAAAAATGATAACTTTTCGAGAGATCTCAAAGTAATGTAAAAATTCTAAGTATCGGAGAAACTTCGGTATTTTTGTGAGTTTTTGATTATTAAATCATTCTTATTTTAGGACGAATAAACAATTTGAGGGATTGTGTCAACTTATAAAAACGCACCCAAAGGTGAGTACATAGATCCCCTCTTTTTACTGTTTTCGATTGTTTTGGGGTGATTCATATGTATCAAAACGATTTCAATATTCTAACGATGGTTTCAAAACGATTGAGATGGTTTATATGAAACTAATAATGATTTTGATAATGTGAACGAACTTGTTGGTGGTAGTTACATAACGAATGACATTCATTAGCAATGATCAAGCCGACCAGTATTAGGTTGTGGTACCATAGGATCTGACAAATCCCATTATCAGACTGCACCCATGGTTATGTGTGGGTTAGGTGGGTAATGACTGAATCTGATGATTGTTAACTTACCCTTTGGTGGTTTGTTAATATGAGTTGAACGATGAACGAGTCACAAAGGTTTGAATGTTATTAGCGAGACGACCAAAAGTAGTTTTCACAATTAAAACGAGAATGATTTGTACTAGAACGATTTTGAACGATTGAACGATTATGAACGATTTAAACAAGTGAACGATGATCTATAACGAGAACGAGTTAAACGATGTTACACAACGAGGTTTACTAAACGATATAAACCATACGAGTTTTATTACGAGGACGATTTACGATTTGGTTTACGAAAACAAATGTTTTGGGTTAAGATTCATGGCATCAAGGTTTATAAATTATAACCAATCTGTTTTGACTTGGTGATTCATTTTACAATACAAACATTTTACAAAACAAGGTTTTCTACTATCGAACAACGAAGTTGTACGAGTTATTTCAACATGTAAACGAGCCATGAATCTGACACTCACACAAAAACTATGTGCTCGCCAGCATTTCTTTGCTAACTTTGTTTTTACATATGTTTCAGGTGATGTTGCTTAAGGTTGATTGCGAATAGGATGCATGCTCACTTAGGACTGGACGAGGCCTTAGTGATTTAATAACGATAATAGACCATGTATGACTTGCTTGTTTAACTTTAAGACAATGTTTAATATTCAATAAAACGAAACTCTTTGTATCCATGGTTTGAAACAATAATTTTGTTGCAACACTCCCCGACGTTTCCGCCACGATTTGTTGTTTTACGTGGTCGGGGTGTGACAGAAGAAGTTGGTATCAGAGCCAATGGTTATAGGGAATTAGGTTATTAGTAATAATTTGACCTAGACTATAACTTTCTAGGACCCCAACGCAAGTTTAATTGCATTTAGATTAAAAAAACAAAAAAAAAACAAAATCCGAATATGCTTCGAAAATTAATCATCCGTTCTAGGATGATTGATTATTAGGTTTTGAACCCTCTGTTGTAAGGTTTTGAACCCTTCCAGTTTGACTCATTTTTGGCTTAGTGCCTTCTGAGTTTTCAAAATCTCATCAAAGTTTGGGTCTAAATAATGTGAACACATGCAAACTGGAAGAGTGAATGCCTGTACCCTGAATTTTCTGTCTAAGGCTAGAGTGTTCGTACAAATCCACATAATCGGACTAGTCACTCTTACCTGGGAACTCTTGGGGTGAGTGTTCACTTATAGGAGAGCATGTCTTCGCGATACATTATTTTGATTCATTTACATTGATTAGTCACTGCGTGTTGTTTGTTTGTTCGAGGTAACGAACAAATGATCGCCTTCCTTGCGTTTTGTCGAAATTTTCAATACCTCTTTTGTATTTCCTAATTATCAACCTCACTCGTTTCTCATATTTCCTTGTTAGACAATGCCTCCTTGACGTCATGCACAATCTTTTACTGCTGAAGAAGTCGCAGCCCTTGTCTCTCAGCAAATGGCTGCTGTGCTTCCAGGCGTGGTGACCCAAATCCATGAGCTATACAACAACAATAACAATAACAATGCACAATGTAATTTCAAGAATTTCAATTCTGCTAAGCCGCTAAAGTTTTCTGGGTCGCAAGGAGCAACTGCGCTCCTTCAATGGTTCGAAAGTATCGAAAGCACATTCAGACATGTGCAATGTCCGAATGGGCGTAAGGTTGAATTTGCATCAAGTGTGTTTGAGAAGCGTGCTCTTACGTGGTGGAACGGAGTGATGCGCGACAGGGGTGCCGAAGTGGCATTGGCACAAACATGGGAAGAGCTTTGAGCTCTCATGATGAGAGAGTTCTGTCCCCGTCATGAAATTCGAGCTTTGGAACGAGAGTTTGACGATCTAAAACAAGATGGGGGAGAACACCGTGCGTATGCGGATCGATTTGAGGAACTCAGTCTTTTGTGTCCTACTATGGTTACCCCGTTGGAGAAAGCGATAGAGTGGTATAACGATGGTTTACCCGATTCCATACAGGATATTGTGACCGGCGTTAATCCTTCTACTGTTCGTCAAGCGATCGAGTTATCTGCTACCATGACTGAGTCGCAAGTCAGGTAGGGTATTACCTGTAAGGGTAATATGAAGAAATCGACCGAATCTGTCAAGGAAAAGGGAAATGGTAAGAAAGGTGAGTCGTCGAAGAAGTCGAAAAAGCGAAAGGGTGCTCAGAACTTTGCAGTTACTGCTCAGAACCCTCAGAACCCACCAGCTCAACCGCCTGTGAAGAAAGCATATGCTGGTACCGCACCTCATTGTGCTCGCTGCAACGGTCATCATGTTGCACAACAAGCTTGTAGGCAATGCACAACGTGTGGTAAACTTGGGCATCTGGACAACGTCTGTTGTTTGGGTCAGAATCAGATTGTTCAGAATCAAGCTCCAGTTCAGGGGAATGCTGCTAGATTCCCACCAGGTTCATGTTTCAATTGTGGAGAGTTTGGTCTCTTCCGCAACAACTGTCTGAGGTTGGAGAATGCGAATGCGAACTCAAATGAGAATGTCAACGCAAATGTGAATCCCGCTCGTGGGCGAGCGTACAACCTGAATGCTAACGAAGCAAGGGCTGACAACGAGGTGGTTAGTGGTACGTTTCTTGTTAACAATCGACCTGCATCTATTCCTTTTTATTCTGGAGCCGATAGAAGTTTTATTTCATTATCTTTTGAACCTTTGCTTGCGATACCTAGAACTAAACTGAGGAAACCCTTATCTGTCGAAGTTGCTACTGGTAAACCTCTCGTTCTCGATTCTGTTATTCGTGATTGTCAGTTAAACCTTGATAACCATCTTTTCCCATTGACCTCACGCCGATGCAACTTGGGAGTTTCGATATTATCGTGGGGATGGATTGGTTAACCAAACATCATGCTGAGGTGGTTTGTTTCGATAAGATTGTTCGTATTCCTCTTCCGCCTGACGATGTTCTTGAAGTTCATGGCGAGAAGCCATCTGGTGGATTGAAGCTTATGTCGTGTACAAAGGCCTAAAGTTATTTGCGAAAAGGATATGTTGCTTTCCTGGCACATGTCACCGAGGAGAAAAGAAAGAGCAAGAGTTTTCAGGATATTCTGATTGTTCGGGATTATCCAGAGGTGTTTCCCAATGAACTGCGTGGTTTGCCTCCAGTTCGTCAAGTCGAGTTTCATATTGACCTTGTACCCAATGCCAACCCGATTGCGAAAATACCATATCGTCTTGCACCGTCGGAGATGCAAGAGTTATCGAAACAGATTCAAGAGTTGTATGATAAAGGATTCATCCGTCCGAGCTATTCGCCTTGGGGAGCTCCTATCCTCTTTGTGAAGAAGAAAGATGGATGTTTTCGAATGTGTATCGATTATCGTGAGCTTAATAAGCTTACCATCAAGAATCAATATCCCCTACCTAGAATTGCTGATCTCTTCGACCAGCTGCAAGGTGCTTCATGTTTTTCCAAGATCGATCTGCGTTCTGGGTATCATCAACTTCGTGTTCTCGAAGAAGATATTCCCAAAACTGCTTTCCGTACAAGATATGGGCATTACGAGTTCACTGTCATACCTTTTGGTTTGACGAATGCCCCAGCTATCTTCATGGACTTAATGAATAGGGTCTGTAAACCTTATTTTGATAAGTTCATCATTGTGTTTATCGATGACATTCTCATTTATTCAAAGTCTCGAGCCGATCACGAGCAACACCTTCGTTTGACATTGGAACTCCTAAAGAAGGAACAACTTTTTGCTAAATTCTCCAAGTGTGAATTTTGGCTTAGAGAAGTTCAGTTTTTGGGTCATATTGTCAATAAGCAGGGTATCCATGTGGATCCTTGCAAAATAGCAGCTATTAAGGATTGGAATACACCGACGACACCTACAGAGATTCGATCGTTTCTTGGTCTTGCTGGTTATTATCGTCGATTCATTTCTAATTTCTCAAAGATCGTGATTCCAGTCACTGCTTTGACTCTGAAAAATAAGCCTTGTGAGTGGGGACGTAAGCAAGAAGAAGCGTTCCAAACACTGAAAAGGAAGCTCTGTGATGCTCCTGTTTTATCTCTACCTAAGGGAAACGATGATTTTGTTGTCTATTGTGACGTGTCGAATCTAGGACTTGGTTGCGTTCTTATGCAACGAGTTAAAGTCATAGCTTATGCGTCTAGATAGCTGAAAATTCACGAGAAGAACTATATGACTCATGATCTTGAATTAGGAGCTGTGGTTTTCGCACTTAAAATCTGGAGACACTACCTCCATGGACCGAAGTGTGTGGTTTTCACAGACCACAAAAGTCTCCAGCATATTCTTAATCAAAAGGAGCTGAACATGAGGCAACGACGTTGGGTTGAACTCTTAAATGATTATGATTGCGAGATCCGCTACCATCCTGGTAAGGCGAACGTCATAGCCGATGCGCTTAGTCGAAAGGAACGAGTCAAGCTTCATTCTGTTTGAACTCTATCTGATATTCAATCTCGTGTCCTTCAAGCTCAACGATCTTGTGTGATCAAAGGCTTATTGAAATATGAGCTACCGCTTCAACTCGAACTTAAACTTGAAACGAAGGACGATGGGTTGCTATATTTCAAGGATCGTTTGTGGATTCCGAACCAAGACGATCTTCGCACCTTGGTAATGGACGAATCTCACAAGTCTCGATATTATATCCATCCTAGTGCTGATAAAATGTACAAGGATCTTCGTACTCAGTTCTGGTGGCCTGGTATGAAGAAGGATGTTGCCTTGTATGTATCGAAATGCCTAACTTGTCTCAAAGTCAAGGCTGAACATCAACGACCTTCTGGTTTGCTTGTACAACTAGAGATACCGGTTTGGAAGTGGGAGAACATTGCAATGGATCTCATCACTAAGTTACCGCGTACATCTAAAGGTCACGATGCTATTTGGGTTGTTATCGATCGATTAACGGAATCAGCTCATTTTATACCGATTCGCGAGGATCTATCTGCTGATAAACTTGCAAAGATTTATGTTGATGAGATTGTATCACGACATGGTGTTCCTTTGGATATCATTTCCGATCGTGATGCTCGGTTTTCATCTCATTTCTGGAAGACCATGCAATCTGCTTTGGGAACCCAACTGAATCTAAGCACTACTTATCATCCCCAAACAGTTGGTCAATCTGAGTGGACGATTCAAACTTTGGAGGATATGCTTAGAGCATGCGTGATAGACTTTGGTGGTAATTGGGATTCTCATCTTCCACTGATCGAGTTCTCTTACAACAACAGTTATCATGCTAGTATTAATATGGCACCATTCGAAGCTCTCTACGGTCGAAAATGCCATTCACCTGTATGTTGGAATGAGATCAGTAAAGCTCAGCTTACTGGACCTGAGCTCATTCTTGAAACAACAGACAAAATCAAGAAAATTCGCGATAATCTTGTGACAGCTAGAAGCCGTCAAAAGAGTTATGCGGATTTGCGACGCAAGCCCTTAGAATTTCAAATCGGAGACCGTGTCCTACTTAAGGTGTCACCTTGGAAGGGGGTGGTGAGATTTGGGAAGAAAGAAAAACTTGCACCTCGATATGTTGGACCATTTAAGATTGTTGAAAGAATTGGGAAGGTTGCCTTTCGACTAGAGCTACCCCCAGAGCTTGGAAATATTCATCCAACTTTTCACGTGTCCAATATATGAAAGTGTTTAGCTGATGCTGATCTTCACATTCCTCTCGACGAGATTCAAATCGGTGAAACAATGCACTTTATCGAGAAACCTGTGGAGATAGTGGAACGTACATACAAACAGTTGAAGAACAAACAGATTCGATTGGTCAAAGTTCGCTGGGAATCCAAACATGGCAGCGAGTTTACTTGGGAACGTGAGGACCAGATGAAGACGAAATATCCGCATTTGTTTTCACAAGTTTCCACTAAAAAAAATTTCGGGACGAAATTTCCTAAAGTAGGGGAGACTATGACAACTGTGTTCTGTAATCATCGTATAATGTAAAACAATGTTGATTATCAATAAAACAATGTGCTTTGGTGTTATTATATGTGTTATTGTGTGTGATGATTTTACAATTTGATTCGATTCCGATTTTAAGCTTTAAATCACTTTCTGGAAGGTTATACGCAAACTGGTGCATAAACGCAATCAGTTTAATGCGGCGTACACTCCGGAACAGTGACATAAGCCAAACATACCCTAAATATCCTTTACATAACTTAGAAATAAGTTTCGAAGGATTCGGTATGGCAAAAACTTGTTTATTTGAACTGAAGAACCATTTACGACAAAACTGCGAAACGAACGTTGGTGACCGCCCGGATAATATTTAAATCCTAAAAATATTTTGTTATGATTAAAATTTTATTTTTAATCAGGTTCATGTTGAAAAATAAATTAAAAACAACATTATTTTTTAAGTTTAAGCGCGTACCGCGTGTTTCTGCGCAACACAGTGCTTCTTCTGCAAAACACGGAAAACGCAGCCAGTCTTGGCAACTGAAATTTATTTCAGTAATATTTTGACGAATTTATTTTTATAGAATAATAAAAATAATTTAGAACGCCATAAACCAGGATTTAAACGCTAGATAAAATACCCGGTACCCAGTTAAACATCTATTTTATCTAATTTACCATCAAAATTACACATGGACCCCGTCCCCCACCCATATTTACGGTCATATATTGAGTGGCCCCCATAAAAATATTTGATAAATCTTGCTAGATCTTTCATATATCCTAAATGATCTTGTTTGACACTTGTATTAAATGCTACTTCTTAATATCTCCATATATCTTCTCTAAATCCTTCCAAGATCACAACACTCAACATCACTACATCTTCTCCTTCTCTCTCCTTCTCCAAAACCGTAACCCCATCACCCCCACCACTTTCATCTTTTGCAACTTTGTTCTTAAGAATCAAGTCCCGTTCCAAGCATATTTCAAGTAGTTGTGAAGAATCAAAGGTGTTTCCAAGGTGTTTTCAAGTGATTCAAGCTTCCTATCATCAAAATCTCATCCCACAACCTACTTGTATCTTGAAGGTATAACATTTATCTTTAAATAATACTTTTGATTCTTGGTTGTTCTTGATGATTTGAAGTTTCTCTTGAATCTTGGAATTTTCACTTAACTTGAAATCTAAAATGAAATGGGTCTTGTTACAAAACAAAATGGTGATATATATTTATATATATATATATGTGTGTGTATGACCGTACATATATATATATGGGTGTATGAGTTTTGAAGTTTGAATTCTTCATAGGTACATGTTTGGGTTATTGCTTGTTCATGAATGATAGTTAAAATGCAAGTGTTTAGTGGTCTATGTATGATATATTAAATGCTCAAGTACATCAGCAAATAAACATGAATATATCTTATATTTGATGCATCTAAACCCATATAAAGTGTTGATGTTATGATAGTGTGCTGTAGACACTTGTACATGAGGATACATGTTGATTTAGAGCTCAAAAAGTGATAAAAAATGGTTGTATGAAAAAAATGATTTTGAACAGATTATAAGCACTAAAAATTACCTTATTTGGTATATTATAATGGCATGAAACTTTGACATAGGTTTGATAGCTTTGCATGTTGTACATATAGCTTAAAAAGTAGCAAATTATGTGAAATTTGCATGACTTATGTGCTTTATGTAAGACGTACACTATCATGAGTATAACGATTATTTTATTCAGTAAATAACATGGGTTATGTTAAAATTTCAAGTCGATTCGATTTGGGATGGTTCGGGTAATGTTTGATGCAAAACGATGCGGTAAAACGGTTAAAAATCGCCTTTTCGGAGGATTTTTACAAAACTGTTTTAGATCAGTAACCAAACTGATATTTTTGATATAAAAATTATTATTTTAACTTATATTAAGTTTACTTGGTGTTTGGTTAGTCATACGTGACTTCCGACGCCCAAAAATGTTACCGAATCGCCAAAATAAATGTTTTTCGACATAACTAGAATAGGTTGTTCATGGGTACATTTTATGTGTTACAATGTGCTATGTGTTTTACAATATGTGTATGTTGACATGATAATACTTGACAAGATTATGTGTATTACGTTTGAGTACATATATACAAATACACAAAAATAATCAAAAATAATAACTTTTCGAGAGATATCAAAGTTATGTAAAAATTTTAAGTATCGGAGAAACTTCGGTATTTTTGTGAGTTTTTGATTATTAAATCATTCTTATTTTAGGACGAATAAACAATTTGAGGGATTGTGTTAACTTATAAAAATGCACCCAAAGATGAGTACATAGATCCCCTCTTTTTACTGTTTTCGATTGTTTTGGGGTGATTCATATGTATCAAAACGATTTCAATATTCTAACGATGGTTTCAAAATGATTGAGATGGTTTATACGAAACTAATAAAGATTTTGATAATGTGAACGAACTTGTTGGTGGTAGTTACATAACGAATGCCATTCATTAGCAATGATCAAGCCGACCAGTATTAGGTTGTGGTACCATAGGATCTGATAAATCCCGTTATCAGACTGCACCCATGGTTATGTGTGGGTTAGGTGGGTAACAACTGAATCTGATGATTGTTAACTTACCCTTTGGTGGTTTGTTAATACGAGTTGAATGAGTTGAACGATGAACGAGTCACAAAGGTTTGAATGTTATTAGCGAGACGACCAAAAGTAGTTTTCACAATTAAAACGAGAACGATTTGTACGAGAACGATTTTGAACGATTGAACGATTATGAACGATTTAAACAAGTGAACGATGATCTATAACGAGAACGAGTTAAACGATGTTACATAACGAGGTTTACTAAACGATATAAACCATACGAGTTTTATTACGAGGACGATTTACGATTTGGTTTACGAAAAACAAATGTTTTGGGTTAAGATTCATGGCATCAAGGTTTATAAATTATAACCAATCTGTTTTGACTTGGTTATTCATTTTACAATACAAACATTTTACAAAACAAGGTTTTCTACTATCGAACAACGAAGTTGTACGAGTTATTTCAACATGTAAACGAGCCATGAATCTGTCACTCACACAAAAACTATCTGCTCGCCAGCATTTCTTTGCTGACATTGTTTTTACATATGTTTCAGGTGATGTTGCTTAAGGTTGATTGCGAATAGGATGCATGCTCACTTAGGACTGGACGAGGCCTTAGTGATTTAATAACGATAATAGACCATGTTTGACTTGCTTGTTTAACTTTAAGACAATGTTTAATATTTAATAAAACGAAACTCTTTGTATCCATGGTTTGAAACAATAATTCTGTTACAACACTCCCCGACGTTTCCGCCACGATTTGTTGTTTTACGTGGTCGGGGTGTGACATTAGAAGTTGGTATCTGAGCCAATGGTTATAGGGAATTAGGTTATTAGTAATAATTTGACCTAGACTATAACTTTCTAGGACCCCAACGCAAGTTGAATTGCATTTAGATTAAAAAAAACAAAAAACAAAAAAACAAAATCCGAATCTGCTTCGAAAATTAATCATCCGTTCTAGGATGATTGATTACTAGGTTTTGAACCCTCTGTTGTAAGGTTTTGAACCCTTCCAGTTTGACTCATTTTTGGCTTAGTGCCTTCTGAGTTTTCAAAATCTCGTCAAAGTTTGGGTCTAAATAATGTGAACACGTGCAAACTGGAAGAGTGAATGCTTGTACCCTGAGTTTTCTGTCTAAGGCTAGAGTGTTCATACAAATCCACATAATCGGACCAGTCACTCTTACCTGGGAACTCTTGGGTTGAGTGTTCACTTATAGGCGAGCATGTCTTCGCGATACATTATTTTGATTCATTTACTTTGATTAGTCACTGCGTGTTTGTTTGTTCGAGGTAACGAACAAATAATCACCTTCCTTGCGTTTTGTTGAAATTTTCAATACCTCTTTTGTATTTCCTAATTATCGACCTCACTCGTTTCTCATATTTCCTAGTTAGACAATGCCTCCTCGACTTGATGCACAATCTTTTACTGCTGAAGAAATCGCAGCCCTTGTCTCTCAGTAAATGGCTGTTGTGTTTCCAGGCGTGGTGACCCAAATCCACGAGCTATACAACAACAAAAACAATAACAATGCACAATGTAATTTCAAGAATTTCAATTCTGCTAAGCCGCTAAAGTTTTCTGGGTCGCAAGGAGCAACTGCGCTCCTTCAATGGTTCGAAAGTATCGAAAGCACATTCAGACATGTGCAATGTCCAAATGGGCGTAAGGTTGAATTTGCATCAAGTGTGTTTACGAAGCGTGCTCTTACGTGGTGGAACGGAGTGATGCGCGATAGGGTTGCCGAAGTGGCATTGGCACAAACATGGGAAGAGCTTCGAGCTCTCATGATGAGAGAGTTCTGTCCCCGTCATGAAATTTTTGAGCTTTGGAACGAGAGTTTGACAATCTAAAACAAGATGGGGGAGAACACCGTGCGTATACGGATCGATTTGAGGAACTCAGTCTTATGTGTCCTACTACGGTTACCCCGTTGGAGAAAGCGATGGAGAGGTATATCGATGGTTTACCCGATTCCATACAGGATATTGTGACCGACGTTAATCCTACGACTGTTCGTCATGCGATTGAGTTATCTGCTACCCCGACTGAGTCGCAAGTCAGGAAGGGTAAACTTACCTGTAAGGGTAATAAGAAGAAATCGACCGAATCTGTCAAGGAAAAGGGAAAGGGTAAGAAAGGTGGGTCGTCAAAGAAGTCGAAAAAGCGAAAGGGTGCTCAGAACTTTGCAGTTACTGCTCAGAACCCTCAGAACCCACCAGCTCAACCGCCTGTGAAGAAACATATGCTGGTACCGCACCTCATTTTGCTCGCTGCAACGGTCATCATGTTGCACAACAAGCTTGTAGGCAATGCACAACATGTGGTAAACTTGGGCATCTGGCCAACGTCTGTCGTTTGGGTCAGAATCAGATTGTTCAGAATCAAGCTCCAGTTCAGGGGAATGCTGCTAGATTCCCACCAGGTTCATGTTTCAATTGTGGAGAGTTTGGTCACTTCCGCAACAACTGTCCGAGGTCGGCGAATGCGAATGCGAACCCAAATGCGAATGTCAACGCAAATGTGAATCCCGCTCATGGGCGAGCGTACAACCTGAATGCTAACGAAGCAAGGGCTGACAACGAGGTGGTTAGTGGTACGTTTCTTGTTAACAATCGACCTGCATCTATTCTTTTTGATTCTGGAGCCCGATAGAAGTTTTGTTTCATTATCTTTTGAACCTTTGCTTGCGATACCTAGAACTAAACTGAGGAAACCCTTATCTATCAAAGTTGCTACTGGTTAACCTCTTGTTCTCGATTATGTTATTCATGATTGTCAGTTAAACCTTGATAACCATCTTTTTCCCATTGACCTCACGCCGATGAAACTTGGGAGTTTCGATATTATCGTGGGGATGAATTGGTTAACCAAACATCATGCTGAGGTGGTTTGTTTCGATAAGATTGTTCGTATTCCTCTTCCGTCTGGCGATGTTCTGGACGTTCGTGGCGAGAAGCCATCTGGTGGATTGAAGCTTATGTCGTGTACAAAGGCCCAAAGTTATTTGCGAAAAGGATATGTTGCTTTCCTGGCACATGTCACCGAGGAGAAGAGCAAGAGTATTCAGGATATTCCGATTGTTCGGGATTATCCAGAGGTTTTTCCCGATGAACTGCCTGGTTTGCCACCAGTTCGTCAAGTCGAGTTTCATATTGACCTTGTACCCAATGCCAACCCGATTGCGAAAGCACCATATCGTCTTGCACCATCGGAGATGCGAGAGTTATCGAAACAGCTTTAAGAGTTGTCTGATAAAGGATTCATCCGTCTGAGCTATTCGCCTTGGGGAGCTCCTGTCCTCTTTGTGAAGAAGAAAGATGGAACTTTTCGAATGTGTATCGATTATCGTGAGCTTAATAAGCTTACCATCAAGAATCGATATCCCTTACCTAGAATTGATGATCTCTTCGACCAGCTGCAAGGTACTTCATGTTTTTCCAAGATCGATCTGCATTCTGGGTATCATCAACTTCGTGTTCTCGAAGAAGATATTCCCAAAACCGCTTTCCGTACAAGATATGGGCATTACGAGTTCACTGTCATGCCTTTTGGTTTGACGAATTCCCCAACTATCTTCATGGACTTAATGAATAGGGTCTGTAAACCTTATTTAGATAAGTTCATCATTGTGTTTATCGATGACATTCTCATTTATTCAAAGTCTCGAGCCGATCACGAGCAACACCTTCGTTTGACATTGGACTCCTAAAGAAGGAACAACTTTTTGCTAAATTCTCCAAGTGTGAATCTTGGCTTAGAGAAGTTCAGTTTTTGGGTCATATTGTCAATGAGCAGGGTATCCATGTGGATCCTTGCAAAATAGCAGCTATTAAGGATTGGAATACACCGACGACACCTACAGAGATTCGATCGTTTCTTGGTCTTGCTGGTTATTATCGTCGATTCATTTCTAATTTCTCAAAGATTGCAGTTCCACTCACTGCTTTAACTCAGAAAAATAAGCCTTTTGAGTGGGGACCTAAGCAAGAAGAAGCGTTCCAAACACTGAAAAGGAAGCTCTGTGATGCTCCTATTTTATCTCTACCTGAGGGAAACGATGATTTTGTTGTCTATTGTGATGCGTCGAATCTAGGACTTGGTTGCGTTCTTATGCAACGAGGTAAAGTCATAGCTTATGCGTCTAGACAGCTGAAAATTCATGAGAAGAACTATACGACTCATGATCTTGAATTAGGAGCTGTGGTTTTCGCACTTAAAATCTAGAGACACTACCGCTATGGAAAGAAGTGTGTGGTTTTCACAGACCACAAAAGTCTCTAGCATATTCTCAATCAAAAGGAGCTGAACATGAGGCAACGACGTTGGGTTGAACTCTTAAATGATTATGATTGCAAGATCCGCTACCATCCTGGTAAGGCGAATGTCGTAGCCGATGCGCTCAGTCGAAAGGAACGAGTCAAGCTTCATTCTATTCGAACTCTATCTGATATTCAATCTCGTGTCCTTCAAGCTCAACGATCTAGTGTGTGATCAAAGGCTTATTGAAATATGAGCTACTGCTTCAACTTGAACTTAAACTTGAAACGAAGGATGATGGGTTACTATATTTCAAGGATCGTTTGTGGATTCCGAAACAAGACGATCTTCGCACCTTGGTAATAGACGAATCTCACAAGTCTCGATATTCTATCCATCCTGGTGCTGATAAAATGTACAAGCAGCTTCGTACTCAGTTCTGGTGGCCTGGTATGAAGAAGGATGTTGCTTTGTATGTATCGAAATGCCTAACTTGTCTCAAAGTCAAGGCTGAACATCAATGACCTTCTAGTTTGCTTGTACAACCAGAGATACCGGTTTGGAAGTGGGAGAACATTGCAATGGATCTCATCACTAAGTTACCGCGTACATCTAAAGGTCACGATGCTATTTGGGTTGTTATCGATCGATTAACGAAATCAGCTCATTTTATACCGATTCGTGAGGATCTATCTGCTGATAAACTTGCAAAGATTTATGTTGATGAGATTGTATCACGACATGGTGTTCCTTTGGATATCATTTCCGATCGTGATGCTCGGTTTTCATCTCATTTTTGGAAGACCATGCAATCTACTTTGGGAACCCAACTGAATCTAACCACTGCTTATCATCCCCAAACATATGGTCAATCTGAGATGACGATTCAAACTTTGGAGGATATGCTTAGAGCATGCGTGATAGACTTTGGTGGTAATTGGGATTCTCATCTTCCACTGATCGAGTTCTCTTACAACAACAGTTATCATGCTGGTATTAATATGGAACCATTCGAAGCTCTCTACGATCGAAAATGTCGTTCACATGTATGTTGGAATGAGATCAGTGAAGCTCAGCTTACTGGACCTGAGCTCTTTCTGGAAACAACAGACAAAATCAAGAAAATTCGCGATAATCTTGTGACAGCTAGAAGCCGTCAAAAGAGTTATGCGGATTTGCGACAGCCCTTAGAATTTCAAATCGAAGACCGTGTCCTACTCAAGGTGTCACCTTGGAAGGGAGTGGTGAGATTTGGGAAGAAAGGAAAACTTGCACCTCGATATGTTGGACCATTTTAGATTGTTGAAAGAATTGGGAAGGTTGCCTATCGACTAGAGCTACCTCCAGAGCTTGGAAATATTCATCCGACTTTTCACGTGTCCAATCTACGAAAGTGTTTAGCTGATGCTAATCTTCACATTCCTCTCGGCGAGATTCAAATCGATGAAACAATGCACTTTATCGAGAAACCTGTGGAGATAGTGGTACGTACATACAAACAGTTGAAGAACAAACGGATTCGATTGGTCAAAGTTCGCTGGGAATCCAAACGTGGCCCCGAGTTTACTTGGGAACATGAGGACCAGGTGAAGACGAAATATCCGCATTTTTTTTCACAAGATTCCTCTAAATAAAATTTCGGGACGAAATTTCCTAAAGTAGGGGAGACTGTGACAACTGTGTTCTGTAATAATCGTATAATGTAAAACAATGTTGATTATCAATAAAACAATGTGCTTTGGTGTTATTATATGTGTTATTGTGTGTGATGACTTTACAATTTGATTTGATTCGATTCCGATTTCAAGCTTTAAATCACTTTCTGGAAGGTTATACGCAAACTGGTGCATAAACGCAATCAGTTTAACGCGACGTACACTCCGGAACTATGACATAAGCCAAACATACCCTAAATATCATTTACATAACTTAGAAATAAGTTTCAAAGGATTCTGTATGGCAAAAACTTGTTTATTTGAACTAAAGAATTATTTAAGACAAAACTGTGAAACGAACGTTGGTGACCGCCCGGATAATATTTAAATCCTAAAAATATTCTGTTATGATTAAAATTTTATTTTTAATCAGGTTCATGTTGAAAAATAAATTAAAACGCTTAAAAACGTTATTTTTCAAGTTTAAGCGCGTACCGCGTGTTTCTGCGCAACACAATGCTTCTACTGCAAAACACGGACAACGCAGCCAGTCTTGGCAACTGAAATTTATTTCAGTAATATTTTGGCGTGTTATTTTTATAGAATAATAAAAATAATTTAGAATGCCATAAACCGGGATATAAACGCTAGATAAAATACCCGGTACCCAGTTAAACATCTGTTTTATCTAATGTACCATCAAAATTACACATGGACCCCCTCCCCCACCCATATTTACGGTCATATATTGAGTGGCCCCTATAAAAATGTTTGATAAATCTTGCTAGATCTTTCATATATCCTAAATGATCTTGTTTAACACTTGTATTACATGCTACTTCTTAATATCTCCATATATCTTCTCTAAATCCTTCCAAGATCACAACACTCAACATCACTACATCTTCTCCTTCTCTCTCCTTCTCCAAAACCGTAACCCCATCATCCCCACAACTTTCATCTTTTTCAACTTTGTTCTTAAGAATCAAGTCCCTTTCCAAGAATATTTCAAGTGGTTGTGAAGAATCAAAGGTGTTTCCAAGGTATTTTTAAGTGATTCAAGCTTTCTATCATCAAAATCTCATCCCACAACCTACTTGAATCTTGAAGGTATAACATTTATGTTTAAATCATACTTTTGATTCTTGGTTGTTCTTGATGATTTGAAGTTTCTCTTGAATCTTGGAATTTTCATTAAACTTGAAATTTAAAATGAAATGGGTCTTGTTACAAAACAAAATGGTGATATATACATATATATACAGGATAAGGATCATGTGAGAAGTAGTAGGCTAAATGAGAAACTTGAGAAGCATTCTAGACCACACATTTTCCCTAAGCAAAAAAATGCTAAAAAAAGGTGAAAAAATGCAAATTTTTTTTTTTTGGATTTATACACATGTGTATATTGTTAATCTTTTAACTATACACATATATATATTGTCAATTATAAATATATGTATATACATGTTTAAAATTGAAAAATAAGTGTTATTTAGGGTTTAACATTAGTATTTAGGGTTTAGCATTAGGGTTTAGGGTTTAACTTTATGGTTTAGGGTTTAGCTTTAGGGTTTAACATTAGGGTTTAGTATTAGGGTTTAGCAATAGTATTTAGGGTTTAGCATTAGGGTTTAGCTTTTGGGTTTAGCATTAGGGTTTAGCTTTTGGGTTTAGCTTTAACTTTTGGGTTTAGCTTTATCTTTAGGGTTTAGCATTAAGGGTTTAGTTTTAGTGTTTAGTTTTAGCTTTTGGGTTTAGCATTAGGGTTTAGCTTTAGGGTTTAGAATTATGGTTTAGCTTTAGGGTTTAGCATTAGGGTTTAGCTTTAGGGTTTAGAGTTTAGGGTTTAGCTTTAGGGTTTAGCTTTAGTGTTTATGGTTTAAGATTAACAATATACACATTTTTTCAATTTTAAACATGTATATACATATATCTATAATTAACAATATACATATATGTATAGTTAAAAGATTAACAATATACACATGTGTATAAATCCAAAAAAAAAAAATTTTAAATTTTTTTTTTTAATACTTAAAGAAAAAGCAGCGATTTTTCAAAAAAAAAAAATAAATAAATTTTTTGCATTTTTTTCACCTTTTTTTGCATTTTTTGCTTAGGTAAAATGTGTGGTCCAGATTGCTTCTCAAGTTTCTCAAATATGGTGGACTTCTCTTAGGATCCCTACCCTATATATATATATATATATATATATATATATATATATATATATATATATATATATATATATATATATATATATGTGTGTGTGTGTGTGTGTGTGTGTGTGTGTGGCCGTACATATATATATATATATATATATATGGGTGTATGAGTTTTGAAGTTTGAATTCTTGACAGGTACATGTTTGGGTTATTGCTTGTTCATGAATGATAGTTAAAATGCAAGTGTTTAGTGATCTATGTATGATATATTAAATTCTCAAGTACATCAGCAAATAAACATGAATATATCTCATATTTGATGCATCTAAACCCATATAAAATGTTGATGTTATGATAGTGTGCTTTAGGCACTTTTACATGAGGATACATGTTGATTTAAAGCTCAAAAAGTGATAAAAAAATGGTTGTATGACAAAAATGATTTTGAACAGATTATAAGCACTAAAAATGACCTTATTTGGTATATTATAATGGCATGAAACTTTGACATAGGTTTGATAGCTTTGCATGCTGTACATATAGCTTAAAAAGTGGTAAATTATGTGAAATTTGCATGACTTATGTGCTTTATGTAAGACCTGCACTATCATAAGTATAACCATTATTTTATTCAGTAAATAACATGGGTTACGTTAAAATTTCAAGTCGTTTTGATTTGGGATGGTTCGGGTAATGTTTGATGCAAAACTATGCGGTAAAACGATTAAAAATCGCCTTTTCGGAGGATTTTTACAAAACTGTTTTAGATCAGTAACCAAACTGATATTTTTGATATAAAAATAAGTATTTTAACTTATATTAAGTTTACTTGGTGTTTGGTTAGTCATACGTGACTTCCGATGCTCAAAAATGTTACCGAATCGCCAAAAGAAGTGTTTTTCGACATAACTAGAATGGGTTGTTCATGGGTAAATTTTATGTGTTACAATGTGCTATGTGTTTTACAATATGTGTATGTTGACATGATAATACTTGACAAGATTATGTGTATTACGTTTGAGTACATATATACAAATACACAAAAATAATCAAAAATAATAACTTTTCGAAAGATCTTAAAGTTATGTGAAAATTCTAAGTATCGGAGAAACTTCGGTATTTTTGTAAGTTTTTGATTATTAAATCATTCTTATTTTAGGACGAATAAAAAATTTGAGGGATTGTGTTAACTTATAAAAACGCACCCAAAGGTGAGTACATAGATCCCCTCTTTTTACTGTTTTCGATTGTTTTGGGGTGATTCATATGTATCAAAACGATTTCAATACTCTAACGATGGTTTCAAAACGATTGAGATGGTTTATACGAAACTAATAACGATTTCGATAATGTGCATGAACTTGTTGGTGGTAGTTACAAAACGAATGACATTCATTAGCAATGATCAAGCCGACCAGTATTAGGTTGTGGTACCATAAGATCTGACAAATCCCGTTATCAGACTGCACCCATGGTTATGTGTGGGTTAGGTGGGTAACGACTGAATTCGTTGATTGTTAACTTACCCTTTGGTGGTTTGTTAATACGAGTTGAACAAGTTGAACGATGAACGAGTCACAAAGGTTTGAGTGTTATTAGCGAGACGACCAAAAGTAGTTTTCACAATTAAAACGCGAACGATTTGTACGAGAACGATTTTGAATGATTGAACGATTATGAATGATTTAAACAAGTGAACGATGATTTATAACGAGAACGAGTTAAACGATGTTACACAACGATGTTTACTAAACGAGATAAACCATAAGAGTTTTATTACGAGGACGATTTAGGATTTGGTTTACGAAAACAAATGTTTTGGGTTAAGATTCATGGCATCAAGGCTTATAAATTATAACCAATCTGTTTTGACTTGGTTATTCATTTTACAATACAAACATTTTACAAAACAAGGTTTTCTACTATCGAACAACGAAGTTGTACGAGTTATTTCAACATGTAAACGAGCAATGAATCTGACACTCACACAAAAACTATGTGCTCGCCAGCATTTCTTTGCTGACTATGTTTTTACATATGTTTCAGGTGATGTTGCTTAAGGTTGATTGCGAATAGGATGCATGCTCACTTAGGACTGGACGAGGCCTTAGTGATTTAATAACGATAATAGACCATGTTTGACTTGCTTGTTTAACTTTAAGACAATGTTTAATATTCAATAAAACGAAACTCTTTGTATCCATAGTTTGAAACAATAATTATGTTACAACACTCCCCGACGTTTCCGCCACGATTTGTTGTTTTACGTGGTCGGGGTGTGACAACAGTGTTTTTAAGAGGAAAACAGTTTGAGAAGACAATAGATCTTATTAAGTTAAACATCTGTTCTGGGTTAAACAGATGTTAGGCCTTTAACAGATGTTTGGCCTTATATATCAGAGGTTTGGACTTACTCAGTTGTTTGACCTTAAACAGATGTTTGGCCATAAACTGATGTTTGACCTTAAACATATGTTTTGCCTTAAACAGATGTTTCCCGAGCCTATGTAAATGTTTCAGGTGTAAGGCCATTTATTTGATTTGCTACTTCCTCACAGCAGATGGTAGAAAGATCTCAACCCGAGCCTCAAACTCCTCCTGCTTCTTCTAAAAAAGAACAGGTTGTAAGAACCGGGACACCAAATTATGATGCTCTAGAATCACTTGATTCTATCATCCACAGCCCACTGCCTGGGGCAAATTCTCTTTCCACACCCATACTCACCTCTCAAATTCCCCCACAAACAAAACTTTTGTTGGATGCACTTGATATAGCTCAGACAGAAATCAGTTCCTCTCAACCACCTATCACTGAGTGCATGCCACCATATGTGATTGAGTCTGAACTCCCTATCATTGCTAACCCACCAACAACACCAGAGGAGGTTATACTCCAGGATGTACAAATACTTCCTGTCAGTAGTTCAAGCGAAGCAGCAACTACAGGTGTTGGATCCACTGATCTACACCTGGTCAGTTCTTTCATAAATCAGACTTCCTTGAAGGCAATTTCCTCTCCAGCAACTCTGATAACCCCTGGTGTGTTTGTTCCAACCACTGGTACATTTAAAAGGTTATCAATTGCTAAGGAAATAAGTCCCCAGTACTGAGAACAAGGGGCATCATTGAATGAATTTTGGGAAAATTTTCCTAAGGCAACCACTGATACAACCACTGTTAGTGGGAAATCAAATGATCCTATTAAGTTGGGTGATGGTTTAATGTACCAAGAATTGACGGATAGAGTTGACAAGCTTGATACATCTGTTGCAGAAATCAAAGCCATTTTGCAACAATTGTTGAAAGCACAAAATTTACCATCCCCTGCTGCACCAACTCCAACAGCTGCTCCATCATCTTCTCGCACTCCGAATGAGCTGTGGAGTTTGTTTCAACCTCTGCTACACCACCAAAGAGAGTTAGCTGATCAGCAACATGAGATACAAGTTCAAAAGATCAGAAATCTCATGGAAGCAAGGTTTAAAGACACACGAGCAGATATCAAGGTAATCAAGGCCCATTTACTGAATACCACTGGCACTTCTCCTCCCTCTATCATCTTTGTGGATGAACCACCACCAGCTGATGCCAAAAGGGGGGAGAAATTGAAGCAGTTTAAAAAGAAGGGATATAAAGATGGTCTGTACATTGAAGCAGACAAGTCAAGTATGCTTGTAGACATCCCCTTGCCAGATGGTACTAAAAAGATTGATGTAACCATAACTGCCATTGCTGATGCAAAAGCAAGGGTAAAAAGGGATATGGAGGCAAAGGATAATGCCCCTTGTTCTCGGTAACAGTGGTTGAACAGGCGAAGAGAGTTTTTATGGAAATGAATGAGCAGGGTACTTCAGAACCAAAGGATGAAGAAAATCCTAAGTTCAAAAGAAAGCAGCCCACTAAAAACTCCACACATCAATCTCCCAAACCAATAAATGTTAAAACTCCTGTTGTATCAACAATGCATAAAAAGGGATATGGAGGCAAAGGATAATGTAAAAAGGGATATAGAGGCAAAGGATAATGCCCCTTATTCTCGGTAACAGTGGTTGAACAGGCGAAGAGAGTTTTTATGGAAATGAATGAGCAGGGTACTTCAGAACCAAAGGATGAAGAAAATCCTAAGTTCAAAAGAAAGCAGCCCACTAAAAACTCCACACATCAATCTCCCAAACCAACAAATGTTAAAACTCCTGTTGTATCAACAATTGTTGGTACTTCAGTGGTTTCAATAGCTGTTACCCAAACAACTGCCACCACTTCAACACACACTACAACTACTGCTCCCACTTCAACCACTGCCTCACCAAAAACATCATCACCACCAAAAATCACCTCACCACCAAAAACAACTTCATTACCACCATCATCTCCTGCTAAAAAGCAGAAGACTTCAGATGACACATCATCTGTTGTAATGACAACAGTGGTTGAAACACAAGTTGTTCCAACAACTGTTAGGCGCTGTTTGGTAGCCTCTAAATGACCATTAAGATGCTACCTCTTAATGGTTTAAAACCTCTGACTGAATAAGAGGTAACCTCAAGTCTGAATGGTTAAGAGGTAACCTCTGAATGGTAAATCATCACATGTAACACTCTTATACCTTCTCATTTGTAAAATTCTTAATGGTTCCATTAAGAGGTAGTCTCTTAATGGCCATTCAAAGGCTACCGAACAGCCCCTTAGTCAGCAACGTTCTACTCAAATCACTACCACTCAATCCATCAAAACACCACCAACCTCTCCTAAACCAAAAAGGAGAAGGGTAACCAATGTTTTCCTAGATGATGACACTTCACCACCACAAACAACCACACGATCACTGCCACTTGTACCTATTCCAAACCCTGTTCCTCTTTCTTCAGCTCAAGTTCAAAAACCAATCACTGCCATCACTCCTGCAGGTGCTCAGTACCCTTTATAGCTTATAACAGTTAGAGAGGAGATCAAATCCTTCTACACTGAAGATGACCCTGCTAAAAGGAGTTTGCCATCTCTTGAAGGATATCCTAGGCCAAACAACATTGAAGAATATATGAGGTTAAAATTTCAACAAGCAGAGGATATCTCTAAAAGGAATTCACATGCTAAATCTGATAAGGAAATACAAAGATACTATCAATACCTGCTGACTCAGGTCAGAAAATTGGAGCAGTTTGCAAAAAATGTTTGTCAGCAACTATCAGAAAGAGCAGATGAAACCTTAAGAAAAGATTATCTTGATAACATCATGGCTTACAAAAAGTATAAAGGAGAAAGGTACATGTACAAAGAATGGACCATTAGTGAGCTTGAAAGTGAAGCAGCCAGAATTCAAGATATGATAAAAAACAAGGTGAAGCAGACTCCTCCTATCTGGGCAAAGTTTAAGAAAAATGTACCAGAAAGGACTCTGCAACTGAAGAGGATGAAAGAAGAGCTTATTACAGTTGATTTTGGGTCAAGGAATCAAGTGTCAAGATGGACAGAGGATAAAGTGTTTGCATCTTACAAAAGGCTAGAAGAACTAAGGAAGAAAAATCCTAATATTCCACAAAAGCCTGATTATACTGAAGAAGTTGTTTCAGCTGAGCCACAAAAGCAACAATTCAAGAGATCCACTGCTCCACCTGCTGCCATCCTTTACCAAAGAAGGAAACAAAAGCAGATGGATAAAATAACAGCATCAGATAAAGAAGCAGAGGATTACCTTGTGAAAGAAGGAGTTAAACTGATGATTGAAGGAAGACTTGAATCTGCTTCAACCACTGCTCAGCCAGTTATTACCAGGCCACCATCTCCAAACCAATAAACATCTAAAATAAATTCAATCATTCGGTTCTATGTTAAAATGTGTGTTGAAAGCATTTCTCCTGTTTGATTGTGTGTAAAGTTTATTTCCATTTTAATTCTGCTGCATTACTTGTTCATCTTCTTAATTCTTAAACAAAAACACAATCAAAAAGAAATTCAGATCCTAACAACCTATAATATGGGTTCATGATTTAATTCGGTGATTTGAAGACATTGTTGTTGAATCGAATGAGATGGTTTATGTAATGTGGTCGTATTAATAACAAATAGTAATTAATATAACTAAGTTTCCCGAGCCCGGGAAGCAATTCCGGGTAAAAACCTAGTATATATATATATAGGGTTAAGTTCATTTCAGAACTCTAAATAATTACAGAACTTTCAGAACTCCCAATAAACAATCATTTTATATATCATCATCATCATCATCATACTCAGTATATCCCACCAATAGCAAAGCTAAGGTAGGGTCTGAGGAGGGTGAGATGTAGACAGCCTTACCTCTACCCCGTAGGAATAGAGAGGCTGCTTCCAATGAGACCCCCGGCTCGATTGTGGTTTTGCATCAAGCCTTGGACATAAGGCACATAACACTCAGCAATTGAGACAAACGCCGATTAGTGCATGCACCCCCTTGTCTTTTGGCTATCAACGCCACCACATGATGCATGATTAACCGTCCCCCTCTTTTAACGTTATTTTCACGAAATTAGTAAAATAACGTTAAAATTAGTGCACTTTCACTTTTGCCCCCTCGAGCGCCCACGCATATATACATTATATGAGCATACCGCAAGCGGGGCGTAAATCATTTTATATATAAGTTTTTGTATTTAGGATCTTTTTATCATCTATTATATGTATTTCTTTGATTACATACATGTTAAAAGTAGTTTACATATGTTTAATTGCCAAAATTATATATATGTGTCATAACTAATTACATATATGTAAAAAAACTAGTTTAGATATATGTAATTATAAAATTACCTATAAAAAATGATAAAATTACTCTTAACATGTATGTAATCGTAAAAATACACATAATAAATGATAAAATTATCCTAAACATAAAAATGTATAAATATAAAGATTGTTTATTAGAAGTTCTGCGAGTTCTGTAAATATTTATGGTTCTTAAATGATCATTGCCCAGTATATATATATATATATATATATATATATATATATATATATATATATATATATATAATATTTGTGTCGTAGAGGACACACATGGTGTGAACTAGCAAACAACTTGACCTTGTGTTATGTAATGTAAATTTTGAAGTTAATTGGTTTGTGCTTGGTGTGATACACTTTGAAAGTATACCACTTGGCACGATTACGTACATGGATTTATGTCACACTCTGACCGCGTAAAACAAAAACAATGGCGGAAACGTCGGCGAGTCGAGTAACAGAATCATTGTTTCACAACACATAGTATTTGAAGTTTGGTTTTATTTATTAATTTGCTTACATTGTCTTAGATTTAAACAGACATATGTAACATAATTTAAACTTGTCTTGCTTGATTTTAAGTCACTAAGGCCCAAGTCCGCCTAAGTGTATCACGATCATCATCATATATCAGCTCCTGAAACACATGTGAAAATAGGTACCTCAGCATAAAAATGCCTATGAGATACATAGGTTTTGTTGACGCAGGATTCATGACTTGTAAGTTAAAAGAAGTGTTTAACAAAAAGTAGTCATGAATTTTTAAAATGTTTTCTTTTCTAAAATCATGTGAAAATCAATCAAAAAATCAGTTGATATAAAAGAATGATGTATGGTTAAATAAATAACCAGGTGAAAATGAATTGTGTAAAATATGTCAATTGTAAAACAATGTCTTGTGAACAACATGTCGTGTCTTTGTATAAAATGTATCATGTCTTTGTGTCTATCGAAGTGGTTTAGATAACGCTACGATATGTAATATCATAAAAGCACTTATATATAGGAAGTACCAGCGGTGTATCCATCAAACTTTAATCATATTACACACACCTCGTTATTTAAATCACTTATTAATAACCTCGAAAAATATCATGTTTAAACCAATGTCAAATGCCACGTATAAACAATGTATAATGTCATAATGTCAAATATAAACCATATCTTGTATAATCAAATGTCAGGTAACAACGAATGTCTTGTACTGTGAATAAAAAGTCTTTACTCAAACCATAGGTATAATGTCGTGTATAATCAAATGTTATGTACAAAACAATGTCTTTGAATAAACCAAACTTTAACTCAAAAGGTATGTTTTGCAACACCAATGCTTTATTTGATAAGAACATTTATGTGGTTTGTTAACGAATACATTCAAGCCTTGTCGTCTGTCAGATAACCCTTATAAAGACAAAGGATTATCAATGTTCATCGGTCTCTGTCATTCCCCAGATGGTTACTTACAATCAAACTAGGAAGCAGGTATGAGATAATCAATGTTCATCGGTTTTTGTCATTCCCCAGATGGATACTTCCAAACAAACTAGGAAGCGGGAATGAGGTATCAAACCTATGGTAAACCATACATACTACTGGTCGGCATAATAATGTTAATGAATGTATCCAATCTCGTTTAACATACCAAATGTTATAAACAATATAAGCATGTCATGTGAAAACCATGTACTAAGTATGCTAAGTAAACATACAAAGTAGAAATGTTCATGAAATCAAGGTGCTAGATATGCTAAGTAAACATATTAAGCAAAATGGATCCTTGAAATCAATGAGCTAGCATGCTCAGTCAACATGCACAACAAAAAGGCAATTGAAATCATGTACTATATGTGTACCAGTCGAACATAGCATGTATATGTCATGAAAAGCATAAAAGTATGAAAGTAACAAGTAGGCACATGTGTTTCACCCCAAAATATTTGAAAACAGTAAAAGGGGGGACTATGTACTCACTTGAGATTGCAAAGGATCCTTGATTAAGTGAACTAACAAGCTCTGGCAATCAAGGAATCAAGTGGCACCTAGTATCGGATCACTATGTTAATAATCAAGACCTAAATTGGAAGATCGGGTAGAATGAGGTCTTGTAAACCAAATGAGTGTTGGAACTCATCTAATATGGTTTAACAAAGCCTACATTCTGATTCGGAACTTATCCTAAGTTCTTATGACCCGTTATGACCCGTTAAGGTAGTCTACGCTACTTTAACGCGTCATTTACGCAAAAGCGCATTCGAATAGCCTAACTAGTCCTATGACAAGTATTACATGCCCTAACATGTTTAATAATATTACATAATCAGTTTAAGTGTCAAAAATTAAGTTACATATGCTTAAAATGAAAATATGTGCAAAAAGGACATTTTGGTCATTTTCCTAAGGCATATAAACTACCTATCATACAACTAGTTAATCAAAGTGACCATAAGGTATAACCTTGGAAGGTTATTCCCTATACAACTATGGTCACAAAAATATGTTTGGTCTGATTCTAATGATCGACCAAACGGGTCGGGTTCGAAAGTCTAAGCGGTTGTTTAGACCGCTTAACTTACGACCCTAGATAAGCAATAAACTAAAAGTGATGAGTTAAACATGTTAAAACATGTTTAACTAAGTTAGAAAACACATTTGATATCAAAACAAAGTGTTTTGATAGCCGAAAATAGTTTTGTCGCAAAACGCACATAATCAGTAGGTATAGTCACGAGGGACCATAACCATCGTGATTACGCTTACGTTGCAAAGTTCAAACGAACTTTGTCTTGACTAATTCATGGTCAAAGCTGAAAGTCAAACACTGTTTGGCTTTCTTGCTAGATTTAACTAAACAAGCATGAAAGAACACTTACAAGAGTCAAATGCTTGAAAAGAAGACTAAGAATGTTCAGGTAGGTGGCCTTCAACAATGTGATTGCCTCCACTTAGAGCAGATGAAGAAGAAAATGAAGATGAGCAAGGGAAAATGGTTGAAACCCCTTGCTATTTATAGGAAAATCAAGTGCCACAAGATCATTCCAATTGTTTTTGAATTGATCAAGACATGATATTTACCCTACACATGTTATACACTGATTTGGGGGCTTGGGGAACACTTAAACCAGCCCATATTATGCAAAAACTAAGGTTAAAAACCAATTCAGCAGGCTGTTTTGAAGGATTCATTGAATCTGCCAGCTCCCGGCCTCGCGGGCCACGAAAGAAACAACAACAGCTGTCGCGCCCAGCTTAGTAGTCTGGTCTGAAGTTTCGAATTTTGGGAGAACAGGCCCCTGCTTGCTAAAAACTTGATTTTTTAAGCATTTAACCCTCGTTAACCCCATTTCAAGGCTCTACAAGGACGTTAAAGCATAGGGGACTTGAAATATGCTTGAAAATATCATGGATTTCGGTTTGTTTGGTCGTACGTTCGCGTTGTTCGGTTAATTACGACGAAACTCGAATGGACGCGAAAACGATCCAAATTTCGCGACGAATGGTATTTTTGCATTCCCATCACTAAAATAAAATATTTTAATGATTAGAAAAATTTTTGGATGTCCGGATATGCTTAGAACGTAAGTAATGCTCGTAAATGCGAACTTATGCAGTTTTTTACGCTTTTAGTCCCTGCGATCAAATAAGCGCATTTTCGCATACCGAACTCCTCAAAACTTATTTCTAAGTTATGTTAAGGGGATTTAAGGTATGTTTAGCTTATGATATTGTTCCGGAATGTCCGTTGCTATACGAATTGGCAGACTTTTGCAATTTGTCGCAAATAGTCCATGTGATTGAATAAACTTGTTTTTGCCATACCAAACCCTTCAAAACTTATTTCTAAGTTATGTAAAGGTTATTTAAGGTATGTTAAGCTTATGTATCTGTTCCAGAGTGTTTTTCACGTTAAACTGATTACGTTTGCTTAACAGTTTGCGTATAACTTTCTAGAAAGTGATTAACAGCTCGAATTCGAACAAGAATTGATATGTGTAAATGTCACATGTATTTGTACAAATCCTAAGAATGAAATACAAGATTTCATTGGATTTGTATTTGTGTAATGATTATAAAGGCACATATGTCACAGTCTCCCCTACTTTAGGAAATGTCGTCCCGAAGTTTACTTACAGGAGTCTGTCTATTTAGTTATGTTAAACAATTGTCTTGTATGGAATCTAGGGTGTCATATATTTGCATAGAGTAACCCATCAAGGATCTCCATGTAAGTCATAACTTTATTATTCCCTAGTGGATGCTTCCTCTGATAGAGTAGGAAGTGGGAACGGGCTGTTATACCTATGATGCTCATCCCTAATAGATACCCCCTTGATTAAAGCAAGAAGTGGGAATGAGGGATTTGATCAATGATAAAACCAAATAAACCAATAGTTCTGTGAGTATCCTTTAAGAATCTAACTATTTAAACAAAAAGATCTTATAAGGATTGTATTTCATTTCCACAGTGGATATTCTTCAGAAGCGGAAATGAATGGATAGTTCATTTTCCTCAATGGATTCTTCGTCAGAAGTAAAAATGAAGATTGTTGAATAGGTTATTCATTTCCCCGATGGATATTCTTCATAAGCGAAAATGAATGGATAATTTATTTTTTCCTCGGTTGATACTTCGTCAAAAGTGGAAATCAAATATAGTTGCATATATTATTCATTTCCCCGATGGATATTTCTTCAGAAGCGAAAATGAATGGACAATTCATTTTCCTCAATGGATACTTCGTCAGAAGTGGACATGAAAGATAGTTATATAGATTATTCATTTCCCGATGGATATTTCTTCAGAAGCGAAAATGAATGGATAATTCATTTTCCTCAGTGGATACTTCGTCAGAAGTGGAAATGAAATATAGTTGCATAGATTATTCATTTCCCCGATGGATATTTCTTCGGAAGCGAAAATGAATGGATAATTCATTTTCCTCAGTGGATACTTCATCAGAAGTGGAAATGAAAGATAGTTACATAGATTATTCATTTCCCGATGGATATTTCTTCAGAAGCGAAAATGAAGGGATAATTCCTTTTCCTCAGTGGATACTTCGTCAGAAGTGGAAATGACGGATTATCGTAAAGAATATTCGTTTCCCCAACGGATATTTCCTCAGAAGCGAAAAAAAATGGATAATTCATTTTTCTCAGTGGATACTTCGTCAGAAGTGGAAATGAAAGAATCAATATAGGATTATTCATTTTCCTCAGTGGATATTTCTTCAGAAGTGAAAATGAACGAATAGTTTATTTTCCTCAGTGGATACTTCATTCGAAACGAAAATGACAAAATCAATACAGGATTATTCATTTTCCTCAGTGGATATTTCTTCAGAAGCAAAAATGAACGGATAGTTCATTTTCCTTAGTGGATACTTCTTTAGAAACGAAAATGACAAAATTAATACAGGATTATTCATTCCCTCAGTGGATATTTCTTTAGAAGCGAAAATGAATGAACAATTCATTTTCCTCAGTGGATACTTCACCAGAAACGGAATAAATTTATTCATTTTCCTCAGTGGATATTTCTTCAGAAGCGAAAATGAACGGATAATTCATTTTCTCAGTGGATACTTCATCAGAAACGAAAATGAATACGGTTCTCGAATAGATTATTCATTTCCTAGTGGATATTTCTTTCAGAAGCCAAAAATGAGTAGCTAGTTCATTTTTCCTCAGTGGATACTTCATCAGAAACGGAAATGAATATAGATAACTTTTGTTTCTTGTTAAAGTTAACACATGACAAAACTTGTTGTGGTTTTTGTGCACTGAATTCCATAATTATGTATGCATCCATGATTATGTAATTCCTTACACAGTCCGCACAATTTATTTTATAATGTGTAAGGGATAGAATTAAACGAATATTCTTGTGAATACTTTGACTAGATCACCATAGAGTTTCTTTAATTAGGTCAACATATAAACATGTAAGCACATAATCGTCACATAAATGTCAACTTGGTTACCAACTTCTTATCAATTTATTAACTTGTTATCACATGTACACTTGCATTTAAAGTACACCAGGAATCCAATTAATGGGCTTTAGTTAGTACTTTAAACATCCTCAAGAATCTCACTATGAAGATAGGAAGATCTTATAAGGATTTGGTTTTGTCTTCATTGAATCATAACATATGTATTAAAGCACACAAAGAATCTAATTAAGGACTTTGATTTTGCGCTTTAAATATCCACAAGGATCTAATTATGAAGATAGGAAGATCCTATAAGGGTTTGGAATTCGTGTAGCGAGAAATGTTTCGGAACCTTGTACTAGGTATATTAGGTAAACATGTTTATAAAATGTTTAAAAAAAAACCATGTGAGATGATTTTGAAACCATGTATGAGGTCTTTGGAAACATGTACAATCTTTTTGAAATCATATACTGTGTAAATTGTCATAAAACCAGGAAGAAATGATTTGTACATAGACTTATTGCGTAAGACCAATTAAGGACTTACGAAACTACCCTTAGGCATCCAATCAAGGATTTAAAGTGGTACTTTGGGTATTCATCCAGAGTTGTAACTTGTACCTTGTACTTTGTTTCTTAAACGAAACGAGTACTTAGGATTTTCGTGGAGGTCGTGAGCGATCACAAAAATGGAAGAACTACGAGAGTAGTTTGTCTTGCAAGGAACGCGGTTCCTTGGTGTCGGTATCGTAGGGGTATGTCATTCATACATGTAACCACGTTTTCTTTCGTATATCGAAATGCAAATAAAGTTTTGTTTATAAACCAAACTAATTATTTCAAAGTCTTGGATAACAAAAGAAATAAAGCATAAAGTTCAATTGTTTCTAAGCAGCATCGTCATGCTCATCCACGTACTGGATTTGCATTAACAAGCTTTGGGCAATTGTTTCTGAAATGGCCCATCTCGCCACAATTGTAGCAAGAACTAGGGGGAAAACCAGCTTGAGCAGGGTTGTTATCAACTTGATTCTGTGTAGTCGTAACTCGGAAAACCTTAGATGTATGACCAACAAGTCCACAATTTAGGCATTTGTGGCAATGTACATTAGCATGATGATGAAGGTTATATTGGTTGAACAGAGGTGTAGTTCCATTGTATGGCTTTTTAGCAGGAGGTTGAGCTGGTTGGTTAGGGGTAGCTTGATTGTTTTGAGCAACTACAGCGAAGTTCTGTGAAGCCTTACGCTTCTTCGACTTCTTGGAGGACTCAGTCTGCTTATCCTTTGGTTTTGTCTCATCTGATGGTTTCTTGTCGCCTTATCGAAAAATTTTACCCTTCCTGATCTGAGATTCAGTAAGGGTAGCAGATAGCTCAATGGCTTGTCTAACTGTGGTAGGGTTGCTACCAGTAACAATGTCCTGAACTGGGTCCAGGAGGCCATCAATGTACTTTTCAATCGCCTTATCCAAAGGCGTAACCATGGTTGGACATAATAGACTTAATTCTTCATAACGATCCATGTAGGATCGATGTTCACCGCTGTCTTGTTTAAGATCGTCGAATTCCCTTTCCAGTGCCCTGAGTTCATGACGAGGACAGAATTCCTTCATCATTAGGGCTCGAAGCTCTTCCCAGGTTTGAGCCAACGCCACCTCGACACCCCTGTCTCTCATCACACTGTTCCACAATGTTAATGCTCGTTTCTCAAAAACACTAGATGCGAACTCAACCTTTCGCTCATTGGGACACTGAACATGTCGGAATGTGCTTTCTAGACTCTCGAACCATTGTAGGAGCGCAGTTGCTCGTTGAGACCCAGAAAATTTCAGTGGTAACGTTTTGTTGCTACACTGAGCATTGTTATTGTTGTTATTGTTATTCTCTTGGTTTATCTGAGTAATAAAGTTCGGAATCACAGCAGCAATCTGCTAAGCGACTAGGGCTGCGAGTGCAGCATCCTGAGTTTGATCACGTCTAGGAGGCATTTTCTAGAAAGAATAAGGAAACATGAAAAACGAGTGAGATGATATTGGTTAGTCAAAACAGAATGTTTAAAAATATCGACAAGGCATAAGGATTGCGATCATCTGTTTGTTACTTAAAACAAACAAACGACACGATGACTGATCAAAGTAAATGGGTCATAATAATGCATCGCGAAGACATGCTTTAGCCTATAAGTGGACGCTCACCCCAAGAGTTCCCAGGTAAGAGTGACTGGTCTGATACTGTAGATTTGTACGAACACTTTAGCCTTAGATAGAAAACTCGAGGTATAGGCACCCACCCTTCCAGATTGCACGTGTTCACATTATAAAGACCCAAACTTTGATGAGATTTTAAAAACATTGAAGGCTTAAGACCTTAAACAAATCATCTAAGAGTAGATGATTGATTTTTAAAACGGATTTGAAATTTGTGTTCTTGTTGAGGTTGTCACCTAAAGACAGGTGACGGTTTTCTTTTAAGATCTAAAAACAAGATAACTTGTGTTAGGGTCCTAGGAAGGTTATAGTATAGGTCAAAGCATTACTAATAACCTAATTCCCTATAACCATGAGTTATGCTACCAACTCTTCTGTCACACCCCGACCGTGTAAAACAACAAAACACGACAGAAACGTCGACGAGTCGAGTAACAGAATCATTGTTTCACAACACATAGTATTTGAAGTTTGGTTTTATTTATTAATTTGTTTACATTGTCTTTGATTTAAACAGAAACGTAACATAATTTAAACTTGTCTTGCTTGATTTTAAGTCACAAAGGCCCCAGTCCGCCTAAGTGTATCACGATCATCATCATATATCAGCTCCTGAAACACATGTGAAAATAGGTATGTCAGCATAGAAATGCCTATGAGATACATAGGTTTTGTTGATGCAGGATTCATAACTTGTTAGTTAAAAGAAGTGTTTAACAAAAAGTAGTCATGAATCTTGTAAAATGTTTTCTTTTATAAAATCATGTGAAAATCAATCAGAAAATCAGATGATATAAAATACTGATGTATGGTTAAATAAATAACTAGGTGAAAATGAATTGTGTAAAATAAGTCATTTGTAAAACAATGTCTTGTGAACAACATTTCGTGTCTTTGTATAAAATGTATCATGTCTTTGTTTATGTCGAAGTGGTTTAGATAACGCTACGATATGTAACATCATATAAAGCACTTATATATTGGAAGTACCAGTGGCGTATCCACCATGCTTTTATCATATTACACACACCTCGTTATTTAGATCACTTATTAATAACCACCAAAAATATCATGTTTAAACCAATGTCAAATGCCAAGTATAAATAATATATAATGTCACAATGTCAAATATAAACCATATCTTGTATAATCAAATGTCAGGTAACAACCAATGTCTCGTACGGTGAATAAATAGTCTTTACTCAAACCATTAGTATAATGTCGCGTATAATCAAATGTTATGTACAAAACAATGTCTTTGAATAAACCAAAGTTTAAATCAAAAGGTATGTTTTTCAACACCAATGATTTATTTGATAAGAACATTTATGTGGTTTTGTCAACGAATATATTCAAGCCTTGTCGTCTGTCAGATAACCCTTTTAAAGACAAAGGATTATCAATGTTCATCGGTCTCTGTCATTCCCCAGATGGTTACTTCCAATCAAACTAGGAAGCGGGAATGAGGTAATCAATATTCATCGCTTTCTGTCATTCCCATATGGATACTTCCAAACAAACTAGGAAGCGGGAATGAGGTATCAAACCTATGGTAAACCATACATACTATCGGTCCGCATAATAATGTTAATGAATGTATCTAATCTCGTTTAACATACCAAATGTTATAAACAATATAAGCATGTCATGTGAAAACCATTTACTAAGTATGCTAAGTAAACATACAAAGTAGAAATGTTCATGAAATCAAGGTGCTAGATATGCTAAGTCAACATACTAAGCAAAATGGATCGTTGAAATCAATGAGCTAGCATGCTCAGGCAACATGCATAGCAAAAAGGCAATTGAAATCATGTACTATATGTGTACCAGTCGAACATAGCATGTATATGTCATGAAAATCTTGAAAGTATGAAAGTAACAAGTAGGCACATGTGTTTCACCACAAAATATTTGAAAACGGTAAAAGAGGGGACTATGTACTCACTTAAGATTGCAAAGGATCCTTGATTAAGGAATCAAGTGGCACCTAGTATCGGATCACTATAATAATAATCGGGACCTAAATTGGAAGATCGGGTAGAATGAGGTCTTGTAAACAAAATGAGTGTTGGAACTCATCTAATATGGTTTAACAAAGCCAACATTCTGATTCGGAATTTATCCTAAGTGCTTATGACCCGTTATGACCCGTTAAGGTAGTCTACCCTATTTTAACGCGTCATTTGCGCAAAAACGCATTCGAATAGCCTAACTAGTCCTGTGAAAAGTATTATATGCCCTAACATGTTTAATAACATTGCATAATCAGTTTAAGTGTCAAAAATTAAGTTACATATGCTTAAAATGAAAATATGTGCAAAAAGGGCATTTTGGTCATTTTCCTAAGGCATATAAACTACATATCATACAACTAATTAAACAATGTGACCATAAGGTATAACCTCGGAAGGTTATTCCCTATACAACTATTGTCACAAAAATAGGTTTGGTCGGATTCTAATGATCGACCAAACTGGTCGGGTTCGAAAGTCTAAGTGGTTGTTGAAACCGCTTAACTTACGACCCTAGATAAGCACTGAACTAAAAGTGACGAGTTAAACATGTTAAAACATGTTTAACTAAGTTAGAAAACTGATTTGATATCAAAACAAAGTGTTTTGATACCCAAAAATAGTTTCGTCGCAAAATGCACATAATCGTGCATTTTGACCGAAACTTTGACTCGTCACTTCAAGTAGTCAACGTGGTAATCGGTAGGTATAGTCACAAGGGACTATAACCATCGTGATTACGCTCACGTTGCAAAGTTCAAACGAACTTTGTCTTGACCAATTCATGTTCAAAGTTGAAAGTCAAACATTGTTTGACTTTCTTGCTTGATTTAACTAAACAAGCATGAAAGAACACTTACAAGAGTCCAATGCTTGAAAAGAAGAATAAGAATGCTCAGGTAGGTGGCCTTCAACAATGTGATTGCCTCCACTTAGAGCAGATGAAGAAGAAAATGAAGATGAGCAAGGGAAAATGGTTGAAACCCCTTGCTATCTATAGGAAAATCAAGTACCACAAGATTATTCCAAGTGTTTTTGAATTGATCAAGACATGATCTTGACCCTACACATGTTATACACTGATTTGGGGACTTAGGGAACACTTAAACCAACCCATAGTATGCGAAAACTAAGGTAAAAAACCAATTCAGCAGGCTGTTTTGAAGGATTCATTGAATCTGCCAGCTCGAGGCCTCGCGGGCCGCGAAGGAAACAACAACAGCTGTCGCGCCTAGCCTAGTAGTCTGGTCAGAAGTTTCGAATTTTGGTAGAACAAGCCCCTACATGCTAAAAACTTGATTTTTGATGCATTTAACCCTCATTAACCCCATTTCAAGGCTTTACAAGGATGTTAAAACATAGGGGACTTGAATATGCTTCAAAATATCACAGATGTCGGTTCGTTTGGTCGTACGATCGCGTTGTTCGGTTAATTACGACGAAACTCGAACGGACGCGAAAACGATCCAAATTTCATGACGAATGGTATTTTTGCATTCCCATCACTAAAATAAAATATTTTAACGATTACAAAAAATTTAGGATGTCCGGATATGGTTAGAACGTAAGTTATGCGCGTAAATGAGAACTTATGCAGTTTTTGACGCTTTTAGTCCCTGCGATCACATAAGCGCATTTTCGAATACCGAACTCCTAAAAACTTATTTCAAAGTTATGTTAAGGGTATTTAATGTATGTTTACCTTATGATCTTGTTCCGGAATGTCCGTTGCTATACGAATTGGCAGACTTTTGCAATTTGTCGCAAATAGTCTCTTTGATTGAATAAACTTGTTTTTGCCATACCAAACCCTTCAAAACTTATTTTTAAGTTATGTAAAGGTTATTTAAGGTATGTTAAGCTTATGTCTCAGTTCCGGGGTGTTTGTCGCGTTAAACTGATTACGTTTGCATAACAGTTTGCGTATAACTTTCTAGAAAGTGATTAAGAGCTCGAATTCGAACAAGAATTGATGTGTGTAAATGTCACACGTATTTGTACAAATCCCAAGAATGAAACACAAGATTTCATTGGATTTGTATTTGTGTGTTGGTTGTAAAGGAAAATATGTCACAATTTAGGTACTCAATGTCACACCCTGACTTTTGCGGAAGCGTGGTTATTGGTGTGACCTCTTAATACCGTAGCATTCAATCAAAACAATGCTATATGATAAAAACCAAAAGATATTCATCCATTAATTTAGTTTAGAAAATACCACAACATACTTGTTTGAAAGGTTGACACCAAACTTAAGTTACAAACCACAACATCTTCAAATGAGTTCATCAAGACTCGATAAAATATCGTAAATAAAACTGGGTTTAGAAACATGTATCCCGTCCAGGAATAGGACACATCTTCTAAACTCTACTACCCCGGATAAAATCTGTTATTTAAACGCAGCTTGAAACACATGCATACACCTGCCAGATCCACTAGTTCCCTAAAATACATGTAGTTAAAAATATCAACAAAAGTTGAGCGACTTCATGTGTGAGTGTATGAATAAACCTTTAAAGTATGTCTTGTATGTATGTATGTTCCTGGTATGTAGCAATAAGGAAAAAGAGATCACCAATGGTTTGCAAGGCCATTGATATGTGTGAAATGGTGCAGGAAAACTCAAACTTAGCAAATTTGTACCGGGCCTCCGGCTGGAAGACATAGTCACCACTATGGGCCACCCTGGTCCCCATGGGTGTGGGCTCGCTACACCCAAATAGATCTATCACTCATGTCCCTCAGTCCTACGATGAGAATTAATGGCGTTAAGTGTTATACCCACCCTTCACATGATCTAGTAGTAACCCTCCTTAGCTAAGCATACCATGTATAAAACGTTTGTAATAACCGTAACATGTATCTCCCCCCCCCCCCCCCCCCGAAGTATAAAACTGAAAATAGTTAAAAGAAAAGGAGGACATGAACTCACAGTAATGCGTCTTAAGTATTGGCACTCAAAACTCCTCAGCAAACACGACTACCTACAGTGTACTAACGTCTATTAGACGAGCGGGTCGTGCCTTTGCTTAGTATTAATGTTTTTGAGTTACGTTTCTTATATTATTCTGAGTTATAATTACTTGTCAAAATAATATTTCAACTTAAATTATATTTAATTTTGGAATAATTGTTTAAGCAATATTTCTGTATTAATACTTCTCAAGTATTTAACTTCGTATTTCCTTCCCAAGGATGGGGTATTTTATACATGTATTTTCGTATTATTGTATTTGTAGTTCCGTATTAATATTTTCTCAAGTCCCACTTTAGAAAATATATTTTAACTCATTTGTCCCAAAAATAATGTATTGTCCAGAAAATATATATTTTCCAAAAATCACATATCTTCTAAATATACTAAGAAAATACATTTTAACTTCCCCAAAAATTATATACAAGTAACAGTACTGTTTTGGATAGTAAATTTCACGGTACTTTGTTAAGTTATATTACTTTACCCTAAAATAATATAACCATTTCATCAAGTATACAATTAATCACACAAGTGTCTTAATATGTATATATATTCTAAATATATATGTCTACCCATTTTTATTTATAAAAATCAACCTCCAATATTTGTATTTTTGTTACTAAAATTATGACAAAGTTTATATCGAAAACTTACGATCAAAATATACTTGTAAATACTTGTTAGAAAATATTTTTTTTTTCTAAGTGTTTATATTTTTAGAAAATTTTGCCATAGTTTCCCCTAAAAATGGAGGTGTCCATGCTATATAAGCATATCATTTTCTTTTCAGAAATTAACACACAATAATCAACAATCAACAATCAACCCTAAACAATATTATTCTTACCAAGTGCAAAAATTATACACTTTACATAACAACATGAACTTGATCTTTCACAAAAATTTGTAGTAACTTGGTAAAGTGTTTAGTGGGTTTAGTTATCCCTTAAAGTGTGTTTATTCCTTTAAAAATCTCATTCATAAAGAAACTAGGTGTTTACAACTTGTAAACGTATTCTACAAAAATGTTTATTTATTTGATCTTCTTGTTTCATAAGTGTTTATACACTTATTTCATCACCAAAAATAGTGTAAGTTTAAGTAAAAACCATGATCTTCTAAAAATCATATTTTGGATTTGATTCTTTTGGAAAACCACTCATGAATCTTAGATTCATAGGATTACTAGCTCACTTTATTTATTATTTTTCAAGAAATCATCTTATTTTCAAGTTCATGTTCATGCATGAGGATGATCTTCTTGTGTTAGCACATAATCATCCTCTAACTTGTTAGATCATGTGTTTAATCAGAATCTAGCAAGCTCCATATGATGATCAACATCATATTCCCAAGTAACTACAACAAGTATCATACACATACTTAAACAACATTATTTCATCAAGATTTCGTCATATGTAAGCTTATGTTTATGATTCTTGTTTAAGTCTTTTAGTGTTCTTGTGATAATCAATATACTACAACTTTTAACCAACAAAATGAGAAGTAAAAAATAGTAACAAGAAGCTTGCAACTAGCTCAAAGGCTAGGGAAGATCACAATAGATTGAAGATGACAAAGATGGTGGATGAAAGCAAGTAAGAAAGATCCTTCAAGTTCCACAAGCTTCAAGCTTCGCAAGACACCTTCTTACAACCTAGGAATGATCTTGGAATGAGAGGATGATGGATGTATGGTGGTGGTGGTGGCGGCACTACCTAGGCCGAGAGGAAGAGGGAGAGAGCAAGAGAGATGAGTGAAATGTGAAGAATGAAATGAAATGATCTCTTGTATCTTAGGCCATACTTATAATCTTCCTCCCTCAATATTATGGCAACTCAATCAAGTAAGATCTAATTAAAATAAAGAATGAAATCTTTGAGTGGGGTGTGGTGTCCTTGTGACCGTAACTTCCAAGGGGGGGGGGGGGTAAGTGTAAGTTTGAATGGTAACTAGTTAGTTAATAATTCAAATCCAAGTATATGGTTGCTAGTGTTAGTTACTAGATATTCTAGTGGGTGTTCGGGGATCATAACTAGCTCAGAAATAATTAAACAATGTTTCTGGAAATATTTTGGTGTTCCGGGTATTGTCTGGTTGTTCGGTTAGATACCGGTTCGTTAAAGTGTCAAGCTATTCCGTTTAATGACCTTTATGTTACTTTTTGTGACACTTTTTATTCCCGGCACTTAGGAAAGCATTCAGGACCATTTAGTCAAATTTTTGCATGTAACTAGCTTGTTAAAAAGCTGAATTTTGCTGAAAAATGCAGAATTCTGCACTATAAGTGGGTTTTAGGCACTTACCGGCACTTTATCTGTCACCCAGTGACGTAGTTTTATGGTCCTTACTTCCCTACACACCATACTAGTGTAGTACCTTGTCCCTGGCCCATACTGGGCTTCAAAACACTGCCTGTCTATGTACTGAACCTCGTAAGCATATTCCTGCTTTATCCGTTAACTGTGCTATATGTGCTTTGTGCATCATGTATGTCAATATAGTTTGTATGTTATAATGATGTGACATTATATAATATGTAATGCACATGTAAGTATGATGCAGTAATCAGAAAGCAGTTAAGTAATCCAACACAGTCATTAAGCAATTAATCATTATTAGTTAATTGTACGGATACCTGGTTTTATGAGGGTTGTCATATTCTCCCCCTGTTAAGAAAATTTCGTCCCGAAATTTTAGTTCTGCTACTAGTTTCAGGGGTCTTGGGGAACAAATGTGGGTATTGTGCTTTCATATAATCCTCACGCTCCCAAGTGAACTCTGGGCCGTGTCACGCGTTCCAACGAACCTTGACGAGTTTGACACTACTCCTGCGCGTCTTGTTAACTTTCCAATCAGTAACCTCAATAGGTTCTTCAGTAAAGTGGAGTGTGTCGTCAATATGGACTTCGTCGGCAGGTATGACAATTGTTTCTTGAGTTGGACTCTTTTTCAGGTTAGATACATGAAATGTTTCATGAACATCATTCAGTTCTGCGGGTAAATCCAACTTGTAAGCTACAAGACCAATCCTCTCCAGGAATCTGAACGGTCTAATGTATCTCGGGTTTAACTTCCCACGCTTCCCGAAGCGTGCTACACCCTTCCAGGGTGAAACCTTTAACAATACCATATCTCCTACCTCAAACTCCAGAGGTTTCCTTCTTCGGTCTGCGTAACTCTTTTGTCGATCACGAGCCGCCTTTAAGCGCTCTCGGACCTGTGTAATCTTATCAGTCATCTCTTGAACCAATTCGGGACCAACAAGCTGTCTATCCCCGCGTCTGCCCAGCATAACGGCGATCGACACTTGCGTCCATAAAGAGCTTCAAACGGTGCAGCTTGGATACTCGCATGGTAGCTGTTTTTGTATGAGAATTCTACCAAGGGTAAGTGAGTGTCCCAATTGCCACCCAAATCCATCACGCAAGCTCGTAACATATCCTCCAACGTTTGGATCGTTCGTTCGCTCTGGCCATCTGTCTGCAGATGGAATGCAGTACTCAGATTCAACTGAGAACCAAAGGCTTCTTGGAAGGTTTTCCAAATCCTCGATACAAACCTTTCGTCTCTATCAGAGATAATCGAGAGAGGCACTCCATGTCGTGCAACAATCTCTCTCAGGTATAGCTCAGCAAGCTTGCTAGTGTTGTCTTTCTCCTTGATTGGCAAAAACTGTGCAGATTTGGTCAGACGGTCCACGATTACCCAAATCGTATCGTGACCTCTAGGTGTCCTTGGCAATTTTGTTATAAAGTCCATTGAAATTTGCTCCCATTTCCACATGGGTATTTCTGGTTGTTGCAGAAGGCCTGAAGGCTTCTGATATTCGGCCTTTACCTTGGCATAAGTCAAACATTTGCCACCATATGTTGCAACATCGCCTTTCAATCTCGGCCACCAATAAAAATCCTTTAAATCCTGGTACATTTTTTCCGATCATGGATGGATCAAGTACCGTGACTTGTGAGCTTCATCGAAAATTACTTCTCTCAAACCACCAAAGAGAGGAACCCAAATTCGTTTCATGAAGCACAACGTTCCTTCATCATTGGGTACTAGCTGCTTCTCCATCCCATGGAGATATTCATTCTTAAGATTCGCTTCCTTAAGAGCTTCTCTCTGCGCGGCACGAATGCACAATGAGAGGTCCATTTGTACAGTCATTTCCAAAGCTCGAACCTTTATAGGCTTGATTCTTTCTTTCCGACTCAAGGCGTCTGCGACCACATTCGCCTTCCCTGGGTGATACTTGATTTCACAATCATAATCGTTTAACAACTCTACCCATCATCTTTGTCTCATGTTAAGCTCTTTCTGATCGAATATATGTTGTAAGCTTTTGTGATCAGTAAAGATGGTGCATCGCGTGCCGTACAAGTAATGTCGCCAGATCTTTAATGCAAACACAACCGCGCCTAACTCCAAGTCATGTGTGGTGTAATTCTTCTCGTGGGTCTTCAACTAGCGTGAAGCATAGGCTATAACTTTCTATCGCTGCATCAGTACGCAACCTAAACCTTAACGCGAAGCGTCGCAATATACCACAAAGTCGTCAGTGCCTTCTGGTAGGGATAAGATCGGTGCATCGCAAAGCTTGTTTTTCAACAACTGAAATGCTTCTTCTTGCTTGTCTCCCCATTCGTACTTCTTGTCCTTCTGTGTAAGGGAGGTCAAAGGTTGAGCCATTTTCGAGAAATCCTCAATGAATCTGCGATAATATCCTGCCAAACCTAGGAACTGACGGATCTCGGTTGGCGTCTTTGGAGTCTCCCAATTCTTGATTGCCTCGATCTTTGTGGGATCCACATGGATTCCATTTCTATTTACTACATGACCAAGGAACTGAACCTCATGTAACCAAAACTCGCACTTCGAGAACTTTGCATACAATTTCTCCTTCTTGAGCAGCTCTAAGATAGTTCGTAGATGTTGCTCATGTTCTTCCTTCGTCTTTGAGTAGATCAAAATGTCATCAATGAACACAATCACAAACTTACCGAGGTACGACTTACAAACTATGTTCATCAAATCCATGAATACTGCTGGCGCGTTTGTCAGACCAAACAGCATTACTAGGAACTCGTAATGTCCATATCGAGTCCTAAAGGCCGTCTTTGGATTACTTTCCTCTTGAATTCTCAACTGGTGATAACCTAATCGAAGATCGATCTTGGAGTAACAACCCGAACCTTGTCGTTGATCGAACAGGTCATCAATCCTTGGCAAAGGATATCTATTCTTGATAGTCAACTTGTTAAGTTCGCGGTAGTCGATACACATGCGGAAACTACCATCTTTCTTCTTGGCAAACAAAACTGGAGCTCCCCAAGGCGAGAAGCTTGGTATGATAAATCCCTTATCCAATAGCTCCTGAAGTTGCGTTGACAGCTCTTGCATTTCGGAAGGCGCAAATCGATAAGGTGCCTTAGCCACAGGCGCAGCACCTGGAACTAAGTCAATGTGAAACTCGACTTGTCGTTGCGGCGGCAATCCTGGCAAATCTTCGGAAAGACTTCAGGATATTCCTTCATGACTGGAATGTCTTCTAGCTTTGGCTCAGCGGCCTCTTTATCCACAATGTGTGCCAAGAAGGCAACACATCCTTTCTGCAAACACTTTCGAGCCTTCAAAAACCTAATGATTCTTAGGGGTGTATCGCGCTTTTCTCCATGTACCACAATTGTTTCTCCATTCGCCATCGGAATGCGAATGATCTTCTCGTGACATACAATCTCTGCTCGGTTGCTTGACAACCAATCCATCCCTACTACCACGTCGAAGCTTCCCAACTCGACTGGCAACAGATCAAGTGTAAACTCGTGCTCACCTAGTTCTATCACGCAACCCCTAATAACTTCATTTGTTTCTACTAGCTTCCCATTAGCTAGTTCTATTGAATATGGAATGTCTAACTTACTGGCTACCAACCCAAGTATATTCTTAAATTCTAGCGATACAAAACTATAATCGGCACCAGTATCAAATAGTACAGATGTAAAGCGTTGATTGATAGGGAACGTACCAGTAACTACATTTGGATCTTGGCGAGCTTCACTCGCACCGATGTTAAAGACCCTCCCATGAGCTTGGTTGATTTTCGGGCATTCTCGCTTGAAGTGCCCCACGTCTCCACAATTAAAACAACATGGTCCTCAACCATTACCGTTCCCATTACCACCTTGAGCGTTGTTTTGGTTGCGGTTTCCACTCCCAGCTTGATTCGCAAAATTAACCCGATTTCCGTTACCACCATTTCCTCCTTGAGGGCGGTTTCCGTATCCATTCCCACCATGGTTGTTGTTGCCATAACCTCTCTGGCCATTGTTACCACGCCCAGTACCAACCCAACATGTTTCCTTCGAGTGGCCAACCTTCCCACAAGACTCACACTTTCTGAGTCTGCATTAGCCGGAGTGATGGTACTGGCATACATCACGTTTGGGCAGAGCGCCCATGTAACCCTTCCCTCTGTTTTCAACCCCAGGCTTGGCTTCAGCCGGTAAGTACGTCTCTTTCTTCTTGTTGACACTGCTGGTGCCCTTTTTGAAGTTTGAGAACTTCCTCTTATTCTCAACTGATGACTCAACGTGAGTCTCTTTCTTCTTCTGGTCAGAGATCGAAAACTTGTTTAATCTGATAGCTTCTTCCGTTAACGCTACACTCAGATTGATAGCCTCGGTGATCATGGCAGATTTCAACGTTGTCACTATACTCATAATCTGAGGTGCCAACCCCCAAATGAAATGCTCAACGCGCTTGAATTCTGGACTAACCATGTATGGTATCACGTGAGATAGATCGTGAAATCTTTGCACATATCCGGCGATCTTCGGGCCGTCCATCTTGGGGTTCCAAAACTCTGTTTCCAATTTTTGAATTTCGGCCCTGGAGCAATACTTTTTGCGCATGAGTTCCTTTAATTCATTCCAAGTCAAAGCGTATGCTGCTGCCTCTCCCAGAGTTTGGACTTGGAGATTCCACCATGAAAGCGCTCCATCTATGAACAATCCGGAGATGTAGGTGACTTGTTGTTCTGGTGCGCATTTGCTCGTTCTTATCATTGAATCGGTCTTCTCCGTCCATCGAACAAAAGCCACAGCACCCCCGGTGCCATCAAAATTCAGCGGTTTACAGTCTAAAAACTTCTTAAAGGTACAGCCTGTACAAGTAACGTCATTCACAAGAAGCATTATCGATTGCACATGGAATATCCAAAGGTAACGTAATGCGTTTCAAGCGACTTAAGCAGTACCATGAGGTGGGTTGTTTCTCGAGGTACCCCCGCTAGTTTCAGCGCGTGAGGCCTCGTGCTCAGCTATTGCTCGTGAAATTCATTCTTGCAATTCGGCCTCAGTAGTGGGCAATCGAGTTTCTCTTCGTGGAGGCGTCTTCTATAAGAAGATTGTATAGGTCAGGCCTTATGCATATAAGTATGTAGTATGCGTATATAATAACATTCATCAACACAAGTAACACATAACATCCAATGTCATAACGTAAACAACTAATTCCAACAACGTATATACTGAGAATGTTGCGATTGAGCTTTCATATATCAAGACCACAAGTACAGTTTTACGTGTTTCACAATATATCATACATCAAAATGGGACTAAAGGGTCACATCACCCCTGTCCAAAACGTCTACCAACTACAATAATCAAAAGTCAAAAGTCAAAGTGTGGTCTTCAAAAAGCTGTGCAATCTGGCTCAATAGCTGCACTCTCATCAAAAGTATGCCATCTGCATAAAACCAAAAACCTCTAAGCTGATGGTGGAGGAGGAGGAGGTGGAGGAGGAATGAAAAGAAAACGGCGCATACGCGCTAACTCCTCCTTGAGAGTATGAACGAGATGTAACAAACAACTAATCTGCTGCTCCATGGTAAGAAAACGGATATCGAAATCCAGATAAAGCAAGAGTGGAGCAGCAAACTGTGATGGACCAGTACCAGGTGGTGGACGCGGGATCCTCTCTGGCTCCGTGACTCGACGACTCAACATATCCTGCTGGAGCTGTAGCGACAAATGTATATCATCCCTCGTGTATCCAATGTGGAAGGGATGGTATGGATCAGTAACAGGCATCGTGTAGGGCGGAAACCAAACCGGTGGCTCGCCCGATGGTGTAGTAGCAAAAGGAGTAGTATGTGTAGCATGTGCAAATGGTGGCATAAAAGGAAAGGCTGCTGACACAGGTGGTATGTGACCGGGCTGCTAACTCGACGAACCTTCCCCCAGACGGGGAGGAGGGATATCCTGAAGGAATGTGACAGGTAAATCTGTGCGATGAATGTCAGATACGTGCGGGTGAAACGGGGCAAAGTCAATGGGTGCATGTATACGTGCAGGAGGGGGAGTAATCGGTCTAACAAAAGGAGGTAAATCGTCATTGTCCTTGATCCACCCATTGTGGGTGAATGCATATCTGGGGTCAATCTGGACTGCAAAAGGAGAACGATCAACAAGTACAGGGATCGGGTCAGGCAGAGGTGGTGCAACAACTGGTACATCGGCAGGTGCAAGGTCATGCTCTGGCGGGTATAGGCTCTGGTTCAATCAAAGGCTCGGGGTCAACTGGAGCAAGCTCATGATCAGCGGGTATATCAAGGAGCTGATCATCAGGAATGACAGGTGCATCAATGGGCTGCTCAGCAGGAATAAAATCAATCTCCTGCTCAGGATCGAAATCAGGATCAACAGGTGCCTCAAAAGGCTGATCATCGGGGACAAACTCAATCTCATGATCAGGGTCAAAGTCGTGATGAAAGACATGATCAAACTCATCGTCAAACTCAAAATCATGATCATCACCTTGTGGAATATCGGGTGCAAAAGACATGGCTGTGTCAGAATCAGAATCAGTGGGATATCGCTGTAATCCCAAAGCATGTAAAGTACTGGAAGACACTTACTCGAATGAATCAGGACCTGAATGGTCAGAGGGAGCCTCGAAAACGGGAATCTCCTCAGGTGGAACAGCAACGACGTCACCAACTGGGACCTCGACAAGTGGAGCGACAACGGCATCATCGACTGGAGCCCCACCTTCCTGGGCATCCTTTGAAGGACCCTCAATCAAAAGATCGACGTCATCGTCAGACATAGCGTCAAGAGGCAGATCCTCAAGAGGAACTGCAGCAAGAGGAAGAGGAGCAGGGATATGAACTAGAGGTAGATCCTCGCCAGGAAGACCATCAGCTTGTGGTATGTCATCGCCAAAATCCGGTAAGGCGAAAGGCTGAAAATCGTCAGTATCATCTGAAAGCATCTCTGGATCTGTGGTCATCTCGTCATCTGAAACTATAGCCATAGGGTCTAGGGTATCTGATACTCTGCTATCAGAAGAGGACATGGTGTCTGTAAGAAAACAATCATAAGTATGCACATATATTAACAATCGTCAAATAAGCATGTAAGTAATAACAATGTAAGCATGTATGCAATCCTAGTTTTCCCAAGACTATCCCACCCAGCCTCTCAGACTGAACTACTTAGTCTCTCAGACTAGACCTCCCAGTTTCCCAAACTGAACTACCCAGCCTCTCAGGCTAAACCTCCTAGTTTCCCAAACTGAACTACCCAGCCTCTCAGGCTAGACCTCCCAGTTTCCCAAACTGAACTACCCAGCCTCTCAGGCTAGACCTCCCAGTCTCTCAGACTGCCCTAACTAGTCTCTCAAACTACCTAATCTCTCAGACTGAACTACCCAGTTAGCCCCTCAGACCAACTCCCCAGTCTCTCAGACTGAAAAATAAACGAATTCGTTGAAATGTATTTTGTGTCTTTTATTTGTAAAAAAAAATGTTTGTTTCCTGGATCTGGACTTTTTGGGCATGCAATGAAAACATTTTCATGAGAGCCCGATTGATCATAGTCTAGACTCGAGAAAGAATCTTAGTTCGCTACGATCGAAGCTCTGATACCAAGCTGTCACACCTTGACTTTTGCGGAAGCGTGGTTATTGGTGTGACATCTTAATACCATAGCATTCAATTATAACAATGCTATATGATAAAAACCAAAAGATATTCATCCATTAATTTAGTTTAGAAAATACCACAACATACTTGTTTGAAAAGTTGACACCAAACTTAAGTTACAAACTACAACATGTTCAAATGAGTTCATCACACGACAAAAGATCGTAAATAAAACTGGGTTTAGAAACATGTATCCCATCCAGGAATAGGACACATCTTCAAAACTCTACTATCCCGGATGACATCTTTTATTTAAACGCAGCTTGAAACACATGTATACACCTGCCAGATCCACTAGTTCCCTGAAATACATGTAGTTAAAAATATCAACAAAAGTTGAGCGAGTTCATGTGTGAGTGTATGAATAAACCTTTAAAGTATGTCTTGTATGTATGTATGTCCCTGGTATGTAGTAATAAGGAAAAAAAGATCACCAATGGTTTGCAAGGCCATTGATATGTGTGAAATGGTGCAGGAAAACTCAAACCTAGCAAATTTGTACCGGGCCTTCAGTTGGAAGACATAGTCACCACTATGGGCCACCCTGGTCCCCATGGGTGTGGGCTCGCTACACCCAAATAGATCTATCACTCAGATCCCTCGGTCCTACGATGAGGACTAATGGCCTTAAGTGTTATACCCACCCTTCACATGATCTAGTAATAACCCTCCTTAGCTAACCATACCATGTATAAAACGTTTGTAATAACCGTAACATGTATCTCACCCCCGAAGTATAAAACTGAAATTAGTTAAAAGAAAAGGGGGACATGAACTCACAGTAATGCGTCTTCAGTACTGGCACTCAAAACGCCTCAGCAAACACAACTACCTACTGTGTACTAACGTCTATTAGAAGAGCGGGTCGTGCCTTTGCTTAGTATTAATGTTTTTGAGTTACGTTTCTTATATTATTCCGAGTTATACTTACTTGTCAAAATAATATTTCAACTTAAATTATATTTGATTTTGGAATAATTGTTTAAGAAATATTTCTGTATTAATACTTCTCAAGTATTTAACTTCGTATTTCCTTCCCAAGGATGGGGTATTTTATACATGTATTTTTGTATTATTGTATTTGTAGTTTCGTATTAATATTTTCTCAAGTCCCACTTTAGAAAATATATTTAAACTCATTTGTCCCAAAAATCATATATCTTCTAAATATACTAAGAAAATATATTTTAACTTCCCCAAAAATAATAATAAGTAACGGTACTGTTTTGGATAGTAAATTTCAAGGTATTTTGTTAAGTTATATTACTTTACCCTAAAATAATATAACCATTTCATCAAGTATACAATTAATCACACAAGTGTCTTAATATGTATATATATTCTAAATATATATGTCACACCCCCAAAATCCACAAGCGGAGTATCACCGCAGGAGGCGTGACATGACCAGGATCAGGCCACCAATCATATTGAACAACGTATTAAAGTAAATATAAAATCAACCACAATATAATTGGTGTCCAAAAGAAATTAACTAAGTTCAGGTTATCAGCGGAAGCCTAAAGTTTAAAACCCAAAACATAAGTTTAAAAGTTCAGTTGTTTAACATGGAACTCAACAGTCCATGTCCCACAACGACCTCTCCATCTCGTGCAAGCTCCAAGTAAACACCTAATGACCTGTAAGGCATATAGTAACAAATCAACAACAAAGTTGAGCGAGTTCACAGTTGGTGTTCATTTAAAAGTTGTTCCAAAAACCATAAGTTCTTTCGAAAACCATGAGTTAACCAGTTCCTTGTTTCCCAAACCATAACCAGTGGGGGCTACCCCATGTTAACCACTAGACCCGTTACCATATCGACTACTGACTGAAGACATGTTTATGTGCCCTGCGTCAATGTCTATCATCATTAACTAAGTGCCCAGATCTATTAGTCCACTCCCGTCCTCTGCGGCACAGTGTGAGGCTTGTCAAACCTAATAGCGCTATTTAACTAATGACCCGTTTGCCAATGGCCCGGCGATTAAGTCGATATAAAAATGAGGGACTTCATGATAGAGTTTTGTCAAGTAAGTTTAATGTTGCCATCCTTCCTATGGAGGATGGAGGTGCGTAATCTACCCAAGGAGAATACATAGGCTTAATGTTGTCATCCTTCCCATGGAGGATGGAAGTACATATTCTACCCAAGGAGAATATGCAGGTTTCATTTTAGTTCCTTAACCCATTCCCAAACCACCGGGAATCCCATGCCTTGTAGAAAGTGTGAACTCACCTTAGGTTAGCTCGGCAGATACACGAAAAGGTCACTTGAGCTATATGTGGTCAACCACGTCCTAACATGGTTACCATACAAGTCAGGTCTAGGTTCAAGTAGTGCACATAGATTTACACATAAGCTAACAGATTACGAACACGTAATGATCATGGCAAACACTTTCAACACGTTAACAGTCAAGTACACATCATATCCAAACTTGTGCGACTCAGATGATTGGGCTCGCACAAGTTCAATGGCCCAACAGTCTTGTGTGATTCAATAATTGAGGCCCATTTAACCTTTGGCCCAACCTATTGTGCGTCTAGCACAATCTTGTGTGACTCATAATGGGTTGTGCGATAGAAACAAACCCGGCCCAATAACATAAGTAACCCAACATTCACACGGCCCAAACAAATAAATAGAAAATCAACTTGTGCGGTCCAACTACACTTGTGCGATCCGAACTAACTTGTACGATTACAAATGACTTGTGCGACTGGAATTTATTTGTGCGACTGAGTTTTGGGCTTTAAGGCCCAACCACATAATAAGGTTCAAACAGTTGTGTGTGGCCCAAGACTTGTGCGATCGACACTGCCTTGTGCAATCATGCAATTTTCTAAGTTGTACACTGTGCTTAAACAATTGTACCCTAACACATCTTGTGCGACCAGCTGTCACACCCCGACCACGTAGAACATACAAAACGTGGCGGAAACGTCGGGGAGTTTTGTAACAGAATTAATTGTTTCAAATCCATGGCAATTGAAGTTTCGTTTTATTAATCAAACATGAAAGTTTACATTGTTTTAAACAGAAACAAAGAGTATATAACAAAAATTAACTAGTTCTTGTTTCGTTTTAAGTCACTAAGGCACAGGTCCGCCTAAGTATGTCTTGATAAGTCCTATGCATCATCTCCTAAAAACACATGTGAAAATAGGTACGTCAGCATAAAAATGACTGTGAGATACATAGGTTTTGACAAAACAGAATTCATGACTTATGTTTGAGAAAGTGTTTAGTCATGAACCTTGTAATTTGCTTTGTCTTGTAAATCATTTGAAAAAAAACGATAAGATCAGATGATATGTATAAATAAATGTAAGGTTAAATGAATAACCATGTAAGATGAGTTTGTATAAGATAAGTTGTTTGTAAGACAATGTCTTGTGAAAAGTATGTTATTTGTATAAAATGTTATATGTCTCAAATTGAAATGATTCAAGTAACGCTACGATATGTAATACCATACAACCACTTATATATAGGAAGTACCAGCGGCGTATCCACCATGCTTGTATCATATTACACCCGCCTCGTTACTTAATCACTTACTCAAACCAAACTACCAAAGTAAATTGTTCATGTGTAATGTAAATCATGTAATGTGTATCCAAAATGTAAGCATGTGATGAATAACAAATGTACTAAGTATGCAACAAAAGACATACATAGCATAAAGTGTAATGTATAACCATGTACTAAGTACGCACACAATGGGCATACATAGCATAAAATGTAATGTAAAACAATGTACTAAGTACGCACACAATGGGCATACATAGCATGTAATGTAAGGCAATGTACTAAGTACGCACACAATGGGCATACATAGCATAAAATGTAATGAAATCATGTACTATAAATGTACTAATGAACGTAGCAGGTATATGATGTGAAAGCATGAAAGTAACAAGTAGGCACATGTGTTTCACCCCAAAATGTTTGGAAAACAGTAAAAGAGGGGTCTATGTACTCACTTGAGATTGCTCAGAAGTCCTAAGATAACCACCAAGCAATGCTAGAGATCACGGAATCAAACGGCACGAAGGGTCCCCGAATGCTAATCGTGATTCAAGTAGCTCAAGTATGAAACAAAGGTTTCAACTTAGAGCTCCTCAAATCAGATTCTAGTGGGTTTAGAAGCAAATGGGGGTGGGGTATTTATAGGATTTCCCGAACCGTTAGGATCGTTTCTTGGAAAATGTGATCGAATCTCGTGCGTACATTTGTTGGAAAGTTGTGGTGACTAAAAATGACCCTTAATGAGCTGAAAGGTCAAGTGTGGGCTTGTGGTTGTGAATTAAACAGTTGTGATCAGCTGACTAATCGATCTTATCTGTTCTGGGACCCTGACGCGGGCCGCGTAAAGATGTACACAAACCTTACGCGGGCCGCATGGCCATGTCTGATCAGAACCAAGTTTGTTAAATGACAGTTTCAGTCCCTGCACGTGTTTAAGGCCATTTCCGACACTTCTAAGGCCCGTAAAGCCAAATTTAAGGCCCTAAAATGATGCCTAAACATTGTGGACATGAAAAATGCTCAAAAATATGTCGGATGTTGGTTTGTTTTGTCGAACGAACGCGATGTTCGCTTAATTACGACGGAATGCGCACGAACGCGAAAAACGATCCAAATGACGCAACGAATGGATTTTTCTCATGCCAAACACTAAAATAAAATATTTTAGTGCTTACATAAATTTTTGGATGTCCAGATGTATTCAGAACGTAAGATATGCGCGAAAATGCAAACTTGTGCACTTTTCGACGCTTTTAGTCCCTGAAAGACCCAAAAGTTTATTTTAGCATACCGAACCCCTCAAAGCCTATATCTAAGCTATGTAAAGGATTTTTATGGTATGTTTAACTTATGGTCATGTTCCGGAATGTTTGTTACAGTTCAAATTGGCATACTTTCGCAGTTTGTCAAGTTTAGTCCCTGTAAGCGAATTAACTTGTTTTTGCCATACCAAACCTTCCAAAACTTATTTCTAAGTTATGTAGAGGTTATTTAGGGTATGTTAAGCCTATGTCACTATTCCGGAGTGTTTGTTGCATTAAACTGGTTATATTTACGCATTAGTGCGCGTATAACCTTCCAGAAAGCGATTTAGAGCTTGAAAGCGAACAAGAGTTGATATGTGCAAAAGATTCACATATTTATACAAGTCCAAAGTATGAAATACAATATTTCATTGGTTTGGTATTTGTTTGATGGTCGCAGTGACACAGGTGTCACACCAGCCTTGTGCGACTGGCTTGGGCGATCGGTTTTAACATTCCTTAATTCTTGCAATTTAGTTACAATCATTCAAATAGTTTCCAATTTCCATTCGATCAATCAATGCTAACAGTTCCCATCTATACAATATTCGATCAAACCAACAAATTTACCAATTAATTAGTATGAACCCTAATTAATCATATAACAACTCATCATCACATCGAATCAAATAGCATAATTAACATCATGATCCTTAATCCATCATCCAACAACTCAACTCAAATCAAATCTTATATTCCATCCGACTCCAAACACATATGGCCGATTACATTCATTCGGTTCTAGATTATTATTATCATCACTTGATTATCAAACCCTATATTGAACTAACATATTACACATGTGAGCCGATTTACATGAACACAAAGCCTCAACAGTTTATGTCATGATCAATCATATATCATTCTTAAATCATTATGTGGACACATATAAATCACAACATCATCTAACAAAACAATAACCATGAAACACTAACCGGTTAGAAGACAGAACAAGGATGATCCGAATCAAGAAAGCTTCGAGAAGGGGGATTGTGGCCGTCGGCTTTGAGAGAGAGGGTGAGAGATTTAGGGTTTGCTAAACTTTGTGTGTTTTGGTGAAGTGTAGGATTTATACTAACACCCTAGGTGTTATTTGAACTAAGAGAGTGGGCCGAACCCTTCATGGGCTGCCCTTGGGTTTCGAGTACAAAGAGTGTGGCCCGAATGGAATTGTGCGATTACATTACATACATACATTACACAAAATCACATAACATGAAACATTTATTCATTAAAACCAACATATCAATTAGTCACATAGAGTTCATACACGTTACATTAAACACAAAGATAGGTCCTGAAATACGAGTTGTCACATCATCCCCAAGTTGAAAGAAATTTCATCCCAAAATTTAGCACGTAGTTACTGAGGAAGCTGGTTAGGTTGCGTGGTTTCTTGGTTTTCCTAGGGTGTCACATCCTTCCCCCGTTGATTTGGAATTTCGTCCCAAAATTCCGCAGTAGCTTCATCCTCAGTAGTGGATTCACTTTTCTCGAACAACTGGGGATACTTATCTTTCATTTGGTCTTCTCGTTCCCAGGTGAACTCTGGGCCACGACGGGAGTTCCAACGAACTCGAACAATTGGTATCCTGGTACGCTTGAGAACCTTAACGTCTCGGTCAGTAATCTCTACCGGTTCCTCGATGAATCACAGCTGATCGTCGATAGTGAGTTCCTTGAGAGGAACTATGAGGGTCTCATCTGACAGACACTTCTTGAGATTTGACACATGGAATACATTGTGAACTCCACTGAGTTCTTCAGGTAGATTTAATCTATAAGCCACCTTGCCAATTCTCTCAGTGATTTCGAATGGTCTAACATAACGTGGATTTAGCTTGCCCCGTTTACCAAAACGTATCCCACCTTTCCACGGTGAAACTTTAAGTAGCACTCGATCCCCAACCCGGAACTCGAGTGGTTTTCTGCGTTTATCAGCATAGCTTTTCTGATGGTCACAGGCTGCCGCCATTCGTTTTCGTACTTGGGCAATCTTTTCTGTCATGTCGACGACAAGTTTTGGGCCAGTGATTTGGCTGTCCAAAATGACTCGCAGATGACGCTCGTGTTCCTCCTGACTCTTGGAATAAATCAGGATGTCGTTGATGAACACAATAACGAACTTATACAAGTAGGTTTTGCACACTCGGTTCATAAGATCCATGAAGACCGCATGTGCGTTTCTTAGCCCAAATGGCATGACCAGAAACTCGTAGTGTCTATAACGAGTTCTGAATGTTGTTTTGGAGATGTCCTCGTCTCGGACTCCCAGCTGATGATAGCCCGATCTCCTGTCAATCTTAGAGTAAAAGCTTGACCCTTGCAACTGGTTGAATAAGTCATCGATACACGGAAGAGGATAACGATTCTTCACGGTCACCTTGTTGAGTTCGCGATAGTCAATGCACATTCGAAAGGTACCGTCTTTCTTCTTCACAAACAAGATTGGAGCTCCCCAGGGCGAAGAGCTAGGACGAATGAAACCCTTGTCCAAGAGCTCTTGTAGTTGCGTAGATAGTTCTTCCAATTCTGATGGGGCTAAGCGATAAGGTACACGAGCTATAGGCGCTGCTCTAGGAGCTAGCTCGATTTGAAACACGACCTGACGATGAGGCGGAAGACCAGGTAATTCCTCAGGAAATACCTCAGGAAAGTCGCGTATAATCGGAATATCTTCCATCTTCTTTTCCTTCGTTGAAGTGTCAGTAACGAGGGCTAGAATAGTAGTGTGGCCCTTTCGCAAACACTTCTGGGCCTTAAGGAAAGAGATGATGCCTACAACAGCACCACTCTTGTCACCACGAATAACGAGAGGTTCTCTACCAGGATGAGGAATGCGGACGATTTTCTCCTTACAAAGGATCTCTTCTTGATGTTGGGATAACCAATCCATCCAAATGACGATGTCGAAGCTACCAAGAATGATGGGGATGAGGTCGATAGAGAAGGTCTGACCAGCAAGAACAAGATTACAACCCTTAACTATGTGTGTGCCTTCAAGACTTTTCCCGTTTGCTAGCTCTACAACATGCTTGGTGTCTAAGGGAATTGGGGTACGCGTAAGCATCCGACTAACTGTCGCAACCCCCCGATCCCTTGTTCCTGGGAACGGGCGGCCGCGAGTCAGTTTCGGTGGTATCGTGGTATTAGTCTAATTTGGTAGCGGAATTTTTTTTTCATCAGGACCGTAGTTAGGAAATGTTTATCAGAGTAAAATCACCATAATTTATAATATTAAACAAATGGGATAAAACCCAAGTTCATAGTATACACTTTTTCATAGGAATAAATCCTATTTTATTTAATAAAACATCTATTTTATTTTAGGTAACTTTATTGCCACATTTCCAAGCCTTCAGTGCTGTCCAGCTTGCTTCTATTTGGCTTTCACATTTTGTTACCTGAAACGCGTTTTAAAAACATTTGTCAGTGGGAAATACTGGTGAGTGAAGCCCAATTTAATCAAGTTTAAATAAAAAGTCACAGTGTACAGTATTGAGGGCACATCCGCAATTACATTTGTTTCCAAGATATAACAATTAACATCAGTGGTACTGTCATACTCAACTTGTGGAAATGTTACTCCTTGACCAGGTGGTAACAAATTATGTATACAAAACCCCAATATAACCACTATAATTGTATTCTTACAAATAATCAATACGGTTATTCGCATGGAAAGATATTTAAGGTTTTGTAAAACAGTTCACAAAAAGGTTTACAAAAAGTGGATCAACTCACATTGTTGTTTTAGGGTTTTCAGTAAGGATTTCCTGGGAATAATCTATAAATTACACAAAAGCATATGTGTTAGTATAATAACCCAATTTAACATTAGCAATACCCTCCCCGAGACGGCATTCCAACGACTACGTCGGGCAGAACCACGACAGCCGTTACGGAACCCAAGATCAATCGGGCAGAGTTTCTAATACGTCTCCAGGGGTTATAATACTTACAACTGAGTAGAACTTCGCTATTAGGGGGATATAATACCCGACTATAATAAGCCTACTACAAAATTTTGAGATTGAGAATGAAATTGTGAGTGACGGAAAACGAAAACCCGTTGCTTTCTTATATAGTGCTGATATTGGACTCTTACACGGCCCGCGTGAAAGACAAGGGTCGCTTACGCGGCCCGCGTCAACCCTGGTCAACAGGGTAGCTTGTCCCGGTCATCTACTAGGCTTGACACGATGACGACACATGTCAGCTCAGGGTGTCTCTGCGTTGTTGTTCTATCGTGGCCCGCGTACACTTAAACGGGGTCTTACGCGGCCCGCTTTAACTAAAGGAATCAAAGGAATCCGGTATCCATCTTGATACTGCCCGCGTAAATAGTTGGGGTGGGTCTATGCGGCCCGCCACAACTTAAATAAACTTGTTTTTAATTTATTTTTAATACTATATTGTATTTCGAGCTCGGTTTTCACATACGGGTATATTTTAGGACATATTTGTTGTTTTTAAAATATATTAGAGTATTGGGAAAAATAATCAAGGGTGTCGGTTAATTAGGATTGTTACATCCTCCTCACCATACTTTAGAGCTCGTCCTCGAGATCTACTGGAACAAGTGTGGATATTTCTTTTTCATTTCAGATTCAAGGTCCCATGTATACTCAGGTCCACTTTTGGAGTCCCACTTCACTTTGACCAGAACTAATCTCTTATGCTTGAGGTTTTTGACTTTTCTTTCTTCGATTTGTAGGGGCCTTTCTACAAATTTAAGTTGTTCATTTACCTCTATATCCTTGAGAGATACTACTAGTGATTCATCTGCTAAACACTTTTTAAGATTACATACATGAAATACATCATGTATTCCTACCATTTCCTCTGGCAGTTGTAGCTGATAGGCTACAGGTCCTATTTTTCTAATAATCTTAAAAGGTCCAATATACCTGGGACTTAGCTTTCCTCGTTTGACGAATCTTACTACTTCTTTCCAAGGAGAGACTCTTAACAATACTTTATCTCCTACTTGAAATTCCAATGGCTTGCGTCGATTATCGGCATAGCTCTTTTGTCGATCACGTGCGGCTTTCAGTCGTTCCTTGACTTGAATGATTTTGTCGGTTGTTTCTTGTACTATTTCAGGTCCAGATAATTGCTTTTCCCCAATTTCTGCCCAACAGACTGGGGTTCGGCACTTTCGTCCGTAAAGTGCTTCGAATGGCGCAGCATTGATACTTGTGTGATAACTATTATTATAAGAAAGTTCTATTAAAGGTAAGTGTTCGTACCAATTACCTCCGAAATCAATTACACAAGCTCTAAGCATGTCTTCCATCGTCTGGATGGTCCTTTCGCTTTGTCCGTCCATTTGAGGATGATAAGTTGTACTCAGTTTTAATTTAGTTCCCATTGCCTTTTGGAAACTTGACCAAAAATGAGAGGTAAATCGGCTATCCCTATCAGAAACAATTGATAAAGGAATTCCATGTAAAGAAACAATTTCATTTACATACAATTTAGCTAATTGTTCCATACTAAAAGTTTCCTTCATTGGTAGGAAATGAGCTGACTTGGTTAGCCTATCTACAATCACCCAGATTGTATCATTACCTTTCTCGGTTTTGGGTAATTTAGTAACAAAATCCATTGTTATTAATTCCCACTTCCACACTGGCATTTCTAATTGCTGTAACAAACCTGAGGGTTTCTGATGTTCAGCTTTAACTTGTGAGCAATTTAAACATTTAGAAACATAAGCTGCTATGTCCTTTTTCATTCCTATCCACCAAAAATTCTTCCTTAAATCTTGGTAGATTTTATCATTACCTGGATGCATCGTATACTTAGATTTATGTGCTTCTTCTAATATATGATGGCGTAGGTTTCCTAATTTAGGTATCCACATTCTCTTTTTATGGAATTTCCAAATTCCATCTGTTCCTTGTTCTAATTCTTTTAGCATACCTTTTAATTTTTCAGTATCATCCTTGATTACTGATTCTTGTGCTTCTCTTATCTGATTATTTAAATCTACTTGTAAATTTAACTTAAGAGAACGTACCCTTTTTGGCTTTTGATGATACTTTCGGCTTAAAGCATCTGCCACTACATTTGCTTTTCCTTCATGATACTGGATATCACAATCATAATCACTAAGCAATTCCATCCAACGTCTTTGTCTCATATTCAATTCTTTTTGCCCAAAAACATACCTTAAACTTTTGTGATCAGTAAATATGGTAAACTTACTACCATAAAGGTAATGTCTCCAAATATTAAGGGCAAATATTATAGCTCCTAGTTCTAAATCATGGGTAGAATAATTCTCTTCATGACTCTTAAGTTGTCTGGATGCATAAGCTATAACTTTTTGACGTTGCATTAATACACATCCATAACCTAACTTAGATGCATCACAATAGACTACAAAGTCTTCAGTTCCTTTTGGTAATGCTAGTATGGGTGTATTAGTTAATCTTTTCTTAAGAATTCTAAATGCTTCTTCTTGTTTTGGTCCCCATTCAAACTTAATGGATTTACAGGTTAACTAAGTCAAAGGAATGGCTATTCTAGTGAAATCTTTAATAAATCTTCTATAATAACCGGCTAATCCTAAGAAACTTCTAACTTCGGTTGGCGACTCAGGGGTTTTCCATTTGGTAATCGCTTCGATTTTTGTTGGGTCTACATGAATTCCTTCATGATTGACTAAGTGTCCGAGAAATTGTACTTGTTCTAACCAAAATTCACACTTTGGAAACTTAGCATAAAGTTTTTCCTTTCGTAGTAAACTTAACAGTGCTTGCAAATGTCTTGCATGATCTTCTTTACTCTTAGAGTAAATTAGAATATCATCTATAAATACAATTATGAATTTATCCAAATATGGCTTACATATTCGGTTCATCGTGTCCATAAATGCAGCTGGGGCATTGGTTAAACCAAATGGCATGACAGTAAATTCATAATGAGACCTTGTTCTGAATGCGGTTTTAGGAATATCCTCTTCCTGTACCTTTAATTGATGATATCCCGACCTTAAATCGATTTTTGAGAAAAATCGAGCTCCTTGCAGTTGATCAAACAGATCATCGATTCTCGGTAATGGGTACCGATTCTTAATCGTAACTTTGTTTAATTCACGGTAGTCAATGCACATACGTATTGATCCGTCCTTCTTTTTAACAAATAAGATTGGCGCTCCCCATGGCGATGAGTTTGGTTGTATGAATCCTTTTTCTAGCAATTCATCTAATTGTTTCTTCAGTTCCTGCATTTCAGCGGGTGCCAAACGGTAAGGTGCTTTGGCAATTGGTGCTGTTCCTGGTAGCAGGTGAATTCTGAATTCAACCTCTCTGTCTGGAGGTAGTCCTGGTAATTCTTCTGGAAAGACATCTGAAAACTGAGACACTACTGGAATGTCTTTTAGTTCTTTTCCTTTAGTGTTAGTGATTATAGAAATCAAATACACTATAGAACCTTTTCTTATAGAACTTGCAGTTTTCATCACAGAGATGAATTTTGTGGATCTAGATGGCTTATTTCCTTTAATTTTGATCGTTTTACCTTTAGATGTATTTACTTGAATTGACTTTTGATCACATAAAATACTGGCTTTATTGGCTATTAACCAATCCATTCCTAAAACAACATCAAATCCTGCCAGATTCATTGGATAAAGGTTTGCCCTAAATGTTTGGTTTAAAATTTCTATTCTTGCTCCCTGCAAGATTTCAGAAATCCTAATAGTTTCTCCATTAGCTGTCTCTACTAGACATTCTTGTGGTAGTTTAGTTAATGGCTGATTTAGAATTTTGGAAAACGAAGTATTAATAAAACTTTGGTTTGCACCAGAGTCAAATAATACTTTAGCAAATACATCATTAACTAAAAACGTACCAGCTATAATGTCTGGGATCATCTTGGCTTCTTCTGCAGTTAGAATAAATGCTCTAGCATTTTTAGTGTTCTTGTTGTTCACAACTAGAGCCAGTTTTGGACAGTTTGGCTTGATATGACCTTTTTCTCCACAGTTGAAGCACAATCCATTAGTGGATTTCTTCCTGCAGGTCTCTTCCTTATGTCCTGGTGCTTTGCAGAAATTGCAGTAAATGGAGCATTTTCCAGAATGCTTCTTTTGGCAGATCCTGTAGTACGGTTCAGAGGTAGAACCTACGTTTCTACGGTTGAAATTCCCAGAACGGAATTCTTGGGTAAGCCTTTGAGTCATGTTTCTCCTCTGATCTTCTTCTCTTGTATGAACTAGTTCATCAGTCAAGGTATTGGCTAGTTTTATGGCTTCTTCTATGGTTTAGGGTCTAGCTGCCTTGACTACATGTCTAATTTCTCCAATTAATCCCCAGATGTAACGGGAGATTAATACCGGTTCGGGTGATGCAAGGGTTGGCACTATCCTAGCATATTCAAAGAATGTAGTAGTGTATCCCTTACTATCCACTCCATTCATCCTAAGATTTAGGAATTTGTTTGCTATTTGCTCTTTTTCATTAGGAGGGCAGAATTTCCTTTCCACTGTATTCCTAAATTCTTCCCATTCCATATTATAAACCTTATCACTTCCTCTAGACTAGAGGATAGTATTCCACCATTCTAAGGCTGAATTCTTGAATAGATTGGAAGCAAACATTATTTTGTCCTCTTCCGCACATTTACTTATTTTTAGAACAGCCCCAGTCTTTTCTATCCAGCGTAGAGCTGCAATAGGTTCTTCATTGCCCGAGAATTCTATTGGTTTACAAGACCAGAATTCCTTGTAAGAACAATCGTTAGGCACAGTTCTTCTTATTTTGGGGATGGGCATCTGAAGTACAGGGCCATTGTTCACACTGTGTTCTAGTTCACTTGGTCGCTTACTGCTATGTTTTCTTTTATTATTCGCTTCTTGAACCATTTGAATAATAAATTGCATTGCATCTATAATTCCTTGTGCCACAATGTGTTGAACGACACTATTATCCATTTGGTTTCCATGGTTATTGTCGCTTGGATTTTCATTAACCACGTTAATGTTACTCGGGTTATCGTTATTCAGATTATCTTGATGTCCTTCGTCAGCCATCTGAATTTTAAACATTATCCCGTATTAATATTACAAAATAATGTTTAACATAGTTAATCACATGACACGCAATTTAACCAAAAGCGTCGATCATTGCGACTTACTATATTTATATACTATGCGTCTATTACACACTAGTATTGAAATAAAAATTACAATACCAACTGAAAGAAAATTACACTAATAATAGTAGGCATCCGTACACACATATTTTATTTTTATGGTATTATTATATTATTATTACTACTACCGTTTCTTTCCTTCACATTCCCTGATATGGATTCATCCAGAAATCCATATTGTGTTCGTCATACTTCCAGACGAGACGCTCTCCTACCTGTCGCATTCTCTCACTGCTTTCTAAAATTTCCTCACCGAAAGTCCTAAGTTCTTGGACGTTTTCTGCACTCATTGGGGGTGCAGGTTCTAGGACTGGGTTTGGAATCTGGGGTGCGGGTTCCTGATATGGAGGTGTATGAGTTCGGAGATAGTAAGGATCTTCTAGAATCTCCCTAATGTATTCATCGTGGTAATAAGGGTCTAAAGGATCCATACCTGGGTAGTCTCCTAGGGTTGGCATAGGCATGTCTTCGTGCATTTGGTAACGTGGCAAATAATCCCTATTATTGTCCCATCAAGGGTCATAATTTGGGTCTAGGGGGTTTGGTGCTGCTACCCTTAGTATTTCCTCCGGGTTGAAGTCATGCATCTCTACTTGGTTTTCAGGGATTTCTAGCTCCATGGGTTGGTCAGGTAATTGTGGTTGGGGTGCTATTATTTGTTCTAGGTTAGGGTCAGCTGCAGTGGTTGCTAATATGTGGATGTTGGCTATACCCCTATTGATCATATCTTGGGCATAGGCATCTGTCTCTCTTTTGGCTGCTGCTAATACCCTCTGTTCCTGTAACTTTTTCATACGTTTTCTATGCTCATGCGCCCCTCGACTGAACCATCCCCTTTTCTTTTAAGGAAATGGTTCCTCGGATTGAGCCTTAAACACAAAGATTCCTTCTTCCGTGTCAGCAGAGTACCCAGAGAGGGCAGGCTGAGAAGAGGAGGTGCCTTCGCTTCTAGGCGAACCAGACAATTGACGATACCCGTCAGATGGTCCTTGGTCGCTCATACTGTAAACTAACAGATAGTCAAATAACACATAACAATTAATTACAGTTATACACGTACTTCCATAATTTATTTCCTAACACTTTGCATTTTGATGTCAGTAGAACACCTCTGTGGCTGAATAAGTGGCTTAGCTCTGATACCACCTTCTGTCGCAACCCCCGATCCCTTGTTCCCGGGAACGGGCGGCCGCGAGTCAGTTTCGGTGGTATCATGGTATTAGTCTAATTTGGCAGCGGAATTTTTTTTCATCAGGACCGTAGTTAGGAAATGATTATCAGAGTAAAATCACCATAATTTATAATATTAAACAAATGGGATAAAACCCAAGTTCATAGTATACACTTTTTCATAGGAATAAATCCTATTTTATTTAATAAAACATCTATTTTATTTTAGGTAACTTTATTGCCACTTTTCCAAGCCTTCAGTGCTGTCCAGCTGGCTTCTATTTGGCTTTCACATTTTGTTACCTGAAACGCATTTTAAAAACATTTGTCAGTGGGAAATACTGGTGAGTGAATCCCAATTTAATCAAGTTTAAATAAAAAGTCACAGTATACAGTATTGAGGGCACATCCGCAATTACATTTGTTTCCAAGATATAACAATTAACATCAGTGGTACTGTCATACTCAACTTGTGGAAATGTTACTCCTTGACCAGGTGGTAACAAATTTTGTATACAAAACCCCCAACATACCCACTATAATTGTATTCTTACAAATACTCAATACGGTTATTCGCATGGAAAGATATTTAAGGTTTTGTAAAACAGTTCACAAAAAGGTTTACAAAAAGTGGATCAACTCACATTGCTGTTTTAGGGTTTTCAGTAAGGATTTCCTGGGAATAATCTATAAATTACACAAAAGAACATGTGTTAGTATAATAACCCAATTTAACATTAGCAATACCCTCCCCGAGACGGCATTCCAACGATTTCGTCGGGCTGAACCACGACAGCCGTTACGGAACCCTAGATCAATCGGGCAGAGTATCTAGTACGTCTCCAGGGGTTATAATACTTACAACTGAGTAGAACTTCGCTATTAGGGGGATATAATACCCGACTATAATAAGCCTACTATAAAATTTTGAGATTGAGAATGAAATTGTGAGCGACGAAAAACGAAAACCCGTTGCTTTCTTATATAGTGCTGATATTGGACTCTCACACGGCCCGCGTGAAAGACAAGGGTCGCTTACGCGGCCCGCGTCAACCCTGGTCAACAGGGTAGCTTGTCCCGGTCATCTACTAGGCTTGACACGATGACGACACGTGTCAACTCAGGGTGTCTCCGTGTTGTTGATCTATCGCGGCCCGCGTACACTTAAACGGGGTCTTACGCGGCCCGCTTTAACTAAAGGAATCAAAGGAATCCGGTATCCATCTTGATACTGCCCGCGTAAATAGTTGGGGTGGGTCTACGCGGCCCGCCTCAACTTAAATAAACTTGTTTTTAATTTATTTTTAATACTATATAGTATTTCGAGCTCGGTTTTCACATACGGGTATATTTTAGGACATATTGGGTGTTTTTAAAATATATTAGAGTATTGGGAAAAATAGTCAAGGGTGTTGGTTAATTAGGATTGTTACACTAACTTTTAAGGACACATAACTAGTATCGGCACCAGAATCGAATAAAACAGAAACAAAGAAATCATACAGTAGGAACTTACCCGTCATAATGTTGGGATCGTTCCTAGCATCACCCTAACCAATCACGAAAGCACGTCCCCTGGCACCATTGCCATCATTGTTACCCCCATTGTTGTTTCCATTTCCTTGGTTGTTGTTGTTGTTCTGATTCTGGTTCAGCTATGGACAGTTTCTCTTGAAGTGACCTTCAGCACCACACTGAAAACACCTTTTGTTAATACCCTGTTGTTGTTGTTGTTGCTGCTGGTGGTTCTGTGGAGCTTGTTGTTGCTGCTGACGATTCTGATTTGCAGGATATGGGCTCCTGCAATCCTTTGTTGTGTGACCAGGCTTGTTGCATCTATGACAGCGACCCTTGCTACACGGTCCACTGTGGTGCAAGTTGCAACGGTTACACTTAGGTTGATTTCCCTTGTACCCTCCTTGTTGACTAGGGCTCTTGTAGTCGTAAGTCCTTCGCTGCTGAGACTGAGACTGAACAGAAGCAGAACCCTTGCTTGAATTTCCATCCCACATGCGCTTGTTGTCGCTAGGAGCATCAGATGCAGTGGTAGCACTAATACGCTTTGGCAGCCTGTTCTGCTCAACTGCCTGATCACTAAGACGGTGGGATAGTCGTATGACCTACTGGATCATGAGGAGGTTAGCTGATGTCACCATACTCTGAATCTCTGCCACTAAACCCTTGATATATAGCTCAATATGTTTGTAGGGAGGATCCACCATAGTAGGACACAAGGCAGCTAGTTCATTTGATCTCTTAGTATACGCCTCGATTTCAGACCCCGTTATCTTTAGGTTGTAAAACTCCACTTCCAGCTTATGAATGTCATCGCAATGACAATACTCCTCCTTGATCAAATCCTTAAAGTCGTTCCATAGGGTGGCATTAGCAGCGGCCAACCCAACATTTGAACTTGTGCGTTCCACCAAGTGAGCGCAACACCTTCAAGAGTTCCCGTAGCAAACTTCACCCTACTAGCAACAGGGCATTCACACATCTCGAAAACAGATTCGAGCTTCTCGAACCAATGCAGAAGACCTACGGCTCCTTCTGTACCACTGAAGGTACTAGGTCGACAGTCCATAAAAGTCTTGAACATACACACGGGAGGTTGAGCATGCTGACCTATCGCGCGAGAAAGAAAAGACAAGATTAAGCACGAGAGTTGGTTCACGAGAGTAGGATCTAAACATCCTAGGATAGGTCAAAATGGCAGGTTATACCTCCTGCTGGAGCTGCTGCGAGTGCCTCAGCAACTCGTTCGTTGATTAGAGCCGTCAGCTGGGCTTGAGTCAAGTTTAGGCGTCCACTCATGATCTTCACATCGAAGGAAACACAAGTGAGAATAGTGTCGCAAAAGTGTGTAAGTATGGGATGACAGAAGGGAGCAAGCACACAGGGTTTCAAGCAATAATTGTTACGCTAACTAAGCATACCACGATCAATGCACTACTTAAACTATTAGGCAGGCAATACAAACACAAACCATGTTACCTATAGTGTTGAGTCTTGCACTTGGAGCGAAGTGTCGTTGTGGATCGTTGAGCACTGTACAGGTTATAGTCTGGTTTTGTCAAAAAGCTTTTCCCTTTTTTAAAACAAAGTTCACTATAACTAATGGCTTTGATACCAATCTGTCACACCCTCAAAATCCAAAAGCGTAGTATCACCGCAGGAGGCGTGACATGACCAGGATCAGGCCACCAATCATATTGAACAACGTATTAAAGAAAATATAAAATCAACCACAATATAATTGGTGTCCAAAACAAATTAACTAAGTTCAGGTTATCAGCGGAAGCATAAAGTTTAAAACCCAAAATATAAGTTTAAAAGTTCAATTGTTTAACATGGAACTCAACAGTCCATGTCCCACAATGACCTCTCCATCTCGTGCAAGCTCCAAGTAAACACCTAATGATCTGCACGGCATATAGTAACGAATCAACAACAAAGTTGAGTGAGTTCACAGTTGGTTTTCATTTTAAAGTTGTTCCAAAAACCATAAGTTCTTTCGAAAACCATGAGTTAACCAGTTCCTTGTTTCCCAAACCATAACCAGTGGGGGCTACCCCATGTTAACCACTAGACCCGTTAATATATCGACTACTGACTGAAGAGATGTTTATGTGCCCTGCGTCAATGTCTATCATCATTGACTAAGTGCCCAAATCCATTAGTCCACTCTCGTCCTTTGCGGCACGGTGTGAGGCTTGTCAAACCTAACAGCGCTATTTAACTAATTGTAGGTCCACCCGGAGGATTGAGTAACCTCTATTCCCTGTTTTCCGACAAACCCGAAAGTGCGGAATCCAAACGGGTAAGTTAAACCAAGTTCGAACACGTAAATGATAGACATGAGACTCAACGATTAACACTCCATTGTATTAATACTTGAAACGGTTACAATACAAGGTTTACAAAATATTCTCTGTAAACTCTCTCTGGTTCTCTCGTGTGTGTGTTCTGTGTTCTATGAGTTCTATCTGAATATATATAGTGAAACACATCGATGAAATCAGAAACTGGAAGAAATCTCAATATATTTGACGAAATCATAAGGATTTCGTCACATGCACATGTTGTTTTCGTCCCAACTGTTTTCTTCACATGTGGGATTGGGCTTGTGTCTTGGATTTCACCATAGGTGTTTGGCCCAGTGAAGGTTTCGGCCCATTCAAGAGGTAAGACCCAAATGGTTTGTTACGGCCCAACATGCATATGTTTAAATGATTGGCTCAAACATAATGCACATGCTATACGTGAATCTCCAACATTCAGATTTCATAGATTAGTCAAAGTTGTGAGATCATCATGACATCATCATGATGGTGTCATGGTGATGTGTCAACGGGAACCGGCTCGCGGCGCTTCGTGCTTCGCGTGTCGAACTCTGGGGCGCACGACAGAGGAATGTCATGACGTCGGGCATGAGCCGAACCTAACCGGGTCGAACCGAACCGAGTCGAACCGAACCGAGTCGCGTCCACTTAATATGTATCAACAAACTCCCCCTTGGATGCTACTCGTGAGGTTCGTCTTCCATGTCGGAGGATCTTCAAAGTCTTCACGTGTTGTAAGTAGAAAGTGTATCAACAAACTCCTGCTTGTATTTAGGAAGTGTATCAGTAAACTCCCCCTTTGATTATGCTTGTGAATCTTTTGATCTTCAATGTTTCAGATCCTTGTGGTATTGATGAGTGATCAGCGGCAACTCGATCATCTTTATCATTTGAGTGCCTTCACGTCGTGTCTTCATTCCGAAGCTTATCATCGAACATGTTCTTTTCGCATTCAGCATCTGCACATGCAAGAAATCTAAACGCACAATGAGAACAACTGCTTGGAATATAGTTAACATAAACAAACGACACACATGTGACCAATTCTTATTCAACTACCGTCCGACAGTTTAGTTTGAAAAGTTAACAGATTTTTCAATTTTGATTATTAACTTTCAAAACTCGCAAACTCTGACCGTTTATGAAGATTCGGACGTTTTGGTTTTCATTCAGATTTCAGGTAACGAAGACTTGAGTTCCAACATCGGTTATTCAAAACTAAAGTAGAAATAAAATCTTTTTGACTTTTAGAAAGTTTATATTAAAACACACCTAAAATCTTTTTGGCATTTTGAATATTTCAAACGTAAAGACTGAAAGCAGTAAATAAATATATACAGAGTTGCAGAAACTAAGAAAAGTAAATATATACAAACATTCTTTTTGCGAGTTTCGAGGGTAAGAGAATCATATCAGTGTACGGTCATGCCAAAACGCTCTTGTTGTTCTTTTTGTTAACATTTAGATAAACATCCTATAACGATTATCGGTATTGTTATCCACATAAGCTTAACTTATCATATGTAATCATGGCGAGGGGATACGTTAAGGTATGATTTATACTTACCGACCGGTGTTCATCCACATCACGACACATTCCCGTATCAAGGTATGCACGAGGATTCATCTTACGGGTGAGTATACCATTTATCATCTGTTTTGCCGTATATGAAAATGTGAGAAACTCACTTATTTTGATTGAAAACAAGCCCTATGTGATAGAATAACTTATTGATGAGGAACTTGATTTTCAGATGCATGAAGGGCACAAGAGCAAGTCCGTGAACAGGTCAGTACTTTCGTACAGCAAAGAGACGAACTTGACTCCCGCAAAGAATCTGTGATATATTATCACTTATTTTGTGGACATGTGATTGTTGATCACTTATTGAGGTCGTATGCAGTATGTACACGTATGTATGGTATCATGGAAGATCTAGACTTCGTCTCCGTTTTGTTTCGGTAAAAGAAACAACCATGATACCCAGATGATAAACAGCATAAAGACCACATATCTCAGAACCTCAGCAATCTCTCAAACGAAATTTCGGTACTAAGACCATATGCCAATGAGTGGTTCCCACCTGGTCTTCAGTCGATTTAAGTTTATATCACCCTGCACACTTTAAGATGATTGTGAGCCTATCGATACGTCTTATATAGAGCTGCTTAACGTTTTTCATTTTGCATTTCAGATTAAAAAGGTTTGGGCAGACCACTGATGTACTATCATTTTCTCTTTTGCTCGCCAGGAAACTCATTTTTGTTTTTCTATTGTTTTTGGGTTTTGAAATTTTTCGATGTTTTTGAATTTTCAAATTTTGGAATTACTCCCCCTAAAATCAACAAACTTACAATAATTTAAAAACACAAAGATATTTACAAAAATGATTTTCCGATGCGGATTACTCTTGTTTGACCTTAATGCCGTTTACCACTAATAAAAAGTCAAATCTTGATTTATCAAATGCTTTGGTAAAAAGGTCGGCACGTTGGTCATCAGTGTGCACCATGACAACATTGATGAGTTTCGATCAACATGTCTGGCCAAAGAGTGCTGTACGAGATGATAATAATTCATAAAGCAGCTTAAATATCGACAAGTATAGGAGAGATTAGAAATGTAAAACCGTATCTTGCAACTGCTTCGTGCATTGCAAGGAATCTGAGTGCTCTCCCAAGCTGGATATCCACCAGGTGTGGATTTCAAAGTCAATTTTGTAGCTACTGAGAAATCTCTTCATAGCAACAAGATCATAGAACTCTGGGTCCGGCTGGTCTTCCACATTGCACCAGCGAAGGTCTTTGTCTTTCTCTTTAAGAAGTAGTGTGCGGTTGTTCAATCCACACCAAGGCATCCGCACACCCGGTTGGTTTGTTCAACAAACACATTTTCTTCAATCACACCATAGAGAAAATTACCCTACACGTTCATCTTGTGGACTTTGAACTTCTTGTGGAAGAAAAATCCATGAATCTTAAAAAATCTTTAGACGTGCTGCAGTCCCGTACTTTTCATTGGAATCTTTCCTGTTGACCCGATCAAAAACCATAACAACCAAATTTTGGCACATATTTCATCTTGTCGAATTTTTCAACTTCATTCCTTTTTCCTCTCCATCAATGGCAACAATATTCTCCTAGATGTAACAATATTTCGGAGCCTTCTGTCGCCGATCTTGTGCATGGACGCTCCACTATCAACAATCCTAAGACTATCAATAGTTCCTCCTGGAACATCCTGCACACTCATTCAGAGATTAGTTGGAGAGGGGGACCCAGGCCTTCACAGACTTGGGTCGTCCGTCATCATCGAGAATTGTAACATCCATTTCTCGATGATTTGGAATTGATGTAGCTCCCCCTGAAACGGTTACTGGTTTTGGTTTCCAAATCTGTTTTTGTTTTTCATTTTTAACTTCTAACTTAACAGACTGTGTTTGGATAACCTATGGTTTTAAAACCTTTTCAAATTCTTGTCGTTGTTTCTTTTTCTGTTTCATTTCCCGTTGTTTAACAAGACGATGGTCCTGTTTTGGTGAAACAGATCTTTTATGGTAACTGTTACCATGGGGGGCATCAACCTTTGCCTTTCCTTTCGTGAGATATGGACAATTTCTGACAATGTGCCCATACTCACCACATTCAAAGCATGATCTCCACTCAACAAACCTCGGAGTATCATAACTGTAGGAGCTTGATGATGAACTTCGTGATCTTGAGGTACTTGGTCCTACATCACAACCGTTTGTGTGTTGTGTGTAGTTGTTTTGACTGTTTCTTCTCAAAATTTTAACTTGTTTAACAAAATCTAGATTAGATTTGTTTTCAAATGTGTCAATTTTATCCGTTCCCTTTGATTTCACAAAGTTTATCTTCTTGTCCTTTTTCTGAGTCTGTTTCTTTTGACCTTGAGTCGGTGATTTACCCTTTGGTTTGGTGCGATTTTGCTGAACTTTCTCAGTTGGTAATTTTTTATTGCCATTTTGTTTGCGAATTTCAGCTCTTGGAATCGGAGGACATTGTGTTACCACAACGTGTGATCCTGTCTTTCCCAAGAACTTACTTGTTGAATCTTCAAAAATTTTACTAATTAAGGATTGATTAACATTCTTAATAGGAAAATCTTTGTCAGAGTAGATTTTATCATCACCAACAAGAGTGTACAGCAAATTCACACTCTCAGACTCTTGTGAGGAAGTAGACGTGGACTCGGTCAGAACAGTCGTAGCAGGTTTTGCGGGAGGATCACATAGAATATGATTCTCGAGAGGTATGTCCTCTTCTTTGATTATCGCATATGACTGTGCTGAGTCAGTATCATTAGATTCATCATCTGAAGAATCAGTATCCTCAACAATGATTGGAGGATCCTGATTTTGTTCAGCAGATACAAATGTATCTGCTGACACATCCGAATCTGATGATACTTCCTGTTTGTATCCAAGTCCCGTTGCAAATTCCTCAATGTCTAAAGGAACAGATTCTTCATAATGAGTTCTATACTCCTCATCAGGCAGTGCATCATAATTTTGTCTAACAGGTGGTGGACATTTCTTATATCCAATGCACATGACATCCTTTTTCTCTTTTTGTGTGCCAATGATGTGATCCAGCACATATCTAGAGTTAGAATAACTGTCTAGTTTAAGCCAGATCACCTCACTTTCACACTTTGTGCAGGCTAATTCTTTTTGCATGCTTTCAAGACGATTGATATAAAGGTTTATGTCAGTTTGTTTTCTTGAAACCATTTTTGTCAGTTCGGTTTTATCTTTTCTTAAAGTTTCAACCATCGTTTTAAATTCCTTTTCATGGTTTTCATAAAACATGTTAGCCTCTTTGCATTTTGAAAGATCCACTATCAACTTTTGATTGTGCATATTTGCCACTTCAAATTTGTTTTGCAAAGCCTCATGTTTGCTTTGCAAATCACAACACTTAGCATCAAAAGAAACATGTTTGTTTTGCAAGTCAAACAATTCAGCATTTAAAGCATCATGTTTGCTTTGCAACTCAGACATATTAGCATTTAAATCAGCACATTTAACACTTAAGCTAGCTCAATTATCACAATTTACGAGAGTTGGTTCATCGACACATACCTGACTGGAATCACTCTCAGATGTTGACCTATCTGCATCAGAATCAACAACCTCCCTTGATGATTCACATTCAGATCCATCCTCACTTGAACTTGAACTTGAAGTTGTAACATCTTCAATTGAAGTTGAAACGTCTTCAACTAAAGTTGAAACGTCTTCAACTGAAGTTGAAACGTCTTCAACTGAACTACTGTCATGTTCAGAACTGTCATTGTTTCGTGATGATTCACCATTGCTGGTATCTTTGACAATTTTAGCATAAAATGACATTTTTGTTTGACTACAGTTCCTTGGATCAAGAGATGATGGTTCTACTGTAGAACGATGGCACTGTGAAGCAACTGGTGGTAATGGATTTCCATACAAGTCTGTGGTTGGAGCTGGCTTTACAGGAACTTGTATCGGATTGCCATATAAATCTGTGCTTGTGACAAACGCCGTTTGAAGTGGAGCGTGTGAAGCAGGTCTTGCAGAAGTGCTAGGAGTTCCATAATACATATCAGTATTATGTCGCACTGGTATTGCAGAAGTGGATGCGGGATTTTCGGCCCATGAGGGAGATAAACGTGACGGATTACCCCACCAGTTCGAACTCATTTTTTATGTTTAATGACTAATACCTGAACAAATCACACAAATCAAACAGTTAAATATGAATTAAAAATCTCCTGTTAGAAATATCACAAGTATTAATGACGAAAATAAGGTGTTTTCGTTCAAACAAGACAAACAGAGGTGATTTTGTTGCTGATATTTGATGAAAACAGGAAGTGTTTTCGTCCAAGACAGGTCTTGATGAAAACAAGAAGTGTTTTCGGCTAGAAGTTATTTCAGCACAGCTGATTTCGGCAAGAGATGTAATTTGTTGAAATGGGATTTCGTTGAAATGGATCCAGAACTGATTTCGTCCAAGAGACTGATTTCGGAAAGAGATGCAATTTGTTGAAATGGGATTTCGTTGAAATGGATCCAGAACTGATTTCGTCCAACCCAAGTGATTTCGGCTTGTTAAGAGTTTTCGGCAAGGGTAAGGGTTTTCAGCAAGGGTAAGGGTTTTCGGCCAAGATCAAGTGATGAAATCAGACTTGGATTTCGTTGACAGGAGGTGAGGAAGTGATTTCGTGGAGAGTGACTTGAAGTGATTTCGTGGCAGGATTCAATAGGTGATTTCGACTGGATAAGTTATAATGAAGATACGTGATTTCGGCCAACAACTTGTAGTGATTTCGGCTGAGGATGTGATTTCGTCCAAGATGATTACAATATGATGAAAATACAAGTGATTACAATATGCTGAAAATACAAGTGATTTCGTCCAATGAGAGATTTCGTCCAGCACTTATCTAGTTGTTGTTCCAGCTTGACATTGTTGACTGAATTGATTTCATCCAGATTTGTTGACTGAGGTCTTGGTGTTTTCGTTGACAATTTGGGACAATTGAGTTATTTATCAAATCTAACCTTATCTACTGACACAAAAGAAGTTTCTTTTTCAAATAGCCATGCTTTTCAGACAAAAGCCAAGTTTTTCAAAAGACCATCATGACACTTGAACACAATTGTCAAACAATATTATTATAGTCACAAACACCTCGATAATTTAACAAACTAAGATCAAATTCAGATATTATCAAGAACAACTTGAATATCTTGATGAACTCGAAGAAGTTATTATTTTTCTAGCAACCGATAAACTTTCCGAACAACAATTTTTGCACTAAAGTTTAGTAAAAACCAAATTTCCACATGTATACATGTATTTCAACCAAGGTTTTGTAAAAACTAAAAGCAAAACATCAAGTTTTTCAAAGGTTTTAAACAGTTTTTCAGAAATGCAGGAACTTTAAACTCAAAATCTGGAAAAACACATTAAAAACATAAGAAAAAAAAACAAGAACACAAGCTTGGTTTTAACAAGGAATCGAGCCAATGCTCTGATACCAATTGTAGGTCCACCCGGAGGATCGAGTAACCTCTATTCCCTGTTTTCCGACAAACCCGAAAGTGCGGAATCCAAACGGGTAAGTTAAACCAAGTTCAAACATGTAAATGATAGACACGAGACTCAACGATTAACACTCCATTGTATTAATACTTGAAACGGTTACAATACAAGGTTTACAAAATATTCTCTGTAAACTCTCTCTGGTTCTCTCGTGTGTGTGTTCTGTGTTCTATGAGTTCTATCTGAATATATATAGTGAAACACATCGACGAAATCAGAAACTGGACGAAATCTCAATATATTTGACGAAATCATAAGGATTTCGTCACATGCACATGCTGTTTTCGTCCCAACTGTTTTCTTCACATGTGGGATTGGGCTTGTGTCTTGGATTTCGCCATAGGTGTTTGGCCCAGTGAAGGTTTCGGCCCATTCAAGAGGTTAGGCCCAAATGGTTTGTTACGGCCCAACATGCATATGTTTAAATGATTGGCTCAAACATAATGCACATGCTATACGTGAATCTCCAACATTCAGATTTTATAGATTAGTCAAAGTTGTGAGATCATCATGACATCATCATGATGATGTCATGGTGATGTGTCAACGGGAACCGGCTCGCGGCGCTTCGTGCTTCGCGTGTCGAACTCTGGGGCGCACGACAGAGGAATGTCGTGACGTCGGGCATGAGCCGAACCTAACCGGGTCGAACCGAACCGAGTCGAACCGAACCGAGTCGCGTCCACTTAATATGTATCAACACTAATGACTCATTCGCCAATGGCCCGACGATTAAGTCGATATAAAAATGAGGGACTTCATGATAGAGTTTTGTCTAGTAAGTTTATTGTTGTCATCCATCCTATGGAGGATGGAGTTACGTAATCTACCCAAGGAGAATACGTAGGCTTAATGTTGTCATCCTTCCCATGGAGGATGGAGGTACATATTCTACCCAAGGAGAATATGCAGGTTTCATTTTAGTTCCTTAACCTATTCCCAAACCACCGGGAATACCATGCCTTATACAAAGTGTGAATTCACCTTAGGTTAGCTCGGCAGATACACGAAAAGGTCACTTGAGCTATATGTGGTCAACCACGTCCTAACATGGTTACAATAAAAGTTAGGTCTAGGTTCAAGTAGTGCACGTAGGTTTACACATAAGCTAACAGATTACGAACACGTAATGATCATGCCAAACACTTTCAACACGTTAACAGTCAAGTACACATCATATCCAAACTTGTGCGACTCAGATGATTGGGCTCGCACAAGTTCAATGGCCCCAACAGTCTTGTGTGATTCAATAATTGAGGTCCATTTAACTTTCGGCCCAACCTGTTGTGCATCCAGCATAATCTTGTGCGACTCACAACGAGTTATGCGACTGAAACAAACCCGGCCTAATAACATAAGTAACCCAACATTCACACGGCCCAAACAAATAAACAGAAAATCAACTTGTACGGTCCAACTAGACTTGTGCGATCCGAACTAACTTGTACGATTACAAATGATTTGTGCGACTGGAATTTACTTATGCGACTGAGTTTTGGGCTTTAAGGCCCAACCACATAATAAGGTTCAAACAGTTGTGTGTGGCCCAAGACTTGTACGATCGGCACTGCCTTATGCGATCCACATGTCTTGTGCGATCATGCAATTTTCTAAGTTGTACACTGTGCTTAAACAATTGTACCCTAACACATCTTGTGCGACTAGCCTTGTGCGACTGGCTTGTGCGATCGGTTTTAACATTCCTTAATTCTTGCAATTTAGTTACAATCATTCAAACAGTTTCCAATTTCCATTCGATCAATCAATGCTAACAGTTCCCATCTATACAATATTCGATCAAACCAACAGATTTACCAATTAATTTGTATGAACCCTAATTAATCATATAACAACTTATCATCACATCGAATCAAATAGCATAATTGACATCATGACCCTTAATCCATCATCCAACAACTCAAATCAAATCTTATATTCCATCCGACTCCAAACACATATGGCCGATTACATTCATTCGGTTCTAGATCATTATTATCATCACATGATTATCAAACCCTATATTGAACTAACATATTACAAATGTGAGCCGATTTACATGAACACAAAGCCTCAACAGTTTATATCATGATCAATTATATATCATTCTTAAATCATTATGTGGACACATATAAATCACAACATCATCTAACAAAACAATAACAATGAAACACTAACCGGTTAGAAGACAGAACAAGGATGATCTGAATCAAGAAAGCTTCGAGAAGGGGGATTGTGGCCGTCGGCTTCGAGAGAGAGGGAGAGAGATTTAGGGTTTGCTAACTCTGTGTGTTTTGGTGAAGTGTAGGATTTATACTAACACCCTAGGTGTTATTCGAACTAAGAGAGTGGGCCGAACCCTTCATGGGCTGCCCTTGGGTTTCGAGTACAAAGAGTGTGGCCCGAATGGGCTTGTGCGATTACATTACATACATACATTACACAAAATCACATAACATGTAACATTTATTCATTAAAACCAACATATCAGTTAGTCACATAGAGTTCATACACGTTACATTAAACACAAAGATAGGTCCTGAAATACGAGTTGTCACAAAAAAACAATGTCAAAACTAGTCAAGGCAGAGCATCTACAAATTTGGTTCAAAGCGGAGGCATTAACTAGTCCTAAATCAATTGTTATTATATATGAAAGTGCTAAATCAACAGTTACACAAAATTGTAAGCTAAAATTGACCACAAATTGCCCAAGACATTATATTCTAGTAGCATTTTAGAGGTGAGATAAGACTTAGAAACTATTAGCTACTGGGTTCGATTCTCACAAATGGGGTTTTCCCAGTTTATTGGGTTTCATCCTGAATTGTTGTATGGGCATTATAGCCTAGTGGAGATGAATATGATCGGCTGGTTCCGCTGATGACACGATAATACTTCAGTGATTCGTCAGTGATCCAAATTCGCCGTTAAAAAAAAAGTTGACCACAAATTAAGAAAGCATATGTAAAGTTGACCACAAATTAAGATAGCATATGTAAAGTGGACCACAAATTAAGAAAGCATATGTTGCTAATGCCGCTTTATGTTTTGATGCTCAAATGTTGCAAAGTCACCAATTTCGCCTAATGCAAATTATATAGTATAAGTTTTGTTTCTAGTGGCCTTTTACGATATGATTAAGTGTAGAAATTATACTTTTGAGAATATTTCATCTAATAGTAGTCAAGTTTCTTTACTATTCCATAAAAGGTCAATCATTCTTTTTTGTTTCTTTTTTTTTTTTTTTTTCTATCTACCAAAACCACCCACGTTTCAGTATAGTTTCATTTGTTGTGGGTTGTTTTTAAATGTTGAATACGTGACTTAATTGGATATTAGGATTTTTTTTTTTTTTTTTTTTTTTTTTTTTTTATGAATTTCACAACGGAACAACATAATTAACAGAGTCAAGTTTTTATTTTTGAAAATAATACCGAAAAATGTACTTGTGCTTTGCATGTACATGCATGAATTGTACTTTTAAATTACAATATATTATCTGTTGTTCGTATCTTGAAGGTTGATTTTATAGGGTTTATCACTGACATCATTGTCAGCTCAATTTTTACCACTAATTTTAATATTTCATTACTTTTGTAAAACCAATTTCTTGTGAATATACTGTGACTACATCTTCACACACTCACACACCCAAGTCACTATTCATATACATGTACATAATGACTATCTACACCGACCTATACCTATACGATATATTCAACTGGGTACGCGTTGTATAGGGTTTTTTTGTTGATTCCAACGGCTATACCTGGAGTATGTACATCACGTATAAGGCTATACCTGGAGTATGTTTTGTCATTATATACGCCACGTATTACCCTATACGTGGTGTTGTATGTAAGACTGATCTGACTATGACACGACGTTGTCTAAGCACGTGAATAAAGCTATACGGTGCATATAGATTTATACGTCTCCGTATACCTTTAAAAATTCACTTTACAAATAGTCCCATGGAGGTTCTTTCAACATTTTCATTCTTCCTTCATTCAATGTTGAACAATTCTTCTCGTAGGCACGTGAATAAAGCTATACGGTGCGTATAGATCTATACGTGTCCGTATACCTTTAAAAATTCACTTTACAAATAGTCCCATGTAGAGGTTCTTTCAACATTTTCATTCTTCCTTCATTCGATGTGAACAATTCTTCTCGCCAGTAGTAAAAACTTTCAACACCTTAAAAATGCCATCATTTTAGGGTTTTTGGGATGATAACTATTTCTTTGGGCAATATATTCTAATGAGTCATGGGCGGCTAAAACCGATTTGGTAACATTTAGTAACTTAACTTCCTTGTTGTTTTGATTATCAAATATTTATTATACCGTTGTTTTAGAAGGTGTCTATCATTCCTGATTCTAACAATGAGAAGGAAGTTATGTTTGGCGTTCATTTTGTTCAAAGCAGCAGTAACAGCAGGATCCACAGGTAGATCAGGATTCGTAGTCATAAACTAGCCGTATGTTCTTGTTTTTGTATTTCGTATTCGGCTGTAGTTTAACTTTTGTTATGTAGGCACAAATTTATGTTATATATATCATATTCGGTTGTATTACAATTGTTTGGTTACGTGATGTTTGAAACGGTATAATGTTGACAAGGTAATATTGAAATGGTATAATATTTCAAATGATATTATTGAAACGGAATAATGTTGAAACGATAATATTAAAACGATATAACATTATATATTGAAAGTTCGAACTGCACCAGACCCGTATTAAAATATTTTTTTGATACGTATAGGCCGCATATAAACCTATACTCAACGTATAGGCATCAAGAAAACACCAAATTCACACTAATGCAACATATAGACATCAAAAAAATTTGTGTTTGATACTAGTCAGGCAGGCAATGAGTTTGATATAACCATAGACGCCTCGTATAGGCCTAGTAGTCTATACGAAGCAAAAGTCTGCAAATAAGTAGACTGGGTGTGTGGATAGTTTCTCCTTGTATAATTGGTTTATAGTTTCTTATCGTCTATTTTTAATAATCTAAATTCAACAATAAAATACCGATGTTCGTTTGGGTAATCTAATCCTTTTACGACAACTTGCTATTTAAATCGATTGTATGCTGATTATATAAAAACAATACCCTAAATGTTATGGACGATATATATTTATCTATCCGTAACTTAATATAACAAAGGTCCATCAATGTTTGCTATAAGAGGTTTCTATGATTATGCTATGATGAATGCAATCCATTCATGATATTATATATACCAGACACCATTTCTGAGCTCTCCCCAGCTTTTCCATGCTTTCTGGGGCTATGTTTCCCATTTTGCCTTTGCCCACCGATTTTCTTGTTTCTGTTTTCCAGGTGTAGTGACACTTCCCTATTTTCAGGTTTGGTTTACTCATGAAGCTTAAAGTTATTTAGTATAACTATACTATTAAAGATATATTTGGATATAGAGTTATTATATTTATATATTTACTTTTATAATTGTTTCGTTGTTATCTCTACATATAAAGAGATTCTGAGAATTTAATCAATATACTGAAAATATCACTACCCTTTTGTTTTAATTCTCTCTAATTATTCTATCGTATTCGGTTTTTAATTCAATCGCGGATGGAGGAGCAACAGACAAATGTTATATCATTGATAAGATGTTGTGGTTTCTTGGATCTTAAAGAAAGATGGCCAAACGTTTCTTTCTCCAAAATTGCATACCCAAAACATGAACACTTTTGTTATATGAGAAACTTATTGTATATGTTAAGAAATTCTACATGAGCACAAAAATATTCGAAAGAATTGACAATTCTAACAATGTTACTTGATTATTTGTAGCAAAAGAAGTGTTAAAATTACCCAAAACAACTCATAGCATAGTTTAGTATTCCAAGATACAACAACAATCCTACCTAGTAAATTCCACAAATAGCAAAGCTATTAGTGTTCCAAGATATTGAAATGAAATTAATACAATGTTTGACCCTTTAGATTGGAAATCAGAATTGTATATCACAATTGTTAGAAAGCTTAATCATTTGACCAAGTTATAAGCCTGAAAAGTAAAACTAGTGAAAATAGATAAGTTTGCATCGAAACAAATTTACAAAGGTATTGAAGGATATTTTTTGTTGAATTAATATTGAGAATTTACTTACAAGGGATCCTACAACATTTCCTTGGTTATTAGGAAGATTAATAGATGGCCAGGTTACGTTTACCTAAGATCAAACGATCGCCACATCATCTTGCTCGATTTCAGATGCGGGTTCATCTTCTTCTTCGAATCCGTTGATGCCATAAGCAGCATGTCCATGGCCAAAAGCTTTAATGTGATCTTTAAGTGATCTTTTGTGCTTAAAATCTGAACCACAAATGCAATACCAAAGCTTCCCACAGTTTTTTTCATGTGTTCTCCAATCACCCCTAACTGCAAAAGCCTTGCTACATTTTCTGCACATGAAAGGCTTGGTTCCATGCTTTCTTTTGTAATGTGTTTGTAGTGTTCTGAAGTCTTTGAGTGGTCTTGATCTTGGGTGATCTATATTATTGCGACACCCCGGTGCACAACAATAACATGGTAGCTTTAGCATGCCAGTTGGTTGAGTTCCCCTTAGAGATTCTGGGCCTTTTCTGTATTGAGATCCATGCCCCCACATATGCATCTATATTATTCAGTATATGTAAATCAACGTGGATAAATAATTAAAGACAAACTGAAAGTGTAGTTCAATAATTTGTATACTAAGCTATAATTCAGCTATGCTAGTAACTTTGTTAACTTAGATCATTGATCCCAGTGCCTGCCAATAGATATATATGTGGCATTCTTCAAGCTTAATTCTGCTTACACTAGAGGAAATATACCCAGTATAATCCCACTTATTGACAGCTTGAGTATTATACATACATATTTGGACTCAGCCATTATTATCTTTCTTGGCTTTTGAAGGTTTGTTGAATTATCAATTTATCATCATCATATGAATGAAAAAAAAAAAAAAGAGATAAAACGAGAGAGAGAGAGAGAGAGATGAAAAATCTTTAAAGGTAAGGTTAAAAGACTGTAAATATGTTAACTTGGCCACTATTCAAATGCACAGATTTCCATGTATACTAAAAAGCAGAAGGAAATATTGTCTGTGTAGTTAAATCAAATGAATTTGTAGGGTACAAGCCTCAGTTCAGTTCAATCAAATTAAGATCCCAAAATCCGCAATCCATGCAGATTAATAAATTATATGAAGCAAAAAGCATTCACTTCAATACCAATATTTCCCCTTGGCACCTTTAACCCACAAACAAATATTAATCATGAGATCTATCTCATTATAAAACAACAATCCATCAAAAAGAAACAACTTAACATTGGCAGGCTTTCAAAAATTCTAATTGATCATGTTTTCATATGAGTTATCTCTGGTCACCATATGAGTGCCGTTATGAACATGAAAGTTTATAATACACTCACATAGGTTGAATTGATTGCTTTATAATTGGAAAGAAAAGGAAAAAAGAGAAGAAGATGGAGATATCTTGAATTGATCTAATGAAAGAAAACTGAACTAAAAAGATGGTTTTGATATCTTTTGTTATGTACCCAACCTGCATATTGTTGTATCTATTGAAGGTCTTGAAGCAAACAGGACAAGAGAACTGAGTAGGACCAATAAGAATCTGAGAGGGTGTTGGTATCCAATACTGACCCTTGTTGAGTCTGCTGATAGGACTATACCGAAGACTACCTTCATCTCCATCCCCCTCTTTACTGTTACTAATATTTGGAACCATTATTTCACTACTAGTAGAAGAAGAATTTGAGATCAAAGATGCAAGATCAGCAGCACTAGCCTGTGGTAGCCCTATGTGAAGTGCCACAGTCACATCTTGTTCATCATCATCATCCTCATCCTCCATATCATCACCATCCACATCCATATGTTGATGAATTGTACTAGTGCAAGAAGGTTGTTGTTGTTGTTGATGATGATGATGATAATCTTCTTGTTTTCTTGATGGGCTCAAGCTCAAGAGAGGGAGAGCTTCTCTGAGAGGAGGAGAAGGAGGTGGAGTTGGATTTTGATTAGCGATAGAAGTGGATGGATTCAAGTTAAAGCTCTGGATGGTTCTAATGTTTACATATGAAGAAGACTGGAAACTGTTGTAGTAGTAGCTTTGAGGGTGTTGATATGGTCTATTAGACTGAACATGATAAGGAAGATTTGTAGAAGAATCGTTGGTCAATTGATCCAGTTTGAACCACTGTGAGTAGAGATTTGAGGAGTAAGGATCAGTCATGCTGTTGCTGAAGAACAAGAGGGGAGAGAACTAGTTTGCTTGATGGCCTTTGGATTTGTGTGTGTGTGTGTGTGAGAGAGAGAGAGAGAGAGAGAGAGAGAGAGAAAGAGAGAGATAGAGAGAGGATGTATGGTGATGGTGATAAGGAGTAATCAAGAGAATTGCCTTGTGTTTTTAACAATTTGTTCATTATATAAAACAAGAAGCCATGTAAAGGTACACAATACTACGTGCGGATGAGGGTGTGGGTGTGGGTATATGCCATATCTATGAGTCAATTCTATCTCCATGGTCAAAATACACTACATTGGTGTGTCCTTCATTATGGTGAAACTTGAAAGCCCTATTTATTCTATTGACTTTATTTCCAACTATTTATGCACGGGATTTACTGTTTAATTCATAGTGTAAAACTATAATGGATTAGAAATGTGTAAAACATCCTCTTTAAATTCTACATAGTTTTGTAGAAGTAAAAGTGAAATAGATCACGGGTCATCAGAAGAAATTTACATATTGCTCCATATGGCTAAAATCCTACACAACACAAGGAGAATGCATACAACTTCAGTTTTCGGCATTCTTCACACACACACACATATATATATATATAGGAAAAGTGTAAAATACAATACAGCTTAACGTACATCACGTACGACAACGTGTGTGATTATGTGTATCACGTGCGTGATTAATATTTTCACCATGCGTGATTAATGTTTTCAAACATGCGTGATTTGAGTTTTTAGTTCATAAAGTGCGTGATTTTCAAAGGAACGTGCGTAATTATCTGTCGTACGTGATGTACGTTAAGCCATATTGTACGTTAACTGCCCTATATATATATATATATATATATATATATATATATAGGGTAAGGTTAACATACAATATCCCTTATCGTACAATATGTGTGCGCTCATCTCAGCCGTCAGATCTTCATCCCACATTGAAACCGTATGTTGGTTTTTTGTAACAATTTCGCATATTGGTTTTTTAACATGCGATTTTATCAAAATTGCCACATGCGAAACTGTTACAAAAAAGCAACATGCGATTTTATCAAAATTATCACATGCGAAGTTGTTACAAAAACCAACATACGATTTCATCAAAATTATCACATGCGATTATATCATATGTATTGTACGTTAAGTGATATTGTATTTTACACTTTCACTATATATATATATAGGGTAAGGATATATAGAAAACCACTTTTAGCTAGAAAACCAGGGAAACTCTAAGCTCCCGACATTTTTTTTTTTTTAAATAACACATGTAATATACATGTTTTTAAGACTTTTGGGCCAAAAAAAACAAAAAAGCTCCAAAGGGATTTTTTTTGAAAAATAAACAAATTTCAGCATTTTTTGTGTAACACGTGTTACACAGCAAAGTTGCTGAAATTTGTTTATTTTTTTTTTTAAATCCCTTCGGCGCTTTTTTGTTTTTTTTTTTTTGCCCAAAAGTCTTAAAAACATGTATATTACATGTGTTATTTTTTTCAAAAAAAAATGTCGGGAGCTTAGAGTTTCCCGGGTTTTCTAGCTAAAAGTAGTTTTCTATTTATCTTTAGCCTATATATATATATATATATATATATATATATATATATATATATATATAGGGTAAGGAACCACTAGGTGTCAGCCTAGTGGCCACCACACCCCGCACCGTGGGGACTCAGGTTCGACTTCGATCGTTAGCGTAACCAGCACCTAATGTCCACTCGGCTGGGGGACTCACCGCCAGGCATCTATGTGGTGTGCTAGCCTGTGGAGTTGGAATACTCCAGTGGTTAATGGTACCACGCAACTACCATTTTTAGGATAAGGTTCATGCGAGAACCATCTTTATTGTGAGAACCGCGAGAACCAATGTGAACACAACCCAAAATAGCTAAAGAAACCTAAAAACCTAACCCCCACCCCCAAGCTAAATGTTAAAAACTAAAACCCCAAAAAACCCTAAAAAAAAAACCTCACCCCCCTACCCCCACCCTCCCCCCCTAAAAAAAACCTAACCCCCCCCCCCCCCCCATGATAAAATGCTAAAAGCTAAACCACCAAAAAACCTAAAAAAATAAAAAAAAAATAAAAAACACAAAAAAAATTCTGTTATATTTTTTAAGTTAAAATCGCTACTTTTAGTAGCAAAAAAAAAATAATTTTTTTTTGCTACTAAAATTAGCGATTTTTTTATAAAAAATATAAAAAAAAATTGGTGGTTTTTTAGCTATTTTTAGGTATTTTTGTTTGTGTTCTCGCGGTTCTCGTAATAAGGGGTGGTTCCTAACGGATCTTTGTCCTATATATATATATAAACGGGATCAGAAGAAAACGCTCAAAAGTGTGAGAACAGTGAGAATGCATCATGGCCCAACACGTGTCCCGTGGCATAAAGAAGGGCGGAGGGGCTTTTTTGTCTTTTCATTCTTCTTTTATTTTCCCAACGCGATGTAATATTTTTTGGCGTCTAAGTTTTTTTTGGTGTTAATTGTATTTATTAAACTTTTTGGCGTTGAATTAATTGTTTTTGTGTCACATATATAATTTTTTGGCGTTATAGCGTTTTCTAGTTAATTTTTTTGGCGTTTGTAGCGTTTTGTATAATAATTCACTACGAGTCATTAATATTTGCATAAGATTACAATAAGACAATTTTTTTTGGCGTTTTAATACCCTTTACAAGGTTCTTTGCCAGCAGCTGTTCTCCTAGTTTTCATACTACTAGCGTTTTGGTGTTTGTAGTTTTTTGTGTTTTATATAATAATGTATTTTATTTATAGAGAATTAGGTAACAAAACAACATATAACTTGATATCAAAACAATATAAAATGAAAACAAAAATAATAAAAAATGGTAATCTAATTTTTCTTCCGAATCTTCACTGTCATCAGCTTCATCCTTCTTGAATTTGTTTTTGTCGTTTTGAACATTTTTTGAATACTTTAGCTAGATGCCAACTTTTCTACATAACCCCGTCTTTTTTAGAAAAAGCTGCTTAGTGGCATTCTGTGTTTTGGTGTGATATTCTTGTTTGGTGGCATGTCATTAAAGATCAACTCTTGCTTGATATTATTTGTAATAATGGAGTCTAAAATAACATTTTACACTTGTGTTGATCCCTTTATTCCATGCCTATAATCATCAAGAACAAAGCTCACATGATGGCAAATTGCCATCAGTCTCTTTTTCTTGAATATTTGTCCATCTCATTCAGCAAAATATTATTGAGTTAACCCTCTCAGAAGAATGATCCATTTCAGTGAAAGCTTTGCCATCTGTAGCGTTTTATAGTGAGTGGTTTCTAGAGGATATGACGTTTGTGTTTTCTGGGTGTGATTAATTTCATTGCGTATACAGACTCCTCTCTTATAGAAGTTTTTTTGGCGAGTAGTTTAGGCGGAACTTTTTATTGTATTAAATGATAGTAATAAAGTAACTGTCTTTTCAGTTACTGTTTTTGTATTTACTGTGTTGATCAGCTTTTATCAGTTTTATAGGTTATAGACGTCCCATCTTTTAAGTTTGACATTTTTTAAATGGCGTTATGCAGACCAAGATGACAAAATACAATAACGGAGTAAATAAAACATTAAGCAGGAAAAATATTTTCTGTTATTTTTGGCGTTTTGTAATGAATAACCATTTTTAGTATTTTTTGGCGTTTTGCTTATAAAAGGAGAAATATATCATTTAATTATCTTAAAAAACAAAAAGAAGATTACACAGAAGAAAAAAAAAGAGGAAAAAAAATTAAAAGCCTTCGTCAGCATGTACTTTATCTGAATAGTATCCATCACTTGCGTCATCTTCTTCCTCCTCGGAGTCTTCATCTGGATCTTCATCCATGTCATCACCTTCACCTTCATCAGCTTCTTGTTCCTGAAGATTCTGAAGCCTCCACTTGAACATATCCTGCATTAACTCCAATTTTGAGTCTATTTCTGTGTGGGTGCAAGTGGTGTTATGCAATTTTTCCATGAAACCCAGACACTACTTTGTCATGATGATTTTAAGCCAGTACACTTCCTGCTCTCCGCTGTCGTATGTAACCGTCACCATGTCTGTTTCTTCATCAAAACGCCATGATGTCATGACAGGGTCTGGCTTCACATCTGCTTTGATTGTTCCAAATTTGCTGGTTAATTCTTTCAGAAGCATATGCGTTTCATGGCATTCGTTGTCTATAGCGATGCCAATAGATAAGATTCGCCCCTGTATCTCTTCTTCCATCTTCAGAATTGCCCTGATCGTCTTAACATACACCCTCCTTCTGTTGTCAAAAAGGAGGACGTATCGCCTGATTCCCAGAGTGTATCTCCACGAAACGATTGTTGCCATTTTTGGCGTTTTGGTCAAGTTTGCGTTTTTGGTTAAGGAAGTTTTTTTTGCAGAAAATGGATAGATTGAAGTGATTATGGAAGCTATGTTTTACCCTGTTTATATAATGATGTTTTTGACGCGTAATTTAGGAGAGAATTTCTTCTAATAAATGTTAATAACTGAAATTCAGTTGCTGTGTTGTTTCATCTTCCTGTAATATCCAACGTGTTTTATTACTAATTTTTTTGCGTTTTGTTTTTAATGGCGTTTTATTTTTTTATTTTTTGTATGACGTTTTATCATTTGATGGGGTTTTGAATAAGAGCGGTAAAAGACCATTTTACCCTTAATGAAGCGCGTCCCACATAATAAAATTGATGTTATTTTCGAAAACGCCACCGCGCAATCTTGTCCATGGATTGTTTTGATCGGACGATCCATAAGCGTTCTCTAAGCGTTCTCACCGTTCTCACACTTTTGAGTGTTTTCTCTAAATCCCGACCATATATATATATATATATATATATATGGAGGGAGCCGCTAAAATGAAAGCCACCCCCAGTTGTAAGAACCATCAGAACCACTCTCCACCAATCAGAATAAGGGGTATTATAGTCATTTACTCAATATATCATATCATCTCTATTAAAGTCTGACTGACAGACTTATTTCACACACCCCCATATTTTGAAATCCCTTAATTTCTCTCTCTCAAATTCGTTCACAACCATCTTCACCCATCTCTCTCTCTGTCTCCTTCCAAAATAAAGAAAGCAAAATATGTTTGATCGGTGGCGAGGCGATGGTGGGAGGTGCTTGGTTGGTGGTAGGAGGTGGTTGGTAGGTGGTGGAAGACGGTGGTGGGAGGTGGTTGGTCGGAAGACAGGGGGTGGTGGGTGATGGTGGGGGCGGAGGTAAATGGAGGTGATGGTGGTTGGTCGGTGGTGGGAGATTCACTCGCAGCCGCCCCGTTTGTGCGGTGGGATGAGAGCCGGAGATTTGAGATCGAAGAGTTTCGCCGGTCACCCACCCTAATCGACTCCGTCTTTTATGCTTTTTTACACTTCTTCAATGGGCGTCGTACAGACGGATGAGAGGCGGAGATCTGAGATCGAAGAGTTTCGCCGGAGATCCTGTTCCGCCGTCGTCCTCAAAGTCACCACGGAAGACGACATCAATCACCGGTGAGTAAGTTTTATGATTGAAATTATCGGTGATTTTGTGTGTAGATCTTAGAAGCGGTTATGCTGACTTTGTGAACTAATATTTTGATTAAGGATATTGAGATTTTTGACATATGTGTTCTAGATTTGTTGAATCATGAGCTTGATAGTATATACATTTACATAGGTAGTGAAAGTGTGAAACAGCTTCTGATTATAACGAAGGTATAACTTGTTAATTCTAATGTTAGTATATGCATATTGTTAAATATTAACTGTTAAGTTTGTAGAACAGAGCACTATGTGTTAGCTTTTAGGTTATATGATTGTAATTATTTGTGGTTTATGTGTAGATCTTAGAAGCGGTTATGTTGACTTTGTGTAGTGCGAGAATTTTTAAAATTTTGACTGATACATATTTATGCTGTTGAGGTTGAGAGAGTCTTGTTTTGGATCTTGCAGCGACGGTGTTTGGCGGTGTTGGTGTTGGAGGTGGTTGATGTGTGAGCGGCGGCGGCGGTGAACGATGGTGAGGGGGTGGGTGAAGGGGGTGGTCGATTTATTTGCAAAGCGGTGCCGACGGTGCCTGGTGGTGCCCACGCGTGTCGGTGGTGCCCCGTGGTGCCCGCGCGGTGCCGGTGGTGCCCCGTGGTGCAGGTGGTCGATTGAAGGGTGGTTTTTTGGATTTGGGGCGGTGATGATGCAAAAAAAAAAAAAAAAAAAAAAAACGCATATTTTGATGATGATTGCGCGGCAAGGATGGTGGAGGGTAGGTTTTTTAATGTGCAACCCCACTTTGCAGCCACTGATTATCGGAAAATCTTAGCCCAACCCCGTTTTTTTCAGGAATCCACTGATTTTTTGTTTGTTGGTTTTTAATTCCCCCCCCCCCCCCTAGTCGATGATGATAACGATATATCTGAGACATCTCCCGAGTTTGCGATTTCTGGGTGCGTTCGTTTTTGCGTAAAGAAGTTTTTGTAAAAAAAAAGTTAACCCGTAAACTTTTCAACGTAAAAAACGTAAAACGTAAAAAGGTTTATGTAAAACGTAAAAAGTTTTCACGTAAAACGTAAAAAGTTTTAAAGTAAAACGTAACACATAAAAAGTTTTACGTAAAAACGTAAAACGTAAAAAGTTTTTCGTAAAACGTAAAATTTTTACGTAAAACGTAAAAAGTTTTTCGTAAAACGTAAAACGTAAAAAGTTTTTTGTAAAACGTAAAAAGTAAAAAGTTTAACGTAATACGTAAAAAGTTTAACGTAAAACGTAAAAAGTTTAATGTAAAACGTAAAAAGTTTAAAAGGTTTATCGTAAAACGTAAACTTTTTAACGTAAAACATAAAACGTAAACCTTTTTCTATGTAAATTGTAAAACGTAAAAAACCATGTGATAAAACGGGACGTAAAAAAAGTCGCGTTAAAACGGGACGTAAAAAACGTCGCGTTAAAAAAACGACGCTTGAAAAAGTCGAGCGTAAAAACGGCGTGAAAAAACGACCCATTAAAAAACGATGCGTTAAAAAGCCGAGCGTAAAAACGGCGTGCAAAAACCGGCGCGCAAAAAAAAATTTGTGTTTGTTAAAAAAATTTGAATTTAAAAATGTTTTTAATAAAAAAATCTATTCAAAAATAAAAAGTAATATAATAAAACTAAAAAGTAATATAAAAAAACAAAAAAGTAATAAAAAAATAATAAAGGCAAAAGGATAAGAAAGAGTTATTTTACTAAACTATCCTTTTGGAATAAAATGTATTTAATATTAATTTTTTTTACTTTTAATCTCATCCATCCATCTTGTTGATCTAAAGGCTAGAAAGTGGTTCCCATGGTTCTTATAACTAGATGTGTTTTGATTTTAGCGATCCCATATATATATATATATATATATATATATATATATATATAGGGGACCGCTAAAATGAGAACCACCTCGAGTTGTAAGAACCGTGAGAACAACACCGTACCGGGCGAGGTGGACCAAAATTTTTTTCATAAACGTAGATGCGTGTATTATAAAAATTTAGGAACACTAAAAAATGTGAAAAATGTGGAACCGGGGACACTGTTAAAAATTTAACTTATCATGTTAAAAATCAAAATTTTTTTTTTTAAATCGGTGCTTCCCCTTATAAATACTTATAGAAGCATTTTTAATAAAAAAATTAAAAACTAAAAATATAAACAAAATTTAAGAAAAGGCTATTTTTATTTTTTACAAAAAAAAAATATATATATATTCTTTCGAATAGTTTCTACCCATTTTTATAAGGAAAACCGCTGAAATATTTTTTTTTAAAAGTGATTTTTAACTTGTTAAGTTAATTTTATAAGATATACTTTTTTAATAGTTTTTTAAACATTCTTTTATATGTTAGTTTTTGATCTTTTATTAAAAGAGTTTCTACATGTATTTATAAGAAAAAGCAACGAAAAAATTTTAGAAAAAAAATAATTTTTAACATGTTAAATATAAAGGAAGTATAATGTGCTAAGATTTCTAGTAAGTAAACGTCCGCTAAGCACTCGAATCCTCATGGGTTCTCTTATTCCAACCGTGCCATAGTTTGAAAATGTAACCAGAGAAAGAACATGCGAAAAATCAACATAAAGTTGACGAGTTCATAGTTTGTTTGGAAAAGATTTGAAATAAATTTTTTTGATAACCGGTTTAAATAATGTTGAGAAAACGTAATAAAATCATTTTCCTCGGTATGTCATATGAAAACTTTGTATTTGTAAAACTTATGTAACCGTCAATGTCCGCGTACGACAAACACTGCATGCTCGCATGAGCCTATAACCAACCCAGTGCTAGAGAGTGCCTCGCCAAACCATTTACTCAAGGAGGTAGACTTGAAGGTGGTTATAGTTCCGTTATGTAGCGAGTACTTCACTATACACTTTTAAGAACCCTAAGGCCCTTACAATTGACTAGAAGACAATCCAGTCCTTAAGTTGCATGTAGGACAATCCAGTCCATGTGTCTGTATGTAGGACAACCCAGTCTCGTTGTTCAGATGTAGGGCAACCTAATCCTATGTCAGAGGTAGGGCAACCCGACCCAATCCCTATGTTTAAATGCAGGACAAACCAGTCTCCTTATTTATATGCAGGACAAGTCCCGTTGTAACTAGGACAAACCCGTCACTAGTCATGAAACTCATACACGTTTCGAAAATATGCGTGTGTTTTGTAAAACCAGTATGTCTAGCATAAACCTTTCATAAACCATTTGAGTTAGTTGGAATTCGTTTGCAACATGGATTAGAAATATCAATTTTCGTTCATCGAAATGTTGTGTACTTTTGCATAACTTGCATGTCTTTCCACTCCGAAAACATTGATAAAAATATAAAACCGTAAAAACTGGGGGTTATGAACTCATCTCGATATCCTTATGCAAAGCTAGCATAATATGATCCGTAATATCATTTCCCAAAACATAACTCGCTAGCATGCAATCTATAATATTCCTATCAAGGCATAAACTTATAAGTTTCTACTAAAAGCGTAGCTAAACTACGTGTCACGAAGCTCAACCGAATCGTTGACCGAATGATTTGATGGGAAGACGTTAACTTGATAGAAACGATAACTAAACTTATTTAATTCCATTTATTGTCGGTGACAAACACTAAGTTTTGGAAAAACTTAATTTCCAAGAGGTTTAGAATATATATATATATATATATAGATGGAATCGTGTTAGTCATCCCGAATGGTCGTCGTGTATGTAACGAATATTTATATGAAAATAATATGTTGTAAACTCGTATAATGTATTCACGTGTTTTTCCGAATAGTTGTTGTACCCATTGACGGATAATAATACAACTCGTCGTAGTTTTCATAAGATGTACATATGTATATGTAAACGCCGTGTAGCCGAATTAGAATTCCCGCGTCTCGTGTATAGTTATTGAAATAATTATATATAGTTGTGCGCTTGTTATAATCGACTCTCCTTTGTTTGTTAATAAAATGACTCGATTAATAGTATATGTGAAGATGGTATGATAATGCGTCGTATTCCGTTTAGAAGTTTGAAATAAATATAACTAATTATATTTACTTTATAAAGTTATCGAGTCGTTGACGTTGGAGATAAATGCAAATAAATATTTTTTTTTCATAATTGTCGATGTTTTGAAATAAATATAAATAATTTTATTTATTTTATATAAGTTTTCCGAGTTTGGTTAACTTATAATCCACGTTCGTTGAAATGTTATCAACTTGTTTTGCGACTTATAAAGAGTCGTCGAAAATAAATATACACTTATATTTATTTTATAAAATACTTTGAATCCGATGGGTTTCGTTTTTATAGTTAAATATGTTTTGTATTACGAATTTTTACGAAAAAGGGCAGAGTTTCCTCTGTTTTTGGACGATCCCGACAATGCAAGTTGTTGTTAAAATTTTCCAAAACGCAACATATAATATAGTTACAATATATAACTTTCGTCAAGTGTGCAAAACGTAAATTTAGTCGAACACTGACCAATATATGTTCATTTATATACATATTACGTCACGGTTTCGATTTGGTTTTAACTAATCTATACACAATTTATGTACGTGATCCATTGCATGAGTACAAGTAATTTTTATTATGACGTTTTTATTAATCGGTTCAGTTTAGAGCTCGGTTTCGCGTTTAAAACAATATTTATATTAAACAACATAAACGAAATTCCTGGGGTTAACCTTTTACCAAGTCTCGTGTCAAACCGTTGACTGTGTTTGATCGAGTTGACTGGTTAACCAAGTTAACCCGAAACGCACCTGATGTTGACTAAGGTTGACCGAACCCGAACCCTAACTGAATTTGATGCTGACCATGTTTGACCCAACCCGAACTCGAACCAAATATGATGTTGACCATGTGTTGACCGAACCCGAATCCGATGTTGACCATGTTGACCGAACCCGAACCCGAATCGAGTATAACCACCTCCACTACTGCACCATCACCACCCAACCCCATACCCACCACCGCTGTCGTAGCGTCTCCTACCAAAACCATCGTGAAAATCACTGTCGTCGCCATGAGTTTGACCGGAAACGGCTCCGCCATTAGTTCGACGTCGCGCCACCGTGAAGAGGTAGCCGACACTGTCGTTCCCTTATCGTTATGTCTCTCTCTCATCTCTCCCGCTCTCTCTTTCTCCCGTCTCTCTCTCTCTCGCTTCGAACCCAGCCACCCGGCGCCACCCCACAGTGACGCCGTCTGTGGGGGGTTCTCCTCGCACCTCCGCTCATCGGAGTTCTTCCACGGCCATTTATTTTGAGAAAGCAGAGTGGGAGTAGAGAGATGGATGAGGTATGGTTTTTGTGTGGGTGTTACCGGTCGGAAAATCGTCGCCGGAGGTGGGCCGAAACTCCGACTCCGGTGACCGGATGTTGAGAGAGAAGGGAGAAGTGATAAAGGGGGCTATGGTTTCTTGAATGTGAGGAGAGGAGAATGGGGGATTTAAATAGGTAGGGTTTTAAGTGGGTTGGGCCAAGGCCCATTTGTGCGTGTCCAGTCTTCTAAGTGGCCCAATCCCGTTTCCACAACCCGTTTTACACCGGAACTTTGTGGAACGTTGTAGAGTATAATTTTAGGATAAAAATATGTAAAATAGTGTCGGAAGTAGATGTTTGACGTGTTCGTTCGTTGGTTGCGTTAAAATTGTGTAAAATGCTTAGGTTGTCATTTCTAATCCGTTTTTCGATCCGCTTTCGACTGCGGATATTAAATTCAATTATGAAGCAAAATATATCATAATATTTTAGTTTTTAAGGTAATACACGTGTTCGATACTTGCGTTTCGTTGTCGGTGTGGCGTTTTTATTTCAAGTATGCATTTTGTGACGTTCGAAAGCATGATAATTTTGCAAAATCAAATTCATGTGTATAAAATATAGGTATAAAACTCGTATCTGTCGGTTTTGTCAGTATTTCGTCTGGTGTCAGTTTTTTACCGTGTTACGTTCAGTAGTTTTCCCGCAAATCATCATCCGCGTACTATAAAGCCGGATAGACGTTTCTAGGCATACCAAAGGCCTATTAAACTTATTTTGTGCCTTAAAACACTACTCATAATCGTCTTAATGTTTGTTTTGCATGTAATTATATCTGAAAATTGCCGGTTGTCACATCAAAATCTCTGGAAGAAGTCTCACTAGCCATTTTATTATTATTATTAATTAGTCATTATCTTTTGAATAAGTGAGTTGTTATACGGGCTATTCTTCAGGATGTTTATGTTAGTTTGTTTCCTATTTAAGTCCTTGTAATCGTTGGCTTTGATTATCACTTCACCTTCAATCAATAAAATATACGAGAGTTCTTGGCTTCTTTGTGATTTGTTCTCAGTGTTCTATACCATCGGTGATATCATAGTTATAGTAGTTCGATCAATCAAGTGTCTCTGATCTCTTTAAACCTACTTACCCATTATGCTGACTACAATCCCTATGTTTAAGGGAGAAGGCTATGATCATTGGAACATTCGAATGATAACCATTGTCAAGTTAATAGATTTGTGGGATCTGGTTGAAAATGGGGTAGATCGAAGTGAACATGATTTGGCTAAACTACGCACTCAAAAGAAGACAGATGCTCATGCTATGGCCCTCAAACAACAAGTTGTACATGATCAACTCTTTTCACGAATTGCTTCCACTGAATCAGCAAAGACAAGCTCGGAGATACTAAAGATGGAGTATCAAGGAGACACTCAAGTAAAGTAAAAGTTGTGAAACTACAGGGTCTTAGAAGAGAATTTGAGAACCTTGCTATGAAAGACAGTGAACTCGCGGGAGACTACTTCTAATGAGTGATGTCCATTGTGAGGAAATAGAGGGCCTATTGTGAGATTGTTATTGATAAGGTGATAGTAAAAAAAAATTCTTAGAAGTTTGTCACCAAAATATGATTATGTGGTTCCTCAATTGAGGTATAACTTGATCTATCTTAGTTAACTCCGGTGAAATTAATGGGATCACTTCAGTCACAAGAAGAAAGACTAAATAGCAGAATAGATGACTAAACATAAAAGCTTGAGGAAAATACACTGAAGTGATCCATGAAAACAACAATCGACCTTCATATGGCACCAACTCAAGAGGAAGAGAAAGAAATAACTTTAGGGGTTGTGGAAGAGGCAGAAGCTTGGACAGAAGTAAAGTCCCTCAGTGCCATATATGCAAAAAAAAAAATGGTCACATATCAAAAGATTGCTGGTACAACATAGAAGAATCTCATGCAAATGTGGCTGAAGAAGCATTTGAAAAAGAAGATCTCAATGAAGAACAACACTTGTTCATGGTAATTATCAATCAAGTAAGTGATTCAAACAATCTATGGTTTACTGATTAAGGTTTTTCAAATCACATGACAGGATCAAGAGATAACTTTGCCTCATCAGACGAAAACTTCAAACTTGATGCCCATTTAGGCAATAAAAAGAAATTGAATGTAGAAGGAAAAGGAGCTGTTAGAATATACTTGGCACTTCTAAATATAAGTTGCTCAATGATTGTTATTATGCTCCATCCTTTCAGTATAAATTGCTTAGTGTGGGGCAACTTACGAAGAACGGATATACACTTCTCCTTCTAAATGGGAAGTGTACAATAAAGAACAATGGTGTGGATGTCATGTAGGTTATAGTGTCAACCAACATCTTATTCCTTCTATTTTTCAATAAAATCAGGGGTGACATGCACCTCTAGTTCTGTTGCTCAACTATAGCATCAAAGATATGGGAATCTCAATTTCAACAGCCTTAGATCTCTTTATGAGAAACACATGGCTATAGGCATTCCCAAAACAAGAGGCTCAAAATTATGTGAGGGGTGTATATTGGGAAAACAAACAAACAAATCTTTTCATCACATTCCTAGAGAGCAACAAAGAAACTAAAGCTCATTCATGAAGAACTGTGTGGCCCTATGCAAGTACCGAGTCTTGGAAAAAGTTACTATTATTTCTTACTTGTTGATGAACTATCTCGTAAGTGTTGGGTGTATTTCCTTACAAATAAATCAAAAACATTTGCCAAGTTTAAAATATTTATAACAATGGCAGAAAAAGAAAGTGAGCATGTGATCCATGTTTTAAAACTGATAGAGGTGGTGAATTATGCTCAAAAGAATTCAACAACTTTTGTGAACAGTCTAGAATAAAAAGAGAATTAACAACACCTCACACACCTCAACACAATGGTATTGTGGAATGAAAGAACACGAACATAATGGGCATGACAAGAAGCATGTTGTAATGCAAGCATCTTCCAAATTATTTGTGGGCTGAAAGACTTGCAATTGTTGTTTATGTTCTCAAAGGCTGCAAACCAGAAGCTACTCCTATGGCTCTTCAAGAAAAAATAGATTTTAGATGATGGTGAATCAAGATAAATGAACAAATTATCACCGTTCGGTTGGTGGCTTGATCTATCTTACCCACACCAGGTCTGATTTGTCAAACTCTATTGGTTTTGTAGAAATTTATGCAGTCTCCCTCAAAAGTTCATTCAGGTGTTGCTAAAAAGATGTTAAGGTACATTACAGGGACAACTCAACTAGGAATACAGTACAGAAGGACAAGTAATGATCAGCTTGTGGGCTATTCTAATAGTGAATGTGCAGGGAGTGAAGATGAAAGAAACAGTGTTTCAGCAAGTGTGTTTATGCTGTGTAATGGAGTTGTTTTCTGGTCATCCAAGAAGTATAATACAGTTGTTCTCTCTAGTACTGAAGCTAAGTACATTTCAGCTATTGGAGCAACATGTCAGGCCATTTGGTTAAGGAGAAATGTTGTTCATTTGAAGTTCCTCAAGCCCAAGCTACGGCTGTATATTGTGACAGTAAATCAGCTATCACATTATCAAATAATCCTGTAATGTGTCACACCCCGACCACGTAAAACAACAAAACGTGGCGAAAACGTCGGGGAGTGTCGAAACAGAATCATTGTTTCACAACCATGGATTAAATAATTTTGTTTTATTGAATTATTGAACTCATTGTTTTATTACAAATCAGATAAATACAAATATTGTCTTTCAAATTTTAAAGTCGCTAATGCACGAGTCCATCCTATGTATATCATGCATCAACAATCATCACATAGCAGCACCTAAAACATGTGTAAATATAGGTATGTCAACATAAAAATGCCTGTGAGATACATAGGTTTTATTAATGCATGATTCATGACTTGTAAGTTTAAAAGAATGTTTAACAAAAAGTAGTCATGAACTTGAAAATATTTTCTTTATAAATCACGCGAAAATTTATAAGAGATTTGATGATATAAAAGAATGATGCATTGATAATTAAATAACCAAGTAAAATGAGTTTGTATAAAATATGTTGTTTATAAAACAATGTTTTGATAAAAGGTTTGTTGTATATATATAAAATATACTTTGGTTTTAAGAAAGTCGAATAAGTAATATATTAAAATATATTTCAGTTCCAAAATAGTTAAACGGATAGTATATTAAATATACTTTAGTGTCAAAATAATAGTTTTTAGTCGTATATCAAAAGTATACTTTGGTTTTATAAATAACATATTAAACTATGCTTTGGTTTTATAAATAACATATCAAACTACGTTTTAGTAATTAACAAAATATATGTTGTTTTGTACAATATCACATATGAGAGCATATCAAACTATACCTTTGGGAGTATAACAAAATATACAACAAAAATGTGATTTTAGAATTCAACCAAACCTTAGTGTATCAAAATACACCTTTGAGACAATAGAAATATCGCAAAGGCAATCCCTATTTGGATAAAATATCAGTTTCTGACATTCCATACAATAGGAATGGGGTGTCAAATCCTATAGCGCTATATCACACAACCAATCGGTCTGGTGAATGTATAAAATAAGTACAATCCAACAATTAATTTTATAATCCTTGTAAAATTAGTGTTTAAACCATAAATAATCATTCAGTTTGTCAAAAGATAAGTACTAACATGTATAATTAATTTATACTTTGAAATCATGAACATAACAAATAGGTACACAAGTTTCACCCCAAAACATTGAAAACAGTAAATGTGGGGAGTATGTACTCACTTGAGGATGCTTAGAAGTCTTGAATAACAACCAAGCAAAGCTAGAGGGATCACGGAATCAAACGGCACCTAATATAGGTAACTAAGTAAATAAATCGGACCTAAATCGAAGGATCGGATAGAATGAGGTTTCATAAACCAAATGAGTATGGGAACTCATGTAATATGGTTTAATAAAGCCTACATACTAAATTGAAACCTAACCTAAGTGCTTACGACCCATTACGACCCGTTTAGGTAGCTTACGCTGCTTTAACGCGTTGTTCGCGTAAAACGCGTTCAGACCGCCTAACTAGTCCTATAACAGGTAATATATGCCTTAACAAGTCTAATAATGTTTCCTAATCAGTTTAGATGTCAAAATTTATGTTACATATGCTTAAAATGAATTTATGCGTAAAAAGGGCATTTTGGTCATTTACCTAGGGCATATAAACTACCTATCATACAACTACTTAAACGAAGTGACCATATGGTATAACCTCGGAAGGTTATTCCCTATGCAACTATGGTCACATAATATGCTTGGTCGGATCCTAATGATCGACCAAACGGGTCTAGTTCGAAAGTCTAAGCGGTCGTTTAGACCACTTATCTTACGACCCTTTATAAGCACTAATCTAAAAGTGAGGAGTTAAACATGTTGAAACATGTTTAACGAAGTTTAAAAACAAGTTTGATATCAAGACAAAGGGTCTTGATACCCAAGAATAGTTTGGTTGCAAAATATGCAAGAATATGCATTTTTACCGAAACTATGACTCGTCACTACGCCTAAATAACGTGGTAATCAGTACGTATAGTCACAAGAGACTATAACCATCGTGATTACGCTCACGTTACGAAGTTCAAACGAACTTTGTGTTGACCATTGACTGGTCATAGCAGAAAGTCAAACACTGTTTGACTTTCACGCTTAAAAACGCATAAAAGAACGAAAGAAGCTTACAAAGGGTCCAAGCTAGGAAGGTTTGATCCAAGATTTCTCAGGTATGAAGGTTTTGAGTCTCTAACTTAGAGAAATCAGAATCAAAGTGTGAAGAATGGAATGAATGGAGGTGGGTATTTATAGATTTCGGTCCACCGTTAAAATCGTTCCTTGATTCCCGAGCTTCAATCTCAACCGTACAAGTGCACCCACTGATTTGTAATACAATGGGTACTTAAAACTGTTGGTGCATATGTCTGTCGACTTCGTCTTGTATCGAGTCTTGTAATAGAAATGTTAGATCAGGGCACGTAGTACGAGGAAAATAGGGTTTGTGTGGTCAAAGTTCATTTCGCACGAAATGACAATTAGCTATTTCGTATGAAATCGCAATTAGCTATTTCGCACGAAATGTCTTTTGTCTATTCCGTGCGAAATCACTTCCCCTATATATACCTGATGTGCTGAGTCATTTCGAACGATCTTGTTTCCGGTACCGAAGTGCTACCGACGTGTCATCTGATCTGTAATCGTGTCAAATCAATAAAACAAGACAATTAAGAGTGAATCAAGCTGTTACAAAGTCTAATCAATGAATTCCGCCTCTGATTAGACCAAGAACTCTTCTGATAGACTCGTTTAGATCCTACAAGTGGTATCAGAGCTCAGGAGGAAGAGTTCTTACCGTAATTCAGCTTGTTTTCTTCAAAAATCTGACTTCTACTCATTCTTTTCAAAATTGACCGTGAAAACTTGGTCAAAATGGATTGAATTTCACATATAATAAGCGAAACAGTGTTTTAATGAATCCATGAAAGAATTAGACCTTAATTCGGCCTAAAACTTGGTAAATTTAACAAAAATCAGATCGATTATGGTGACGTCAGCAGCATTCCGCGCGAAATAGGCTATTTCGTGTGAAGTTGTCATATCATTTCGCACGAAATCAAGTTTTTAAAATCTCATTTCATATGAAATCATTTCTGTAGAATCTATTTCGCACGAAATCAACATCTTGAATCTCATTTCGCACGAAATAGGCCATTTGGACTTCATTTTGTATGAAATAGGCTCTTATTTCGTTTGAAATCGTTATTTCGTGTGAACATTTCGTTTGAAAAGCTATTTCGCACCAAAGTTTGATTTCGTTTGAAGAATCTATTTCGCACCAAGTCGTTTCGTTTGAATTCTCATTTCGTGTGAACTTTCATTGTTGTTTGAACTTTGTGAATTTGTATAACAGGTTACTGAAACATGGAAGAGGAATTTTACAATGCATTTGCAACCACTCCAGTTGCCCCAATCTCTGCTGTCGAAACTATTGAAATTGAAAATGAAACAGGAACATCTCAAAAGCCTCCAAAGCTTATGTACATCGAAGATTCTAAAGGATGGGAAAATCGGTTTGAAAACTGGGTGCAAGCATATAAGTTTGATGCATGGTGTTCATTGGATGTAGATTATAGTAAACCAAAAAATGAACGTGGGATTGAAAAAGCCTTTAGTGACTTTTCAGCAGTTGAGAAATTGAAATACACCAGTGAAAAATTGATGATTAGTCTTCTCCAACAATCCGTAAAAGAAGACATCTACGTGTTACTTCAACATCAAGGAACTGCGAGATCAATCTGGTTGGCATTGATTAACAAGTTTAAAGGAAGCGCTGATATGATAAAGAACAAACAAGCTTTGTTAAAGAAGTCATTTGATTTGTTTGTTGCATTTGAAGGAGAAACAACAAAAGCGACTATTGATAGATATTGTCATCTTGTTTTAGAAATGGGAAGATTGGAAATAAAGAAAGACGACGATGAATTGGTTGATAAACTAGCCAATGCACTACCACAGCAAAAATGGGGAACATATTTGCTGATCTTAAAACACATGAGAAAATCTGAAAATATGAACTTGGTGAAGTTTATTCAGAAAATTGAAGAACATGAATTGGATATTCAGAAAACGGCTATCATGAATAATCCAAATGCTTAACAAGATGTCAGTTTATACTACAGAGGAAAAAAATTTGAGACTACTCCGAGTCCAAAGATTAAAACTGCTGTCAGTGCTGATAGTTCGTCTGGATCAAATGGTAGCACAGTTACTCAGAGTGGTGGATATTCGTCATCATATTCAAGTTTTGATCCAAATTTTACAACACCAAGTCCTCAACGACAGAATTCAAAAAATTTGCAATGCAACGTTACTTTGAACATTCAAAATGGTCAAAATCTTTCTCCAGAAATAGCTAAGCAACACATGGCATCACTTGTGGCTATGTTAGAGTCGTATGAAAGCTTAGCTGCTGGAAGAATCGGAAATCCGATGCTCACAAAAGAGGATTATGATCATATTGATGTTGAAGAACTCGAGTTGATGGACATCAAGTGGTGTCTAGCAAGTGCAGTAAGAAGAGCAGAAAAATTTACACAAGTCACCGGAAGAGATGATTTTCGTGAAATGGGTGCATCTCCGATAGGGTTTGACAAATCAAAAGTTAAGTGTTTTCATTGCAAAGAAAAGGGACATTTTAAACGAGAGTGTAAAAATAAAGAAGCAACTGGAAGACAAGATGGAAAAATGATTATTATCAAAAGTTAAATTTTCACCAGCTTGCTCAACAACCATCATCATCTCGTACCATTGAAGTTGAGAAGAAGAAAGCTTATCTTGTTAATCAAGATGATGAAAAAGTTGCAGAGGGTTTTAGCTGGGACAAATACATTCCACCCGATTCAGGTCTTGTTGCTAGAATTCTGGAAGAAGAAGAAGTCAAATCTAGTCCGAAAAGAATACCGATTTTTCCAGAATTAGGAAGTGATGCAGATACCGATGATGAAGAAGGATATATTAATAAAGCTAGAAACGGTCTGGATCCTGATAGTTTTAATTTGTTCTTTGTAGATAAGGTTGAGATGCTGAATGAGAAGAAGGCTGCCAGATTGAAGAGAGAGTTAGAAGCAAAAATGATTGCTGAAGAAAAGAAAAAACTGGAAGCTGAGAAAGCAGAAGTTGAAGAAAGTTCAACAGAGAAGGTTGAAAATAAAGAATGTGAAATAAAAGTAGAATTTGATGAAGAACCAATGATTGAGAAGGTGGTAGAGAAAATCGTCGAAGTTGAGAAAATAGTCGAAGTTGTGAAAATTGTTGAAGTAGAGAAATTCGTCGAAGTTGAGAAAGTTGTCGAGGTAGAAAAGATTGTTGAAATCAAGAAACCTTGTGTGAAATGTTTGGAATTTTGTAAGGATTGTGATGAGAAAGACAAGAAGATTCGTGAACTTGAAGAGTTGAAAGAAAAATTGTTGTCTGATGTGAAGTATGTGAAAGACTCATATGATGTGCTGAACAAGACAGTTGATAGTTTGAACAAGACAAATCTAGAAATGGGAGCTGCTCAGACGATGATGAGTTCAACACTGATGACTAAGCAGAAAGTTATTAATGAGTATATTGAGGATTATGCAAAACTGAAGCAGGATTTGGAACTCGAAAAGATTGAAAGTGAAAGAATCAAACGATTGCTATTGAGTTATACAACTTGTGATTATTTGATTGATCGAGTTTATCCTACTGTTGTAGGTCTTGAAGCATTTCAAGATAAAGAAAAGAAAGATGATACTGGTAAGAAACAGAGTGTCAAGTATAACAAGTTTCCACCCCCGATTTACGAAAGTTATTCTCCCAAAAAGCCAAATGAGGAACGATTAAATAGGGCACTCAACATAAAGTTAACGTCTGAAACCATTGATGAGTTACCAGACAATATTGATATCACATTCACAGCGTCTGACACTGATCATGAGTCTGAGTGATTAAAGAAAGTGGTCGATCAGGTGTTGGATATGGATGAAGAGTCAAAGTCGGAGTCTAAATCTGTAAGTTCGAGTTCGTCAGACAAGAGTCTGAGTTCACCGGTTAAACTGGTTTACAATAATTAATTCATGTTATGAAAATCTAATTTGAATGATGGACCATACAAAGTGGCATATACTTTGAATGATTCAGACAAATTATATTCTGATAAGGAATTTCCAATAAGAAGTGTCAAATCTGAAATGATCAAACAGGTTTTTAAATTAACAGAAATTAATATTTCTGAAATAAAAGATTTAAATCTTCATGAAAAACCTAAAAAGTACATTTCAAGAGTTCAACAGAGATTGAACAAGAAAAAGGGTTACAGTTCTGGTTCTGGTTATCGAAAGAAACCAAACCATAACGGTAATTTCAAAAAGCAGGGATTAGGTTTTATTTCCCTGGAAAATCATAAAAATGAGAAAACTTATAAAACAAAGACTAAACTTGTTTCAGGTGCAAGTTCAGTAGAAGAAGAGAAGAAACCATTCTTGAAATAAACAAGTAAAGAGTTTCTTGCTGAAAGGAAAAAGAATCTGGTCAAAGAATCTGAGAAGTGAGTTGAAAGAAGAACCTGTTTCAAATGTCAAAAAGTTGGACACATTGCTTGGAACTGCCAAATGTCTAACAATACAAAACAGGGAGTTACTTCTAACTCAGAAAAATTCAAATGTTCAAAGATTCGATTTTTGAAACTGGTGAAAGTTCGAAACGTTTTTACAAAAGAAAAGTTGATTTAAACAAACAAAAATGGGTTGTCAAAAGTTCAGATGAAAGTTCTAGCGATGAATCTGATTCCATAAAATCAGAGGAGTTATCTGTTGAGAAGAATGTTGAAAGTACCGTTCCTGAGTTGAATGATGAAAACTTTCCGCCACTGTCAAAGGAAAATTTGAAGTTGAAAATTGGTAAGATTGAAATTTCAGATCAATTCTTTGCTGGTAAGAAAGAATTGGATGCTGAAAAAGTGTTTAATGGAAAAGTTAAACATATTTTCGGAAAGATGGTTGACGGAAAAGTGAAGGGCGCAAAAGAATTTTACAAATCAAAAAGATGGTGGGATAGATGTGACTCAAAATCACCCAAGGCTGGTCAGGCTTGGGTGACAGGATTTTCAAACTAAAATCCTGACTTGCCGGAGCTCCCAAGTTGGTAAGAGTGGAGCAGGAATCGGCATCTTTCTTGAGAAATTCACATTGGTGATATTTCGACCTACAAGATTAATCAGAGACATTAAGTTGTACTTGATTTATCTTTCCTACAAGTGGTGTTGTTGATAGAATTTAAAAATTGTTAAATTTTTCAAAGTGTTAAAGAAGAATAAAGTGATGATCATAACCCCGATCTTACAAGTGGTAGAATCAACAATACTTATTTTCCGGAAAAACCATTTTTGATTAAAACAAACATAAGTGTTTTGAAATCATAATGGGAAAATAATTTGTTTTTAGGGGGAGTTCTGATTGTTTATGCCAAGTGAATGGCGATTTGAAGCAATTCAATATCAGTTGTTATTTTACTTGTATAGTTTGTTTTCAAATTTCTTTAAAATGGTTTTGAATTTTAGGGGGAGTAAGAAATTTCAGAAAATCCAAAAACATTTGAAAATTTGAAAAAGCCAAAAACATGATAAAATAAAAAATGAGTTTTGTTGTAAAAAGAGGAAATGATAGTACATCAGTGAACGATCACAGCATGTTAAAGAATTGGAAAGTCAAATGTGATAAACAGTCTCACTAATGATGTGACAGTAGGTTTTTGCACATTTAGTAGATTGTGTCGAGATATAAACCCAAATTTCATACTTACTTATCTCGTGGGGAACATCTCTCGGATATATGGGTAACCCCTAAAATCTTGTTTCAAAGACCCCTCTTTTTGAGATACTAGGTCTTTATGCTTAGTGATATCTAGGGTATTATCCCGGGACTTCTGATTTTGCGGAAGCAATGGCCTAGTCCCCGTATAATACTTTTCGCTTGCTTGAAATATAGCACCACCCTCAGCATAAAAAATGATGAAACATTGCAAAATGCTAATCATGTGCTGTTGAAGAAAAGATTCTCTAAAGGGAACATTCCTAAAGTCGAAGCCATCATCTCTTTGATTTTGCGAAAGCAAAAGCCTGAGCTCTCATGGCCCTCGCATTTAACCCTTTACAGATATCATCTAGGTATACTCACCTGTAAGACTGAATATTGGGATCTGGATACGGGAGTATATTCTGAGGTGGGACACGCGAATAAGTTTAAGTCATTAAAACATTAATCTCGTATCTCGAAACAGTTGAACTTTGTGTGAAAATTTAAGTGGATCAGTATACTGACAATCTAAGTGAATCGTTTAGAACTTAAAATGTTTAAAGCTTAACGGTGTTGGTGATTTGTCTTAAAAACTGATATGATCCTCTTACACAAACTCACAAAAAATATTGTCTGTAAATATTACTTTACTGCATTTCATTAAAAAAAAAATCCAAAAAGATTTTCGGAGTGTTTTAGCATAAATTTTGAAAATTCAAAAAGATTTTCGACAACTGATGATGAAAAGCTAATTTTCAAAATTTCGAGTGCTAAACATGATGAACAACAGGGTTGGAAGAGTCTGTTGAAATGAAAAATGTTTTTGAAATGATTAAATGGTTCATTTAGTTAAAACAAAATTTGAATGTTTCATATACAAGTGGCTAGCAGAGTTTAAATTTGTCAAGTTTTTTTAAATTTGTGAAATTTACTTTGAGGTAGAGAATGTGCAGGTTATGGCTATGAGAGAGCCAGGTTTTGATTTTGAACATATGAAGACTGAAAAGCATGAGCAAAGTATGAGCCAGACTGCGATCCCAGCACAACTTAAAGGGGAGTCTGATAGTAAAAAGAAGTTTGCAGATGCAAGAGCAAGTCTCTGATCCTGAAAGTTTGTTAAATATAGAAGTTGATAAAATAAGATAAAGCCAGGATTACGATTCTGAAAATGACCGAAAAAGAGGAAATTGATGATTGTTAGATCAACATCAAAGGGGGAGATTAGTTGATCAAGAGAAGAGATAAAGATTGAGGATGCTTACACTGTCAGATAATTTTTGAAAAAGCCCGAAGACTGATCAAGGCTGAAGACTGTAAAGACTCGACACCGAAGACTTCGTCAACATCCAAGGGGGAGTCTGTTGGTGCATATGTCTGTCGACTTCGTCTTGTATCGAGTCTTGTAATAGAAATGTTAGATCAGGGCACGTAGTTCGAGGAAAATAGGGTTTGTGTGGTGAAAGTTCATTTAGCACGAAATGAAAATTAGCTATTTCGTATGAAATAGCAATTAGCTATTTCGCACGAAATGTCTTTTGTCTATTCCGTGCGAAATCACTTCCCCTATATATACCTGATGTGCTGAGTCATTTGGAACGATCTTGTTTCCGGTACCGAAGTGCTGCCGACGTGTCATCTGATCTGTAACCGTGTCAAATCAATAAAACAAGACAATTAAGAGTGAATCAAGCTGTTACAAAGTCTAATCAATGAATTCCGCCTCTTATTAGACCAAGAACTCTTCTGATAGACTAGTTTAGTTCGTTTCTCGATCCTACAAAAACAAGCACATAGGTTGAGGAAAACCATGGGAAAAAGCCTGAAACCAGCTGCAAAACTAGAAAAACAATTTGCTGAACTGGGTAGTCTACACGCCCCGCATAAGGATGAAGCTCATCTTAAGCGGCCCGCCTAGGAGTAGTTTCCAGAAATGTCAAAAACAGCCCCTGCACTTGAAAAACATGCATTTTGATGTATTTTTGACATGTTTAAGGCCCGTTAACCTCAGTTCAAGGCTCCAAAATGAAGTTAAAGTATAGGGAACATGAAACATGCTCAAAAATATCTCGGATGTCGGTTCGTTTGGTCCTACGGTTGCGTTGTTTGGCTAATTACGACGAAACACGAACGGACACGAAAAACGATCCAAATTAAGCGACGAATGGAATTTTATCATGCTAGTCACTAAAATAAAATATTTTAATGATTACATAAATTTTTGGATGTCCAAATATATTCAGAACCTAAGATATGCGCGAAAGTGCAAACTTATGCACTTTTTGACGCTTTTAGTCCCTGTTGATCAAATAAGTTTATTTTTGCGCACCAAACACCTCAAAGCCTATTTCTAACCTATGTAAAGGATATTTAGAGCATGTATAACTTATTATCATGTTCTAGAATGTTCGCCACACTACAAATCGGCACACTTTCGCAGTTTGTCGAAATTAGTCCCTGTAAGCGAATAAACTTGATTTCGGCACACCAAACCTTCCAAAACTTATTCTAAGTTATGTAAAGGTTATTTAAGGTATGTTAAGCCTATGTCACTGTTCCGGAGTGTTTTTTGCGTTAAACTGGTTATATTTACGCATCAGATCGCCTATAACCTTCCAGAAAGCGATTTAGAGCTCGAAATCGAACAAGAATTGATATGTGCAAACGATACACATATTTATACAAATCCCATATATGAAATACAATATTTCATTGGTTTGGTATTTGTTTGATGGTTGAAGTGACACGGGTGTCACAGTCTCCCCTACTATAGGAAATTTCATCCCGAAATTTAATTTTAGAGGAAACTTGTGAATACAACTGTGATTGTTTCGCTTTCGAATGAATCCCTCAAACCAAAGTAAAACTCTGGGCCTTGTTTCGATTCTTAGCGAAATTGTCAACTGTCAAAGTGAAGTCCTTGTAGTAACAAAATATGGAGTTTCGAACTACGGACAGAAGAACGTTTCCTATGTAGACTATTATAGAAAACTCGTGTGTGCTCGAAATCAGAGTCGAAGAGTGTAAGATAAAATGACATTGGTCAAGGTCCAGGACTTCTAGTAACTTAAATAACGCTACGTTCGTAATGTAATAAGGAACACTTATATATAGGAAGTACCAGCAGCGTATCCACCATGCCCCTTTCTACATTGTTCCCGTTTCGTTATTCTCATCACTATAGGTCTTAACACATGACAAAACTTGCTGTGGTTTCTCTGCATTGAATTCCATAATTATGTATGCATCCATAATTACGTAATTCATTGCACAGTCCGCACAGTTCATTTCATAATGCATAGGGGAAAAATCAATCGAATAAACATGAAGTGACTTGGCTAGACCACCAAAGGATCTTTTTAACTAGATCAACGAACAATCTTTTTAACTAGATCAACACATGATCTTCTTAACTAGACCGTCGTATGATCTCTTTAGAAAGACCACTTAAGGGATCTTTTCAATTATATCATCACATGATATTCCTAACCAGATTTTTGAAGCATTCTGTTTAACTAGACCACTCAAGGGGCCCAATTATAGAATAGTACTTCATAATCCAAGGGTCTTAACTATTACGTAGAAGCGCATTAAGGATTTAAGGTAGTACCTTTGGATATCCTACTATGAATCCCTCATATGAGATATGGAAGATTCTACAAGGATTTGGATAATGAATATTCGGATCACACAAAAACATAAAACATATAAGAAGACACATAAGCACATAATCACATAATTGTTTAACTTGATCTTTAATTTGTTATCTTTGGACATGGGTATTTAAATCCCACCAGGAATCCAATCTGTGTATTTCATTTGGTACTTTAAATATAAGAATCTAACTATGAAGATAGGAAGATCTTAATAAGAATTCGGCTTTGTCCTTATTGAATCGTAATGTACGTATTAAGGCATACGGATAATTCAATTAAGGGCTCCGATTTGAGCGATAATCATCCACAAAGATCTAATTGTGAAGATAAGAAGATCCTATATGGATTTTGGAATTTGAATAACGGGAGATGTTTTGAAATCTTGCACTAGACGTGCTTAAGTCGATACACGAGGTAAAATGTTCATGAGGTTGAGGTGCTAGATATGCCAAGGCGACATATGAAGCAGAGTTTGGAGGTTGGGTACTACGTATGTTAAGTCGGTCATACGAGCAAGGTTGACTTGGGGTTGGTTTGGACCACCTTGGTTTGGGTTGAATTGACAAGCATTTGCCAGGTGACCGAGTCGTCCACATAATGCACACAGACGACACTGCAGGTAAGCTCGGTGAGGTGCATTACATTTGTTGCACATCGGCGCAGTACCGGCATAAGGTTTCCTTGCAGGAGGTTGAGCAACAGCAGGATTTGTAACAGCTTTGTTTTGGATAGCAAAGCGGCACATGTTAACCAAATGTGGGTACATTTGAAATAGGGTATTTGATTCGGATGATGACGGTTGCATTGATTGCACCAAGAAGCGGTTCCCTTGTACGACTTCATCCCTGAGGCGAGTCATGGTGATAGTTAAATCAACGGTCTTCTGGAGTACGACGCCTATTTGCTGGGCAATTTGTAGCACCTAGTTCGGACATTTGAGTGTTGTTGTGATGAAGAGGCATCTTAAAGACATTGGGAGACATGGGACGAAACAAGTGAAATGTTATCGGATAATTAAAACAGAATGACAACGTATAAAAATTGCAATCATTTGTTTGTTACCTATGGCAAACAAATGAGATGGTGACTAATCAAAGTAAGTGGGTCATATTAATGTATCGCGAAGACATGCTTTAGCCTATAAGTGGACACTCACCGCAAGAGTTCCCAGGTAAGAGTGACTGGTCCGATTATGTGGATTTGTACGAACACTCTAGCCTTAGACAGAAGACTCAGGATACAGGCATCCACCCTTCTAGATTGCACGTGTTCACACTATAAGACCCAAACTTTGATGAGATTTTGAAACCTTAGAGGGTTCAAAACCTAGTAATCAATCATCCTAGAACAGATGATTAGTTTTCAAAGCGGATTCGAAACTTGTGTTCTTGTTTTGGTTGTCACCTAAAGATAGGCGACGGTATAGTTTTAAAACTAAACACAAGATAACATGTGTTTGGGTCCTAGGAAGGTTACAGACTAGGTCAAAGCATTACTAATAACCTTATTCACTATAACCATTGGCTCTGATACAAACTTATCTGTCACACCCCGACCACGTAAAACAACAAAACGTGGTGGAAACGTCGGGGAGTGTCGTAACAGAATCATTGTTTCACAACCATGGATTAAATAATTTTGTTTTATTGAATTATTGAACTCAATGTTTTATTACAAATCAGATAAATACAAATATTTTCTTTCAAATTTTAAAGTTGCTAAGGAACGAGTCCATCCTATGTATATCATGCATCAACAATCATCACATAGCAGCACCTGAAACATGTGTAAAAATAGGTACTTCAGCATAAAAATGCATGTGAGATACATAGGTTTTATTAATGCATGATTCATGACTTGTAAGTTTAAAAGAATGTTTAACAAAAAGTAGTCATGAACTTGAAAATATTTTCTTTATAAATCATGCGAAAATTTATAAGAGATTTGATGATATAAAAGAATGATGCATAAATAATTAAATAACCAAGTAAAATGAGTTTGTATAAAATATGTTGTTTGTAAAACAATGTTTTGATAAAGGGTTTGTAGTATATATATAAAATATACTTTGGTTTTGAGAAAGTCAAATAAGTAATATATTAAAATATATTTCAGGTTCCAAAATAGTTGAACAGGTAGTATATTAAATATACTTCAGTGTCAAAATAATAGTTTTCAGTAGTATATCAAAAGTATACTTTGGTTTTATAAATAACATATTAAACTATGCTTTGGTTTTATGAATAACATATTAAAGTATACCTTTGGGAGTATAACAAAATATACAACAAAAATGTGATTTTAGAATTCAACCAAACCTTAGTGTATCAAAATACACCTTTGAGACTATAGAAATACCATAAAGGCAATCCCTATTTGGATAAAATATCGGTTTCTGATATTCCATACAACAGGAATGGCGTGTCAAATCCTATAGCGCTATATCATACTACCAATCGGTCTGGTGAATGTATAAAATAAGTACAATCCAACAATTAATTTTATAATCTTTGAAAAATTAGTGTTTAAACCATAAATAATCATTCAGTTTGTCAAAAGATAAGTACTAACATGTATAATTAATTTATACTTTGAAATCATGAACATAACAAATAGGTACACATGGTTCACCCCAAAACATTGAAAACAGTAAAAGAGGGGACTATGTTCTCACTTGAGGATGCTTAGAAGTCATGAATAACAACCAAGCAAAGCTAGAGGGATCACGGAATCAAACGGCACCTAATATAGGTAACTAAGTAAATAAATCGGACCTAAATCGGAAGATCGGATAGAATGAGGTTTCGTAAACCAAATGAGTATGGGAACTCATGTAATATGGTTTAATAAAGCCTACATACTAAATCGAAACCTAACCTAAGTGCTTACGACCCATTACGACCAGTTTAGGTAGCTTACGCTACTTTAACGCGTCGTTCGCATAAAACGTGTTCGGACCACCAAACTAGTCCTATGACAGGTAATATATGCCTTAACAAGTCTAATAATGTTGCCTAATCAGTTTAGATGTCAAAATTTATGTTACATATGCTTAAAATGAATTTATGCGTAAAAAGGGCATTTTGGTTATTTACCTAAGGCATATAAACTACCTATCATACAACTACTTAGACGAAGTGACCATAAGGTATAACCTCGGAAGATTATTCCCTATGCAACTATGGTCAGATAATGTGCTTGGTCGGATCCTAATGATCTACCAAACGGGTCTAGTTCAAAAGTCTAAGCGGTTGTTTAGACCGTTTATCTTACGACCCTATATAAGCACTAATCTAAAAGTGACGAGTTAAACTTGTTGAAACATGTTTAACGAAGTTTTAAAACAAGTTTGATATCAAGACAAAGGGTCTTGATACCTAAGAATAGTTTGGTTGTAAAATACGCAAGAATACACATTTTGACCGAAACTATGACTCGTCACTACGCCTAAATAACGTGGTAATCAGTAGGTATAGTCACAAGAGACTATAACCATCGTGATTACGCTCACGTTACGAAGTTCAAACAAACTTCGTGTTGACCATTGACTGGTCAAAGCAGAAAGTCAAACACTGTTTGACTTTCACGCTTAAAAACACATAAAAGAACGAAAGAAGCTTACAAAGGGTCCAAGATAGGAAGGTTTGATCCAAGATTTCTCAGGTATGAAGGTTTTGAGTCTCCAACTTAGAGAAATCAGAATCAAAGTGTGAAGAATGGAATGAATGGTGGTGGGTATTTATAGATTTCGGTCCACCGTTAAGATCGTTCCTTGAATCCCGAGCTTCAATCTCAACCGTACAAGTGCACCCACTGATTTGTAATACAATGGGTACTTAAAACAAGCACATAGGTTGAAGAAAACCATGGGAAAAAGCCTGAAACCAGCTGCAAAACCATAAAAACAATTTGCTGAATTGGGCAGTCTACGCGCCCCGCGTAAGAATGAAGCTCATCTTACGCGGCCTGCCTAAGAGTAGTTTCCAGAAATGTCAAAAACAGCCACTGCACTTGAAAAACATGCATTTTGATGTATTTTTGACATGTTTAAGGACCGTTAACCTCATTTCAAGGCTCCAAAATGAAGTTAAAGTATATGGAACATGTAACATGCTCAAAAATATCTCGTATGTCGGTTCGTTTGGTCGTACGGTTGCGTGGTTCGGTTAATTACGACGAAACACGAACGGACGCGAAAAACGATCCAAATTAAGCGACGAATGGAATTTTATCATGCCAGTCACTAAAATAAAATATTTTAATGATTACATAAATTTTTGGATGTCCTTATATATTCAGAACGTAAGATATGCGCGAAAATGCAAACTTATGCACTTTTTGACGCTTTTAGTCCCTGTTGATCAAATAAGTTTATTTTTGCGCACCAAACACCTCAAAGCCTATTTCTAAGCTATGTAAAGGATATTTAGGGCATGTTTAACTTATGATCATGTTCCTAAATGTTCATAACAGTACAAATCGGCATACTTTCGCTGTTTGTCGAAATTAGTCCCTGTAAGCGAATAAACTTGATTTCGGCACACCAAACCTTCCAAAACTTATTTCTAAGTTATGTAAAGGTTATTTAAGGTATGTTAAGCCTTTGTCACTGTTCCAGAGTGTTTTTTGCGTTAAACTGGTTATATTTACGCATCAGATCGCGTATAACCTTCCAGAAAGCGATTTAGAGCTCGAAATCGAACAAGAATTGATTTGTGCAAACGATACACATATTTATACAAATCCCAAATATGAAATACAATATTTCGTTGGTTTGGTATTTGTTTGATGGTTGAAGTGACACGGGTGTCACATAATGCATAGTGGGACAAAGCATATCGAATTGAAGAATCACTTTATAAGAGAAATGGTAGCTCAAAAACAAGTAGATTTGATGTTTTTCAATACTAATGATCAATTTGCAGATTTACTTACAAAGGCGCTTCCTAAATAGAAGTTTGTTTGTCTTCGACAATTAGTTAGAGTATAGGAGTTTGATTCAAAAGGGGGGGGAGGTAATAAAAGTGACCCAAAAAAGCACATGCAAGCAGTGAGTTTCATACACGAACTTTAGTGATTTAGTCAAGATCTCTCGAAGAAATCTCATTAATGGAAATTGGCCTCTAATAATCCCTAGTAAAAGTCATTGGCCTTTGGCACTTCCACTTTTGTTTATTCCTAATGGCAGTCCCACCTTTCAAATATTTTGCCTCCACTAGCTCTCAATTAAAAAAACTTAACGGAGTTAAGTTTTTTTCCGAATTTAAAACTATTTTTTTAAGAATTTTTATCAGAATGAGACACAAGTTGATTGATGTAAAACTTACCTTGAAATCGTGCTCCAAACTATGAAAACGGTGCTTCAATTCGGTTGTTTAAACTTCCAATTAGCAAAAATCAAGCCGTTTGGTCCACCGTTTCGAGGTAAGTCTTACATCAATCGACTTGTATCCTCGTTCTAATCAAAAGCCCTAAAATGTCAGTTTGTAATTTGGAAAAAAAAAACTTAACTCTGTTAACCTTTTTTAACCAAGGACCTATGGAGACAAAATATTTGAAAGGTGCGATTGTCAGTGGGAATAAACAAAAGTAGGACTGCCAATCGCCAATGACATCTACTTGGGATTATTAGAATCCAATTTCCCTTTTATTAGTTTGAATTAGTCTTTATTTTTTGAATAAGCGAGTCTGCAATATAGACCTATTCTTTTGATGTTTACTTAAGTTTGTTTCCTATTTAAGTCTTCGTAGTCGTTGGCTTTGATTATCACTTAACTTACAATCAATAAAATATAGGAGAGTTCTTGTCGACTTTGTGATTTGTTATTAGTGTTCTATACCATGAGTCTCTTAATTTAGAGCATCATATTCTCTTTGTTGTCCTCCCCCATCTCATCCGGACTTCATGATGTAGTTGCATAACAAATATCTTCGTCTTGCCTTTGTTGAATACACTATTCTAACACATCTAGGTATTCAACATAAGCCACCCTCATCACATAACCCTCATTCCGATGAAGCCCCAATTCCTTAGCAATCATGACCCATATGTTGTTTTTCGGTAACAAGTTTTTAACTAACCTCACGTTTCACCACCATATACAGATCTAGAAGTTTTACATATCCACCTTCTTCTATGATCGATGGAGTTAGACATCTACCCGGAATCATCAATTATGAGTGTAGAAACCTATCGATCATTGCATTAAACTTTTCATGTAATTTATATCTGTATTTCTGAACAAAGTTCAAATTATCCAAAATATCAAGTACTGTAATGCAATAATAAAACAAATTGAACTCTAACCCACTAATGAATTGATCATTCCAATGTTGATTTTGAATGGAGTGTTGATTCAATTTATCACAAAATTCATTTAAGTGATCAATTTTAAACGTTTCATATGCTACTTTCTCTTCCTTTGTGAAGGCTTGTGATTTTTCAGATTCACAAATCTTCATTTCCTCAACAGTTAGTAAAAGTCTTAATAGGTTTTCTTTAATTGGAGCTATAAACATGGGTGACACTCAACATGTTACACCGCTTGTTTCAACAATATAACCTTGTTGTTTTAATTGATCTTTACTAAGTACATCACAAGTGAAGTTGGTAAATTTTAAGATTAATCAAACCAATGTCTCGTATAAACATTGTTTCATGATTACCGGTTCTAGTTGTTATTCCATACAAATTTCTAAATTGTTTGAATAGAGATAGATTTATAGAGGAGTGGTGTTTAAATGAAGTAATCACATACCATATATTAGACAATATGCTTGTTTCAGTGACGATGGTTACTGGTAGATCGTTGCCGTACCTTACATCAGATGTTTGGTCTTGAATGTTGATATTAATGGCATGGTGAATGAGTGCAGTGGCTTCATCATGTTCTTGTATGGTGTAGTTAATTACATAATGGCCATACCAAGGGTTGTAGTTGGTAGTTGGTAGTTGGTAGTTGGTAGTTGGTAGTTGGTAGTTGGTAGTTGGTAGTTGGTAGTTGGTAGTGGTAGTGGTAGTGGTAGTGGTAGTGGTAGTGGTAGTAGTATCTTTGATTTAATTTTGTTCGTCGAATTAATCTTCTGCGTTTTTCATCGGAACAATGATGGTAGGGAAAGATTTTGATTTCTTCAAATGAATCTTGGATCGGAACCTGGATTTGCGCTCTGATACCAATTTGTTGGATATCAAAACTTAAACTTAAAAACAGAATGAACAACACACAGAATCTTGAGAATTTGAAACTAGACAGTGGATATTGGATAGAATAGGTACCACAATAAGTTTTGGTTAATACATACATATATGTATACACACATGTATGTCGACAGTTATGGGATGGTGGTCGTATAATGGAACCAACAACAGTCTTATGTAATTGTTGATAAAGGTAAATGGTGTTCCACCTATAACCATCCAAACCATTAACACACACTTTATTAGAATATCCTAAGCATTGTCAAAATACAATAATATATACACATCTAAATATATTCATATATACATACATAATTAGTATATAATGCTAATAATCTTCATCTCACTCCATCAACCTTTGGTAAATATGGAAAGATATTTATGAATACACCATCGGATTTCTACGATTATTTTGTTATCTATGGATTTCGTACATTTTAGCTCAAATTGAATATAATTTATATTTTTCCTAGGGTTAGGATCAAATACAAAGGATAAAATAAATAAGAAGTGTAAGAAGGATTCTAGTCCATTGATCTTAGATTTGAAGGGTTGAGATTGGTTGTAGGGAAAAAAAATAATAGAATGGCATAAAAGGAATCCTATATTTATGGATTTTCTCTCTCCACATGCAAGACACATGTCAATTCCCCCATCGATTTAAAACGTCCATAACTTTTTCATACGACATTTTTTTTCAAAAAAAATTTCACCATAATAACGAACGTTTTTTTATCTTTAATATGAGTACCATATTATCATATAAAAATAAAATAAAAATTTTCATTTTTACTGGGTTTTTTGGCATTGTGTTAAAGGTTCAGGTCATTGTGTCTTTTAACTGGGTTTTGGTCAGTAGAGTTTCTATACATTGTGTTATTATCAAAACCTATAACACAATGTTAATTTGAGTTCTATCCATTGCGTTTTTATAAAAACCTATAACACAATATATGACACAATGAAGATTTTGTTATATCTGGGTTTTCTATAAATTGTGTTATTAGTTCAGGTCATTGTGTTTAATATGTTATTCATTGTGTTTTAATATATTGTCCATTGTGTTTTAATAATTTGTTCAATTTTTTTATTATCTTGTTCATTGTGTTTTAGTTTGTTATGTATTGTGTTTTTAGTTTGTTTTTCATTGTGTCTTCATCTGCTCTCCATTGTGTCTTTTATCTGCTGTCATTAATTGTGTCTTTTATCTGTTGTCATCAATTGTGTTTTTATTTAGTCTAATTCTTATTGTGTTATATGTTATCGCCATTGTGTTATACGTTATGGTCATTGTGTTTTAGTATGTTGTCCATTGTGTCTTTATCTGTTGTCATTGATTGTGTTTTTATTCTAATTTACATTGTGTTTTACATCATGTCCATTGTGTAATATGTTATTCATTGTGTTTTAATATGTTGTCCATTGTGGTTTAATAATTTGTTCAATTTTTTTATTATCTTGTTCATTGTGTTTTAGTTTGTTATGTATTGTGTTTTTAGTTTGTTTTTCATTGTGTCTTCATCTGCTCTCCATTGTGTCTTTTATTTGATGTCATTAATTGTGTCTTTTATCTGTTGTCATCAATTGTGTTTTTATTAATCTGATTCTTATTGTGTTATACGTTATGTTCATTGTGTTTTAGTATGTTGTCCATTGTGTCTTTATCTGTTGTCATTGATTGTGTTTTTAATCTAGTTTACATTGTGTTTTACATCATGTCCATTGTGTAATATGTTATTCATTGTGTTTTAATATGTTGTCCATTGTGGTTTAATAATTTGTTCACTTTTTTTATTATCTTGTTCATTGTGTTTTAGTTTGTTAAGTATTGTGTTTTTAGTTTGTTTTTCATTGTGTCTTCATCTGCTCTCTATTGTATCTTTTATTTGCTGTCATTAATTGTGTCTTTTATCTGTTGTCATCAATTGTGTTTTTATTTAGTCTGATTCTTATTGTGTTATATGTTATCGTCATTGTGTTATACGTTATGTTCATTGTGTTTTAGTATGTTGTCTATTGTGTCTTTATCTGTTGTCATTGATTGTGCTTTTAATCTAATTTACATTGTGTTTTACATCACGTCCATTGTGTAATATCCAACTGAGTTTTTGAATTTTTTTTTGAAAAATATAACAATATGGTACTCATATTAAAGATAAAAAACGCTCGATTTTATGGTATAATTTTTTTTTTAAACAAATGATGTATAAAAAAGTTACGGACGTTTAAAAGTTAGAGGGGAAATAGCATGTGACTTGCATGTGCATATTCTCTTTCATCTTGTAGACAAAATTACCCTTTCCATTTAATTACTCATAGGACACTTGTCACTCTCTGGTGCCTTCTTACCCTTCTTATTTTTAAATCTTTTGTATTATAACTCAACCCATTTTTCCTATATTAATTAGCGCTTTTCTTGATCGTCACATAAGTAATATTCATGCTTTCTGTCTTTCTCTTTCTTGCTCCTCACATAAGTACCTCCAATATCACATAACTTCTTTGTTATTTAACGGTGGAAACAAAGATTAAACTTCTTTGTGATTTAACGGTGGAAAGTAAATGGGTTTTTGGGTGCTTTGTTCATCCTTTTTGTACATTTAATCATAACAAAACCTATTTGAGACACATTGAGGACAATGTCTAATTTAAGTGTGAGGGGATGTTAAAACCTTGAATATCTTGTCCTAAAAACAAGCCTTACACAAAACTAGCCTTGGAAAACTTTTTTTTGTCAAATTTTTTTTATTTTTTTTACTTATCTTGGTTTAGTATGGAAAAATAAGTTCTAAAAATTATGTTTTTACTTATTTACACCTGATAGCGTCGTGACATAAAAGAACCAATTAAGAAAATTATAAAAACGGGCATAAGAAATCTTTGTATAATTTGATTATATATACATTTTTACACTATAACCCTTTTCCCAAAAAAAAATTGAGTTCTGAGCCTTTACCAAGCATACAAATACACATCAATACTAATTGCTCAATTTTTCGTTTCTTGTGTGAGTAGCCTGTTCGGTTCTTACAATTCTAGAACTTGCCAAAACGATACATTCCAAATCCTTACCGACATAAATCCAAGTAAGTAAATGATAGAGGCATTAGGACTAAACCCATTTTTATTTCAAACCTTTCTTTTTCTTTTCATCCATTACCAAAAACATCCCCTTAGATAAACCCCCTTTGAGCCTTAACCCTTTTGTTTCTAAACCCGTAAAAATATATACTTTTGCAAAAACAACCACCCACATCCACAAAACTTTTTTATTTACACCCTTTATTTTTGTAAAAAGTTCTGTTATAAAAATTACAAGTAAGGCTCAGTTTCAACTTTGGTTAAAAAAAATTAGCCAAAGTCTTTTTTGCTAAGCCACAAAGCGATGGAAAAACCGACACTTTTGACGCTCTTCGTCATTTTTACCAAACACACCTACCCGAGCCACAACCTACCCTTTTTAAAAGCCCTCTTGATATATACAAGGATTAAACATCAAAAAGGAGGAGGTTTGACTATTTGTCAAGACTATAGTCAGAGTATGTTCCACACCGTGTCCGAGCATTTTCACTTAAACAATTTCAACCTAGTGTTGAGTGACCACTTGTGAGGTGTGTAAATTTGTATATCATTAAAAGGAATTTTATAAAGGCATGTTATGCCCAAAACAAAAAATTTATCTTAGTATGTGTTTTAAAAAAATCATGACGAATAAGATTATAAATAAAATAAAAACAAAATAAATGTAGAACTTGGATTCTCGACACTCTAAAGATAAACCCAAAACTTCTCTTCTAGCAATTCTGTTTGGGTGTGTAAGCCACATTATAGTGTTTTGCTTGAGGACAAGCAAAGATTAAAGTGTGGGGGTATTTGATGTGCGCAAAAGGCAACATATAAATTACATCAAACAAGGCGTAAAATCAACCCTTTTTCGGCACTAATGTTGGAAAAATCATATTTCTTTGTTTACTTTTAATTTTTAGTATCAAAAGATCTTAAACGCACAAAAGGAACAAATTAACAATAGAAACCAACATAAATACCAAAAGAAAAAGGATTGACACGACTCACTAAACCCCCATCCACATCCAAACCAACAAAAAATAACAAAAACAGAAGCTTAGGCACGGGGCCGTGCCCACAAGGCATGGGGTCGTGCCTAGTCAAGATTCCCTTAGAAAAAGACAACAGCAAAAGACAAACCAACATGGGGCCGTGCCAACTTAACATGGGTCTTGGTCAACTCTAAGATTTGCAGAATCTGAGATAGTACAGCAAGTACACTCACCATGGGCTGTGTCGTTGACACACGGGGCCATGTTAGTACATGACTTGACATCTACAATTAATGAAGGGAGAGAAACTGAAGACCATGGGGCCATGCCAGGTGGGCACGGTGCCTTGTGAATGGTTTGTTTCCAGCTATAAATAGGAGTGCTTGGTTTCATTCCAACTCAACCCTTGTTAAAGCACTTCTTTCACACTAACCACCAGTCCACCAACACTACAACACCAACATCCACCATCATCCATCTTTCATCTTTTAGAGTATGTGGTAGTCTCGGGATCCAAGATCGATCGTAATAGTTCTTGTCAAACAAAGGCCATGCTTGGCTAAATCTCTTACATCACTTGGTGAAGACAAATCTTTTATGTATTGCTTTTGATTTTGAATCTTTGGCAACCTTTTATTTGGGTATGTATTAATGACTTTAATAACTAGTTTTTTATATTGAAAGTGAACTTTACTTAATCATTTCTTCATGTTTTGTTTATTCACTCATTCGTGTCTTTACGGTCTATACAAAGTGCATTAACTGCCTGGAAGGGGGTTAGAAGGGTGTTTGGGTAATGTTTTTGCCTCGTTCACTGTATAGATCCTGCGAGGACCTGATTCAAACTTAGTAGGACTTCCCTTGAGGCAGATAGCATCAAATCGGGGGAAGTAAGAACCACTTGTAATCCCTTATCTATAAACTACTATTAAACATTAACCCTACCTTGCGGGAATATATCCCTGCTGATTCAGACCAATAGGTTGAGGGTAACACTGCCTAGAAGAAGGCCTACCACTTTTTGCATTAATAACTTACTTGATTATCTTTCAATAATCCGACCTTGCGGGAGTGCATCCATGCTGACTCAGACCAATAGGTTGAGGGTAACGGTGCCTGGAAGGGGGCCTACCACTATAACAAAAGATAATCTGTTAAAAAGCCCAAAATGCGGAAATCATCAAAGGATACATAAAAGAGGAGATGGAACCAAGTGATTCCTCCTTGTCTATTTGTTTTCCTTATATTTTTATTTTTATTTTCTAGTTTATCTTTTAAAACTTTCAAAACTTTTATCAAAAATTTGGTTAGATTAGACATTAATGATAAGCCGGTATTAAAAGCTCTTGTGTCCTTGGACGACCTTGGTATCTTGTCATCACTATACTACCCCTACGATGGGTGCACTTGCCCTAACGTGTGTAGAGTGATAGTATTATATCGTTTTTTTATAAATTTAAAGCTTGATTCACGAGTACAAAGTGCTTAAAATATATCTAAAATTTATACACACCCGCACACACGTCAACAAACATTCAATATCTTTCTCTGATAGGTTCACCAACCATACTAGATCTAAAATCCTTATTACTCTCCAAATACCTTCAGATTTCAATACAATCATCGCTTCACCTATTTCTCGATCACACTCCCTCCATTGGAAATCAACATGAAAATCTTGTTCCAGCTTCATTAGTGGCATATTCTTCATGGCTCGAGGACGTTTAATGGTTAGGGTCACATTAGGAATTTGTGAAACAGAATCAATCTTTGTAATCGTCTTTGGATAATGTGGTTTCCAGTTTAGAAAGTTATTTCGTGCTTCACATCCGATAGGCATCCACAACCTTTGATTACCCGGTTTCATCTGGAAATTAATGCACTTTGTTTAGCACAACTCCTGCACGTCCCACCACGGCTGAGATTTTATATTAGACAATATCAGAAGTATTGAACTCCGAATTCTCTTGTAATTCCAAACATGTTCAGCTCTGGAATCCAGCCCTAGCTAATGATATCTCCAAGAGATACATCTGGATTTCTTGTGAAAATTGCCAATGGTCTTCTGAACTTTCTTTCTTATTGCATAGGTTTAAACCACATCCTCCGAGCTTCTCTAGTTTAATTTCTCCTATTTTTATTTTTAACAAATTTTGTGTTTCTTCATCAAACATTTCTTGGAATCTTAGGAAATCATCAGTTCCTTCACCAGAATATTTTGCAATTTCATCGTCTGAATCATCTTCCACGACAACATTGTTGTAATCATCAGCCTCTTGTATATATTTAAACACGTAGTCATCAGGCTTTGCATTTTGCAATATTAATACTAGTCAACTCTTCCACGAAATCAAACTCGAATGAGTTTTCATCAATGCCCATCATCTTTTCAATTTCCACTTTTGTATAGTTATGAATAAATTATCCTTCTTCAACGTCATGATATTGATATATAGTTCTCTTGTTACTTTCAGGAACAGTCGTAAGAGGAACAACATCTGTGAGGATTCCTGAAGTATCTTCATCGTTCACAGGATCATTACCACACTCCCCCTCTCTATCAGCATCCTCTTGATTTTCATCGTCATTCATATAATCATACTGAACATTATCTTTAGTTGTTCTCCCCTCATAAACCACTAAACCAGTACCACCCAGATTATCATCATCATTGTCACCACCTGTCACACTCGTTCGATAGCGGAAGCGCGCGGTGTGAACTTGATCAGTTTTCATCGCATATGATAATAGTAAACAACTACATGATTAAAAACATACAATGTTCATCCATTGGCGTACTTTAAAAGTTACGCACCATAAGTTGTTTAGGATACAAGACAACATAAGTTATAAGTTTTACAAAAGGACTAGTTCAACATAAGTTTAAAATACTAGGCTTTGCATCCTATATCCCATTGAAGATGAGATATATGGACCAAACCCTTCAAAATGATGACATCGTTAACTTGATAAACCACAACTTCTAATAAACCAACAGCACCAAGATCCCTTTAGTTTCCTGAAAGACATGTAAGTTTGAAAACATCAACAAAAGTTGAGCGAGTTCATGTGTTTTGAGTGAGTTCCAATTAATTCTTAAAACTTTTGAGAGTTCGTATTTAACAAAGTGGTATGTAAAGTGTCTATGAACATATCATTAATGTCTTGCAAGGACATTAATATATGTGATGCCATAGGAAGCACTCAACCCGGTAGACGATTTTAAGTGTTGATTAACTTCGACAAGGACACAAAAGCACTATAAGTGGTCTCACAAGGACCCGAGAGTGGGGCTCTCCCGTACCTGATAGATCTACCCCTTTTGTTCCATGGTCCTAAAAAGGATTAATGGTGCTTAAGAGAGAGCCTTGTCTCACATCATCTAACAGTTCATTCCCTAGCTAAACCATACCATCAAGACATGTATTTCACCCCCTAGAGTTATAAATCCGAAAACAGTTAAGAGAAAAGGGGGACATGAACTCACAGCTTTGCGTTCTTGAGAGAGATATTATGCTTGCAACGGTGTTCCACGCGTGAGTTAACCTACAAGTGTTTTAACTTCATTAGACACTTCGGTCTCTTCTAGACCTTATACTCGTTGCTCATCTTGAATGTTTTTTATATTCGTTTTATCTTTGCCACACTTGTGTATTTTAATAATTTGTTGGCGTTTGATTTCTTGTATATGCTTTCATTATATATACTTCTTATATATATATATGTTGCATTTCAAGTGTGTACGAACGGGCCTCGCCCTTCATGAGTCTTCGTGTCTCGGACGATCATAAGTGAGAGTCCCCGTTATCCACACGGCTTACTTCGTTCCGAGTGATATATATATATATATATCCTTCAAATATATATCTATATTTTTAAGTTTAATGAACCTCATTCATTTGTGAGATTATGTTTGAACTGGGAATGTATTATTGTTACACAAATATAATCGTATATCTTTTATGGATATAAGTGTTAAAAATATTTATTTTTAACGTCATAAATACGTTGTCGTACGTGTGCGACATCCTTGTGAGAGTACACTTCCACAAGTGTATGTGAGTGCATCACCATGTACTTGAGTCTTTTATACGCATACATTTACCGTATCTATACGTGTAGGTATACCGTATTTATAGGCGTAGGTATACCATATTATACGTGTAGTTATACCGTATTATACGTGTAGGTACACCGTATTTATATGTGTAGGTACACCGTATTATACGTGTAGGTATACCGTATTTATAATGTATTTTTACAATATATATTTATAAAAATATACATGTATTTTCCATTGGGCCTAGCCCACATCTTAATGTTATTGGACTTAATTCATGTATTTTGTCACTGGGCCTAGCCCATGTCTTTAAGTTATTAGGCCTAGCCCATATTATTAATGTATTTGGGCCTAGCCTAAGTTCTATATTATAATTGGGCCAATATAAGTTTTTATTGAAATGGGCCATTGCCCATGTATTTAAGAGATTGGGGCTAGCCCAACATTTATTTTTTAACCCCAATATTAACTTTAAAGGCTCAATTTTTTTGTTCTTGCATTTTTAGTAATCTTTTACTAATTATTAAATAAGTATGGTAGTAAACTTTTATAAATACACTTAATGTTATTGTCGTTATTGAACTTACCGGTTTTTCGTTGTCGTTAATATGTATATTAAGCGTCTAACAATATTTTGTATTTAGACTGGTCGTCGTGATTTGTTAATATATAACTTTTGCGTTGAAGTTGTCCGTTTCGTCGATGAAGCATAAGGTGTTGTCCGATGTCCGTCGCCCGATGTTCATCGTCCGGTGTCCGCGTCTTGTTTTATGATACCTCATAAGGGAGTGTTTTAAGTCTCCGCGAAGGTTCGCGACCACCGTCATACTTGTGAATATTTGTGAGGTTTCGGTCATGGTCTAAGTGTATATTTTTCATAAGCATTGTATTTAGCATTTTAGTATGTATTCCTAGCACTAATACATACACATAATATACAATCAATATCCACCAAATAAAGTATTCAAACTATATTATTTTTACCAAAAATCATCTTTAAATATACTTGTTATTTTTACCCATTTATTTAGTAAAAATATATATGTGAGTTTATAAAAACTCTTGGATGATTAGGGCTTAAACCTTTTCATCAAAACTTCCTTAATGACGATTTAAGTTGCTAATCATGTTTAACCCGATTAATCACCCCGTTAATCTCAATTTAATCGCGATTAGATTTTTAGAAAATTTCGCCATAGTTTCCCCTAAACTATGGCGTTTTCCCACGTTTTCAAAACGCGTTTAAACAAATTTTCAATTTCCAATCATCATCAACTTACTAATTTCATCAAAATACACCTTTCAAGTAGCTAATCCTACAACTTTTCTTCAATATTTCATGAGCTTTCATACATTAAATTTCTAAAACGTTCAAGACTTTTATGTGTTAAAAAGTTAAAGACTTTTTATCTGTAATTTTTATAACCATTTATTAAATCACTTGTTTCATTTAAAAACCAAGCTTGTTAGTTCTTAAACATCAAGTTTAGACCATTAAAGTCCTTAATCTTTCAAGTATTAAAACTTACATATGTAAAGCTCATGAACATAATGATGATGATCTTTCATGATTTAAACATCTAGTTGTTTTAATAATATTTTTAAGGTTAATATATCAAGATCATCACTTATATTAGTTACTACACTAAATAAACAACATGATCATCATAAATCTCATGACTAATCAACCTACTTTAACCAAAATTAACATGATCATACTAACTATTCAACACTAATACACCTAATCATCACATAATACTTCATATGTAGTAGGTTATTAAGGTGTGATTAGGGTTTTTAAGTTTGATTTTTCTTAATCTTCAAGATGATCAACAAGTACTTTTATAATCTACATATAATACTAAGCTTAAAAATGGTACAAAGGGGCTTACAACTTTGCACAAGCTTAGAATGAAGATTAAGAAGAGGTTAAGCTCCAAACAAATCTTTAATGAAGCTTCATGCTTTAACTAAGCTTAGATGATCATAAAAAGGTTTGATTAAGGTGACAAAGTGGTGTTTTAGAAATGAAAATGGAGGTTTTCTTGGGTGTTCTTTGATCCAAAATCAAAAGAAGAAGAGAAGAGGGTTTTGTTTGATGTTTTTGTGAATGGAAATGAAAGGTGATGGATGGAAATTAAAGAAGTAAGGTGTTATAAAAATGATCATCTTGCAAAGTCTAAAAAAAATCTTCAAACCATACTCCATTTAGATTTTTCAAAATGGTAGGTTGATGTAGTGGGGCCCCCTCATGACCAAAATAGGGGGGGGGGGGGTATTAGGTTTTATTTTATTTTATAAAAGTTATATATATAAAAGTTGTGATTTATATAAGTATTTAGAGGTTTAGGGATTTTGGATAAGTTCTTGTGCCATTAGTGCTACGACAATATTTTTGATGCCAAAATGTGGCTCACTAGTTCACTAGGTTGTTGGTTTAGGCATTAGAGTGGTAAAAATTCGGCTAACTAGTTCGTCGACGCAAAAACGGTAAAGTTGTGGTCATTGCGACGTAGTATCGGAAAGTTATGTTTTGAATATCCAATTGATATTCCCAAGTTTATTTAAGATGTATTATATTAGTTACAAGTCCTACGAACACTAAAATGCTAGATTCTAGTGTCGCGGACATTTTATTTTGGTTATAATTTGGCGCGGAACGGACAAAACGTAATTATGTGCGTTTACCGGAAAGTTAAGGTGTTTTAGTGTTCAGTGTCCCTAATCATGGTTGTAAAAATTCCGCCTAGGCTCCGAGTACTCCTCGAGTACTCGCTACAAGGTAGGCTCCCGAGGCCCACGTATTGTTCGCCTAGGCCAATTACTCGCCGAGTAATCTCCGACTAGGCCGAGTACTTCCCGAGTACTCTCAAATCCGACTAGTGGGCGCCTAGCGACTTTTGCAACCATGTCCCTAATTAGGGATTTTTATTTGTATTTCATCTATAAAGTGTGTTCATGCCCTTCGGCGCTCATTCAGACAGTTTTCGGAACTTGCTGGCATGAATAGTCTGTTCAGGTGAATAGTGTTTTCAGCATTTTGCCAACATATTAAGACATAGTTTGTTGTTTTCTCGCGACGTGGTGATTGTATTAGTATTGTTTAACATATTTAACCATGTCCTATGATTGCTAGACTTTACACGACCTAATCATGCAATAACTAAATCGTAATGAGCGAAATTAAATGTATAATCAAGCGTTTTAGCTATACGGAATTGTCATTATTTTTGCCGGTTGTCACACCACCTTTATCATCACCATCATGACTAGAACCTTCAATATCCACATCTTCTTCGTCTTCTTTATTATCATCTTCTTTCTCTGTCTCATACAGTATATCTTGTACTTCACCATTGAGAACGAATTTTGTGATATCTATTGGTTCGGATTCAGGATCTGTTTCAGGCTCAGGTCTAATCTCTGGAATAGCGTCAACCTTTTCCTTCCCTTTATCAGCATTAGCAACCTCTGTTTCAGTAGCAGCTTTTCGAGCTCGTTCAACGGCCCTTGCTTCAGCCTCTTCAATTTCAATTTGATTGAATTCTACTTCAAAATTAATTCCCATCTTCTTTTCTAAAACTTTGTACAGAATATAAATCTTTCGATCTTTCACCTTTTTGTCAGCTTCTAAATCACTTGATCCTTTTCTCAATCACTCGATCTTTCATCTTTTTGTCAGCTTCACTTTCCAACTTCTTTACTTTGTTTTCCAGATCCTTTATCTTTTTATCATTTGGATCATTCAGAAAATATAAATTCATCGTGTTAATATTCAGAAATGGATGATCAGCATCGAATAAGTTGTAAGAAGAACTAGGTTCTTGTCAAGGTGTAGATCTCGATCTTGGATTTGATCGAGGTTGGGGTTGGGGTTGAGGAGATATTGGTTGTACAGGAGTGGTTGGTGTTGGTTATGATGCTGTTCGCATTCTAATAGGAATAACAGGCTCACCTTCAGCTTTAAAAAATGGTCATGGTTGTAAAAGAGGGTTTCCAAGTCCGAGTACTCTCCGAGTAAGCGCTCCAAGGTAGGTTGCCAACGCGACTTTTTTCAACACCGCCTAATTACTTGGAATCGATCAAAAGCGATCAACCTCGGCTAGAATCAGATCTGGTATATCAACTCAGACCGAGTTTGACTTATAAAAAAATAAAAGATAATTTCGATGTCAATAATATTAAAGGATAAATATCATTTTCACGTATTTTGTTATAATTATTAGTAAATTTATTTTATTTGACATATATTTAATTTCCAAAAAAAATTTCCTTATAATTTAGTATGTTCTAGTACTCTGTGAGTACTCTCCGCCTAGGCCGGGTACTCTCAACTCCCCGCTCAACCGATTAGGGAGTGCCTAGCGACTTTTGCGACCATGCAAATGGTGCACCTGTAGATGTAACTACTAGTTCAGCTCCAGTAGTTGTTGTTTCTTTGATAGGCTCATTAGTTCTTTTTCATGTTTTCTTTATCATAGGAGACCATGTTTTCTTTACCTTTGTAGCAACTTTGTTCTTTTGTCATTTTGATGGTCTCTTAACAGTTTTAGGTTGAGAAGGCACATATGGTTCATCGTCACTATCCATTGTCCTTATCTTTCTCTTGCTTCTCTTTTCAAATTTAGCTATTGGATCATGTGTTGTTGGAGCCATTTTTGTAATCTCAATATCATTATCACTTTTAGTCTCATCATCATCTGCTTGACCACCTGTAACCCCAAATGCTTCAGTTTCTATATTTTCAGCAATTTCAGCCGTATCAGCAGTAGTCTTTTCAGTTCTTTCTCTGTCTGAGGTAGTAGAAAATACTTCATCTTCACTCTCTTCATCCCAAAGCATTGTTTTTGGTGTTTTCTTTCTAGTAGTCTACTTTGTGGTCGTCTACATTTTGGCATTTCTTTTCTTTGAATCGTCTTTTTCAAATCATTTACATCAATTCACAACAAAACCTTCTAACTTTTCGTCTTCATTGTCAGAATTAGTATCATCATTTCTCCACTGGCCTTAGTCTTTATCTTTCAGACAACCAAATAATCTTTTAAAGGGAGGAACATCTTTTTCTAATTGATTCTTATACTGTTGAATCCGATCTAATGATAGATTCGTCATATGTTCCAGTTGTAGCACATCAGATTCTTCCTTTGCAAGATTCGGAATCAAATCATCCAGCAACATCTTCACAAACCTCAGATACTACAAAAATCTATCTTGAACCAAGTCTGTCATCATTTGCTCGAAAATCAACTTTGAAAAGTTGTATGGTAAGTTCAAAGGAAGAGTTGCAATCATACACATCAAGTAACCAACTGCAACATCATCGCCACCTTTCCTGTGCCCCATAGCATGAATTACCGAATGCATAAAGAATTTATAAGGCCTTGAGATATTCGCTTTTGAAAAATTCTTCTCATTGACGTGCCCTATGTATCCCATCCGATAAAAACATCCCTTCACCATTCGCTCTGGGTAACCTGTTGGATCTTCAGGTCTATCACCAAATGCTAATACTCTTCTGATTTGATCTTAAGTAATAACCACCTATATGTCATCATTTTGGACTTCAGCGAAAGAGTGAATCGCTGGTGGATCAGCAACAGATTTAGCGTTTTGCTAGAAACGTTCTACATGTGATCGATATGCCTAATGTTGATCTGTTAATGCTTTCATTATACGAATTCACTCCATAAATTCCAGAATTGGCTTAAAAGGTTCCATCTTCGATACTTTTTTTTATCTAACACACAACAGATGTTGTGTTTAGGATCAAAGTTCGTCGCTTTTGCCTGCACAAACAAAATAATCGAACACTTAGAAAAAATTTTAAAATCGTCAAATTTTGCTGCGGATGAGACTTGGTACGGTTGTACATGAGTTTTGAACGGATGTGAATACCTTTGTGAAAATGAACTACAACACATACACACAACTTACTTTCGTATGAAGGTAAATTCTATTTTTGACTACAAAGTTACTTCCATGCGGATGTAACTACATTCGTGCGTATGAGTTACTTCCGTGTAGACGTAACTTCCATCCTTTCAAATTCCAACTTTTTTTTTACAAGTTTTGATTAAATTGAATGTTTTATTAGAACCTGAAAGTGTCGATTTACATAAATATGTGTTCAATTTTATTTTTTTACGGTTTATATTGCACAAATCTAAGTTTTTAACATACTAAGGCCGATTTTGTCAAATTTAGTCCAATCAGTTCAAGTTCTACCTTTCCCATTGTTGATGGTGTGCAAATCAACCACCACAGCGTAAACTTTGACAGAGTTTGGACACTTAGAAAGTTTTCTCTCGAATTCAGTCAACTGGTGCAAAGAAAGCTTTGGTGCGAATGAAGTTTCATTCGTGTGAATGAAATTATATAGTCATTGTTTGCCATTCGTGCGAAGGTAATACCTTCATGCGAATGTGAGGATTTCAAGCAGATGAACTTACATCCGTGTGAAAGAGCTTCCTTCGTGCGAATGTGCTCATTCGTATGAAAATCCAAATTTTCATTTTTTTTTTAAATTTCAAACATTTTTCCAGTTTTAACAACCCACTCAGTTAACCTAGTCCAAGTTAATAACCCCGGTCACTTGATTTGTCTACCAAGTCCAAGTTAATGACCTTGGGTGAACATTTTGTGAACAAACTGATATTTTCTGTCAAAGTTAAGTTTCAAATTAATGAACTTGTAATCTTTTCAAAACATTTTCTCATCTCAAATAAGCTTCCAACTCGTTGTTTTCCATATTTTGATCAGCAACTTCGAATTTTAAAAATCAGTATTCCATCATCGGTAGTCGAAAATAAGATGAAATAAAATCTTTTTGAATTTTCAAAAGTTTATGCTAAAACACACTGAAAATCGTGTAGGTTTCAGAAATGAAATAGCTATGTACAAACATATTTACTGACATATTTTTCTGAGTTTGTGTAAGATGATCATATCAGTTTTTGAGACAAATCACCAACACCGTTGATCTGATTAACTTTAAGTCTTAAACAAGTTCACTTAGATTGTCAGTATGTTTGTCCTCTTAAACCTCTACACAAAGTTCAATTGTTTCAAGATACGACAATTAGATGTTTTAGAACTTGACTTAATAGTGTTCCCCACGTCAGAATATACTACCGTATCAAGATTCCCTAGATTTCATCTTACAGGTGAATATACCTAATTGAAATCTGTATCTGGGTTATGCGATGCCTTGAGAGCCTAGATTAGTACCACCGTACAGACAAAGAGATGAAGGCTCGAGTTAAAAGTGGTGTTCCATATTTTGGAATCTTTTGACTACAGTTGTCACATCTGTGAGGACCGTTTCGATCCTGAAAATGCTCCGGCTGATTCAAATAAGCACTCCGTAATGTGCGGAATCCATTAGGAATGTTGGCACACACAAGATTTCATCTATAATCACTGGTTTCATTGATAATTTGATGTTACAGATCCGACAAACCAAACTAGCAGAGCTTCGCTACCAAAGTTCAAAAGTTACAAATGTGAACATCAACACTCTTATTTATACAAGATGCCATTCGTGCAAAGGGCCTATGAGCGGATGGACTTTCGTGCGTAGGGTCCTTCGTGCGAAGGGTCCTTCCTCTCGAAGGTCCCTTCCTCTCGAAGATCAAGTTACGTATTTTTATACATACAAACATGACTCAAAACATTAACGGAGGCAACATACATCGTGTATCAACAATCTCCCCCTTGGATGTTGCCGTAGTCATGCTTCACTTTTTTCAAAATCTTCATAACTTTAACATTCTCGTAAATCGACAATCTCCCCCTTGCTTTAACAATCTTCATTTGACATATCAAGTCAACAATCTTCATCTAAACTAGAACTTCCTTTCTTTTATCTAGCTCCCCCCCTTGCATTTAGCTACCTGCTCTACTCCCCCTTTCTCTCAGCTTCCTATCTAAAACTCACCATCATTCAAATAAACATTTTAGATTCAAACTTTGAAATTTTCAAATCAAACTTTATCAATATTTTCAAATTTCAAATTAATAGCCCTCTCAGATAACCAAAGTTAAATTAATGACCTTGATCATCCGATTTATCTACCAAGTCCAAATTAATGACCTTTGTTGGGGCATACGTCTGTCGACTTCGTCTTGTATCGAGTCTAGTATTAGAATTGTTAGATCAGGGCGCGTTGTACGAGAAAATAGGAGGTTTTAGGGTGTATTAAAGGTAATTTCATTTGAGTAAGGTAATTCCGCTTGAAAGCGTCAAGTACCATTTCAAGCGAATTTAACTTGGTTAATTCCGTTTGGAATGGTCTCGGTCACTTTCAAACGGAATCACATCACCTATATATACCCCTCAAACGAAATCATTTGTAACTTCTGCGATTCCGGTACCGAACTGCTGCCGACGCGTCGTTTGATCTGTAAAGCTGTGAAATCAATAAAACAAGACGATTATTAGTGAAACAAGCTGTTTTCCAAGTCTGTTTCTTAGTTTCCACCTCTGAAACAGACAAGAACTCTTCTGATTGACTCGTTTGGGTCACAACACGATCCTACAAGTGGTATCAGAGCTCAGGAGGAAGAGTTCTTACCAAAACAGCCATATTTTCTGACTTCTACACCTTCTTCTACAAAATTCACAAAATTTTACGATCAAAATGGTCTGAATTTCACATATTATAAGTAAAACAGTATTTTAACGAATCCTTGAAAGAATTGGACCTTAATTCGGCTTAAAACTAGTAAAAATCGTAATTCCGTTTGAAAACCAGATCGAAAAAGATGACGTCAGCAGCATTTCAAACGAGATTATGACCTAATTCCGCTTGAAAGTATCTGATTCCGTTTCAGTGTGTAATTCCGTTTGAATAGTTTCAAACGAAATTAGGTAATTCCGTTTCAAGTTGATATTCCGTTTGAAAGTGTACTTGTTCAAACGAAATCAGTGATTTTGCTTCAAGGTTATTTCATTTGAGGGTGTTATTTCGTTTCAAAGGGTGATTCCGCTTCAACAGTGATTCCGTTTGATTAGTGATTCCGTTTGAAGCTTGATTCCGTTTAAGTTTGTTATTCCGTTTGAGACCTGAGTTTTTGTGAAAAAAATTTCCGAAACATGGACGAGGAATTTTACAATGCGTTTGCTACACCGATTGCACCTGTTACAGCTGCTGAAACAGTGTACAGTGAGAATGAAACAAGAACTTATCAAAAACCACCAAAGCTCATGTACATTGAAGATTTTCAAGGATGGAAAAATCGTTTTGAAAACTGGGTGCAAGCTTATAAATTTGACTCATGGTGTTCATTGTTGAAAGATTATGAGAAACCTAAGAATGAACGGGGATTGAAAAAGCTATTGTTGACTATTCAGAGAGTGACAAATTGAAATTTACAAGTGAGAAAATGATGATCAGTATTCTTCAACAAGCGATTAAAGAAGATATCTTTCTTTTGCTCCAACATAATGGTACGGCTAGGTCAATTTGGGAGGCATTGATTCAGAAATTCAAAGGAAGCGCATATATGATCAAAATCAAAAAGGCTGTAACACCTGTGCCTTCACGGCCATCAAACAAATACCAAACCAATGAAATATTATATTTCATACTTGGGATTTGTAAAATTATGTGTATCTTTTACACATATCAACTCTTGTTTGATTTTAAGCTTTAAATCGCTTTCTGGAGGGTTATACGCGCTCTGATGCGTAAATATAACCAATTTAATCCAACGAACACTCCGGAATAGTGAAATAGGCTTAACATACCTTAAATAACCTTTACATAACTTAGATATAAGTTTTGGAAGGTTTGGTGTAGTGAAATCAAAGTTTAATCACTTACAGGGACTAAAGTTGACAAACTGCGAAAGTATGCCAATTTGAACTGTAACAGACATTCCGGAACATGACCATAAGTTAAACATACCATAAATATCCTTCACATAGCTTAGAAATAGGCTTTGAGGTGTTCGGTATGCTAAAATAAACTTTTGTGTCATTCAGGGACTAAAAGTGTCAGAAAGTGCACAAGTTTGCATTTTCGCGCATAACTTACGTTCTGAATACATCTGGACATCCAAAAATTTATGTAAGCATGACTACATTATATTTTAGTGTTCGCCTTAAGAAAAATCCATTCGTCGCGTCATTTGGATCGTTTTTCGCGCTTGTGCGCATTCCGTCGTAATTAAGCGAACATCGCGTTCGTACGACCAAACGAACCATCATCCGGCATATTTTTGAGCATGTTTCATGTCCACAATGTTTAGGCAACATTTTAGGGCCTTAAAGTTGGCTTTACGGGCCTTAGAAGTGTCGGAAATGGCTTAAAACACGTGCAGGGGCTGAAACTGTCATTTTTGAAACTTATTTTCGGATCAGAAGCCCCAAGCGGCCCGCATTAGATTTGTCTAATCCTGAAGCGGGCCGCATCCGAGTATCAGACCAGATTAAATGGTTTTAACAGCTGGTTGCAGCTGTTTTGCACTTCCAAAACCCCTCCCACATGTCAAATCCCTATGGTGTGTGCATTTTGAGGCACCATAACATCCCGACAAGTGTACGGCCTTGATCGTTTCCCCTTTTCCAAGAAACGATCTTAACGGTTCTCCGAATACTATAAATACCCCACCCCCCATTGTTCATAATCACTAGAAATTCACTTTGAGAAACTCTAAGTTGAAACATTTGTTTCATACCTGAGATTTTCGAATTGAGTTTAGCATTCGGGGACCCTGGGTTAGTATTCTTTCGTTCTTTTCCTTATTTTTACTGCTTTTCGAGTCAGAAAGTCAAACTTTGTTTGACTTTCAGCGTTGACCAGTAATGGTCAATGCGAAGTTCGTTTGAACTTCGCAACGTGAGTGTAATCACGTTGGTTATAGTCCCTTGGGACTATGCCCACTGATTACCACGTTGTCTAGGGTCGTAGGGTAGGCGATCTAATAAATCGCCTATACCTTCGAACCCGACCCAGTTTGGTCGATCATTAGGATCCGACCAAATACATTAGGTGACCCTAGTATAGGGCATAACCTTCCGAGGTTATACCCTATGGTCACATCGTTTAAGTAGTTGTATGATAGGTAGTTTATATGCCTTAGGTAAATTACCAGAATACCCTTTTAATGTATAATTGGTAATTAAGCATATGTAACCTAAACTTTTGTCACATAACTGATTATGTAACATGTTTAGGCATATAACACCTGTCATAGGACTAGTTAGACGGTCCGAACGCGTTTCACGCGCACGACGCGTTAAAGTAGCATATGTTACCTTAATGGGTCGCGATGGGTCGAAAGCACTTAGGTTTGGTTTCATTGTAGTATGTAGGCCTTGTTAAACCATATCATATGAGTTCCAATACTCATTTGGTTTACCAAGCCTCATCCTATCCGATCTCCCGATTTAAGTCCGGTTTATTTATATAGTTTTAGATTGCCGACTGATTCCGTGCTCCCTCTAGCTTTGTTTGGTTGTTGTTCAAGACCTCCAAGCATTCTCAGGTGAGTACATAGACCCCTCTTTTACTGTTTTCCAAATGTTTTGGGGTGGAACACATGTGCCTACTTGTTACTTTCCTGCTTTCCTGTTTTCTCATCATATACTTGCTATGTTCATTAGTACATTTATAGTACATGATTTCATTACATTTCTGCTATGTATGTTGACTGATAGCATGCTAGCACATTGATTTACATGACTTTTCTGCTTTGTATGTTAACTTAGCATACTTAGTACATTGTTTTACATCACATCACATCACATGCTATGTATGTCCATTTAGTACATGTTTAGTACATTATTTTACATTGCATCTCTGTTGCATATGTTCCAGTAACATATGGACACACTGTTTTACAGCTCTACCTTGTATGTTTACTCTAGCATACTAGGTACATTATCTTCATAAAACATGCTTACATTTTGGTATGACATTTGGTTTGTTTAAACTATACTATACATTCATTAACACCGATCATGCCGCTCGGTAGTAGGTAGTGGTACCATAGGATCTGACAAATCCCGTTATTTACTACACCCGTGGTTATGTGTGGGTATGGTAGGTAGCGACTGAATCTGTAATTGTTAACTTACCCTATGGAGGTTTGTTAATACGAAAACGAGAAGCGACGAGTGATGAGTCACGAAGGTTTGAATGTTATTAGCGAGACGATCATTTAAGTAGTTTCACGACCTAAAACGAATTAAACGATTTACGATTGGTTTTCACACGATGTTTTAACGATTGAGTAAACATTTGTACATGATTTACATTTGATCATGCATTTACACGAAACATAGTATTGGTTTAAACCAAGTTTTTCTTCAATACTTTGTTTTGTGCGTTTCACCTATGGTTTAGTTGATGCATTTCACTAGCCATACATATTATTTTGGTTATACATATTACATGATTTACATTTAGGCATGAACATCACTTTGGTGGTTTGGTTTGGATTAAGTGATTAAGTAACAATGCGTGTGGAATATGATACAAGCACGGTGGATACGCCGCTGGTACTTCCTATATATAAGTGTTTGTATGGTATTACATATTGTAGCGTTATTTGAATCATTTCAGTTTGAGACATAGAACATTTTATACAAGTAACATACTTTTCACAAGACATTTATTTACAAACAACTTATCTTATACAAACTCATTTTACATGGTTATTCATTTAATCATGCATTATTCTCTTATTTATACATATCACCTGAACTTATTATTTTTCAAACGATTTACAAAGACAAAGCAAATTACAAGGTTCATGACTAAACATTTTCTTAAAACAGAAGTCATGAATCTTATTTTCACAAAACCTATGTACTCGCCAGCATTTCTTTGCTGACCTCGTTTTCACATATGTTTCAGGTATTGTTGGATTATATCGATTGATAAGATGCATGCTCACATAGGACTGGACAAGGCCTTAGTGACTCAATAATAATGATAGACTATGTCTAATTTGTGTATTTAGATTTCCAGACGATGTAATTATTCTATATTTAATAAAACGAAACACTTTTGGTATCCATGGTTATGAAACATTAATTCTGTTGCAACACGCCCCGATGTTTCCGCCGTGATTTGTTGTTTTACGCGGTCGGGGTGTGACAGAAAAGATGGTATCAGAGCCAATGGTTATAGGGAATTAGGTTATTAGTAATGCTTTGACCTAGTCTATAACCTTTCTAGGACCCTAACGCGAGTTTATTTGCGTTTAGTCATAAAACAATACCGTCACCTATCCTTAGGCGACGATTACAACAAGAATATAAATTTCAAAACCGCTTTGAAAACTAATCATCTGTTCTAGGATGATTGATTTCAAGGTTTTGAACTCTCTATTTTAAGATTTTGAACCCTCTGTTATATGGTTTTGAACCCCTTTGAGTTTTCAAAAATCTCGTCAAGGTCTTGGGTCTTAAATAATGTGAACACGTGCAAACTGGAAGGGTGAATGCCTGTATTCTGGGTTTTCTGTCTAGGCAAGCACTTCGTATACATCTCATCAGACGCGAGACCAGTTGTGCTTACCTGGGAATTCTTGGGATGAGTGTTCACTTATAGGCGAGCATGTCTTCGCGATACATTATTTTTGACCTATTTACTTTGATTAAATCACCGAGGTCGTTTGTTGCTTTGTAGAACAAACAAATGACCACTATCCTTGCTTTCATCAGATTTGTTTCATCTCATTCTTTTCGTCTAATTCTCTCACTCGTTTCCTTGTCAGACAATGCCTCCTCGACGCGATACCCGGACCGATACTCGGACTTTTACTATTGAAGAACTCGCAGCCCTGATCTCTCAACAGGTGGCTGCTGTGGTTCCCGGTGTTGTAACCCAAGTCCACGAGATGTACAACAACGGCAACAACAACAACAATAATGCACCGTGTAATTTCAAGAACTTCAATTCTGCGAAGCCACTTAAGTTTTCTGGGTCTCAAGGAGCAACTGCGCTCCTGCAGTGGTTTGAGAGTATCGAGAGCACCTTCAGACATGTGCAGTGTCAGGATGCGCGTAAGGTGGAATTTGCTTCGAGTGTGTTTGAAAAGCGAGCGCTTACTTGGTGGAATGGTGTTATGCGAGATAGGGGTGCCGAAGTGGCGTTGGCACAAACATGGACAGAGCTTCAGGCTCTCATGATGAAGGAGTTTTGTCCCCGTCACGAGATTCGAGTTTTGGAACGAGAGTTTGATGACTTAAAGCAAGATGGGGCTGAACACCGTGCGTACACGGATCGTTTTGAAGAACTCGGTCTATTGTGTCCCACCATGGTTACCCCTCTGGAGAAAGCGATCGAGAGATACATAGATGGTTTACCCGATTCTATTATGGATATTTTGATCGGTGTTAATCCTACCACCCTTCGTCAAGCAATCGAGTTGTCAGCTACCTTGACTGAGTCTCAAGTCAGAAAGGGTAAACTCACCCGCAAGGGTGATAAAAAGAAGGCAACCGATTCTGGAAAGGACAAGAAGAAGGATAAGGGGAAGGGTAAGGAAGGTGAGACGTCGAAGAAATCGAAGAAGCGGAAGGGTGCCCAAAATTTTGCTGTTACAGCACAGACTGCTCAGAACCTGCAGAATCCACCGGCTCAGCCACATGCAAAGAAGGCATATGCTGGTACCGCACCACATTGTGCCCGTTGCAACGGTCATCACGTTGCACAACAAGATTGCAAGAAATGCACAACGTGTGGTAGACTTGGGCATTTGGCCAATACTTGTCGTCTGAGACAAAATCAGGCTGAGCAGGTTCAAGCTCCGGTTCAAGGGAATGCTGCGAGATTCCCACTGGGTTCATGTTTCAACTGCGGAGAGTTTGGTCATTTCCGCCCCAACTGTCCGAGACTGGTGAATGCAAATGCTAACGCAAACCCGAATGCGAACGTTCACGTCAATGTGAATCCAGCACGTGGTCGAGTGTTTAACATCAATGAGGCAATCGATGATGAAGAAGTGAACTTTTAGTATTTTGTATTTCCTCTGGTTGTTATCTTGTAACATTTAAAGACAATGCGGTTGCTATATAAATAAAAATTTGTGGTTTTTATTTTTAACTAATGCAATTGTATGAATGTTTGATCCAACCTTATGATGTTAACACAAAGACAAAACTACTCGTGTGGTTCTGTCATTTTTATGATCACTTGTGATCTCCCTAAGAACCTCAAACACTTGTTTCTTTTAAATCTAAAGTATCTTATCGTCTTGTACCGTTCGAGATGCAAGAATTATCAAAACAGCTTCAAGAGTTGTCTGATAAAGGATTCATCCGTCCGAACTTTTCACCTTGGAGAAACTCCTGTTCTCTTTGTGAAAAAAAAAATGGATCTTTTCAAATGTATATCGATTAACGTAAGCCTAGTAAGCTTACCATCAAGAATCGATATTCCCTATCTTAAATCAATGATCCGATCATCTGCAGGGTACTTCATGCTTTTCCAAGATCGATTTGCGTTCTTGGTATCATCAACTTCGTATTCTCGAAGAAGATGTTCCCAAAACGGTTTTCTGTACGAAGTATGGCCATTACGAGTTTACAGTCATACCTTTTGGTTTGACAAATGCTCCAGCCATCTTCAAGGACTTAATAAATAGGGTCTGCAAGCCTTATTTGGATCAGTTCGTCATTGTTTTTATTGATGACATCGTGATCTATTCAAAGTCCCAAGCCGACCACGATCAACACCTTCGTTGATTTCGGAGCCTGATTGGATTCCTTGTACACCTTAATATGTACATTACAACTCAATTAGGACAAGCCGAATTCCTTTTTAGATCTTCCTATTTTTATAGTTAGATTCTTGAAAATATTTGAAGTGCCAAGTGAAATCCACGGATTGGATTCCTAGTATGCTTTAAATACCCATGTCCAAAGATAACAAATTAAACGATTTTGCGATTAAACGATTATACAATTATGCGATTATGTGTTTATGTGTTATGTGTTCTCCTCTATGTTTTTGTGTGATCCAATTTTCAAATCCTCATAGAATCTTTCGTATCTTTATATGAGGGATTCATAGTAGGATATTCAAAAGGTACTACTTTAAATCCTTAATGGGCTTCTACGTTGTAGTTAAAGACCCTTGGGATTATATGGTACCATTCCATGATTCGATGAGAGACCCTTGAGTGGTCTAGCTAAAAGATTGATTCACAATTTGGTTAAAGAACGACATCTAGTGATGTAGCTGAACAGACTCCTTGATAGTCTATTTAGATCATTTATTGATTTAATTAAAAGGACTCTATGGCGGTCTAGTTACACTCATCACAGGTTTGTTCATTTGGTTTTACCCTACACATTATAAAATAGACTGTGTGAACTGTGCAAGGAATTGTCTAATTATGGACGCGTACATAATTATGAAATTTAGTGCACAGAAACCCAGTAAGGTTTATTATGTGTAAGAACCGATAGTGACAACAATAACAAAATGAGAACGATGTAATGGAGGTACGGTGGACGCACCAATGACGCTTCATATACTTGTATATAAGTATCCCTCTTACATTGCAAACATAATGTTATTAAAGTTACTAGAAGTTCAAGAACCCTAATCAATATTGTTTGATCTTTTCAACTTCATATTTCCAAGCTCTCACAAGTTTCCTCTAAATAAATTTCGGGACGAAATTTCCTAAAGTAGGGGAGACTGTAACACCTGTGCCTTCACGGCCATCAAACAAATACCAAACCAATGAAATATTATATTTCATACTTGGGATTTGTAAAATTATGTGTATCTTTTACACATATCAACTCTTGTTTGATTTTAAGCTTTAAATTGCTTTCTGGAGGGTTATACGCGCTCTGATGCGTAAATATAACCAATTTAATCCAACGAACACTCCGGAATAGTGAAATAGGCTTAACATACCTTAAATAACCTTTACATAACTTAGATATAAGTTTTGGAAGGTTTGGTGTAGTGAAATCAAAGTTTAATCACTTACAGGGACTAAAGTTGACAAACTGCGAAAGTATGCCAATTTGAACTGTAACAGACATTCCGGAACATGACCATAAGTTAAACATACCATAAATATCCTTCACATAGCTTAGAAATAGGCTTTGAGGTGTTCGGTATGCTAAAATAAACTTTTGTGTCATTCAGGGACTAAAAGTGTCAGAAAGTGCACAAGTTTGCATTTTCGCGCATAACTTACGTTTTGAATACATCTGGACATCCAAAAATTTATGTAAGCATGACTACATTATATTTTAGTGTTCGCCTTAAGAAAAATCCATTCGTCGCGTCATTTGGATCGTTTTTCGCGCTTGTGCGCATTCCGTCGTAATTAAGCGAACATCGCGTTCGTACGACCAAACGAACCATCATCCGGCATATTTTTGAGCATGTTTCATGTCCACAATGTTTAGGCAACATTTTAGGGCCTTAAAGTTGGCTTTACGGGCCTTAGAAGTGTCGGAAATGGCTTAAAACACGTGCAGGGGCTGAAACTGTCATTTTTGAAACTTATTTTCGGATCAGAAGCCCCAAGCGGCCCGCATTAGATTTGTCTAATCCTGAAGCGGGCCGCATCCGAGTATCAGACCAGATTAAATGGTTTTAACAGCTGGTTGCAGCTGTTTTGCACTTCCAAAACCCCTCCCACATGTCAAATCCCTATGGTGTGTGCATTTTGAGGCACCATAACATCCCGACAAGTGTACGGCCTTGATCGTTTCCCCTTTTCCAAGAAACGATCTTAACGGTTCTCCGAATACTATAAATACCCCACCCCCCATTGTTCATAATCACTAGAAATTCACTTTGAGAAACTCTAAGTTGAAACATTTGTTTCATACCTGAGATTTTCGAATTGAGTTTAGCATTCGGGGACCCTGGGTTAGTATTCTTTCGTTCTTTTCCTTATTTTTACTGCTTTTCGAGTCAGAAAGTCAAACTTTGTTTGACTTTCAGCGTTGACCAGTAATGGTCAATGCGAAGTTCGTTTGAACTTCGCAACGTGAGTGTAATCACGTTGGTTATAGTCCCTTGGGACTATGCCCACTGATTACCACGTTGTCTAGGGTCGTAGGGTAGGCGATCTAATAAATCGCCTATACCTTCGAACCCGACCCAGTTTGGTCGATCATTAGGATCCGACCAAATACATTAGGTGACCCTAGTATAGGGCATAACCTTCCGAGGTTATACCCTATGGTCACATCGTTTAAGTAGTTGTATGATAGGTAGTTTATATGCCTTAGGTAAATTACCAGAATACCCTTTTAATGTATAATTGGTAATTAAGCATATGTAACCTAAACTTTTGTCACATAACTGATTATGTAACATGTTTAGGCATATAACACCTGTCATAGGACTAGTTAGACGGTCCGAACGCGTTTCACGCGCACGACGCGTTAAAGTAGCATATGTTACCTTAATGGGTCGCGATGGGTCGAAAGCACTTAGGTTTGGTTTCATTGTAGTATGTAGGCCTTGTTAAACCATATCATATGAGTTCCAATACTCATTTGGTTTACCAAGCCTCATCCTATCCGATCTCCCGATTTAAGTCCGGTTTATTTATATAGTTTTAGATTGCCGACTGATTCCGTGCTCCCTCTAGCTTTGTTTGGTTGTTGTTCAAGACCTCCAAGCATTCTCAGGTGAGTACATAGACCCCTCTTTTACTGTTTTCCAAATGTTTTGGGGTGGAACACATGTGCCTACTTGTTACTTTCCTGCTTTCCTGTTTTCACATCATATACTTGCTATGTTCATTAGTACATTTATAGTACATGATTTCATTACATTTCTGCTATGTATGTTGACTGATAGCATGCTAGCACATTGATTTACATGACTTTTCTGCTTTGTATGTTAACTTAGCATACTTAGTACATTGTTTTACATCACATCACATCACATGCTATGTATGTCCATTTAGTACATGTTTAGTACATTATTTTACATTGCATCTCTGTTGCATATGTTCTAGTAACATATGGACACACTGTTTTACAGCTCTACCTTGTATGTTTACTCTAGCATACTAGGTACATTATCTTCATAAAACATGCTTACATTTTGGTATGACATTTGGTTTGTTTAAACTATACTATACATTCATTAACACCGATCATGCCGCTCGGTAGTAGGTAGTGGTACCATAGGATCTGACAAATCCCGTTATTTACTACACCCGTGGTTATGTGTGGGTATGGTAGGTAGCGACTGAATCTGTAATTGTTAACTTACCCTATGGAGGTTTGTTAATACGAAAACGAGAAGCGACGAGTGATGAGTCACGAAGGTTTGAATGTTATTAGCGAGACGATCATTTAAGTAGTTTCACGACCTAAAACGAATTAAACGATTTACGATTGGTTTTCACACGATGTTTTAACGATTGAGTAAACATTTGTACATGATTTACATTTGATCATGCATTTACACGAAACATAGTATTGGTTTAAACCAAGTTTTTCTTCAATACTTTGTTTTGTGCGTTTCACCTATGGTTTAGTTGATGCATCTCACTAGCCATACATATTATTTTGGTTATACATATTACATGATTTACATTTGGGCATGAACATCACTTTGGTGGTTTGGTTTGGATTAAGTGATTAAGTAACAATGCGTGTGGAATATGATACAAGCACGGTGGATACGCCGCTGGTACTTCCTATATATAAGTGTTTGTATGGTATTACATATTGTAGCGTTATTTGAATCATTTCAGTTTGAGACATAGAACATTTTATACAAGTAACATACTTTTCACAAGACATTTATTTACAAACAACTTATCTTATACAAACTCATTTTACATGGTTATTCATTTAATCATGCATTATTCTCTTATTTATACATATCACCTGAACTTATTATTTTTCAAACGATTTACAAAGACAAAGCAAATTACAAGGTTCATGACTAAACATTTTCTTAAAACAGAAGTCATGAATCTTATTTTCACAAAACCTATGTACTCGCCAGCATTTCTTTGCTGACCTCGTTTTCACATATGTTTCAGGTATTGTTGGATTATATCGATTGATAAGATGCATGCTCACATAGGACTGGACAAGGCCTTAGTGACTCAATAATAATGATAGACTATGTCTAATTTGTGTATTTAGATTTCCAGACGATGTAATTATTCTATATTTAATAAAACGAAACACTTTTGGTATCCATGGTTATGAAACATTAATTCTGTTGCAACACGCCCCGATGTTTCCGCCGCGATTTGTTGTTTTACGCGGTCGGGGTGTGACAAAGGCGTTATTGAAGAAATCGTTTGATATGTTTTTAGCTTTTGACCATGAAACAACAAAGCAGACCATTGATAGATATTGTCATCTGGTATTGGAAATGGGAAGATTGGACATTACGAAAGATGATGATGAATGGGTTGATAAATTAGCTAAAGCACTACCACAGCATAAGTGGGGAACTTATCTGATTATTGTGAAACACATGAGGAAGTCTGAGAATATGAATTTGGCACAGTTCATTCAGAAAATTGAAGAGCATGAATTGGATATTCAGAAAACTGCTATCATGACGAATCCAAATGCTCAACAAGATGTCAGTTTGTATTACAGAGGGAACAAGTTTGAGGCTACCCCCAGTCCTAGCCCAAAGATCCAAACTGGTTTTAGTGCTGACAGTTCATCTGGAACAAAAGGTAGTAATGTGACACAGAGTGGTGGATCTTCATCTCAAGCTTTGATCCGAATCATACAACATCAAGTCCTCAACGACATAATTCAACAAATCTGCAGTGTAATGTTACTTTGAACATTCAAAATGGTCAAAATTTGTCTCCAAAAATAGCCAAGCAACACATGGCATCACTCGTTGCTATGTTGGAATCTTATGAAAGTTTGATTGCTGGCAAGATTGGAAATCCGATGCTTACAAAAGAAGATTATGACCAAATTGATGCAAAGGAACTTGAGTTGACGGATGTGAAGTGGTGTTTGGCTAGTGCTTGTAGGAGGGCAGAAAAGTTTCAACAAATTACTGGTAGAGATGAGTTTCGAGGAATGGCTACTTCTCCATTAGGTTTTGACAAATCAAAGGTTACCTGTTTTCGTTGCAAAGGAAAAGGCCATTTTAAACGAGAATGCAAAAACAAAGAAGCAACAGGAAGACAAGATGGAAAGAATGATTATTATAAACAGTCAATTTTTCATCAGATTGATCGACAACCACAAATTGATAAAAGAACCACAAACTGCTCATGCACGTACCATTCAAGAGAAAAGAGCTTTGTTTGGTATAATTGATCAAGATGATGAATTTGTTGCAGAGGGATTTAGCTGGGATAAATACATTCCACCAGGTTCAGGTCTTGTTGCTAGAATTCTGGGAGAAGATGAGGCTAATTCGAAAAGAATCCCGATTTTTCCAGATCTTGGAAGTGATATTGATACTGATGATGAGGAAGAATATCTTAACAAAGCTAAAAAAAGGCATAGATCCTGACATCTTTAATTTGTTTTTTGTAGATAAAATGGAGATGCTGAATCAGAAGAAGATTGCCAGATTGAGGAGAGAGCTGGAAGCAGCAAGAATGCTAGTTGATGAAAAGGCAAAGACAGAAGCTGGAGAAGCAAATGTTGAAGCAATAACTGAGAAAATTGTTGAAGTGGAGAAAGTGGTGGAGAAAATAGTTGAAATCGAAAAAATAGCCCAAGTTGAGAAACTTGTCGAAGTAGAGAAAATAGTTGAGGTAGAAAAACTTGTTGAAGTTGAAAAGACGGTTGAGATTGAAAAGATAATTGAAAAAGTGGTTGAAGTTGAAAAACCATGTTTGAAGTGTTTAGAATCTTGCAAAGTTTGTAAGGAGAAAAATAAGAAGATTGCTGATTTGGAGAAGATTGAAGAAGATTTACTGTCTGATGTGAAGTATGTGAAGGAGTCATACGATGTTCTGAACAAAACAGTTGATAGTCTGAAAAGAACGAATTTAGAAATTGAAAATGCAATGACAAAAATGAGCTCAACACTAATGATGAAACAGAAGATCATCAATGAGTATATTGAAGATTGTGCTAAACTGAAGCAGGAGTTGGAACTTGAGAAGATTGAGAGTGAAAGGATTAAACGATTGTTGTTGAGTTATACAACATGTGATTATTTGATTGATCGTGTTTATCCTACTGTTGCAGGTCTTGAAGCATTTAAAGATAAAGTGACGGAAGACACAGATGCTGGTAAGACACAAAGTGTCAAGTATAACAAGTGTCCGCCTCCAATCTATGAGAGTTATTCCCCCAGGAATCCTAACGAGGAGCGTCTAAAAAGGCAGTCAACATCAAGTTAAAGTCTGAAATCATTGATGAATTACCAGACAATATTGATGTCACATTCACAGCGTCTGACACTGATCATGACTCTGAGTTATTAAAAAGAGTGGTCGATCAGGTGTTGGATACGGATGAATAGTCAAAACCGGAGTCTGGGTCTGATAGTCCGAGTTTGTCAGAAAAGAGTCCGAGTTCACCGATTAAAAGGGTTTACAATAAAGAATTCTTGCAATCAAAATCTAATTTGAGTGACGGACCAATCAAAGTAGCTTATACTTTGAATGATTCAGACAAATTATATTCTGATGAGGAATTTCCAATAAGAAGTGTCAAAACGGAAATGATCAAACAGGTTTTCAAATTAACAGAACTTAATATTTCTGAAATAAAAGATTTAAATCTTGCTGAAAAACCTAAAAAGTACACTTCAAGAGTTCAACAGAGATCGAATAAGAAAAAGGGTTACAGTTCTGGTTCAGGTTATCGAAAGAAACCAAACCATAACGATAATTTCTGAAAACAAGGTCTTGGTTTTAGTTCTTCAGAAAATTATAAAAATGAGAAAAATTATAAACCAAAAACAAAATTTGTTGCAGGAGGAAGTTCTGAAGATGAGCAGAAGAAACCATTCTGGAAACAATCCAATCAAGAGTTTCTTGCTGAAATAAAGAAAAATGTGAAGAAATTTGCTCTAAGAGTTGATAGAATAACCTGTTTCAAGTGTCAAAAAGCTGGACACATTGCTTGGAATTGCCAAGAGTCCATTTATTCAAAACAGTGAGTGTCTTCTAACTTTGAAATAAGAAGAAAATATGTTGACAAATTTGAACAATTAAAAGAAAAGGTTAAAATGTTTGATAAAACGACTGTGGAAGTTGGTGAAACTTCAAAACGGTTCTACAAAAGACAAGTCGATTGGAATAAACAAAGATGGGTTGTTAAAAGTTCAGATAGTAGTTCTGACAATGAATCTGATTCCATAAAATCAGAGGAGTCATCTGTTGAGAAGAAGAATGAGAATTCCGTTCCAGAGGTGAACGATGAAAATTTTCCCAAGTTGTCGAAGGAAAATTTGAAGTTGAAGGTTGGTAAAACTGAGATTTCAGGTCAATTCTTTGCTGGTAAAAAAGAATTTGATGCTTAAAAGGCGTTTAATAGCAAAGTTAAGCATATTTTCGGGAAAATGGTTAATGGGAAAGTGAAGGGTGCTAAAGAATTTTAGAAATCAAAATTTTGGTGGGATAGATGTGTACAAGAATCTCCCAAGGCTGGTCAGGCTTGGGGGAAAGTTTTTCCTAACTGAAAATCCTGACTTGCCGGAGCTCCCAAGTTTGTAATCGTGGAGCAGGAATCGGCATCTTTCTCGATATAGTTTGTTTTCGTGAATAAATGTTAAAAAATTGTTAAATTTTACAGGTTGTGGATAGTGCCGGAACTCCCAGGTTGGTAAGTGAGGAGTAGGTATCGGCATTTTTCTTACAAATGGTACTTAATTTTCAAGATTAATCTGGGACATTAAATTGTACTTGATTTATCTTTCTTACAAGTAGTTAAAGAATATATAGGGTTCATTACATTGAAAAGAGGAAAGAAACAAAGTGATGATCTTACCCCTAACTTACTAGTGGTAAAATCAACGAACTTATTTTCCGGAAAAACCATTTGATTAAAACAAACTTAAGTGTTTTGAAATCACAATGGGAAAATAGTTTGTTGAAAGGGGGAGTTCTGATTGTTTATGCCAAGTGGATGGCGATCTGAAGTGAATTGATATCAGTTGTCAATTTACTTGTGCAGTTTGTTTTCAAATTTCTTTAAATGATTTTGAATTTTAGGGGGAGTAAAAATTTCAGAAAATCCGAAAACATTTGAAAATTTTGAAAAAGTCAAAAACATGATATAATTCAAAATGAGTTTTGTTGTATAAAAGAGGAAATGATAGTACATCAGTGGACGATCAAAGCATGCTAAAGAATTGGAAAGTCAAAAGTGATAAACGGTCTCACTGATGATGTGTCAGTAGGTTTTTGCACATTTAGTAGATTTTGACGAGATATAAACCTAAATTTCAAACATGCTTATATCGTGGGTAACATCTCTCGGATATATGGGTAACCCCCGAAATCTTGTTTGAAGGACCCCTCTTTCTGAGATACTAGGTCTTTATGCTTAGTGATATCTGGGGTATTATCCCAGGACTTCTGATTTTGCGGAAGCAATGGCCTAGTCCCCGGAGAATACTTTACGCTGCTTGAAATATAGCCTACCCTCAGCATAAAAAATGATAAAACATTGCAAAATGCAAATCATGTGCTGTTGTAAAAAAAAGATCCTCTAAAGGGGACCCACCAAAAGTCGAGCCGTCATCTCTCTGCTGAACGGAAGTTCTGACCTGAGCTCTCACTGTTTCGCAATTTAACCCCTTACAGATATCATCTAGGTATACTCACCTGTAAGACTGAATATTGGGATCTGGGTACGGGAGTATATTCTGAGGTGGGACACGCGAATAAGTTTAAGTGCTTAAAACATTAATCTCGTATCTCGAAACATTTGAATTTTGTGTGAAAATTTAAGTGGATCAGTATACTGACAATCTAAGTGAATCGTTTAGAACTTAAAATGTTTAAAGCTTAACGCTGTTGGTGATTTGTCTCAAAAACTGATATGATCCTCTTACGCAAACTCACAAAAATATTGTCTGTATATATTTCTTTACTACATTTCATTTCATTTCAAAAATCCAAAAAGATTTTCGGAGTGTTTTAGCATCAATTTTGAAAAATTCAAAAAGATTTTAGACAACTGATGTTGAAAAGCTGATTTTCAAAATTCCGAGTGCTGAACATGATGAACAGGTTTGGGAAAGATTGTTTGAAGATGTTTGAAATGATAATTGATATACATATAATTGGTTCATCAGAGATTAACATGATAAATCATTTGGTACAATACTTGAAAATGATGTGCAAAATTTGTGTTTACAAGTGGTTAGTAGGGTTTCTAAATTTGTTATATCTTATCTTTTATGAAACTTATGTTTTGGGTAGAGAACATGCAGGTGATCCAGGAATCGATCTTGAACCTGTAAACATTCGAGAGAGCCAGGTTGCGATTCTAGAACCTGTGGGAGCCAGACTATGATCCCAGCATAATTTGAGGGGGAGTCTGTTAGAGAGAGAGAGAGTATGAAGATGCAAGAGCTAGGAATTTGATCCTGAAGATGCCAGAGATTGATAGAGCATCATCCGAGGGGGAGATTAGCTGAAGAAAGAATTAGAGTGTGATAAGAGCCAGATAAAGATTCTGGAAGCCCAAAGACTGATAAAGACTGAAGACGTTGAAGACTCGACACTTAAGACTCTTCAACATCCGAGGTGGAGTCTGTTGGTGCATACGTCTGTCGACTTCGTCTTGTATCAAGTCTAGCATTAGAATTGTTAGATCAGGGCGCGTTGTATGAGAAAATAGGAGGTTTTAGGGTGTATTAAAGGTAATTTCGTTTGAGTAAGGTAATTCTGCTTGAAAGCGTCAAGTACCATTTCAAGCGAAATTAACTTGGTTAATTCCGTTTGAAATGGTCTCGGTCACTTTCAAATGGAATCACATCGCCTATATATACCCCTCAAACGAAATCATTTGTAACTTCTGCGATTCCGGTACCGAACTGCTGCCGACGCGTCGTTTGATCTGTAAAGCTATGAAATCAATAAAACAAGACGATTATTAGTGAAACAAGCTGTTTTCCAAGTCTGTTTCTTAGTTTCCACCTCTGAAACAGAAAAGAACTCTTCTGATTGACTCGTTTGGGTCACAACACGATCCTACAACCTTGGTCGACAATATTGCGAATACACCCCATAAAAAGGTAACCGTTGGCCACGCTGGCATCCTTGTTCCACAAAGCTCATAAAAACCCTTGATAAACAGAGTTTACATCTATATGTATCAAAATCAAAGCATTTCGAAAGCGGAAAACTCTGAAATTGCATTCAACAAACATTGCTTTTAATCAAGATAATATCTTTTTAAAAGATTTAACCTAATTTCACCATGGCTCTCGAACTAAAATCTTCTTACAACTACTTGTTGTATCTTGAAAAACACAACAAGAACACGGATTTTCACTCTACGGTTGACATCATCACATCCTCCAAATACCTTAACATCCTCACTTCCAACGACCCCATTCATTTATCCACCCTTAGGGAATTTTGGGAAAATACAAAATTTTTGCTCCAAAACAAAAAGCCCTACATCATATCCTCTACCGTCAATAAAGAACATGTTGAGATAACTCTAGAATCCATTTCCAATATGTTCAATCTACAGGATTTTCCAGGTATGGACACTATTCCTAAAAATGATCTACATAGTGAGTTCATAGAAAGGGGAAATGAAACTCAACTAGTTGGAGCAACACTTTTAAACCAAAATTCTAACCATAAATGAAATTCTTTTTCCATACTCTCTTGGTTTTCATGTCTGCAAAGACCACAACTTTTAATGAAATTCCCCTAAAACCTCAGTATTTAAGGTATGCTATCTTGAAAAATTCAGATTACAAGTTATCCTAGACATTGTTTATGGATTTGGTTGCAAACATAAAAGAAATCAAGAGGGGAATTGGCAATCCTTTTCTATTATATCCAAGATTGTTAATCTTTTACCTGAAAAATGTTATAAGACAAGAAAGTTTTGAACACGATGAAGCCCTTGAAATTAACAGTATTTCAAACGAAACATTTACCCGCATGATGACCAAAGCTCAAGAAAATGTGGATGAAGAAAATATTTTTCAAAACCAAGCAACAGATGTTGCAACATCTGTTGCTGAGCCCACTGCTCCTGGTGACCAAAGTGCACAACCCAACACTGTGGAACACACACCAGATATATCCACCAAAAAACACTTCCACTCCCATCCCCAAATCCAAAACAAAAACCAAAACGAAGGTATCTCTGGGGGTTGAGATTCCAGAGGTACTTGTTGTAACACAAATGCAGCAAACATTTTTTGTTGTTTCCTCACAAAAGATGCAATCATTTCCACCCATACAAACTCCTCACTCATCCTAACAAAAGATAGTGTTGTAAGCACATGGGAACCAAGTCAACATTGAGAAGATTAACTTGAATATCTCTTCTCAACCCCCTCTCCCAGGGATGCTTCTCTTTTCACTCAACCAAAACAAAAACAATCCCGACATAATTTCAATGAATGCATGATGCAATTGATAACATTGACTTGCATATACCTAGTTTCTCTTAACAACAAGTTACAGAGAGTATGCTTCAACAGGTGACTAGGGCAAGCTTAGAAATCGTTACTATCTCATAAGTAGAAGAGGCAACACCTCCTGTATCTCAAGAGACACTTGTAGGTATTTCAAGTGGGGCAGCTACTACAATTATAAAGACAACAGTCTCACATTTGGGCAGTGGTTACATCATTAAGACCCCTTGAAGCCAACAACTGTTGAGACAATAGTCTTTTTACCAGTTGGAAGTCCCTAGTACTAAGAAAAAGGGGTACCTGTTTCAAAACCAGGTACAACCACCTCTGGTGGGAATTCAAATGATCCTATAAACTTAAGTGATCGGTTAAACTATCCAGAATTGACGGAGATAGTCACCAAGTTGGAGTCATCAGTTGAAGAAATCAAAGAGATAATGAAAATTTTGGTACAAAACTCAAGGCCTCGACCAACATATGCAGAAGTTGGGTGCATGCATAAATGTACCTACAATTTCAAAAGCAAGCTGTAGAAGAAAAATAAAACATGCATATGTAGTTAGTATGAACAATGGTAGAGCTCTTAACTCTACCCAAATATCAATATGATGCCAAAAAGGAGGAGGAAGAATGCAAGAGAAAGCTCCCACCTCTGGTCAAAAAGTCTGGAAAAAGGGCTAACATTGTTGAACTTAAAAAGGCAAGGCAAGAAGAGATTGCTAACGTAGTAGAAAAAGAAAAGAGGAAAGACACAAGGGAAGTCAATACGCAGATAACAGTGCAGGGGTTTATTGAAAGCAAGAGAATCTAAGATAACCAAGGTTTTTCAAACACCTGCTACTCAAACCACTGTTCTTATATCTTAAACATTTGTTACCACTACAAAAGGGACAACACATGTTACAACCACACCAGTACCACCACCACCAATACATAGTCTCCTAAAGGAGTTCTCATTCACAAAAGAAAACCAACATCAGAACTTCCACAACAACCAATAAAAACACCAACACTTCAAACCAGAACTAGGAGAACAAAGATTTAGCAATGAATTTAGTCGCTGAGTATGTTTTTATAGATCGTGTTACATAAAGATTCAACAATGAATTTAGTCGAAGAAAATGGCCCTATTCGACAAATAGACAAATAGACGACAGGAAAATCTGGTTGGGAATCTTATATAAAAATCTTTTCCTTGAACTAGCGACCAATTACTTACACAAATACCTACAAAAATGGGCCTTTACAGACAAACAACTAAAAATCTAAGCGTAAATTTTATCTGAAATCTTATTATTATTATTAAAATAGCGACAAATTACTGAAGGAGCTTCCATCAACAAAAAGTTCCCATAAAATTTTCCATATCCAGACTTACCCACAATGGGCTTTCATCGGTAATTCGTCGGTTATTGTCTTTTTTCACAGGTCATGACATCTAGCGTTACTTTTTCAGTAATCAACAACCGATTTCGAGGTTCTTATTAGTAACTTTCCTTGTTCTATGCTTTTGTTTTAACTGATTCTACCAGTGATTTATCAGTAATTACTAATTACTGACACATATGATTTGTCCACAGTACTTATTGAATTTTATTGTTTCCATTAGCAATACATTTAAAAAATTAAACATGCTTAGGAAACTATACTACCAAAGAAAATGGCTTTAGTTGAATAATTAAAATGATATATTTGAAAAGACTTCTCCTTTACACCCGTTACTAAACGGGTGACCTGCAATCTGGTTAGGTTGATTTGTTATATAATTGGTTATCATAATAAAATACAAGATTTTTAAAATAACTGACATGCACTCTTCACCAACTATTTTCAAAACATGGTCTGAAAATCTAAACCCCAATAATTAGAAGTTAATATAGATTTCTTTGTCACTAACCATTGTAGATAAAAAGGTAAACTAAAACCATTTTCCCTTTTTTATTTAATTGCGTTAAAACTTCTGTTGCATGCAAAATCATATGAATTAGTTCAATGGACAAGAAATCTAATTTAAAGTACAAGTTCGATCTCATAACACGATACAAATAGTTATTTATAAATATTTATTTATAGAAATAAATAAATTACGTATTGTTGATGCACTTTGTGGATGCGGCTTGGTTCGGTTCGGCTCAAGACCGAGGTCACGACATTCCTCCGTCGTGCGTCCTAGAGATCGACACACGAAGAGCCGCAAACCGTCATCAGCCGCCACATCACCATGACATCGCCATGATGATGTCATGTGAGTAGATTATATTTGCATGTTATTATGTCAACGAAGAATGATTTGTTTGTTATGCATTGTTCACCACGAAGATTATGAGTCTTCGTGGTGTTTGTTGGTACGTCGCAAAGGTTCACGAAGACTCCATTCCTCGTGGACTAGAAGAATGTTCGTGAGCCCAGTAACCAATCTTCGTAGGGTTACTGGTTGTTGGGCCTATAAATACATGCACTTGTTTATCATTTAGAGAGAACAGAGAGTGAACACTGTGAGAGTATTCAGAGAGTTTGTATGTTATCTTGTATTATCTCTGTAAACAAACTCCTATGGTTGAATACATTTGAGGTTTAACCGTTGAATCTTGTTTTTGTGTTTGTGTTCTTTGTCTTGGTTGCATACCCGCTTGGATTCCGCACTTGCGTGTGTGTTCGGTAACAAGGAGAAGGTATTTTAGATCCTCCTCTAGGGACCTGCAAGTGGTATCAGAGCCTTGGCTCTCTTCCTTGTTAAAACCAAGCTTTATCTTGTGTTTTTGAAAAGGTTTTTGAAGGTTTTCTAAAAGTTTATGTGGTTTTAAAAGAAAAATGGGTTAAATCCTTGGAAAAACTTGTTGTTTGCTTAAAATTTGTACTAAAACCTTTTTAAAACACATGGAGACATGTTAAAATCAGGTTTTTCTTAAAATTTCTTGCAACATTTTGTTTCGCAAAACTTTTCCGGTAAGGTGTTTTGTCGAAGAGGTGACCGGAATATTCTTGTTTTATAGATAAGATTCGAAAAGGTTACTGAAAAGTTGATTTTTAGAATATCTGTTTTTAACTAAAACTAGTAGTCCAACTACCACCTTTCTTAAAATCAGAAAAGGTAAATTGTTGTAAAAAGGGGAATCTCACCAACCACTACACGAATATTTGTGTACACGAACAATCAATTTCTGTTGGACGAAGACTCCACTCTTCGTGGGAAACCTATCTCACAAAGAATCAGAATCTTCGTGGCTCATCCAGTCTACGAAGAATCATAGTCTTCATGACCATAAGTGTTCATAGACCACTCTTCGTAGAATGTTCATAAGAATTAAGTAATCAATAAATGAAATCAACGAAGAATTAAGAATTGACCATTAACTGTTCATGGGCCATTTGTTCATTTCATTTAATTCAATTATTCGTGGACCATATCATTGTGGGTTTTAATTCATTTGAATTATATTTATTTAATTTTTCATGAGGAATAATCATTGCAGTGAACTTTCTTTGGGGCTCAAATATTTAGTGGATTTTTATTGGGGTAAGATTTCACTAGCACACATTGTTTCTCAGTCGAGGTGTTAGTTGGTTTTAAGTTGGTATTTTCTTCACATCATGACTTCAGATTGGTGGGGTTGAAAACCTGACCCTAAGGCGGATATGTATACGGGTAAAGGTTTAGTACCTTCATGGGCTCAGTCTCCCACAACCTCGTCATCAACACAAACTACTTCTATTACGGCAAACCAGTGGGCATTTGTTACTAACCAAAATCAAAGTATACAAAGTCTTCTTTTGAGCGAAAATGAAACCGGTAGTAACAACCGTCCACTTAAACTGATGCATATGAACGAGTATCCCGGTTGGGAAGAAATATTCCATACGTATGTTCTTGGACAAAACACAGAGTTGTGGTTGTCTTTTACCACGGAATTCGATCAAGCACTTGAAGAAGCCGGTTCAAATGCCGCAACGTTTGCAGATCTTTTTGGTGATGATAAAAAGGCATATGATTTAGAAAAGAAAGCATTTTCAATTCTAACTCAAGCCTTAAACAAAGATATTTATCATCAGTTTGTGTGATTCAAAACGACTAAAAGTCTATGGGATGCATTAAAGGCGAGAGGTCAAGGAAATGCATCGTCACGCAAGCTGAGACATGATCTACTCAAAAAGGAATTCGAAGGCTTCATGTGTATGGAAAGGGAGTCGCTGGGAGATCTGACAAGTCGATATTATCATCTGCTGAGTGAAATGGGTAATTTTGGGGTAGTGACAACTCCGGAAGAGGTGGTCACAAAGTTTGCCGATGCATTGCCGGTTCAATGGAATGGTTTCTTGGAAATCCTAAAGTATAATGGCACGCTAGCTACAACGAACATCAATGATTTAATTCAACTCTTGTAGAACAAAAATCAATAGGAAATCAGGAAGGCAAAAAGAGTGCCTGTACCACAAAATCCTGATATGTACTATGGAAATTGTGGAGGTACCAGCATGGTTGCAAGACCTGCTCAACATGCTCAGCTACAAATGGCATTTGTCTCGAGCACCGATATGTATGGAACACCACAACCAGCTGCCCCAGAGCAAAGCTATCAATCTACTGGAGTACCATCATTTCTTGATCCAAATTACAATGGTCAACTACAAGCCTGTTATGGAAACACTTCATCAACAGTCAATGCTGGTCAACCAACTAATCTAAACACAGTTCAGCTAGACACTTCAAGTTTCTCGAAAGTGAGTGTTGAGGTTGTTAATCCTGGAACCGGCGAGTTTAACAGAGCCTCGGTCCTGACGCGACGTGTTCGGTTTGATTATTACGACTAGGAAAGGAGTAGAAGATAGATACGACACCGAGCAGTCACTTATAATCTGGTCTCTATTGATTATTCAACATTACAGCACCATGAGACCAGTTGGACAGCATTTCCCCTCAGGGACCAAAAGCTTGTCCAAATGGGAACCCCAAGTCCCTATTTATAGACAACTACCTATGTGTCCATCCGTCCGGATGGACTTTTACATTACAAAACCGTGTCCAACTTTCTCTATTCTATACAATATTCAACATATGTTCTATCTAACTATTTGCACAGTGGCAGACGTACGAAATATACACCAACAGATTCCCCCTCGGCTGTCACTATCGAATTGTCTTTAAAACTTTGAGAACCTTGAGCCGTGTTTGAATATTCTGCAACTTCAATCAGGTATCTTGAAATCTGACTATAGAAATTCCCGCTCGATTGATGATTCGGGTTTGCTTTTAACCCAGTAAAGCACAAATTTCCCCTTAAATAAATCTTTAGGTCTTTTTCACAATTCACGACTCTCCTCTGATTTGCTAAACTCCAACCCTCACGAACAATCACCAACTTGAAACTAGTCAATGCAGCATCCTCTATTTCAACTTTATGCGCATCCGAGCTTAGTTTTTGATATGAACTGTAAGCAACACGATCTCGCATTCTGCCTGCTCGATCTTAGAATGTACAAAAACTCAACCGGCAATTGACAAAAACTTCAAATACCCCACTGATTAACTTCAAATCCGTTATTCCCCTTGAAGTTCTGATATCACGTTTACCGTGATCAACAATAACGCACCATAAGAATGACCGATCCGTGTAAACAGTATTCTCCACAATCATTAAATCTTTATCAGAAAACAAATCATCTGGTAATGTAATCCGATCTCTGAAGCATTCGCCCACAATCAGATTCATCTCCTTGGATTATCTAGATCTCGGAAGCTTTCACCCACGATCACTCTCAGATCTCTGAAGTATTCGTCCACGATCAGATATCAACACCTCGGATCATCTTGATCTCGGAAGCTTACACCTACGATCAGATTCACATTCCCCCTGACAATCTGAAGTCGAAACTACCAGAATACTGTTGCAGTGTCACGAATTTCAAAAATGCCGGAATTTCAACTTACGACAGTGAAATTTTTATTTCCCCTCATTTTTGCAAATTCTGACGTCTCTATCACTGAATTCCCCCTCAAACTGAATTCAGTTATCAATTCTCTTTTCCAAAAAACTTGACCAATCTAGAATATCACAATATTCGCCACTATTGTCAGTTTTTCGTCTTTGTGGATTTTTTCGTTTTGGCCCATAAATAGTCATATACCCTGAATGATAAACATTCTGCACCAGTATCATGATTACCCCACCAATTTCTACAACCCGTGATTGCATCATTAAATATGCTCACTGAAGCCCCAGACGGTGTCTCCGAACAATCCAGCTTAGTCGTTAAAAACCCGAAAAAAAATTTAATCACCAAATTTTTTCTGGAGACTCTCCTCGTTATTGCGATCAAAAATGTCTTTTTCCTTTTTTAAGGCATTTGATCAACTGGTCGAATGGCATGTTGTCAGATGGTCGTCCGATCGGATGGTCATTCGATCGAAGGACATAAGAAACAAACTTATGTTTTGTGGATCGGATGGTTATCCGATCAGATGGTCATCCGATCAAATGATCATTCAAGTGAAGGCAGTTAAACCTTCAATAAGCCTTCAAGCAAGATAGTGATATGGATCGGATGATCGTCCGATCGGATGATCGTCCGATCGGATGGTCGTCCGATCGGATGGTCGTCCGATCGGAAGGTCGTTTGATCGGATGGTCATCCGATCGGGTATGTTCTAACAGCTCAAGAACACTCCAAATTACGTTTTTTCGATCCAGAATCCTTATTTTTGTGAATTTCATTAGGAAACTTCACAGGATTGTGCGCGAATCAATTCTGAATAGATTGACGACTTCAATTCCAAAATCCATCCGTGAATTGACCTTTATTTTGATGATTTTATCTGTTTAACATCAAAACTCCCGTTTAACCCAAAATTGATGAGCTTTGGGTTATTTAACCAACTGTTAGATCGATTAAATCGGTACCATAGCTCTGATACCACTGCTAATCCAGGAACCGGCGTGTTTGACGGAGCCTCAGTCCTGACGCGACGTGTTCGGTTCGATTATTACGACTAAGAAAGAAGTAGAAGATAGATACGACACCGAGCAGTCACTTATAATCTGGTCTCTATTGAATATTCAATGTTACAGCACCATGAGACCAGTTGGACAGCATTTCCCCTTAGGGACCAAAAGTTTGTCCAAATGGGAACCCCAAGTCCCTATTTATAGATAACTACCTATGTGTCCATTTTTCGAGATTGTCATCCGTCCGGATTGTCATCCGGCCGGATGGACTTTTACATTACAAAATCGTGTCCAACTTTCTCTATTCTATACAATATTTAACACACACTCTATCTAACTATTCGCACAGTGGCAGACATACGAAATATGCACCAACAGAGGTGGCAAAGGAACATATGGAGCTTCTAAATACTTTGGTGAGCGCGTACTGTGGGTTAGTAGTAGGGAAAATTGGGAACATCAATTTGACTCAGGAAGATTATCAGCAAATTGATAAGCATGAAATGGATTTGATGGATATCTAGTGGGAATTTGCTAGTGCTGTGAGGCGAGCAAAAGACTTCATGGAAAGAACTGGTAGAACAAGCTTGGAAAGCAAGAAAGATACCAAGTATGGGTTCGATAAGCAGGCGGTCAAATGTTTCAATTGTGGTGAACGAGGTCATTTCAAACGTGAGTGCACGAAGCCAGCTCAGCATGGGAACTAGAATCCGTTCAGGAATCAAGGCAACCAACCGAACCAGAATCAAAACAGGAATAATGAACGTGCCTTGATGCCTGCAAAAATACTCATCAAGTAGGTCCATCAAACAACAACCGAGCTCTTGTGGTACAAGTTGATGAAGGTTGTGACTGGTCAATTCAACTAGGTAACGGTGATCAGGGTGGAACAACTTGTTTTGTTGAAGTTGTCAAAGATCTAAAACATGCATGTGGTGGAGAATCTTCAGATGAAGACAGTTATGGTTATAGTGGAAGCTTAGATGAGGAAACCTCAAGTTCAGGTGAAGATGGCACGGATGAAGTGTCACATGAGTCCATTAATGCAGATGTTGAGGAGCTTTTGAGTGAAGCCAAAGCAGGGAATGATCGAAGATCAATTCTGGTAGATCAAGCTGCTTATTCTTCTTCTTCTCATCATTCAGCCTTCATGGCTAATGTTGGCAGCCCGTCAAGTCAGGTATGTGTCGATGAATCTAAATCTGATAAATGTGATAATTGTGTTGATTTAGATGCTAGATTGTCTGATTTAGATGCTAGATTGCCTGACTTGCAAAGAAAATATGATGATTTGCAAAGCAAGTATGACGTCACATTTATCCACTATCAAAGTTTGATCGTGGATCTTGCGAAATGCACAGAGGCCAACCTATTGCATAAAAATCATGAAAAAGAATTTAAGAAAGTAATTGACACATTAAGGGAAGATAATACCGAGCTAGTAAAAACAACTTCAAGAAAACAAACTATTATAAATAATTACATCACTAGGCTCGAGGAAGCACAAAATTAGTTGGCCTGTGTCAAGTGTGAAAATGAGGCGATCCAGCTTAGGTTAGATAGTTACTCAAACTCTAGTTATGTGCTGGATCACATCATTGACATACAAAAGAAAAAGAAGAAGAAGAATGATGTCACGTGCATTGGTTATAAGAAGTGTCCTCCACCTATTAGACACAATTATACCACAATGCCTGATGAGGAGGATAAACCTCAATTTGAGCCATCTGTTCCTTTAGATGTTGAGGAATTCATAGCTAGACTCGGTTATAAAAAGGAAGTATCATCATAGTCGGATGTATCAGTAGATACGAAGGTATCAACTGCTGAACAAAATCAGGATCCTCCTGTCGTTGTTGAGGATGCTGATTCTTCGGATGATGAATCCGATGATACTGACTCTGCAGAGTTTGATGCAGTTATCAAAGAAGAGGATATACCTCTTGAGAATCACATTCTATGTGATCCTCCTGCAAAACCTGCTAAGACTGTTCGAGTTGAGTCCACATCTGCACAAGAGTCTGAGAGTGTGAATTTGCTATACACTCTAGTTGGTGATGATAAAGTTTATTCAAACAAAGATTTTCCGATTAAAAATGTAAATCAATCTCTAATCAGTAAATTTTTTGAGGATTCGACAAGTAAGTTTTTAGGGGAGTCGAGTTCACGAGTTGTGGTAACTCAATGTCCTCCGATTCCAAAAGCTGAAATTCAAAAATAAAATGGCAATCAGAAATTACCAACAGAAAAAATTCAGCAAAATCTCACTAAAACAAAAGGAAAATCGACAACTCAAGGTCGAAAGGAACAAAACCAGAGAAAGAACAAAAGGGTGAACTTTGTGAAGTCGAAAGGAACCGACAAACTTGAAACTTTTGAAAACAAGTCTAACATAGACTATGTTAAGCAAGTTAAAATTTTGAAAATCGATGGTCAAAACAATTCAGGACCAAGTACTTCGAAATCACAAAGTTCATCAACAAGACATCAACATGATATTTCGGGGTTTGTTGAACGAAGATCATGTTTCGAGTGTGGTGAATTTGGACATATTGTTCGAAATTGTCCATATCTTCATAAGTTAAAAGCTAAAGTTGATGTTTCCCGTGAGCAAAATTACCAAAATCGATTTGTTCCTCAAAAACAAGATCCCCATCTTGTGAAAGAAAGGGAGAAGAAACAGAAACGCAAGCAAATTAAGGTAATTGAAAAGGCTCTTAAAACCGATGTGGTTCAAAAACAATCTGTTTCAGTCAAACCAGAAAATTCAAGATCTTCAAACAATCACGAAGTTAAAATTTCAAACAATCAAACTGGTAAAACTCAACAGACATGGAAACCTAAATTAGTCACAAACTCAGGGGGAGCATCACCATTTCCAAATCATCGCGAAGTTGAAATAACTTTTGTCGATGAAAATGGAAGACCCAAGTCCACGAAGGCTTGGGTCCCCATCTCCAACTGATCATTTGAGTACATGTGCAGGGTGTTCCAGGAGGAACTATCAGTAGTACTTGGATTATTGATAGTGGGGCATCCAGGCACATGACCGGCGACATGAAGCTTCTCTACGACGTCAAATCTATTAGAGGAGGTTATGTTGCCTTTGCTGGAGATAAAGGCGGGTATATTACTGGTGAAGGAATGGTATCTAACGGGGTTGTCAACTTTGACATGATCAACTTTGTGCAACAACTTGATCATAATCTTCTAAGTGTTTCTCAAGTCTGTGATAAGAAGTTTTCGGTGCACTTTTATGCTAATGGATGTTATGTGCTGAAGCCCGGTTTCAAGATCCCCAAAGACTGGATTCTCTTATCTGCTCCAAGGGTTAATGACTTGTATGTCCTTGATATGAGCCAAGCAATTACAACGTCTGCACAAGTAACATGTTTTGTTACTAAAGCCACAGAAAAGGAAACGATCTCTTGGCACAGGCGGATGGGACACATTCACCTAAGGAAAGTGAATCATCTGGTGAAGAATGAGTTAGTAACCGGTGATCCCGTTAAAAACTTTCATCTTCAAGACGTCTGTGTTTCGTTCCAGAAAGGAAAACAAAGGAAGAAATCGCACCCGATAAAGAAAATCAACACGGTTTCAGTGCCGCTCGAATGTGTGCACATGGATTTTTTCGGTCCTGTCAAGCATAAAAGCATCAGCAATGACTCATACTGCCTCGTGGTGACATATGATTATTCAAGATTTTCTTGGGTGGCGTTTATGGCACACAAGAGTGAAACTTTCGAAATTATCAAAAACTTGATCACTAGATTGAGAATTTGTATACTTTGAAAGTAAGACGCATACGCAACGACAATGGAACAGAGTTTAAGAATCATGCCATGGAGGAGTTCTATAGATCCAAAGGTATTCTTCACGAATTCAGTGCTAGATACACTTCTCAACAAAATGGCGTCACTGAGCGTAAGAATAGAACATTGATCGATACTGCAAGGACTATGTTGGTAGAGTCACAGTTTCCCATTCCTTTCTGGAATGAAGTTGTGGCCTCTGCATGCTACACCTTGAATCGAGTCCTTACAGTAAAAATACACAACAAGACCTGCTTTGAGCTTCTTCACAAATGGAAACCAGACATGGAATTTCTTAAACCGTTTGGGGCTCCTTGCACTATGATTGATCCGGATGATAAATTTGGGTCAAAAGCAATTGAGGGATACTTTCTTGGGTATGCCACCCCAAATTTAAGAGTTTGGAATCTTGAAATGAGAAGGATCGAGGAATGGTCTGAAGTCAGAGTACAAAGGCACACCTTGCCAATCAGATGTCCAGGTCAGCCATGGATATTTGAGTATGATGACTTCTACAATTCGATCAATATTGAAGAAGAAGAAGTAGTAGATGTTGCGACTCTGATGTTTTTCAAGAGTGACAACGCAGCAGATTCACTATTGGTCCATCCAATTATTGTCAACAATCAAGAATCATCTTCAGTTAACAATAATACTCTCGAGAATGAGAATTTTCATGATGCTACTGAACTGAACGAATCTTCAGAGGATGATGAATTTCTCGATGCAGACCAAGAAGCTCCTACAACAGTTGTGCATGGTACTTCTGAGGCTACACCCCTTGAGGACTGCCCTAAAACAGCTGAAGCTACTGCATCATCCTCTTCGCCAGTTTAAGGTATTGATATGGTTGTTGATCTCAACTTCAACAATCTGGGTATAAATATTTTAGTTCCGGATAATCTAGAAATAAGAATCCATAATACCCATCCTCAACAAAACATCATTGGTAATGTTCATAGTGGCGTGCAGACGAGAAATCAGTTGAGAAACAACAAAAATGCTGGCTTGTATTCAGCAATCAGAGAATCGGGTTTGCAGAATGATTGGTCCTTCATGTGTTATGTCTCACAAGAAGAAACAAGGTCTTGGAAAGAAGCAATAAAAGATAATTCTTGGGTGGAAGCTATGCAGGAGGAACTGCGACAATTCCAGAAGCTTGGTGTCTGGAAACTGGTTGAGAAGCCTAAAAACTACAAGAAGATTGGCACCCGTTGGGTTTTCAAATGCAAGAAAGATGACCGTGGAGTAGTTGTCCAAAACAACGCAAGATTAGTTGTTCAAGGTTTTCATCAGGTTGAAGGGATAGACTACAACGAAGTATATGCACCGGTTGCACGTCTTGAAGCTATTCAGATTTTTCTAGCCTATGCTTTCTTCAAGGGATTCAAGGTTTACCAAATGGACATGAAAAGTGCATTCCTACATGGAGTGGTTGAAGAAGAGGTGTATGTCGAACAACCTCCGGGTTTTGAAGATCCTATTCATCCCGATCGGGTTTGGTTGCTCAACAAAGCACTCTACGGATTACATCAAGCACCGAGAGCTTGGTATGCAACCTTATCTAACTATCTGCTGGAGAATGGTTTTCGCCGGGGTCTTATTTATTGCACTCTCTTCATCAAAGAAAAGGGTGGAGATCTTCTGTTGGTTTAGGTATACGTAGATGATATTATTTTCAGTTCAACTAACGATGTTTTTTGTATGGACTTCGAGCGTGATATGCAGGAGAAATTCGAGATGAGCGCTATAGGGGAAATGAATTTCTTTTTGGGCCTACAAGTTCAACAAACAGAGTCTGGGATATTCATCCATCAGACTAAATATGTCGGTGACATCTTGAGCCAGTTCCAGATGTCCGAAGCAACGCCCATTGGTACCCCACTTCCGTAGAATCACGGGATTACTCCGGACTTGAAGGGTGAAAGCGTTAACTCTTCATTTTATCACGCAATGATTGGATCTCTTATGTATCTCACAGCCTCGAGGCCCGACATAATGTATCCTACATGCCTGCTCGCCCGATATCAAGCCAACCCGAAGGCCTCACATCTAGCAGCTGTAAAAAGGATTTTCCGCCATTTGAAGGGTTGCCCGGACACCGGTCTCTAGTACCCTAGGGATGATAGCTTCGACTTGATCGCATTCAGTGATTCTGACTTTGATGGCTGCAAAATCGATGGCAAATCCACAACGGCTGGATGTCAGTTTTTAGGAAATCGCCTGGTCACATGGCAGTGCAAGAAGCAGACTTGTGTCGCTACATCAACCTGTGAAGCTGAATACATTGTTGCCTCAAGTTGTTGCTCCCAAGTCCTGTGGATCCAACAACAAATGCGCGACTACGGTTTTGAATTCCTATCTACTCCTATTTTCGTTGATAATTTTGCTGCTTTACAGATCACTAGAAATCACGTGCAGCATTCAAAGACCAAACACATCGAAATCAAATATCAGTTCATACGTGATTGTTTTGATAAAAGACTTATCGATGTTGTTAAGGTCCACACCGATGACCAACGTGCAGACATTTTTACCAAAGCATTTGACAAATCACGATTTGACTATTTACTAAAGGTAAACGGCATTCAGGTCAAGCCTGAGTAAACCAACATCGGAAAATCATTTTGTAAATATTTATTTGTGTTTTCTTAATTTCTCGTACTTTTTGCATTTTAGGGGGAGTAAAAACGAAAAATACAAAAACATTGAAAATTTTCAAAAACACAAAAACAATAGAAAAACAAAAATGAGTTTCCTGGTGAGAAAAAGAGAATATGATAGTACATCAGTGTTCTGTCGAAACCTCTTTAAACCTAAAATGAAATTGTTGGTGCATGTTTGTGACAACAGCTTAGATTTGGTCTTTGGATATCTTGTAATTATTTAAACGATAAACAGTTAGCGGGTTTAGCTTTGTAATAGTTAGTTATAATGTTTGGGCTAACCAAACCCATACTTATGGGGATGTGGTGCGAATTGGGCCTGTCCAATTCGCAGTCCATGATGTTTAACCTTGGCCCAAGTAGTAACTTTGTGTTATATAAACAAGGTTAGGCTTTAGGGTTTTGGTTAATCAGCCAGAACATTGTGTGAGAGCAATTTTTCGTGAGAGACTTAGAGCTTGGACGAAATTCTGTGTTGGTTAGGGATCTTGATTGATTGTAATCACTTTGATAGATAATCAATAAAGATCCAGGTTTGAAAGTGAATTGTTGTTTCTGTTCTTCTACTTGTTTCTGTGATATTCTGATTAAGAGGATTCCGCACTCTTGATCGGATTGACAATTCTGTGAAAGATCCATACGAATAGGGGACCTACAATTGGTATCAGAGCATTAGGCTCTTGAAGGCTCGGTTCAGAATTGTTCTTGGCAGAAACAGGGAGTTTTCGAAATTTTTGAAAAATTTGGGTTTTTTAAAATTTTCGAATTTTTCTGTTGGTTTGATAAAATTTTTGAATTTTTGGCTGTTTTGATATTCTGTTTTGTTTGATTGCTGATTCGCAGGATTTCAGGAAAGATTTCATTGATTTTGGAAAAGTTTTCGGGTGATAGACTTGAAGATTCGAAGACTGTTCTTCGTGTTCTTCGTGTTTATCGATCTGTTTTTCATAGTTTTCGAAATTATTTTGCTGATTTAGGTGTTTCGATTTTGCAGGATTCTGTTAGGAAAGATCTGGAAATCTTCAAAAGTTCGAAAAGATTAAGTTTCCAAGTTTACTGATCAGCGAATTTGTGACCTGATACATCTGTGACCAGCGATTTTGTCTGGACTGTGCGAAATTAACTGTACCTGCATACGTATTGGCGAAGTAAATCCAAAGGCGACTTTGGTAATCGTGTAATTATCCACAGCGAAATTACTACGGTTTTCGGCGACTTTACAAGTAGTCGTAATCGCGAAATTAGCAGCGAACTTTGGCCAGCGAAATTGAACAAGTAACAGATCAGCGAATTTGGACAATTAAGTAACCAGCGAAATTAACTGACTTAGCAGCGAAATTAACTGAGACCCAGCGAAATTATCTGATTGACCAGCGAAGTTATCAGCAAATTTAAAAAAAAAACCAGCGAATTTAACAAGGTGGAATTTCAGTTGGGAAGCGTCGATAAAATTTGACTGTTTCGCAAATAGAAATTGATCCGTAGCTCGTTAGACAGAACCGTTTGGACCGTTGAATTCCTTGGATTTTTAGGGTAAAAAAAAAAGACTCTGGAAAATCCCGAATTCGGTTTTCGACATTATATATCATTGGATTTGTCTTTTCGAGACGATTCTAAAGGTGTAATTTGGTAACCACTGTTTTCGGAGATATTTTGTACGGTTTTACCAGTCTGTTTGCGTTAAAATGTCAAACATGATGAATTTGAAAGCACCTAAGATGATGAAGGTGGAGAATTATCTTACATGGAAGGACAACTTCAAATCCTTCATTGAATCTCAGGATGCTCGCATGTGGATCTGTATAGAAGATGGGTACACAAGACCACGTAGAACAGACTATGTGAACATGAAAGAGGATGATAAAAGGAAGTATGACGCTGAAAAGAGAGCAATGGCTGCAATTAAAATGTCCTTACCTGATAGCATCAAGCATACCTTCACAAAGTACACTAATTCAAAGGATATGTGGGATGCATTACAAAAGCGATATCAGGGGAATGAGAGTGCCACTCAGGCATTCATGGCAGAGATAGTGCCAGTTGATGAGGCTGAAACTACTGTGAGTGATGCTGAATCTGAAGTGAAAAATGTTGAAGCTCAAGTGGAGAATGCTGAAGCAAAAGTGGATGCTGAAGTAGGGAAAGAGAGTGAAGCTGAACAGGTTGTTACTGATGAAACCTCAGAAGTTCATGAGAAAGAGGTACAATCTAATTCAGTATGTTTGAGATGTCGTGAACTACAGGGTGAGGTTGCCAGGTTGACAACACAAAACCAAAGTCTGGTAAGTGAGATGTCTAACATAAAAGAAGCAAACTTTTTTGCTAAAAGAAATGAATCGTCATACTTGAAGAAGATAAAAGGTTATGAAGCTGAAATTGAAGCTTTAACTTGCAAATTGAATGAAAAACTTCAAGTCATAGACTTAGCTCATGACATGATGGCTGAGAAAACAAAAGAGATTTCTGAAAAATGCAATGAGTTGTCAAATGCACAACTTAAAATTGTTGAACTTGAAAAGAAATTGAGTCAATTCAGAGATTCTTCTTTTGTTATGAAACACATGATGGGTGGGTTAAAGAAGAGTAATGACAAGACCAGTGTGGGCTTCCAAGGCTTTAATGAAGTTCCACCTCCTCTAAGTCATGACTATTCATTCCTGCCTAGTGAAGATGAGCTGGCAAACGTTATGGCATCGGCACCAAGTAGTTTTGGATCCACATCAAGTCAAGGTGATGGATCTGAGAGTGATGAGGCTAAGGAAAACAATAACAGGGAACCTTTGAAAAAGAAAAATTCACCGCCTAAGAATAAAAATCAAGCTTTTGTCAAAAAGATTAATTTTGTTCAAGGTAGTGATATGAAAAACGAAACTGCTGTTATTGAAAATGAATCGAATGTAGAGTTTGCTAAAAATAAGAGCATAGAAAAATCTGAAATAAAGCAAACTGAACAAGGTTCATCCAAGGGATCATCACCATCTGATAAGGGATCTACCTCAGAGACTCCAGCTAAGAAGTCTTCGAGAAAGAGATCGTGCTTCAAATGTCACGTCAAGGGACATGTAGCAAGCTGCTGTCCTAACAAAAAGAGTGAAGCACAACTTAGTGAAAAACAGAGAGGGAAATTACCAGTGAAGGAAGGTGATAGTGAGGAGAAAGGCTCAAATTCTCAAAAGAAATCTGCTCCTAAGCAACCGGAGAATGTTGCTGTTGGTGTAGATAAGGCTGGAAAAGGAACTCCACAAGTTCCTCGTTTTCAAAGAAATCAACCTAGATTTCAGCCTAGATCTCCACCAGGCAGATATGACAGACCTAGAAGCAGTTCACCTAGAATGAACAATTTTAATGGAAATTCAAGTAATTTCAGAAGTCAAGGTCAATATCAAAATCGATACCAAAATAATGGTTGTCGAAATTTTTATAACAATGGCTTTAGAAATTATAACAATCAAGCTTCTTGGAATCAAAATTCGAGGTACCAAAATCAAAATTTTCAAAGGTCAAATAGTCCAAATACATATAGGAACCCTCAGGACCAGAGACCTTATGGAAATCAAAATCGAATTCCATCAACAGGTCTAAGATCCAAGACTCCAGTTAGGAGTAACGGATATTGGATGGATGTTCCAGTGGTTGGTGAATTTGGACGACCCAAGACCATTAAGGCTTGGGTCCCCCAATCTAACTAATTTCTTAGTTGGTGTGTGCAGGAGCTGCTAAGGAGGATTATCAACTTATGTTGATAATGGCTGCTCTAGGCATATGAAGGGGGATGTGAGATTGTTGATATATGTATATTAAATGATTTAATTTGAAGTTCAAAGTGCTGATTCGACACACTAGATAACCTGGCAGATCTTTATACTAAAGCTTTTGACAGGGCTCGCTTTGAACACTTAGTCGAACTCAACGGGATGAGGAATCCTGAATAACTGGTTTTTCATAAGAATTTTTGTAAATAGTTTACTGCTTTTCTTCAAAATCAAAAATAAAAAAAAATTGAAAAATCAAAAACATAAAAAAAAAATAAAAGAATTAAAAATGAGTTATCACTGTGTGAAAAAGGAGAAATGATAGTACATCAGCAAGTTAGACTGTCACACTGATATTGAAATTAAATTGCTTAAGTGTGATAGCAGCTTCATCATACGATGTACCAGTAGGCAAAAAGCATGAAATAATCAACTTACCAATGTGATATAAACCTATATGAACTGTGTATGAGTGGGGAGCACATCAGTGGTGTATGGTTTAATGACCTTAAATCTTGCGTTGATAGATTGCCAAAATCTGAAGTTTTGGGTCTTTATACTGTTATTTCATTTGGGGATATCTTGACTGTCTTTCTGTTCAGAACTAAAATTGTACATGACCCCAGGAAAGAAAGTCACTTGGAATTAGCTCATTTCTATTTGAATGTCTGTATGTTGTCCCGATACACACAATTTTGATCTGATTCTGAAATCTTCTCTGAAAAAAGTCGTGTATCTCCTCTGCTGCATCCAGATATATGCTGACCTGGAGGTGCTAGGCAACGACAGCTTCTGCTGCATCCAGATACATGCTGACCTAGCTGTACGTTGTCGCGCTATAGATCTAATACACCCGAAAGAGGCCCTCTAGTGCCCAAAAGAAACCCAAGAAACCTATATCAAACTGAGAAAACTCATTTGATCTGTATATTATACCATCTCTCCTAAAGATCTATTCTGTTCTCTTCTCAACCTATTCCCAGTTAAGATTTCAGAAATCTGGATTGGACTTGTGAAATATGTGGTAGGGAAGATACTTGCATGATAGAGTGTGTTGTTTATATTTCCAGGATTTGATTAGTATTTATTTGGGTGTTCATTGTTAAGAAATCAAAACATGATAAAATAGATTATATGCAGACCTAGACATTGTCAGGATATCTTAAAGGATGACATCAGTATACTCACCTACTACGATGAATCTTTGTGCATACCTTGATAGCGGGGGTATATCCTGAAGTGGGACACACTAGTATATCAGAATAAAATTACCTTAACGTATCATATGGTAATGGTACTTGATATGTTCATGCATTTTGTTTAAGTGGACAAACATACTGGTAATCGTCTTGAACTGCTTTTCACGAAAAATTAAATAAAGAATTTTTATAATAGTGTGAAAACAGTTTGATTGTGCTGATATGATCTTCTTACCAGTGATTCTCACAAAAATAGAGTGTTTATTGCTTTTCGTATTTATTTACTTGCTTTCAGAAAATATAAAAATCCAAAAATAGTGTTTTTTTTCTGTTTAAAATTCTTAACGTACGGAAAACTGTTATTCTTGGAGGAATTGTTACTGATAGGGGGAGACGGTGTTAGAAAGTGAGTTCAAAATTTTAAATCATGCGGGTTATAGAGTGTGTGATTAAAAAGTTTTGCGTGTTGGTAATGAATTAAGAATGCTTAATCTGTGATACAGTTTAACTATCTCTTGAATAATAATAATTTGTTTAACTTATGTTGAAAAATTCTTATGGTTTCGCGAGATGTTTGTTTTATAGTAAATAGATTGAAGCAGTGTGTTGCTGAGAAGTTGTGTTGCTAAGTTGCTGTGAAGATGAGAGTTTGATTGGATGCATGGTAGAACCTCCTTTCTATATTGCAGACAAAGTTGACGAGTTTGAAGATGCTATACAAATGCTGAACTGGAGTTTACTCAAACGCTAAAGTTTTGAAGATTTGGTGATTGGATGCATCAGCTTAGGCGGAGTCTGTTGCTGACAGAAGCTATTGAAGCTGAAGCTATCCAAAGACCAATGACAGTGCAAGATTACATGAAGATCGCAAGATGACTGAAGACAAAGTTATTTTATGAAGCTATTGTCAAGGGGGAGTTTGTTGGTGCATGTTTGTGACAACAGCTTAGATTTGATCTTTGGATATCTTGTAATTAGTTAAACGATAAACAGTTAGCGGGTTTAGCTTTGTAATAGTTAGTTATAATGTTTGGGCTAACCAAACCCATACTTATGGGGATGTGGGGCGAATTGGGCCTGTCCAATTCGCAGTCCATGATGTTTAACCTTGGCCCAAGTAGTAACTTTGTGTTATATAAACAAGGTTAGGCTTTAGGGTTTAGGTTAATCAGCCAGAACATTGTGTGAGAGCAATTTTTCATGAGAGACTTAGAGCTTGGACGAAATTCTGTGTTGGTTAGGGATCTTGATTGATTGTAATCACTTTGATAGATAATCAATAAAGATCCAGGTTTGAAAGTGAATTGTTGTTTCTGTTCTTCTGCTTGTTTCTGTGATATTCTGATTAAGAGGATTCCGCACTCTTGATCGGATTGACAATTCTGTGAAAGATCCATACGAATAGGGGACCTATAGAAATACGATAAGCAGCTCTATATAAGATGTATCGGTAGGTTCACAATCATCTTAAAGTGTGTAGGGTGATATAAATCTAAATCGACTAAAGACTGTGTGGGAACCTCTCATTGGCATATGGTCTTAGTACTGAAATTTCGTTTGATAGATTGCCGAGGTTCTGAGATACGTGGTCTTTATGCTGTTTATCATCTGGGTATCATGGTTGTTTCTTTTACCGAAAACAACGGGGACGCAAGTCTAGATCTTCCATGATACCATACATACGTGTAAATATCATTCAAACATGAATATAATACATGATGCATACGACCTCAATAAGTGATAAACAATCACATGTCCCAATCAATAAGTGATAAAATATCATAGTTTATCCGGGAGTCAAGTTCGTCTCTTTGTCGGTACGATGGTACTAACCTGTTCACGGACTTCTCTTGTGCCCTGCATCAAATATCAAGTTCCTCATTAATAAGTGATTTTATCACATAGGGTTTGTATTCATCCAAAAATAAGTGAGTTTCTCACATCATATACGTTGAAAACAGATGATAAATGGTATACTCACCAGTAAGATAAACACTCGTGCATACCTTGATACAGGAATGTGTCGTGAGTGGATGAACACAGGTCGGTAAGTATAAATCATACCTTAACGTATCCCCTAACCGCGAGTACATCTGATAAGTTGAGCTTAAGTGGACAACAATACCGATAATCTTTATAGGATGCTTATCTTAATATTAACTAACTGAACAACAAGAGTGTTTTGGCATGACCCTCAAAACTCGCAAAAGAATGTCTGTAAATATTTATTTAATTCTGTCAATTTCTGCATCTCTGTATATATTTATTTACTGCTTTCCGTCTTTACATTTGAAATATTCAAAAATACCAAAAATATTTTAGGTGTGTATTAATATGAATTTTATAAAAACCAAAAAGATTTTCTTTCTAATTTATTTTTGATTGTACGATGTTGGATCTCGAGTCTTTACCACCTGAAACCTGATTGAAACCAAAACAACTGCATCTTCATAAACGGTCAAAGATAACAAGTTTTGAAAGTTAAAATCCAAAATTGATCAAATTTTTAAACTTTCAAACTGTTGTGGGTCGGTAGTTGATTGAGAGTTGGTCACATGTGTGTCATTTTAACTATATTCCAAGCGGTTGTTCTCATTATGTGTTTAGTTTTCTTGTATGTGCAGATGCGACATTCAAACTAGCTAAAGGCGAAGAGAACGTGTTCTATGACAAGCTTTGGAATGAAGACACGACATGGATGCAATCTAAGGATCAAGATGATAGAGTTGCAGCTGACCACTCATCAAAACCAAAAGGATCTGAAGTATTGAAGATCAAAAGATTCTCGAGCATCATTCAGGGGGGGTTGTTGATACATTCCCTGTTTGTGAAACGTGAAGACATCTGAAGATCCGACAACATGTGAAGTTCGAACCATCACGAGCAGCATCCAAGGGGGAGTTTGTTGATGCACTTTGTGGATGCGGCTCGGTTCGGTTCGGCTCAAGACCGACGTCACGACATTCCTCCGTCGTGCGTCCCAGAGATCGACACACGAAGCACGAAGAGCCGCGAACCGTCATCATCCGCCACATCACTATGACATCACCATGATGATGTCATATGAATAGATTATATTTGCATGCTATTATGAACTCTCACGAAGAATTTATGTCAACGAAGAATGATTTGTTTGTTATGCATTGTTCACCCTGAAGATTATGAGTCTTCGTGGTGTTTGTTGGTTCGTCGCAAACGTTCACGAAGACTCCATTCTTCGTGGACGAGATGAATGTTCGTGAGCCCAGTAACCAATCTTCGTAGGGTTACTGGGTGTTGGGCCTATAAATACAGGCACTTGTTTATCATTTAGAGAGAACACAGAGTGAACACAGTGAGAGTATTCAGAGAGTTTGTTTGTTATCTTGTATCATCTCTTTAAACAAACTCCTGTGGTTGAATACATTTGAGCTTTAACCGTTGAATCTTGTTTTTGTGTTTGTGTTCTTTGTCTTGGTTGCATACCCGCTTGGATTTCGCCCATGCGGGTGTGTTCGGTAACAAGGAGAAGGTATTCTAGATCCTCCTCTAGGGACCTACACGTATCTATCCTTGATCGATACAAATCAGAGGCGAAACTTGACACGAATGACGGGGAGTCGAAAACGTATATACCTACAAATTTCTATAGAACCGGGGGGTCGAAAACCTATATACCCAAAAATTTCTATACGAAAACTACAAATATAACACTAATGAGCGAAAAGTTCGGGGGGTCAGGGCCCCCCTCCCGCCCATCCTATACTTCGTTCCCAGATACAATACAAAATTTTATAATTAAGTTCAATGAACAATTAAGACGAACACTTGAAATAAACCAAACTTCATATAAGAAAGAATGATGCAAATGAAAACTCAACATAAGAGCCAAGTTTAGGCATCCTTCACAAAATTTTGTCTCGTCCAAACGTATATAAGAAAATAACTCCATTGAATCTAAAAACATAAACTAAAATATATCAAACAGGTCTTAATCTGGTTGTGACTCTTAATTATCCAAAGTGAGTGAATCTTGCTAAGAAGATTAAAAGCTAAGAACTTTAAATTAAAAGAAAACTATATATTCTATATTTGATGGCTAGGTGTTTCGTTGCAATTTTTGGTGGCAGATATCTTGGTGTCCATTTTCAAAGGCGCCAGACTACAAAACGACACAAGTTTTTTTTAATTTGTGTCACATAGTCATGGTCTTTGTATAAAGACGTGAACTGGCATGACTATAGTCTTCATTCGTCAAATGTATGAAGAATAAAACATGCATATGTAGTTGGTATGGACAATAGTGGATACCAAGTACAAAGAGACTCAAGCAGGGAATAAAGACATCAAAGACTTCATCCTTAAAAACACTGGTACAACTCTTAACTCTACCCAAATATCAATATGATGCCAAACGGGGGAGGAAGAATGCATGAGAAAGCTCCCACCTCTGGTCAAAAAGTCTGGAAAAAGGGCTGACATTGTTGAACTTAAAAAGGCAAGGCAAGAAGAGATTGCTAAGGTAGTAGAAAAAGAAAAGAGGAAAGCCACAAGGGAAGTCAATACGCGGATAACAGTGCAGGAGTTTATTGAAAGTAAGAAAATCAAAGATAATCAAGGTTCTTCAAGCACCTGCTACTCAAACCACTGTTCTTACATCTTAAACATCCGTTGCCACTACAAAAGGGACAACACATGTTACAACCACACTACCACCACCACCAATACATAAGTCTCCTTAAGGAGTTCTCATTCACAAAAGAAAACCAACATCAGAACTTCCACAACCACCAATAAAAACACCAACACTTCAAACCAGAACTAGGAGAACAAAGATTTAGCAATGAATTTAGTCGTTGAGTATGTTTTTATAGATCATCTTACATAAATATTCAGCAATGAATTTAGTCGAAGCAAATGGCCATATTCGACAAACAGACGACTGGAAAATCTTGTTGGGAATCTTATATAAATATCTTTTCCTTGAACTAGCGACCAATTACTTACACAAATACCTACACAAATGGGTCATTACGGACAAATAACTAAAAATCTAAGCGTAAATTTTATCTGAAATCTTATTATTAAAATAGCGACGAATTACTGAAGGAGCTTCCATCAACAAAAAGTTCCCATAAAAATAACTATATCCAGACTTACCCACGATGGGCTTTCATTGGTAATTCGTCGGTTATTATCTTTTTTCACCGGTTATGGCATCTAGCATTAATTTTTCAGTAATCAACAACCGATTTTGAGGTTTTTATTAGTAACTTTCCTTGTTCTATGCTTTTGTTTTACCTGATTCTACCAGTGATTTATCAGTAATTACTGACGCATATGATTTGTCCACGGTACTTATTGAATTTTATTGTTTCTATTAGCAACACATGTAAAAAATTAAACATGCTTAGGAAACTATACTACCAAAGAAAATGGCTTTAGTTGAATAATTAAAATGATATATTTGAAAAGACTTCTCCTTTAAACGGATGACCTGCAATCTGGTTAGGTTGATTTATTATATAATTGGTTATCATAATACAATACAATATTTTTAAAATAACTGACATGCACTCTTCACCAACTATTTTCAAAACATGGTCTGAAAATCTAAACCCCAATAATTAGAAGTTAATAAGATTTCTTTGTTACTAACCATTGTAGATAAAAAAAAGTAAACTAAAACCATTTTCCCTTTTTTATTTAATTACGTTAAAACTTCTGTTGCATGCAAAATCATATGAATTAGTTCAATGGACAAGAAATCTAATTTAAAGTACAAGTTCGATCTCATAACACGATACAAACAGTTATTTAAAAATATTTATTTATAGAAATAAATAAATTACGTATCTATCCTTGATCGATACAAATATACAATACAAAATTTTATAATTAAGTTCAATGAACAATTAAGTCGAACACTTGAAATAAACCAAACTTCATATAAGAAAGAATGATGCAAATGAAAACTCAACATAAGAGCCAAGTTTAGTCATCCTCAGTAGTGTTATATATGTAGTTTTCGTATATAAATTTTTGGGTATATACGTTTCCGCCCCCCCCCCCCCCCCCCGGTTTTCGAAGGCAAGCTTCGCCACTGGTCATCCTTCACAAAATTTTGTCTCGCCCAAACAAATATAAGAAAATAAGTCCATTGTATCCAAAAACATAAACTAAAATATATCAAATAGGTCTTAATCTGGTTGTGACTCTTAATCATCCAAAGTGAGTGAATCTTGCTAAGAAGATTAAAAGCTAAGAACTTTAAATCTGGTTGTGACTCTTAATCATCCATAAGAGAAAGAGATGTAGGGGGAAAGAGACTGATATTTTATTGATAGATATATCTAATACAAGAGATGCAATGTAGTATATATATGAGGAGAAAACTTGGAGAAGAAGTCAGTCTATTTTAGGAGTTGATAACCATAATAAAATAATAATATATTTACAACACTCCCCTTGGTTATCAACTTAATACGCTTTGAGATGCTACCTCGTTAAAAACCTTGCTTTGGAAAACCCAGTGGGACAAAACCTCAGCTAAGGGAAAAAGAGTGCAGCGCGTATTTTCTTCTCCTGATACTTTTGGATGAGATATGTTGCCTCATTAAAAACCTTACTAAGAAAACCCAAATGAGACAAAACTTAGTGAGGGAAAAAGAGTGCAACTTGAATAAATCTCCCCCTCATTATAATATGCATCCTTTAAGTGACGTGAGTCTATCTTCCTTGAAAGCTGCTTAAAACTTTTGTAGAATGACTTGTCGCTTGATGCCTTGAAGTGCAATCCTTTATGTTGAATGATGTTGCAAAATCTTCTTGTGAGACTTCTAATGCTTCCTCTTGCGAACAAATACCATAAGATCCACAACTATGTTGTGTTACATTCTTTACATCTACAAGACTAACAAAACTTGTTTTCATGGGTTAGTAAAATCTAGGCACATATCATTCTTACCTTTAGGGTATCGACATATCTTCCTTACCATTCGAATGTCTCCTCACTGGACATGTGCTATATCATGTTTATAAATTCAAATAAAGATATATATAATCATGCATAGCTAGGAAGAAATATCAATGCACAATTTCACTTTAGCCATGGTACTTTTGGAATGAGAATCCTTACTTTGGTAGGAGATGATTATAGTCATTTCTTAAAAAAATGTCTGAACAACCTTTAACATACTTTAAAGTTCAGTTTTATCCATACTAAAATGTCCTAGCATCTTCTGGATGTAGTTTGATCAATGGATAAAAATATGATCACAGATATACTCGAACTGTAGGTTGAATAGTAACTAGACTGAGCCAGGGTCATTCAAAATTCCCCCCCAAAAAGCTCGACAGTTTCTCTCGATGGTGCCTAGACATCATCACTGTAAACTGCGATTATAGTGAACTTTTAGGAGAAGACTTTTGATAAAGATGGATGATATTATCAAACTCATATTGCTCTTTTATCAGAATATGTCATGAGTTGTACAACACTCAACCCAACTGTTTTGGTCAAAAATTACCGAAGCAATTAAGTGATCAAATTAGTTAAGTGAGGTAGTGTGCTAGAAATATGTGTGAAAAATATGTTAATCAAGTTAATTGCAAAAAACAGTTTCAAGATACGGCTCAGGATATAGAGTTGTATCTATGATCAAACAATGAGCAAAAAAGTAAAGGTTGACACGTGATGTACGAGGAAAGCCCTTGATCAATCTAGATCGCCAGCACAAAACCTCGGGAGCTGACAATCGCAGCTGCCTTGTTCTTCTATTACTTCAAATATCAGGATACAGTGCAGGATGTGATGCGGAACAACTAGGTGTTACAATGTAAATTGAATACAAGTGTTGGTGTATAGTGTTTGCTAGTAGCTAGGGAGTAAAGTGTGCAGAAGAGTGTGTGTAAAAGTTGCGTGCCTTAATCTGATCCGCCCCATCTATTTATAGTAAAAGAAATGCAACAAACTACCCTAATAAACCGGGATCCGGTGGATATTCCCCACTCGAACGTTGTAGACCTGGTCTTTCGGGTTCAACGTCTCTCACATAACAGATTTGCCCGAGTCCTAAGGAGAAGAAGTCCATCTGACCGTTAGTAACCCACAGCCTCTAACCTGCACGTGATTAATTCGGCTAATACCAGGATATCGCACCAGGATGTTACCAATATCCTGATCCGGTATCCTGGTCACAAATAAACAATCAAAAGCAGGATATTAGTCCGGATATATACTCTCAGAAAATGGCCCATAACAATTGTCCCCAAATATATCTGTTGGTATACCAATCCAACGGATATATTTCAAAAATTCTATCTCGTAAATCAAGGCAATTAAATCGAGACGACGGTCAAGATTACACCATAACTCCCAATGCGCTTTTAACTCGATGGAGATCTACAATGCTCCTATATCTTCTCTCTTCTTGTTTGAAAAGCAGATATCTCCAACGGAGTCTCCAGGTAATTCCCTACTTCTCATTCATTTCCTGTCAATCTCTTTTCCTTTACTTGCAATGGCTGCCAGAACTTATTCCCAAACCGGTGAATCATCCGAGACCTTCATTCAGCAGAATCTTCTCAAAAATCCCGAGAAGGAGGTCTGTGCTTTTGGTAACGCAGACATTGCGGCTTTGAGAGCTTCCGGTGCTTTCCCCGATGGCACGGTCTTTAGACCATTTGATTGATCAATTCGACCGGACGTTTCTTCTGCTGATTGGGTTTGCTTCCCGGCATACCCTTTCTCGCTAGGTCTTCGGTACCCTTTTCCTGAATTTATGATGCAATTCTTCCGGACCACCGGTATCTCCTTTGCCCAAACCATGCCCATGGTCTGGAGGGTATTAATCGTACTCAACCAAATTAAAAATCTTCACTGTCCCGACCTTTGTATCGAAGATATGCCAATCGCTTACCGCCTCCGATCCCACGGTTCTAGCCGGTTTTTGCTTTTTTCGACTTCCAATAAACCCCTTATTCTTAAAGCCACCAAAAACGAAGACGGATGGTAATGCAATTTCTTCTTTGTCAAACGAGACTCCATTGATGAGGGTACTAGCCTTCCGGTGGAGTGGTTAACCACCGGTAGGATCATGAATGTTCCCATGTACCTTTAGACTTTTATCTTTTGCTAATATCCTCTTATTTGATCCTTTTGCAGTGAATTTTAAGGAAGTAGCTCCCTCTACTGCGGAATCAGAAAAAAGAATTAAAACTGTTTACCAATTACCTGCAAGTGACAGGAGTTTTACCACACATATCCCGAGTTCCAGTCAATACTCATCATCTGAAATGTCTGGTAAGGATTACTTTTGAAATAATTAATTAGCGCAATACAATATAATAAAGGGTAATAAAGATGTAAGACTTTTTCCCTTTACGCAACACCGGCCAAGATCCCTGAAGTCTTTGACCTCGACGAGCTGGACAGTATTCTGATCAGGTCCAGATTAAGAAGGAACCTAGTCCCAAGGCCACGGCCTCATCCAAGCCCAGCAGTTCCAAGGCCATCGTCATTCCCAAACCTTCACCAGCTACCAAGCCCCGGAGTTCAAGTTCTCGTAAAAGGAAAGAGCCCGATTCTCCCGTTATCTCTGATACATTCCCTTATGAGAATCACGGGTTCATTGAAGCAAGTGGATTTATGACTTCTTTTCTCAACCAGGTTAGTATCCTTGAGCCATATCCTGCACCTTACACCACTTATAAGTATTTATTAAAACCAATACATGTCCTCTTATTTTGCAGGGTCTTGAACGTCTGGTTTATCTATATCAAGAATCATGTGGGCTCAATAAGACACTTGAATCCAAGTTAAAGAAAGCCGAGGTTACTATCTCCGATCAGGGCATGATTGCAGCCGCCAAGTCTCTGGCACTACGAGGAGAAGTTCAAGGCTATGACCCAAGAACACCAGGCCGCCCTCGACAGAGCTGCTCTCCAAGCCCAAGCCGATCTTGATGCTGCTCACGCTCAATACGAACGGGATATGGTCAGCTACCGGGAAATCCTCTAAGGTTCCGTCGTCACTTCCCTTCTTCAGGCCAGGCTAAAGATGGCCCATGAAGCCAAAGCACTGGGCTTCGAATGCCCTTCTTGGGACATCGATGCCTGGGAAACAAGGCTAAGGGGTCTCAGCGGCACTTCTGCTAAACCCGCAGCTGAAGGATCTTCAAAGGCAGCCGAAAAACCAACTGATGCTGAGAAGGATGCCGAGGTTGATCCCAAGACGGATGCTGCTGAAAATACTATGAACGAAGAAGGCGCTGCCTCCGAAAACTTATTTCCCTTAAATTTTAGAGTTACGCTTATGTTTGAACAGTTTTACTTCTTGTCTAAGAACAATTTTCATTTCTGCATTAAAACAACTTGATAGCCGAAGGTGGATGGATCCTAGGTTTTAGGATGAAGCCTTCGGTCATCAATTGGTATTATAATTTCATTTTCCAATTGACTTGCTATTGGTGTCTAATTTCTGTCATGCACTTTTTAGTGTAGATTTTAGTTTTGCATAATATCCTGATCAATATACTCAATGATATATTATGAAAACCTTTTTCAAATCGAATTTCTAAAAATTCAATTAATTTCAGGCAAAACTTCTAAATATAGCCCATTTTCTAAAACTTGTTTTGATAATACTTGTTTGATCAGGGTTTTCAAATCAAATATTTCAATCAAATATCCCAAAACGTATTCCAAAAATACGTTTCGAAGACATATCCTAAAGATATATCCTTAATCAGAGTTAAACAATTTATTTAAGGTTCATAAAGGAAAGATCATACAAGGAATTGAGTGTAGCCCTAGTATTAAATTCCAACCCCTTTTGTGACTTCTCCTACTAAGATGTCCCCAGTTCGAGATGCTTAGCTCAACTTTGATCCTTTGTGCTTCAAACAATTACTTTAGATGGAATGTCCCCTGTGCATGAAGTCCTCAAACACTTAGAAAATTTTTGAACACTAGTTCCAATTGTATAGACAATTTTTTGTGTTACAGGGGTAAAACCCAAAATATACTGGAGATAAATCCTTTGTATCCTGGGGAAAATACCAAATTTTCGTGCGCTACAGGAGGGAGTGTATAAACTCCAAGACTTAGAAAGGTGAAAACCTTTAAACCTTAGAGAGTATGAAAATACCCTTTCGTGAGAGAGGGTGATCAATCCTCATATACCTTAAGGATTCAGGATATAGCCAACAGTAACGAAATTGTCAGCCACTTTTACATGAACTGGTCCCGCCACTTTGAACTATTCCTGAATAACTTGCGCTCCAGGCGGGGTGTTTAAACCTAATTCGGAAGAAAGGTGAATACCTTTAAACCTATGAAGGGATCAGGATCCCTTAGACGTGAGAGAGGGGGCCAATCCTCTAATCTTTCGAAGTATCCTGAATGTATATCTTGGTGCTACATCCCGAAGCATATACTGCAAGACAATCGTAAGCTAAGGTGGGTGTTAGGCTGGCTAACACCCCTCCGATGCTTAAGTCAGTGATGGGTTCAAAATAGTAAATAATATTAAAATTTAATAGAAGAGTCAGAATCCATACCACCCTGAGTCAGAATTTAAATTCCATACTCACTTGAAATAGAGTTTTAGATGTATAGCATTCCAGGATCTCGGTAGCATATCTCCCTCCATATTCTTGAGTCGGTATGCTCCTTTTCCTGATTCTGATTCAACCTCATAGGGTCCTTCCAGTGGCGGATCCAGAATTTTTTTTCAATGGGTTCGCTGTTTTTAGATGATCCAATTTTAAAGAAGCGGACAAAAACATTTTCGGGTCGTTCGACGGTTCGGGTCGGGTAAGCTTCATCACATAATAAAAAATACGATACATTAATAAAAAGGGGAAAGTGAATATGTGGTTGTTACACATCTAAGCTTAGATGTGAAACCCTGAAAACTACGTAGTTTTTTTGAAAATCCTTAAAACCTGATCCTCTTTCGTAATATGCGTCGCCTATTGATAAGATTATTATGAAATCGATTGGGTTCTTGCTGCTTTTTTCCAGAGATTTCAAATTAATTAATTTTGTAACATATCAGTTATTTAAGTTCTATGGATTGTTTTAAAATAATAGGTATAGATTGTACAATCCATCAAACTTTAACAAAAATAAATTTTATCAACCTAAAGAGTCAGATTAATCAACATAAAAAGGTTTTAAAGTAATAAATTAATCATATGAATTATAATGTAGACTTAAAAAATGTTTTGACGGCGGCTTAGTTGGAAAAAGAAAAAAAAAGGCTGTGAACATTTTTTAAGTCTACATTATAATTCATAAACCTCAAAGAACATGGAGCCCCTCTTGGTAAATTGTGAAGCCGTTTGAATCTCAATACAAGAAAAAATTCTCAAACCGTTTGAATCTCAATACAAGAAAAAATAGAAAAGAACATGGAGCCCCTCTTGGTAAATTGTGAAGACAAAAAATAACTAAAAGAATACAAGGTCTGAGAATCGAACAGCTGACAAGTCCTTTAAACCTCAAAGCCTTTACCGCTTGCTCAATATTTCATTTTCTCAAGGGGTTCACTTCTTAATTTATTTATGGGTTCACTCCCTATTTCGTATATACAGTAGGTATTAAAAATTTAAAATACCGTGGGTTCGCGTGAACCCGCTCCGTTCTATGTAAATCCGCCCCTGGGTCCTTCCCATTTTGGAGCCAATTTTCCATCAGCAGGATTGGTAGTGTTCTGAAAAGCTTTTCTTAATACCCAATCTCCAACCTGAAATCTTCTAGTCCTTATATTCTTGTTATATGCTTTAGATATCCTCTGTTGATATGCTGCCATCCTTAACCTTGCAGCGTCTCTTGTGTCAGACCCCGACCACGTAGAACATCAAATCGTGGCGGAAACGTCGGGGAGTGTTGTAACAGAATCATTGTTTCATATCACATGGAAAGTGAAATATTGTTTTATTGATCGAAAGAGTTACAATGTCTTGACAATCAAAGAAATATAACATAAATAACTAGTCTTGCATCTTTTATTGTCACTAAGGCCCAAGTCCGCCTAAGTGTATCTTGATAAATCCTATGCATCATATCCTGAAACACATGTGAAAATAGGTACGTCAGCATAAAAATGCCTGTGAGATACATAGGTTTTGTGAAAATAGAATTCATGACTTATGTTTAAGAAAATGTTTAGTTATAAACCTTGTAATTTGCTTTGTCTTGTAAATCATTTGAAAAGCAATAAGATCAGATGATATGTATAAATAAGAGAATAATGTATGGTTAAATAAATAACCAAGTAAAATGAGTTTGTATAAGATAAGTTGTTTTATAAAACAATGTCTTGTGAAAAGTATGTTATTTGTATAAAATGTTATATGTCTAAATTGAAATGATCCAAATAACGCTACGATATGTAGTACCATATAAGCACTTATATATAGGAAGTACCAGCGGCGTATCCACCATGCTTGTATCATATTACACACGCCTCGTTACTTAAATCACTTACTCAAACCAAACCACCAAAGTAAAATGTTTATGTATAATCAAATGTCAAAATGTTTGTGTGAAAACCATGTCTAATGTCTATGTCTAATGTAAATCATGAATTGTGTATGTTAATGTCTAAATGTTTATGTCTAATGTAAATCATGTATTGTGTACGTCAATGTCAAAATGTTTATGTCTAATGTAAATCATGAATTGTGTATATCAATGTCAAAATGTTTATGTATGGTAAGTGAAATATATCAACTAAACCATATGTAAAATGCACAAAAACAAGGTATTGAAGTAAAACATGGTTTAAATCAAAGTTATGTTTTGTGTAATAAATGCATGCTATACTGATATAAACATCTATGCGGTATTGTTATAATGCATACATCCAAGCCTTGTGACTGTGGCGATAAACCCCTAAACGAATTTAAAGGTCTATCTTGTTGTTATGTTTATCGAATTCGGTCATTCCTTCCACCCAAACAAACCTAGGGTTGAGGAATGGGAGTTGTCAAGTCCTATGGTACCATTACCTACTAACGAGCGGCGTAGCTAATGTTAATGAATGTACATTGTCTCATTTGAACAAACCAAATGTCATACCAAAATGTAAGCATGTGATGAATAACAAATGTACTAAGTATGCAACAAAGGACATACATAGCAAAAAATGTAATGTAAAACAATGTACTAAGTATGCACACAATGGGTATACATAGCATAAAACACAATGAAATCAGGTACTATAAATGTACTAATGAACATAGCAAGTATATGATGTGAAAACAGGAAAACATGAAAGTAACAAGTAGGCACATGTGTTTCACCCCAAAACATTTGGAAAACAGTAAAAGAGGGGTCTATGTACTCACTTGAGATTGCTTAGTAGTCCTTGAGTAACAACCAAACAATGCTAGAGATCACGGATATCAAACGGCACCTAATATAGGTAACTATGTTAATATACCGGACCTAAAATCGGAGGATTGGATAGAATAAGGGTTCGTAAACCAAATGAGTATGGAAACTCATGCAATATGGTTTAACAAAGCCCACATACTAAAATGAAACCTAGCCTAAGTGCTTACGACCCATTACGACTCGTTTAGGTAGCTTATGCTACTTTAACGCGTCGTTCGCGTAAAACGCGTTCGGAACGCCTAACTAGTCCTATGATAAGTAAAATATGCCTTAACATGTCTAATATTGTTAACAATTCAATTTAGATACCAAAAGTTATGTTACATATGCTTAAAATGAATTTTGGCGTTAAAAGGGCATTTTGGTAATTTACTTAAGGCATATAAACTACCTATCATACAACTACTTAAACGAAGCGACCATAAGGTATAACCTCGGAAGGTTATTCCCTATATACTATGGTCACCATAAGGTATAACCTCGGAAGCGACCAAACGGGTCGGGTTCGAAAGTATAAGCGATTGTTTAGATCGCTTACCTTACGACCCTATATAAGCACTAAACTAAAAGTGACGAGCTAAGCATTTTAAAACATGCTTAACTAAGTTTAGAAAATAGGTTTGGTATCAAAACTAATGGTTTTGATACCCAAGAGTAGTTTGGTTACAAAATACGCGTAAATGCGCATTTTGGCCGAAATTACGACTCGTCACTGAGCCTAGATAACGTGGTAATCAGTAGGTATAGTCACAAGAGACTATAACCATCATGATTACGCTCATGTTATGAAGTTCAAATGAACTTCGTGTTGACCATAAACTGGTCAACGCAGAAAGTCAAACATAGTTTGACTTTCAGACTAGAAAAGCGATAAAAGAACGAACGAACACTTACAAAGGGTCCCCGCTAGTAAATCTTGATCGAATAGCTCAGATATGAAGTAATGGCTTCAACTTAAAGCTCTTAGATCAGACTTTTGTGGGTTTTTGCAAGTGATGGGGTTGGGTATTTATAGGAATGTTGGAACCGTTAGGATCGTTTCTTGAAAACCGTGATGTAATCTCAACCTTACACTTGTTGGAAATGTTATGGAACATCAATTTGGCCCCTCATGAGCATGAAAGGGCATGTGTAAATTGGCCCCTCATTATCCTGAAGAGGCAAGTGCAAATTGGCCCCTCATTATCCTGAAGAGGCAAGTGCAAATTGGCCCCTCATTATCCTAAAGAGGCAAGTGCAAATTTGCCCCTCATTATCCTGAAGAGGCAAGTGCAAATTGGCCACTCATTATCCTGAAGAGGCAACAGCTGTTTAAACTGATCTGCTGTTCTGGGGACCCCTTACGGACCGTAAGGGTCATGGCTTATGGTCCGTAAGCCATTAACTTTGGCAGAATTACAGTTTCAGTCCCTGCACCTTGTTTTGGTGCGTAACGGCACTTCTAACACCCGTCAAACCCAATTTCAAGTTCCACAATGATGTTAAGACATAGGGAACATGAAATATGCTTGAAAACATCTCGGATGTCGGTTCGTTTGGTCGTACGGTTGCGATGTTCGGTTAATTACGACGGAATGCGCATAAGCGTGAAAAACGATCCAAATGGCGTGACGAATGGATTTTTCTTATGCCAAACACTAAAATAAAATATTTTAGTGCTTACATAAATTTTTTGATGTCCGGATGTATTCAGAACGTAAGTTATGCGCTAAAGTGCAAATTTATGCACTTTTTGACACTTTTAGTCCCTGAATGAGCCAAAAGTTTATTTTAGCACACCAAACCCTTCAAAGCCTATTTCCAAGATATGTAAAGGATATTTATGGTATGTTTAACTTATGGTCATTTTCCGGAATGTCTGTTACAGTTCAAATTGGCATACTTTCGCAGTTTGTCAAATTTAGTCCCTGTAGACGAATTAACTTGTTTTTGACATACCAAAGCCTTCAAAACTTATTTCTAAGTTATGTAAAGGTTAATTAAGGTATGTTAAGCCTATTTCACTATTCCGGAGTGTTCGTTGCATTAAACTGGTTATATTTACGCATCAGTGCGCGTCTAACCTTCCCGAAAGCGATTTAGAGCCCGAAATCGAACAAGAATTGATATGTGCAAATGATACACCTATTTGTACAAATCCCAAGTATGAAATACAATATTTCATTGGTTTGGTATTTGTTTGATGGTCGCAGTGACCCAGGTGTCACAGTCTCCCCTGCTTTAGGAAATTTCGTCCCGAAATTTATTCAGAGGAAACTTGTGAGAGATTGAAACATGAAGTTGAAAAGATCAAACAACACTGGTTAGAGTCCTGAACTTCTAGTAACTATAAATAACATCATGCTTGCAATGTGAGAGGGACACTTATATACAAGTATATAAAATGTTATTGGTGCGTCCACCGTACCTCTATTACATTATTCACATTCCGTTATGGTTGCCACTATCGGTTCTTACACATAATAAGTCTTACTGTGGTTTCCGTGCACTGAACTTCGTAATTATGTATGCATCCATAATTACGCAATTCCTTGCATAGTCGCGTAGTGCATCTTATAATGTGTAGGGGAAGAAAGCAATGAACGAGCCTGTGATGATTGTGACTAGACCACCATAGGGTCCTTTTTATTAAATCAATAAATGATTTTAATAGACAACCAAGGAGTCTTTTCAGCTTATACCATCACATGTCATTCTTAACCAGATTTTTGAATCAATCTTTTTTACTAGACCACTAAAAGGGTCTCTTATGAATCATGGAGTAGTACTATATAATCCAAGGGTCTTAACTAACACGTAGAAGCCCAATAAGGATTTAGGGTAGTACCTTGTTGAATATCCTACTACGAATCCCTCATATGAAGATACGAAAGGTTCCACGAGGATTTGGATAACGAATATCCAGAGTATAAAAACACAAACAAAATGCATAAAAGAAAACACAAAATGCATAAACACATAATCACATATTTGTTTAACTTGATTTGTTATCATTTTGTTAATTTGTTCTGCTAACCGTGCACATGTATTCAAAGCACACCAGGTATCCATTCAGTGGATTTTGATTGGTGCTTTAAATATTTCTAAGAATCTAACTATAAAGATAGAAAGATCTTTTAAAGAGAAAATTCGATTTCCATTATAAGGAATTGAAATGTTCGAATTAAGGTACACAAGGAATCCAATTAAGGACTCTGATTTGTATGATAATCATCCACGAGGGTCTAATTATGGAGATAAAAAGATCCCATATGGATTTTAGAAGTTGGAGATGTTTTGAAACCTGTTTTTAAACCTTGCATTAGACGTGCTTAAATCAAAACATGAAGTAAAAATGCTTATGAAGTTTAGATGCTAGATATGTCAAGGCGTCATATGAAGCAGAATTTGATGGTTAAGTCAATGTATGAGAAAAATATTTTGAAAACTATGCATGGGGTTTCTTTAAAAAATGTGTTTAATGTTTTTGAAACCTTATATATATATAATACTTTTGAAATCATAAAGTAGGTGTATTAGGTAAAAATGTTTTAAAATCATGCGAGATGAATTTTGAAATTATGTATAAGGTTTTTGAAAACATGATTGATGCTTTTGAAATCATGCACTTGATATAAGTAATTATACTGTATTAATAACATTTTGAAATCATGAAGGTTGTTTTTGAAACACTCATACTATGTTTGTTGAAAAATCAAAACGTAATGGGTATGAGATTTGAAAATATCCTTGGTCATCTAACCAAGGATTCAAAGGCACAGATGTGCAAAAGCACGATCACTCATAATGTCACTTTATTTTCTGTACTTTGTTTCTTAGAGTGAAACGAGTACTTAGAATTTTCCAAGGGACTCATGAGCAAATGCAAGAATGGGAAAGTCGCAAGAGTAGTTTGTAAGAAACATAGTTCCTTAATGTAGGTATTATAGAGGATTTCCATACACTCATGTAACTATACTTGTATATCATAATTGCGAACAACAACTTTTATTTATGAATGGGACAGATTGTTTCACATTACAAGTAAATAGAAGAAACAAAAGCATAAGACAACAGCATCTTCTAAACAGCCAACTGCTCATCTGTGGGTTGGATTTGCCTTAGCAAGCTTCGGGCATTTATTCACGAAATGACCCATCTTGCCACAGTTGTAGCACGATCCAGGCGGGAAGCGAGCTTGAGCAGGATTGGCTTGTGGTTGATTTGGACCACCTTGGTTCGGGTTACATCGACAAGCACTTGCCAGGTGACCAATTCGCCCACATGATACACACAGACGACACTGTAAGTGAGCTTGGTGATGCCCATTACATTTGTCGCATATTGGTGCCGTTCCCTTGAATTGCTTCTTAGCAGGTGGTGTTGCCACCCGGATGGGTCTTGCTTGATTTGGTATAGCTGCAGTTGAGCAAACTCTTGCTGTATGACCTATAAGTCCACAAATCTGACATTTGCGGCACTTCAAACTAACATGATGATGAAGGCTACATTGGTTGCACAAGGGTGCAATTCCGTTGTATGGCTTCCTTGCAGGGGGTTGAGCTGGTTGGTTGGGGATGGCTTGACCACTGTGAGCGACCACGGCGAAGTTCTGAGAAGCCTTTCGCTTCTTTGACCTCTTAGGGGATCCCGTCTGTTCATCCATGGTCTTTGATTCCTTGATTGGTTTCTTGGCTGGTGGTGCAGGCTTGACTTCTGCTTCCTTTGGTGGCCCTTGAGTGGCTTCATTGTTGAGACGAGACATGGCAATGCCTAATTCAACAGTCTTCAGGATTACTTCGCCTATTCACTGGGAAAATTTGGCAGTCTGCTCGGACATTTGACCGTTGCTGAGAGGAAGAGACATTCTAGAAGAAAATGAAAGATATAGGAAGAAACAAGTGAAACGTCATCGGATAAACAATGCAGAATGGCAATGCATAAGAATTTGTGATCATTTGTTTGTTACCTAAGGCAACCAAATGAGACGGTGACTAATAAAAGTAAGCGGGTCATATTTATGTATCGCGAAGACATGCTTTAGCCTATAAGTGGACACTCACCCTAAGAGTTCCCAGGTAAGAGTGACTGGTCCGATTATGTGGATTTGTACGAACACTCTAGCCTTAGACAGAAGACTTAGAGTACAGGCATCCACTCTTCCAGATTGCACGTGTTCACGCTATAAGACTCAAACTTTGACGAGTTTTGAAAATTCAAAGGGGTTTAAAACCTTATAACAGAGGGTTCAAAACCTAGTAATCAATCATCCTAGAACAGATGATTAGTTTTCAAAGCGGTTTTGAAATTTGTGTTCTTGTTGCGGTTGTCGCCTAAGGATAGGTGACGGTATTGTTTTATGACTAAACGCAAGTAAACTCGCGTTAGGGTCCTAGGAAGGTTATAGACTAGGTCAAAGCATTACTAATAACCTAATTCCCTATAACCATGAGCTCTGATACCAACTTTTCTGTCACACCCCGACCACGTAGAACATCAAATCGTGGCAGAAACGTCGGGGAGTGTTGTAACAGAATCATTGTTTCATAACACATGGAAAGTGAAATATTGTTTTATTGATCGAAAGAGTTACAACGTCTTGAAAATCAAAGAAATATAACATAAATAACTAGTCTTGCATCTTTTATTGTCACTAAGGCCCAAGTCCGCCTAAGTGTATCTTGATAAATCCTATGCATCATATCCTGAAACACATGTGAAAATAGGTACGTCAGCATAAAAATGCCTGTGAGATACATAGGTTTTGTGAAAATAGAATTCGTGACTTATGTTTAAGAAAATGTTTAGTCGTGAACCTTGTAATTTGCTTTGTCTTGTAAATCATATGAAAAGAAATAAGATCAGATGATATGTATAAATAAGAGAATAATGTATGGTTAAATAAATAACCAAGTAAAATGAGTTTGTATAAGATAAGTTGTTTTATAAAACAATGTCTTGTGAAAACTATGTTATTTGTATAAAATGTTATATGTCTAAATTGAAATGATCCAAATAATGCTACGATATGTAATACCATACAAGCACTTATATATAGGAAGTACCAGCGGCGTATCCACCATGCTTGTATCATATTACACACGCCTCGTTACTTAAATCACTTGATCAAACCAAACCACCAAAGTAAAATGTTTATGTATAATCAAATGTCAAAATGTTTGTGTGAAAACCATGTCTAATGTCTATGTCTAATGTAAATCATGAATTGTGTATATTAATGTCTAAATGTTTATGTCTAATGTAAATCATGTATTGTGTACATCAATGTCAAAATGTTTATGTCTAATGTAAATCATGAATTGTGTATATCAATGTCAAAATGTTTATGTATGGTAAGTGAAATATATCAACTAAACCATATGTAAAATGCACAAAAACAAGGTATTGAAGTAACACATGGTTTAAATCAAAGTTATGTTTTATGTAATAAATGCATGCTATACTGATATAAACATCTATGCGGTATTGTTATAATGCATACATCCAAGCCTTGTGACTGTGGCGATAAACCCCTAAACGAATTTAAAGGTCTATCTTGTTGTTATGTTTATCGAATTCGGTCATTCCTTCCACCCAAACAAACCTAGGGTTCAGGAATGGGAGTTGTCAAGTCCTATTGTACCATTACCTACTAACGAGCGGCGTAGCTAATGTTAATGAATGTACATTGTCTCATTTGAACAAACCAAATGGCATACCAAAATGTAAGCATGTGATGAATAACAAATGTACTAAGTATGCAACAAAGGACATACATAGCACAAAATGTAATGTAAAACAATGTACTAAGTATGCACACAATGGGCATACATAGCATAATACACAATGAAATCATGTACTATAAATGTACTAATGAACATAACAAGTATATGATGTGAAAACAGGAAAGCATGAAAGTAACAAGTAGGCAGATGTGTTTCACCCCAAAACCTTTGGAAAGCAATAAAAGAGGGGTCTATGTACTCACTTGATATTGCTTAGTAGTCCTTGAGTAACAACCAAACAATGCTAGAGATCACGGATATCAAACGGCACCTAATATAGGTAACTATGTTAATATACCGGACCTAAAATCGGAGGATTGGATAGAATGAGGGTTCGTAAACCAAATGAGTATGGAAACTCATGCAATATGGTTTAACAAAGCCCACATACTAAAATGAAACCTAGCCTAAGTGCTTACGACCCATTACGACTCGTTTAGGTAGCTTATGCTACTTTAACGCGTCGTTCGCGTAAAACGCGTTCGGAACGCCTAACTAGTCCTATGATAAGTAAAATATGCCTTAACATGTCTAATATTGTTAACAATTCAATTTAGATACCAAAAGTTATGTTACATATGCTTAAAATGAATTTTGGCGTTAAAAGGGCATTTTGGTAATTTACCTAAGGCATATAAACTACCTATCATACAACTACTTAAATGAAGCGACCATAAGGTATAACCTCGAAAGGTTATTCGCTATATACTATGGTCACCTAATGTGTTTGGTCGGATCCTAATGATCGACCAAACGGGTCGGGTTCGAAAGTATAAGCGATTGTTTAGATCGCCTACCTTACGACCCTATATAAGCACTAAACTAAAAGTGACGAGCTAAGCATGTTAAAACATGCTTAACTAAGTTTAGAAAACAGGTTTGGTATCAAAACTAACGGTTTTGATACCCAAGAGTAGTTTGGTTACAAAATACGCGTAAATGTGCATTTTGGCCGAAACTACGACTCGTCGCTAAGCCTAGATAACGTGGTAATCAGTAGGTATAGTCACAAGAGACTATAACCATCGTAATTACGCTCACGTTATGAAGTTCAAACGAACTTCGTGTTGACCATAAACTGGTCAACGCAGAAAGTCAAACATAGTTTGACTTTCGGACTAGAAAAGCGATAAAAGAACGAAGGAACACTTACAAAGGGTCCCCGCTAGTAAATCTTGATCGAATAGCTCAGATATGAAGTAATGGCTTCAACTTAGAGATCTTAGATCAGATTTTTGTGGGTTTTTGCAAGTGATGGGGTTGGGTATTTATAGGAATGTTGGAACCGTTAGGATCGTTTCTTGAAAACCGTGATGTAATCTCAACCTTACACTTGTTGGAAATGTTATGGAACATCAATTTGGCCCCTCATGAGCATGAAAGGGCAAGTGTAAATTGGCCCCTCATTATCCTGAAGAGGCAAGTGCAAATTGGCTCCTCATTATCCTGAAGAGGCAAGTGCAAATTTGCCCCTCATTATCCTGAAGAGGCAAGTGCAAATTGGCGCCTCATTATCCTGAAGAGGCAACAGCTGTTTAAACTGATATGCTGTTCTGGGGACCCCTTACGGACCCTAAGGGTCATGGCTTACGGTCCGTAAGCCATTAACTTTGGCAGAATTACAGTTTCAGTCCCTGCACCTTGTTTCGTTGCGTTACGGCACTTCTAACACCCGTCAAACCCAATTTCAAGCTCCAAAATGATGTTAAGACATAGGGAACATGAAATATGCTTGAAAACATCTCGGATGTCGGTTCGTTTGGCCGTACGGTTGCGATGTTCGGTTAATTACGACGGAATGCGCATAAGCGCGAAAAACGATCCAAATGGCGTGACGAATGGATTTTTCTTATGCCAAACACTAAAATAAAATATTTTAGTGCTTACATAAATTTTTGGATGTCCGGATGTATTCAGAACGTAAGTTATGCGTGAAAGTGCAAACTTATGCACTTTTTGACACTTTTAGTCCCTGAATGAGCCAAAATTTATTTTAGCACACCGAACCCTTCAAAGCCTATTTCCAAGCTATGTAAAGGATATTTATGGTATGTTTAACTTATGGTCATGTTCCGGAATGTCTGTTACAGTTCAAATTGGCATACTTTCGCAGTTTGTCAAATTTAGTCCATGTAGACGAATTAACTTGTTTTTGACATACCAAAGCCTTCAAAACTTATTTCTAAGTTATCTAAAGGTTATTTAAGGTATGTTAAGCCTATTTCACTATTCCAGAGTGTTCGTTGCATTAAACTGGTTATATTTACGCATCAGTGCGCGTATAACCTTCCAGAAAGCGATTTAGAGCCCGAAATCGAACAAGAATTGATATGTGCAAATGATACACCTATTTGTACAAATCCCAAGTATTAAATATAATATTTCATTGGTTTGGTATTTGTTTGATGGTCACAGTGACCCAGGTGTCACATCTTGTCTCATCAATAGTATCCAGTTCCTGGCATAGGACTTCAGGATTCTGCTCAGGATCCCCGAGGTTGGATCTCGCTGTAGGTATCACCATTTCTGTGGGGATCACCGCTTCTGCTCCAAACACCAAAGAAAACGGGGTTTGGCCAGTTGCATTCTTCATCGTTGTCCTATCAGCCCACAAAACAAAGGGTAATTCTTCTGCTCATCTTCCTTTCTTAGCCCCTAGTCTCTTCTTTAAGTTGTTGACAATTATCTTGTTCGAGGATTCTGCTTGTCCATTTGCTTGAGGATGCACCAGAGTAGACGTGATCATTTTAATTCCCCAACTCTTGCAAAAGTCAGTAGTCCTTTTACTTATAAATTGAGATCCATTGTCACAAATTATCTCAGCTGGTACTCCAAACCCAGTCAGGATATTCCTTTTTATGAAGGATACCACTTCTTGATCTCTAACCTGAACAAATGCTTCTGCTTCAACCCACTTGGTGAAATAATCCGTCATTGCCAACATGAAAACCTTTCCTCCTGGAGCCTTTGGAAGCTTTCCCACTATATCCATACCCCATTTCATAAACGCCCAAGGGGAAACGATAGGATACAGCGGTTCAGCAGGTTGATGTAGTATGCTACTATGTCTTTGACATGCGTCACATCTTCGAGCATATTCTGTGGCATCTTTTCTCATCGTCGGCCAATAATATCATGTCCTTAATACTTTTGAGAATAACGACCTGCCCCCAATATGGTTACCACAATCCCCTTTGTGTATATCCTGAAGCACTTCTTTGGTTTCGGGATCCTCCAAGCACCTCAGATATGGTCCTGCAAGAGATTTCTTATACAAAACGTCATTTATAATAGTGAATCGTGATACCTTCATTCTAAAGGCCTTAGGATTCTCATTCTTTGGGATATGTCCTTCCTTGAGGTATCTCATGATTGGAGCCGTCCAAGACTTAGGATTCTCCTCGGGATACTCATCTTCAGGATCCTGAATACTTATTACTTCCTTATCCTGCGGATTCATCGCAGGATATAAGATATGTAATATTGGTATTCGGGTTCCTTCCGGTATCCTGACCGATGATCCCAGATTTGCCAGGGCATCAGCTTCAGCATTCTCCTCTCTCGGTACCTGTTCAAGTATAAAAACATCAAAATATCCTGCTAATTTTTTGAGAATATCGAGATACTCGATTAACTTCTCACCTTTAACTGCATAGCATCCATTAAAATGATTAGTAATTAACAAGGAATCAACATATACTTGCAAATTCTTAATATTCATGTTTCTAGCCAATTCTAATCCTGCGATCAAAGCCTCATATTCCGCTTCATTATTAGTGGCAGGAAATTCACATCTAATAGCCTGGGATAATATGTCCCCCTGTGGCGATTTTAGTAGTATACCTAGGCCTACACCTCTTACATTAGATGCACCATCAGTATATAATGTCCAGCATTCTAAGTTTTCTCCTAGCTGCTGTACTTCTAAGTCTACTTCATTTTGAATGTCACTACTGAAATCAGCCACAAATTCAGCTAAAGCCTGAGACTTTATGGCATTTCTAGGCTCATAAACTAAAACATAGGCACTTAATTTTACTGACCACTTAGCCATCCTGCCTGACATCTCGGGTTTTCTAAGCACGTTTTTAACAGGATAGTTGGTTTTAACATGAATCCTATGTGTTTCAAAATAATGTCTAAGTTTTGTTGATGCCATAACTAGGGCTAATATCAATTTTTCTAGATGAGAATATCTAGTTTCAGCATCTAATAAACTTTTACTAACATAATAGGCAGGATACCGCTGACCTTCGTGATCCTTGACCAAAACAGCACTTACTGCATTCCCTGATACTGCAAGATATAGGGATAATGGTTCACCATTTTCAGGCTTCATCAATAAGGGTGCGGTTGAAAGATATTGCTTCAAATCCTACAAGGCTGCTTCATGCTTTGCTCCCCATTCGAACTTCTTATTCTTCTTGAGAATATCATAAAATTCCTTGCATTTTCGGAGGATTTTGAAATAAATCTATTCAATGCTGCTACTCGGCCGGTTAATCGTTGAACATCCTTCATATTCGAAGGTGATTTTAAATCCAGGATAGCTCTAATCTGCTCCGGGCTTGCCTCTACGCCTCTTTTGGTCACCATATATCCTAGAAACTTTCATGCCCCCACTTCGAAATGGAACTTAGCAGGATTCAGTTTCATGTTATACTGATCCAGGATATCAAACACTCCCTTAATATCCTGGAGGTGATCCTCAGCCTTTTTAGATTTCACCACCATATCGTCAATATATACCTCCATGGTGTCCCCCAGCTTGTCTTTAAACATCATGTTTACCAACCTCTGGTATGTTGCACCTGCATTTTTCAAACCAAATGGGATAGCAGTATAACAATAAATACCTGTGGGTGTCATGAAAGCAGTATCCTCCTGATCAGAGGGCTCCATTTGGATTTGCTGAAATCCTGAAGAGGCATCCATGAAGGTTAACATCTCGTGGCCGGCGGTAGCATCTACCATTGAATCAATATGAGGCAGAGGAAACGGGTCTTTGGGACAGGCTTTGTTTAAGTCTGTGTAATCTACACAAACTCTCCATTTCCCATTTTTCTTTTGTACCACGACTACATTCGCAAGCCATTTAGGAAACTTCACTTCTCTAATCATCTTGCTCCTTAGCAGCCTTTCAACTTCCTCTTGGATGATCACATTTCGCTCCGGAGCAAATTTCCTTCTCTTTTGTTGGACTGGCTTGAATGACCTGTCAATACCAAGCTTATGTGTTATAATATCCTTGGATATACCTGTCATATCCTCGTGCTTCCACGCGAATGTTAACATCCTGTATTTCAAAAAGTTAGTCAATTGATTTTCAATATCCTGAGGGATATTGGTTCCTACGAGCATCGAGATATCCGGATTATCCTGATCTAGGATAACTTTCTTTACATCCTGCTCCGAAGCCTCCATGATATCCTGGGCCCGCATTTTTAATTGCTATGCTGCATTAGGCTTGGTTGAGGATTTCATTGAGGATGAGTAGCATTCCTTCGCCTCCTGCTGATCACTATCAACTTTGACGACCCCTCAAGGGGTAGGGATCTTGATGCACTGGTGATAAGTTGATGGTACAGCCTTCATGTCATGGATCCATGGCCTGCCTAGTATGATGTTATAGCAGGATAGGGAATCCATCACACAGAAGCGTTGTATCGAGTTGACCCCTTCAACATATACTGGCAACTTTATCTCCTCTACGGTATTCCTAGCCTCTCCACTGAAACTAACGAGCACATTGGACTTCTAAGTAATGTCCATCGGAGATACATTCATCCTCTTCAACGTTTCCAGCTGAATTACGTTGACAGAGCTACCATTGTCCACTAATATCCTGCGTATAAAATGGGTAGCAACATATAATGTAATTACAAGGGCATCATGGTGAGGATCCTGCACAGTATCCCTGTCATCACTGTCGAAAGTGATCACTTTATCAGTTGTAAGGGTAGTCATCCTGGCTGGTTTGTCTCCCCTTTCAGTCTTAGCCTCCTTTGAATGTCTCTTGGCCGCAGAATACGAAGTCCCACAAATGTCGGATCCTCCTGAAATAAAGTTAATTATTTTGGCATCTGCTGGGGGTGATGCTGCTCGTTCAGGATCCTTCTCAAGATCCTGCCCTTTATTCTTCTTTCTTCCCAGCAAATCCTTCTGGTATCCCTTGCTCAATAGGTAGCTTATTTCTTTCCTTAGAGCAATACAATCCTCAGTCACATGTCTGAAATCTTCATGGAAGGCACACCATTCGGATTTATCCTTCCAATCAGCTTTTTGTTGATTCTTTCGAGGCCGCCTAGCTTTGTCTCCTAAACCCTGCATAGCATACATCAACTCAGGTATATTAACAGAAAAGCAATACTCAGATAATTCAGGATATTCTTCAGGATCCTCGTCTTCAACAGCATTCACTTTCTTGTTGTCATTTCTACCATATGGCTTGGAGCGATACGGTTTATACGAGGATTCTGATTTCCTGTTGGTTGATTCGTAGGTTGAGGTAGAATTCATTCTCTCTTGCATCTTTTTGTCATCTTCTAGGCGAATATATCTCAAGGCCCTGTTACGAGCTTCGTCAAGGTTCCTGCAGGGATTCATTACAAGATCCTGATAAAAGTGAGGATCCTTTTGTAACCCCATCTTAAAAGCCTGCACAGCTGTTGCAACATCAAGATGTGGGATATCCAAGGATTCCCGACTAAACTTGTTCACATAATCCCTCAAGGATTCCTAAGGTCCTTGAGTTATCCTGTAAAGATCACTGGTTAGTTTCTCAAAACTCCGGCTGCAAGAAAACTGACTATTAAATAAATTAACCAAATGAGCAAATGAAGTAATTGAGTGAGGAGGAACATTTAACAGCCATTTTAAGGCCGACCCCGTTAAGGTAGAACCGAAACCCTTGCACAAGCATGCTTCCTTGAGTTCCAGGGGGATAGGGTTAATCTCCATTCTTTCCCTATACTGGGCAATATGCTCTTCAGGATCCGTAGTCCCATCATACAGTTTCATGTTGGGGGTCTGAAATCTCTTTGGGATTTCAGCATCACAGATAGGATATGCAAAGCGGGATATCCTGTGGCTGTCTTGGGAAACTTCCGGAATTGGGTGGACCACTCCAGGTACACTGGATATCATGTCCTTCAATTTCTGAAGCTCCCTAGTAAATGTTGACGTCATTCCTGCAACCTGCAAAGACCCATTGTTGTTAGTAGCAAGAATATTATTATTTGACACGTTACCGGTCTGAGGATTCTGTCCATATCCTGAAGCATATCCTGAGCTCCTCACAGTTGACATCCTGACCGAGGAGGGTATCTCAGGAGTATCATTATGAGAATGGCTTGGCACGATATTCCCCCGATTATCTTCAGTGTAAACTGCAGAACTGAAGTTCAAAGCTCTAGGCTGCAAAGGAGTGACAGTTTCTTCAGCAGGTCTACTTGGACCGGATTTCAAGAGTTATATCTCTCTCATCAGCATCCGATTGGTTTCCTGCTGCTGCCTCATATGTTCCTGTACACTACCAAACAAATTCGGAATTTCATCATTAGAAGCTAAAACAGGAGCAGATCCCTGGGTACTGGGTGCGGGGATAACATCCCGAGCCACATGACTTTCAGTTCCGTGCGAAGACGTTTGCATTCGTGGAGGAGGAAGTGGAAGCACCGAACCAATTGTTGCAGAGGTTGTAGCAGACATGGTGGAAGAGCTCATGTTTGATCTCGAGGCCATTGAAAACAATGTAGCAAAAAGTTTTGACAATAGAAAACCGAGTAATGATTTTACTAAAGTTTTTAGCAAAAATAGCACCACTTGCCCCACGGTGGGCGCCAAATTGTTTTGGTCAAAAATTACCGAAGCAATTAAGTGATCAAATTAGTTAAGTGAGGTAGTGTGCTAGAAATATGTGTGAAAAATATGTTAATCAAGTTAATTGCAAAAAACAGTTTCAGGATACGGCTCAGGATATAGAGTTGTATCTATGATCAAACAATGAGCAAAAAAGTAAAGGTTGACACGTGATGTACGAGGAAAGCCCTTGATCAATCTAGATCGCCGGCACAAAACCTCGGGAGCTGACAATCGCAGCTGCCTTGTTCTTCTATTACTTCAAATATCAGGATACAGTGCAGGATGTGATGCGGATCAACTAGGTGTTACAATGTAAATTGAATACAAGTGTTGGTGTATAGTGTTTGCTAGCAGCTAGAGAGTAAAGTGTGCGGAAGAGTGTGTGTAAAAGTTGTGTGCCTTAATCTGATCCGCCCAATCTATTTATAGTAAAAGAAATGCAACAAACTACCCTAATAAACCGGATCCGGTGGATATTCCCCACTCGAATGTTGTAGACCTGGTCTTTTGGGTTCAACGTCTCTCACATAACAGATTTGCCCGAGTCCTAAGGAGAAGAAGTTCATCTGAACGTTAGTAACCCACCGCCTCTAACCTGCACGTGATTAATTCAGCTAATACCAGGATATCGCACCAGGATGTTACCAATATCCTGATCCGGTATCCTGGTCACAAATAAACAATCAAATGCAGGATATTAGTCCGGATATATACTCTCAGAAAATGGCCCATAACACCAACTATTTTATCCATACTATCTTTTTAAGTTTAAAAAGATACATTCATGAGGTTTGAAATCAATGCTTCAGGCATTTCCAATCATTCACTTACTTCTTTCCACTTTGAAAAAACAATGTATGTGCATACACTCTTTAGGAGTTCTGTTACATAAACATCCTTATTGATTTCTATATCATATTCAAGGTTGTCTTGAACACTTGCTTCATTTGTATAATACATATTGTATCATGCTTATACACTGTATATTGAGATACTATAATCATCAAGTACAGGTATTCTATGTATGTTTATTAGTGCACAAGAATTACATCCATAAGATGTTTCCACTTAACCTTATAAGCACTTAAATGCTTTAGAATACTCATCAGGAGTTCCAATTATATTCAACGTATTCAAATATGAATCTATATACAATAATCATATCGTTCTCGAGAACTTATTTTACATTTATTTAATAAATTAAATCCTTGAGGGACTTTCATGTAAACTTTTAGTATCCAGTGATTCATAACTTGCATAAGACACATATCAATTCTCTCTTTATATTACCAGACTAATTAAATATTGGAAAGCCAATACATCAACCACCGGAGAATACGTCTCCTCATAATCAGTTATAGATCTTTGCGAAAATACTTGTGCCACCAATTTTCCTTATATTACTTGATTTGATTTTCAATTCATAATTCGCATAAAATACCTGTTTGTTTCCAAGATGATTTACAACTTCAGTTGCATGGATTGTTGGTTCGAAAGCTTTCCATTTCATTAGAGAATTCAACTCTGCTTTATTCACGTCTTTTCTCTTTTGGCCAATCATTTCTCATAGGCAGATCTTAAATTTTGATCCTCATCATTTTATCATTTCAAGCGCTATTTTATATACAAAAGTATAACGACGTCGATTTCAATTTGATTCCATATATATATATATATATATATATATATATATAGTATTTAGACATGATATAAATTAACGAGATCTCTTTAATTTCAGGTACCTGAGGTTCTTCTTAAACCATCATGTCTACTGTCTCTTCAGGAGATCTTATTACTATAACCTCGACTTGACCATCCTAATTACTTGCTCCAATTTTCAAGGAATTTTATTATTGGAATCAACTAGTCTACCACGCTTCAATCGTGCAATAGACTCATTAAACACATGTGGTTGTCCGTCTAGGACACTCATCTTAACTGGAGCATTAGCAGTTGGTATATGTGACATAGTCAACTTTTTAAGGTCAGTGAATGCGTCTGGTAATATATTCGCTAATCTTCGTAATTGAGTTATTATTTGAACTTCTGGTTCACACTTTTAGTTTTGAGGATCAATGATAATTCATACCAACTCATTTATTTTCCAACTGCTTTTTATCTCCCCCTAATATTGGGAATGTTAATCCATTGAGATGGATATCAATTAATTGAGCCGTAAATAAATATCTCGTGAAAGGCTCTATTCGTTACCATATATTCCCAAACACCTTTTAAAGTCCCATCTTTGTGCGTAGTGGTGGATCAGTTTCAATATATACCGCACAAACAAATCTTAGAAGGGACATCTTTGGTTCCTGACCAAAAACCAACTATAATGGGGATAAACTATTACAACATGTTGGCTTGATGTGAATTAATGTTATTTCATGTAAAATTACATGCATTCATATATAAACATGAACTTGCTCTCATGATTATTGGCTTTGCTATCAACCGTAGGCGTTCAATGATCGTCTTAACAAAAGCAATTCGTGTATGAACATAATCTACAAGAAGTTCAACACTTATTCCGCCGATCATTAATAGCTAGGGAAATAAACTTATCGTCACTACTAATAAATACATGCAATCTAGAATATTGTGCTTGCTATCTTATTAGCTAAGCCATAAATTACACAAACATAAAGTTGTGAATTTGATAACCATCTAGACGATGCATCGATTTAAGACACTAAATGGTATCATGTTGGGATATACATATCCCTTAATCACTTCCAAAATATTTAGGGATACACACCCTTAACTGGTAAATACATAATTTCCCTTAAGAGCAAACAATACATGCTATCAGCTAGAAGAATCTTCAAGTTCTTCATTATGTTTCACATCATCATTGACTCGGTGTGGTCCAACCAGTCATGCCAATAAGTAAAAAATCATGATACATAAACTTCTAGTTTACGATTGTATGTGTATTAGTTGCATTATGCGAGAGAACAACGCATTATCATTGCAAACTATCATGTTATATAACTTTTAACCTTTTCATATTTTGTTCTCATATAATCTTTACTCCTTTAATTGCTACTTCTAGTGGTCTATCTCATTATGACCATTATTACAATTATAATAGTCGGTCTCATTATTAACTTAGCTATCATAACATTCTGATGGTCAATCTCATTATCAACTTGGTTATCATAGCACTTTTGATGATCGATTTCATTATTAACATGACCATCATTACAAAATTTCTTAACTATGTCCATGATCACGACATTTTCAATGATCGATATATAATATCATTCACTTTAGGGAATGGAATAACCAATACAAGCTTCATAGTTTTTCATTATTTATTTTCTTAGACATACGAATATAAAGTCACTTGAAACCTTTCATACCCTTTTAATAATATTGCTACCTCAAAAGCATATTTGAAGTGTGACAACCGAAAATATTTATCCGAGTTTCCCTTGTAATAATCTTCTCTTTGCAATTTTCATAACACCAATAGAGAAGTAATTAGATGGCCGAGTCATATAAGATATATCAGTACGACACTTCGAGTGTAATGCCTAAGCATATCTATACTCTTTCATGAGATTTATACCAAATCACAACTTTAATTTAATTGTACTATTAAATACCATCTATGTAACAACCAATAACATATAAAATAAAAGGTATACTTGAAGTCAAATCATACATGTCACCTTATAAAACAACTTATATTAACATACTTTGTGGAATAAAACTTTCCAATCACTTATAACAAAACATATATATATATATAGTCAACACCATTTTACAAACGCATACTACTATTTTAGTGTTAAGACATGTATTTTATTAACACTAAAGCATGTATACAATAAACCATTTAATCACTGAATGTATTAAATTTATTATCATCACAACATTCACAATACTTTTACTAACTCATATGTTTATTTTTGAAAACTTTTTTACTACTGAATCATGTATATGCACACCAGAAAAAAAAAATTAAAGGGATATATTATAAACAAATACATTCTAAGATTGTTCACAAATAATATATACACCTTCACTTTGACATACTATTAGTAATATCAGTCAATTAATATACTTAATATATGATAATTTTCTTAATATACACAAGATAGCATATATTACATCTATACAGTAACAAAATATATGATAGTAGGTATGATTAAAATTATAATTATAAGTCTATATCAACTCATGTAGCATACACCATAACTCCAACCTTAAGTTGAATACTTTAAAACTCATGATTTTATCCAAAAGAATATATGTATAATTTATTAATACATAACTTTACTATAATGAAGGTTTGAGAAGACAAGAGTGATAGCCAATAATGAAGCTTATAGATAGTAACGCTTTAATCGATTTTAGAGATTTTGAGGATATCACTTAAAATATTTATAACTATATCATCGAAAGAGTGATAACCAAGATTTAAAACATTATTAATTAGTATAATTTATTCATAACAAAGATACCAGTTAAATAAAATCAAGAAACAGCCAGTTCTAATGGAAACACTATCTATTAACTAATAATCAGAATAATAATAATTAACTCTTTTAAAATAATCAAATTTGCTTCCTTTTAGCACCACCCAGTTGTATAGTCGGTTTCCGATTTAATATGGAGTATTAATGAATATACTTATATATAGATTTAATTGAGTCGGTTCACATATTAGTTTTAAGAAAAAGGTTATGATGTCCCTTTTCTTTCCTAGGGATGCCAAACAAAACTCCTACCATGAGTAACAAACATAGTCATTGGGGTTATAACAAAATATAAACGAAGTCGTTTTCACAAAATACATATGTAATCTACGACTCAAATAAAATAGAAGAGATTGTTTAGTTGATACCTGAGTTGCGCATTAAGAATAAGTCGCCCGAACTCGGTGGAACACCGGTTGCAGCCCACACCAGCGTTTTGCGAGTCTTGTGTGTAAAGGAAGCCAAATAGTATCATGAAAAGAATTGTCATTGTTTCATTGTGTTAGCAAGTTATTAACAGAGACTAAGAGTTTGATTTTGGTATTGATGATGTTGGTAGCGGCCAAAGAAAATTGGAAAACTGGAGACGACAACGGTTATATGGTACGGAATCAAACAATTAATGTTTTGATGAGGGCACTTTCGTGCTGGTAACGCGTTGTAAAACAACGACCTATTAGCCTAATAGCAAACCATAAGAGAAAGAGATATAGGGAGAAAGAGACTGATATTTTATTGATAGATATATCTAATACAAGAGATACAATGTAGTATATATAGGAGGAGAAAACTTGGAGAAGAAGTCAGTCTATTTTAAGAGTTGATAACCATAATAATATAATAATATATTTACAACAAATCCTATATATTTAATACTATTCAATTTTTTGACTATTTAATTAAACCCATTTTTAAAATCATCTAACTAATAATTACAATTATAAAAAATTAAAGTTAATTCTAAAATAGGATATGTGCTTTGGGAAATTTAACACCTTTCAAGTCTAGATTTAATAAGTAGCATGTTCAATATATATGTATTTTTCATTTTGTAACATGTTTAGGGCAAATACCTAATTCCGTCAAAATTTATGTTTATTTTTAAATTTAAACGCTCTTTGCATATGGCTTTATAGTCTAGTGGTATTTTGAAGGTGGGATAAGTCTTTGGGACTAATAGGTTCTGGATTGGTGGCATTATGTTTAGTGGAGATGTATATGATCGGGTAGTTCCGCTGGTGACACGATGATACTCCAATGATCCGTCAGTGATCCAAGTTTGTCGTTAAAAAAATGTAAGCACTCTTTTATAGTCATCTTCTTCAATGTTAAATTTGAGTCATTGGAATCCCAATTAAAACCCAAAACTTATTTCATCGAGTAATGATTCAAAAGAGCATAAGAACCCCAATTCAAACCGATGGGTCAGGTAACCGAACCGAAAAATCAAAACCAAACTAACCAAACCGAAAAATCAAAACCAAACTAACCAAACCGAAAAGAAAACCAATGGGTTAGTTAATGATTTCCTGAAAACCGATATATATGGGTCGGTTATGGTTTTCTATTGTTCCATAACCACCATAACCGAACCGACCCGCATGTTACTTCAACTATTGCAACCTCCAGGTTTCAATTAGTGTATTCTCAATTAATTATGTTTGAGTTATAATATAACGAAACATTGAATCAAAATCATACTTTTTTTATAAATTGATGTAAGTCCCTATGTATTCTTAATTAGAGTGGAGATACAATAGGAAGTTTATTTGGCTAGGAAGGCTAGAAAGTGATCTTGACCATCCATTTAGTTAATCAATAGCTAAGATTAAATGAATGAAATTGAAGCAAAAAAAAAAAGAGGCGCGTGAGTTTGTTAGGGGCATTGTAGTCAATCCAGCACAATAGTTTCTCTCTCCTCCAATCCCCCCCCCCTCATTTTTTAAACGTTAATAACTCTTTCATACGACATTATTTTTTTATAAAAATTGCACCAAAAAAACGAGCACTTTTTTTTTCTTTAAAACGAGTATACTATTGCTATATTTAAAAAAAAATTAAAATCCAGTTGCGTAAAACGCAATAGAAAAACCCCCAGTTAAGTAAAACGCAATGAAAAAAAAAACCTAAAAAATGACATTTTTCTAAAACGCAATGCACAAAAAACACAAAGAAATGACTTATTTGTAAAACGCAATGGCCAGAAAACACAAAGAAATGTCTTATTTCTAAAACGCAATAGCCTAAACACTCAAAAGAAAATGTACTTTCTAAAACGCAATGGACTAAAAACACATAAAATGTGTTTTACCTAAAACGCAATGCACCAAAAACACATAAAAATGTGTTTTACCTAAAACGCAATGCACAAAAAACACAAAGAAATGTCTTATTTGTAAAACGCAATGGCTAGAAAACACTTAAAATGACTCATTCTAAACGCAATGGACTGAAAACACCTAAAAAATGTGTTTTACCTAAAACGCAATGACTAAAAACACTTCAAAAATGTGTTTTACCTAAAACGCGATGACTAAAAACACTTCAAAAATGTGTTTTACCTAAAACGCAATGACTAAAAACACTTAAAAATGTGTTTTTTTCTAAAACGCAATAGCCTGAAAACACATAAAACTCTCTTATTTCTAAAACGCAATGGACATATAAAACTGTATGGGAACTGTCTGTGAATTGTCTGAATTGTCTACGAATTACTGTCTTCGAAATGAGCCAATTTCTGAAAAATTAATTTTTCTGATGCATTTTTATTGCAGCTCAACCCCAGCCAGGGGCTCTGCCCCTTGGACCCCGCCAGGGGCTGCCGCCCCTGGGACCCCGCTACCAGGGGCGCTGCCCCCGGACCCCCGCCATGATCGTAAAACGCAATGAGTAAATCAAAACCCCAGATCGTAAAAATGAAATTAAAGAATTTCTTACATGGATTGAACTGATTTCTTCAATAATTGACGAATTTTGAATGATTGAAACACTTATTAGCGCTCGAATCGAACGAATCGAGTGATTATCTCCAAAATCACCGAAAAAACGAGATTTTTTATGAAATTAAACTGAGTTTTCTTTAAAAAAAGATGAAGAACACGTTGATCGGGTGTTTGAATCATTGATTGGTGATGAAAATCGCACTATAATGTAGTGATTATTGAGATAGAAAGTGAAGAAATGGTTGAAGATGGTGGGTTTTGAAAATGGTGGATTTTGAAGTTACTGGGTTTTGAAAAGGAAGAAGAAAGGGTTGGATTGACTAAAATACCCTTTTTCTTTATTTTAAATGTTGTCACATGTCCTAATCCTATTGCTTCCTACACTTCCTAGCCAAAATAAACTTCCTATTTGATCTTTTCCCTTCTTAATTAACTTATAGTTCTATTATGAATTTTTCTATATAAAACATGAATGATGAATTTTCTATATAAATCCAAGATATAAAACATATTATGATTTTTTTTCTATATAAATCCAAGATATAAAACATTAATTATGAATTTCTCTACTTTTGAGTATGCGTATGATTTCTTCTTGTCTGATTCTAAGTATGAAGTGTAAATACATATATGTGTTATAATGTAAATATTTTTTTAAAGTTTGATTCTGATTGTTTAATTAATTTACAAGTCTTTATATGTTTGGTATAACTAAACTTGATATAAATATTAAGAATGTAGAACACTTGATAATTGCATTCTTCTCATTTATAAGTCCTAATTATATTTTTAAGCTAACGTTAGCTAGGCTCAAATTTACGGTTAACCGGCCTATAAACGACTGCTACAACCATCAAAACCGATTTAATCCTAACCACCATAACCGATCAAGGAATGAGTGTAGCCTTCTAATGGAAGAGAGTGGGATGAAAGAGATGCAAGTATTAGAGTGGAAATTTTGATGAAGGGTCAAGTCTGTGTAGTCACCAGACCGAGGGTGGCAATCGTGGACAAGAAGGGGGTGTGGATTTTAGTATCATGCATATAATGGATGTTAATGTTAGAATTTAAGAGATCACAAATTTAACTAAGACCCATATATTTCAAACATGCAAATTATTAAAGTTTCACTGTAAAGGCATTACTATTACAAACCGCATAGGTTATTGTAAAGGCATTACTATTACAAACCGCATAGATTACTTGTTTAATTAACCCAAACATCTATCTACAATAAATAAACCAAATAAATAAAAATAGTTTTCACGTCTTTGTAGAAAACAAATGTCTATTAGTATATTGCCATTATGATATCCAATGATATTGGTAAATGACGGAACTGAAATATTAATATATAATATAAACTAGTCGTTAGAAGAAAAAATTATCATAAGAAACTAGTATTAATAATGTACTTGCTATTATAACCATTCAAACATAATAAAATAAATCAAGAATTACATACATCGATTAAAATGATGGTGACGATAATTATCTTATTAAGAACAACCTTAATAGTTGTTTGCATGTGTGACATTAAAATGATTAACTAATCATATGAATTACATACATCGATTTACAAATTTAGCAAGGAAAATCACCAACAATGTGTAGTCTATGAAATATTTGTTGCTTTCAACCTCCTGTCTCAAACTGTAACAATTACTTTAATTAAATTTAGGGATTGGCTTATTTGTTTTCTAGTTATGTGATCTCGCTTTCATCTGAAAAGGACGGAACAACATGAAAATAGGCTTTAGTTAGAGTCCAAGTCCAAGTAGTGATTGAAAATAGCAGTAAGCATCCCTTTCCAGAAAGTGCTTGCATACAAACACCACTCCCCACCTGGAGCAGAGCAGGGCCACCCTCTTCCTGTCCAAAAATATTTTCTTTCTAATCTATATATATATACATATATACATATATATATATGTATGTATGTATAGGGGTTGGGGTTGGTTAACGTACAATTGGGATGAAACGCATGCCATGAAACAACGAATGCCATGAAACACATATGCTTATGAAAGCATTAACCAACAAATTTGGACCAATCAAAGCAGATGTGAAGCCGGACCCTGTCATGACATCATAGCGTTTTGATGATGAAACAGACATAGTGACGGTTACATACGACAGCGGAGAGCAGGAAGTCTACTGGCTAGAAAACATCATGACAAAGCAGCGTCTAGGTTTCATGGAAGAATTGCATAACGCCACTTGTACCAATACAGAAATAGACTCAAAATTGGAGTTAATGCAAGACATGTTCAGGTGGAGGCTTCAGAATCTTCAGGAACAAGAAGGTGAAGGTGATGACACGGATGAAGATCCAGATGAAGACTCCGAGGAGGAAGAAGATGACGCAAGTGATGGATACTTTTAGGATAAAATACCTTCTGAGGAAGGCTTTTAATTTTTTCCTCTTTTTTTTCTTCTATGTAATTTTTTTTAAGATAATTAAATGATATATTTCTATCTTTATTAGCAAAACGTCAAAAAATACTAAAAATGGTAAACCCTTACAAAACACCAAAAATAACAAAAAATATTTTTCCTGTTTAATATTTTATTTACTCCATTATTTTGTCTTGTCATCTTGGTCTGCATATCGCCATTTAAAAAAACGCCAAACTTAGAAGATGAGACTTCTATAACCTATAAAACTGATAAAAGCTGATCAACACAGTAAATACAAAAACAGTAACTGAAAAGATAGTTACTTTATTACTATCATTTATTACAATAAAAAGTCCCGCCTAAACTACGCGCCAAAAAACTTATATAAGAAAGGGGTCTATACACAATGAAATTAATCACACCCAAAAAACACAAACGACATATCCTCTAGAAACCACTCACTTTTAAACACCACAGATGGCAAAACTTTCACTGAAATTGGTCCTTCTTCTGAGGGGGTTATCTCAATAATATTTTGCTGAATGAGATGGACAAATATTCAAGAAAGAGAGACTGATGACAGTGATATGCCATCATGTGAGCTTTGTTCTTGATGATTATAGGCATGGAATAAAGGGATCAACACAAGTGTAAAATGTTATTTTGGACTCTATTATTACAAATAGCATCAAGCAAGAGTTGATCTTTAATGACACGCCACTAAACAAGAATATCACACCAAAAAACAGGTTGTCACTAAGCAGCTTCTTCTGAAAAAAGACGGGGTTTATGAAGGAAAGTTGGCATCTAGCTAAAGTATTCAAAAAATGTTCAAAAAGCCAAAAACAAATTCAAGAAGGAAGAGGCTGATGACAGTGAATATTCGGAAGAAAAATTAGATTAGTGTTTTTCATTATTTTTGTTTTCATTTTATATTGTTTTGATATCAAGTTATATGTTGTTTTGTTATCTAATTCTCTATAAATAAAATACATTATTATATAAAATGCCAAAAACTACAAACACCAAAACGCTAGTAGTATGAAAACTAGGAGAACGACTGCTGGCAAAGCACCTTGTAAAGGGTATTAAACGCCAAAAATTTCACTAAACGCCAAAAAAAATTGGTCTTATTTTAATCTTATGCAAATATTAATGACTCGTAGTGAATTATTATACAAAACGCCACAAACACCCAAAAAAATAACCAGAAAACGCTATAATGCCAAAAAATTACATATGTGACACAAAAACAATTAATTCAACGCCAAAAAGTTTAATAAATACAATTAACGCCAAAAAATCTTAGACGCCAGAAAATATTATACCGCGTTGGGAAAATAAAAGAAGAATGAAAAGACCAAAAAGCCCATCTGCCCTTCTCTATGCCGCGGGACACGTGTTGGGCCAGGATGCGTTCTCACACTTTGAGCGTTTTCTCCTGGTCCCATTTCTATATATATATATATGGTGAACCAGTATATATAATAAATACTATATTGATTACAAATAATTTGTACCTACACAAACTCGTATGAATGATCATATACAAAAATTACAAAAAATTACAAAATACCAAACCACAAATCAACAAACAATTGATACAACTCCAGCAGATAGACACAAATACAAGCAAAATGTGTGTATGTATGCATGCATGAATGATGATAACATCCATGGATGTATGCATGTATGCATGCATTTATGATCTTAGTATATGTTATCATCATCCATGGATGTATGCATGTATGCATTTAAGAATGTGTTGATCAACTTCAACTCCAAATAAAGTTCATTAGCATCAACGTCTGATTCTTCGTTACATTTCTTTTTCTTCCTCTAGCTTCTTCTTTTTACATTTTTGACAACTGGATAGTATTTGTATTTAAGAACGAGAGGCATAATCTCTAGAAAAAATATAAAGTTTCAACATTAACCGTCAAAGTTTTTAGCATTAAGATAATAAACTAACAAAATCCTAAAAAAGACTTCTTTCAACTGTTTAAAATAAAATTTAGATAACTTACAACTATTTTCATTTAGAACCAGTTCACTATTTTACCTCTTTAATTCGTAAGTATATAAAAACACCTAATAAATTTCCTAATATCCAAAAACATGTTTGATGCTTCAAAGTTCAAAGTCACTGTGAAAAATTGAATTTATAAAAAAACATCTTCTTCTTTTACATTAATGCTATATTAGAAGTTTAGAAACACTTTATTATTTTGGTTTCAAGTTTCAAAGGCATAATAGTTCAAACAATTAAATAAACAAACTTCAAATTTCAAAGTTCAAAAAATAACCTAAAAACTCTAAAACAAAGATCACCGACAATTGTTTGCTTTTTTGAATGGATGATATTTTCAATTTCATAAACTCTAAACAAATCACTATGAAACTGAAACATTTGCAAAGCCCTTTCCTTTCAAATACAATAAATCTTGCGCTGCAAGCTTCGAGCCTTGGAGATGAATCTGACAATAGTTCTGCGTTTTTGATTTTGCACCCCTCAGCCAACAGGATTATGTAAGCGGATTTGGGGATTGGGGCCCAAATTTGAGTTGGGTTTTTGTTTTGGGCTTTAGACTATCAGATCTAATACATAATACATGAAAACATAAAAAAAAATTCGGGCCCCTTGGCAATTTGGGCCTTGTCTAGTGGCCCGACCTGCACAGGCCCAAAACCGCCCTTGTATCTACCTGGTGGGTTAATTTCATCATGTCATGGGTTAACAAAATGGATGTATTTCACTTCCATATGGTCAAACTTTCGGAGAAGAGATTTTAGAAAGTAGTGAGAGAATGAGGCAGGTAGGAGAGCGACTCGTCTGGAAGTACGACGAGCGCAATATGGATTACTGGATGAATCCAGACCAGTAAAGGAGATGGTGGAGTTGGTAATAATAATAATAATAATATAATAATATATAATATGTTTCGTATGAAAAAAAATATATATATACGGATGCCTACTACTAATAGTATAATTTCCATTTCAACTGTATTGTAATTTTAATTTCCAGTATTGGTTTGTAGTAGATGCATATATAGATATAAAAAGAGTAAGTCGCAATGATCGACGTTTTTTATTAATATGTGTGTTATGTGATTGGTTGTATTAAATATTATTTTGTGATATTAATATGTGGTAAATATTTAAAATTCAGATGGACAACGAAGTGAATCAGGAAAACCAGAATGATAATAACCAGAACGACAATAACCCAATTAATGAGAATCCAAACAAAAATAACAATGGAAACCAAATGGATAATAGTGTCATCCAACACATAGTGGCACAAGGAATTATAGATGCAATGCAATTTATTATTCAAACTGTTAAGGAAGCTGATAATAAAAGTAAACATAGCAGTAAGCGACCAACAGAACCTGAACACAGCGTGAACAATGGACCTGTACTTCAAGCGCCCATTCCCAAAAGAAGAAGAACCATGCCTTATGGTTGTTCTTATAAAGAATTATGGTCCTGCAAACCAATAGAATTCTCGGGCAGTGAAGGACCCATTGCAACTCTACGCTGGATAGAGAAGACTGAGGCTGTCTTAAAAATAAGCAAATGTGCGGAAGAGGATAAGATAATGTTTGCTTCTAATCTGTTTAAGAATTCAGCCTTAGAATGGTGGAACACAATCCTCCAGTCTAGGGGAAGTGATAGGATTTACAATATGGAATGGGAGGAATTTAAAAATATGGTAGAAAGGAAATTCTGCCCTCCCAATGAAAAGGAACAGATAGCAAATAAGTTTCTGAGCCTTAGGATGACTGGAGTGGATAGTAAGGGATACACTACATTATTCTTTGAATATGCTAGAATAGTGCCAACCCTTGCTTCACCTAAACCAGTTTTAATCTCCCGTTACATCTGGGGATTAATTGGGGAGATTAGCCATGTAGTCAAGGCAGCTAGACCTCAAACCATAGAAGAAGCTGTAGAACTAGCTAACACCTTGACAGATGAATTAGTCCGTACTCGAGAAGAAGATCAAAGAAGGAACCTATCTCAGAAGCTTACCCAAGAATTCCGTTCTGGAAATTCTAACCGTGGGAGAAATGTAGGTTCTACCTCTGCACCCTACTTTAAGTATTGGAAAAGGAAGCATTCAGGAAGATGCTCCATATACTGTAACTTTTGCAAAATATCTGGACACAAGGAGGAAGACTGCAGGAAAAAAGCCTAACAATAGGATATGCTACAACTACGGAGAACAAGGTCATATCAAGCCTAACTGTCCAAAATTAGCTCCAGCTGCAAACCCCAAGAATACTAAAAATGCTAGAGCATTTGTTCTGACTGCAGAAGAAGCAAAGATGATCCCGGTGTGATCACTGGTACGTTTTTAATTAATGATGTTTTTGCTAAAGTATTATTTGACTCTGGTGCGAAACAAAGTTTTATTAATACTTCATTTTGCAAACTTCTTAATCAATCATTAACTAAACTCCCACAAGAATGTTTAGTAGAAACAGCAAATGGGGAAACCATTAAGATTTCTGAAATCTTACAGGGAGCAAGAATAGAAATTTTAAATCAGAAATTTATTGCAAATCTTTACCCCATGAACCTGGTAGGATTTGATGTTGTATTGGGAATGGATTGGCTAATAGCCAATATTTTATGTGATCAAAAGGCAATTCAAGTAAATTCACCAAGGGGTGAAAAGATCACAATTAAAGGAAATAAGTTCTCTAAATCCACAAAATTCATCTCTGTGATGAAAACTGCAAGTTATATAAGGAAAGGATCTTTAGTGTATTTGATTTCTCTAATCACTAACACTAAAGGAAAAGAATTAAAGGATATTCCCGTAGTATCCCAGTTTCCAGATGTATTTCCAGAAGAATTACCAGGACAACCTCCAGACAGAGAAGTTGAATTCAGAATTCATTTGATACCGGGAACTGCACCAATTGCCAAAGCACCTTACCGATTGGCACCTGCAGAAATGCAGGAACTAAAGAAACAGTTAGACGAATTGTTGGAAAAAGGATTCATACAGCCAAGCTCATCGCCATGGGGAGCACCGATATTATTCGTTAAAAAGAAGGACGGATCAATGCGTATGTGCATTGATTAAGGTGAATTAAACAAGGTCACGACTAAGAATCGGTATCCATTACCAAGAATAGATGATCTGTTTGATCAATTGCAAGGAGCATGATTTTTCTCTAAAATCGATTTAAGGTCAGGATATCATCAATTAAAGGTACAGGAAGATGACATTCCTAAAATCGCTTTCAGAACAAGGTATGGCCATTATGAATTTACTATCATGCCATTTGGTTTAACCTATGCCCCAGCAGCATTCATGGACATGATGAACCGAATATGTAAGCCATATTTGGATAAATTCATAATTGTCTTTATAGATGATATTCTCATTTACTCAAAGAGTAAGGAGGAACATGCAAAGCATTTGCACGCACTTCTAAGTTTAATAAGGAAAGAAAAGCTTTATGCTAAGTTTTCAAAGTGTGAGTTTTGGTTAGAACAGGTACAATTTCTTGGACACCTAGTCAATTATGAAGGAATTCATGTAGATCACATCAAGATTGAGGCGATTACCAAGTGGAAAACCCCTGAGTCACCAATCGAGGTTAGAAGTTTCTTAGGATTGGCCGGTTATTATAGAAGATTTATTCGAGATTTTTCTAGAATAGCCATTCCCTTAACTAAGCTAACCTGTAAATCTGTTAAGTTTGAATGGGGACCAAAACAAGAAGAAGGCTTTAGAATTCTTAAGCAAAGATTAACCCATGCACCCATACTAGCGTTACCAGAAGGAACTGAAGATTTTGTAATCTATTGTGACGCTTCCAAGTTAGGTTATGGATGTGTGTCAAAAGGTCATAGCTTACGCTTCTAGACAACTTAACAATCATGAAGAGAATTATTCAACCCATGATCTAGAATTAGGAGCTATATTTTTCGCCCTTAAAATTTGGAGACATTACCTTTACGGTAGTAAGTTTACCATATTCACCGACCATAAAAGTTTAAGGTATGTTTTTGGGCAAAAGGAATTAAATATGAGACAAAGACGCTGGATGGAGATACTTAGTGATTTTGACTGTAATATCTAGTATCATGCAGGAAAAGAAAATGTAGTAGTTGATGCTTTAAGTCGGAAGTATCATCAAAAGCCAAAAAGTGTACGTTCTCTTAAGTTAAATCTGCAAGTAGATTTAAATGATCAGATTAGAAAAGCACAAGAATGTTAGGATCTGAGTTTGGATGGATTGTGTTTTACGTTTGATTTAAGATGAAAAATGAACAAGTAATGCAGCGGAATTAAATGGAAATAAACTTTCCACACAATCAAACAGGAGAAATGCTTTCAACACACATGTTTGAACATTGAACCGAATGATTAAATTTATTCCAATCACCGATTACAACTTTGCATGCATGTAACAAACTCCCCCTCAGCTTGAGCTCACAGTGTTTGTTCGTACAGGAAGAAAAGTGATGAAGAGCTAATAGAACAGTATAGGGTACTGTTCTATTTATAGGCACGCCCAAACCACTGTGGCATCTTTGCTGACGTCACCATGATAGTGACATCTAACCTCCTAACAAACTCTATCTACTGCCCTCATTACAACTACTGATAGCAAACAACTGATTACAATATATTACATATAAAAACACTAAACTACTGATTCTTCATTCCACTACTTAGTCTTCAGCAGTGCTTCTAGTCTTCAGCAGTACTTGAGGCAAGGGAGTTGTTTGAGTCATCAGCACTTTGATCTTTATCAGTTCTTTGAAGTCAACAGCAGTTAGGAAAGGCAGTAGATTGAATCCATCAGTTGTTAGAGCCATTATCAAGGGGAAAGCTTGTGTACAAACATCTGCTTATTCTAGATCCACTGCTCTGATCCGGTTTTGGCTTTAATCAACTGTCCTCTGGTAGGGTTCAATTCCAACAATCTCCCCCTGGAACAGATGATGCCAAAACCCTTCATTATTGTGGTACTTTATTGCCTCATTAACATTTCCCTTATTTGCCCTTTGAGTTGTAACTCAAAGTCTAAGGCATCTGTATCATCTTCATCCCTGAACAGTGGAAGATCAAGGAGATCCTGCAGATCTTCAACACTCAGGCCTAGTGCTTGTTCCCTTGATATTTTCTTCACTTCTCCAATGGACTTGATCAGAGTTAGTACATGGGTCTGTTTGTCAGTTTTCCACTTTAGTACCTTTGAGTCCAGTGGGTTTCTTGGGAGATTTTTATTAGAGGAGGAATTTGGAGATGCTGGCCTGGTGATAACTGTCTGAGCAGTGCTTTGAGCTTTAGCAAGTTCAAGATTATCAGCTATCATTTGTTTGAGGACCATTTTTAAAACTTCATCACCTGTTGCTTGCTCCTCTGGTGTTTCTGCATCTGTCTGCTTTTGTCTCCTTCTTTGATAAAGGATAGCAGCATGTGGAGCAGTGGATTTCCTAACTTGCAGCTTTGGTGGTCTTGTTGAAACCTCTGATTCAGGATAATCAGGTTTTTGTGGCACATCTGGATTTTTCTTTCTTAGTTCTTCCAACTTTTTGTTGCTGACCCTGACTTTCTCTTCTTTCCACCTTAACACTTAGTTCCTTGACCCAAAATCAACAGTGATTAGTTCCTCTTTCATCCTCTTTATCTCTAACACTTTGTCTGGTACATTTTTCATGTACTTTGACCAAATAGGAGGAGTGTGTCTCACTTTGTCTTCATTCATTTTTCAATTCTTTCCAACTCTTCTTTGAGTTCACCCATTGTCCATTCTTTATATTGAGCTTTGTCAGCTTTGTACCTTTTGAAGGCCATGATGTGCTCAATGTAATCCTTTCTTAAGGTTTCATCATCTCTTTCTGAAAGCTTTTGACACAAATCTTTTGAAAACTGCTCCAAAGTTCTGACTTGTGTGAGCTGAAACTGATAGTGCCTTTGAATTTTTTTATCAGATTTTCCTTGTGAGTTTCTCTTAGAAATATCCTCTGCCTGTTGAGCCTTTAACTACAAATATTCTTCAATATTGTTTGGCCTTGGATATCCTTGGACATATGGTAGGTTTCTTTTAGCAGGATCATCTTCAGAATAAAAAGATTTGATCTCTTCTCTGACTGCTATGAGCTCCAAAGGATACTGAACAGATGCTGAAATAATGGCAGTGGTTGGGTTAAAGACATGTGCAGATGAAAGTGGAACAGGGTTTGGAATTATTGCAAGTAACAATGATTATGAAGATGTTGGTGGTGGTGGAGAATCATCATCATTCAAAATTACCCTTCTCCATTTTAGTTTAGGAGAGATTGGTGGTGTTTTGGTTGGTTCAGTGGTGGTGATTTGAGTGGTGGTTATTATCATGGAAGGTGGCTGACTAACAGTTGTTGAAACAACTGGTGTTTCAACCACTGTTGTGATTACAACAGATGTTGTAACATCTGATGTCTTCTTCTTTTTAGCAGGAAGTGATGGTGGTAATTGTTGGTGCATATGTCTGTCGACTTCGTCTTCTATCGAGTTTTGTATTTAGAAATGACGCACTGTACGAGAAAATAAGATATTTAGGTAAATCTAGTTATTTCGCACGAAATAGATTAGGCTATTTCATACGAAATGAACAATGATCATTTCGCACGAAATAGCATGTGTCTATTTCGTACGAAATCAACTTCCTATAAATACCTGTGAGGTCATTTCGTTTGTCTGACTTCTGATTCCGACGCCGAAGTGCTGTCGAAGTGTCTCTAGCCTATAAACTGTTAATAGATCAATAAACAAGACATATTAATGATATTCTAGTGCAATACAAGCTGAACGAAGACTGAATCAATGAATTCCGCCTCTGATTCTGTCTAAGAACTCTTCTGATCGACTCGTTTGGTCGTGAAAACGATCCTACAAGTGGTATCAGAGCTAAGGAAGAAGAGTTCTTACCATTTAGCTTGTTTTCGCTTGAAAATTCTAATTTCTACACCTTCTTTTCAAAATTAATCAAGATTTCATGGTTAAAATGGACTGATTTTTACACATAACAAGCGAAATAGTGTTTTAATCATTCCTTGAAAGAATCAGACCTAAAATCGACCTAGAACTTGATCAATTTTGACAAAAACCGATCGAACAGGTGACATCAGCAGTATTTCGTACGAAATAGTCCATTTCATGTGAATCGGATCTTTATTTCGCACGGAATAGCACTGATTTGGTTTCATTTCGCACGAAATAGCTCATTTCATGTGAAATTGCATTTCATTTCGCACCAAAGTGTGTTTCCGTTTGAAAATTCATTTCATGTGAAATTTCTTATTTCGTGTAAATCATTTCGTTTGAAGTCATTTTGTAGGTCATTTCATACCAGTTGTTCATTTCGCTTGAGGGATTTCGCTTGAAAGTGTGAATTTGTGAAAACTATTAAACCGAAACATGGAGTCTGAAGAGGAAATTGCGTATTATTACTACGAATCCCAACAAGAACTTCCGATAAAGATCGAAGAAGAATCTGTTTCAGAAGAATTAGTTTCAAAAGAACCAGTTTCAATAAAAAAAGGACTCAGAAGCTGTTTTAGAGAAAACTGAAAAGGCTTTAGAAGTTGATTCAGAAAAAATTGAAACGGTTTCAGAAGTTGTTTCAGAAAAAGCTCTAGTTATCAATCACTCATCAGATGAAGAGAGTGACGATGACAGTGAAGAAATCAAAAAACTTGAATATTATAAAAGAATGTTTTCACCTGATTTGTATAATATATTTTATGCAGAAAAACTGGAAGAGCTTAAAGATAAACAAGCTGCGAAAAGGAAGAATCATATGGCAGCAACTGTTATAGAAAATGTCAAATCCGAGAAGAAATAGGTTGACAGTGCTTATCTAGAAAAATCTGAACAAGATGAAAAAATTGAGGTGTCAGAAAATAGTGAAGTCAAATCTGAAGAAAAAGTTCTTGTGGTAAAGGAACAGGTTGATGATATTCCAGCTTTCAAGATTGAGAAGGAAGCTGATGTGAAAATGATGTCTGAGAAATGCTCAAAATGTGATAAATTTGAATCAGACAATGTCAAACTCTTGAAGGATGTGGAGAGTTTGACATTGGAAAATAAAATTTTAAAAGAAAATGAAAAAGTTTTTGAAAATAAAATAAAAATTTTTGAAAATGAAAAATTAAAATTTGAAAAAGAATTTCAAAGTCAAATAAATATTTTAGAAGATGAAAAATCTGTTTTCAGTAAGAATAATATTGAAAAACAAATGGCACTAAATTCTCATCTTGAGAAGATTATTCGGCTTGAAAATGAAGCTGAAAATGCTCGGAATAAAATCAAGGAGTTAGAGAAGAAATTGAAAGGTTTTGAGACTTCGTCATCAATACTGAATCATATATGTCCAAAACCGATCAATGAGGTTCCAATAAGTGACAATGTCACAAATTTTGACAAAGTCAAAATTGAATATTGTGATGATGGATCTGATGATATAGAAGAGAAAAAGAAAATAATTTTGAAATTAAAAGAAAAATTTTTAAGAAACTATTTTGCAATCGACTGAAAAGGGTGAATGCTCTACGCAAAAACCTTTGAAGAAGAAAGTAGAACAAAAACAAAATGTGAAAAATTTGAAAAATTTTCAAAAAGATAAAAAAAGTCATTAGTTCAGTCATTCAATCATGATAAAAAATCACAAAAATATGAAAATCAAAACTCACAAAAAGTTGGTAATAAGTGGTGCAGGTTTGACCACAATGCTCAAAAGCCAAATCAAGTTGACAAGAGACGACAAGACTACCACAAGGCCAAACAGTGTTATGATCTGAATGTTTGGTATGAAAGTGGTGAATGGTACGATAACAGAGTGTGCTACAACTGTGGTTTTAGAGGACACATTGCTGTTAACTGCCAGAGTAGAAGCTTTGAGACGAGGAGATGTTATGAGTGTCAAATCAAAGGACACATCGCCGGAGATTGCCCAATGAGATCAAAGGGAAGATCGAGGGCTGAATCTCAGAAAAAGGTGAATAAATCAGTCAAAGTCAAAGAAAAGCCCAAAGAATAGAAAGGTCTAGAACAGAAAGTGAAGCTTTCACAAGGGCAGAAAGACAGACTGAGGAAGAAAAGGAAGAAAGCGAGGGAATATCTCGAAAGGATTTTGTCCTCGGATACAACTGGTGATTCAGATAAAAGTTCTGATGAATCTATTTGTTCAACAAAAAATGGTCATTCAAGTAAAACGAATTCATCAGATACAAATCTGAGGACGAAAGGGATATTAAAGAAAGAAAAAGCGGTTAATCAAGTGATTAACAAACCAAAGAAAGTGAAATTTTCACTTTCTGGCAATGAATTTGTTTCTTCAGAAACAAAGGAACCACGTTTTGGCGATGAATCTGACTCTTCAAAGTCAGACAAGCCACAATCTGGCGATGAATCTGGTTCGTCAAAGCCAGAAGAGCCATTTGTTGAGGTAAAAGGTGATATTTCTGTTAAGACAATGGATGATGCAAACTTTCCATCATTGTCAAACAGAAATTTAGAACAAAAAGTTGGAAAACCCAAGAATGGTCAGGCTTGGGTATATCTTTTCAAATAAAAACCCTGACTTGCCGGAACTCCCAAGTTGGTAATTGGGGAGTAGGAATCGGCATCTTTCTTGAGAAATTCACTTCGGTGATATTTCGACCTACAAGATTAATCAAGGACATTAAGTTGTACTTGATTTATCTTTCCTACAAGTGGTGTTGTTGAAAGAACCTAAAAATGTTAAATTTTTAAAGTGGTATTTTGAAAAAAACAAAGTGATGAGTTTATCCCCTAACCTACAAGTGGTTTGTGAAAAACAACAAAACTATTTTTTCCAGAAAAAAACCATTTTGATTAAAACAAACTTAAGTGTTTTGAGATCATTATGGGAAAATAGTTTGTTGTAAGGAGGAGTTCTGATTGTTTATGCACAATGGATGGCGAATTGAAGCAATTTGATATCAGTTTGTCATTTTACTTTGTACAGTGTTTCAAATTTTCCCAGAAAATCAAAATTGAAAAATATTTTGATTTTAGGGGGAGTAAAAATTTAAAAAAAAAAATTAGAAAATTTGAAAATGTCAAAAACATTGAAAAAGCAAAAATAAGTTTTGTTGTGAATAAGAGGAAATGATAGTAAATCAGTGAACTATCACAGCATGCTAAAGAAATGAAATGTCAAATGTGATAAATGGTCTCACTAAAGATGTGACGATAGGCTCAGCTAGACTAGTAGATTTGCGATAACGATACAAACTTAAATGAAAAGGCCTAGTTCTAGTGGAAAACATGATTGAACGCATAGTACTTAGTTTTGTCCTTCGTGACTGTGTACATACTCAGTAATTGCTGAATGCTAAAAGAGCATAAAAACCGGTCAGTTTGTGAACTTTCACAACTTGCTGAAAAATCACTGTGATTGTGCGTTTCATTTTGCAAAGACTTAAACTTGTTTTATTTCTTTATTTTGTTTAAGCATTGGACATCCTCTGCGTATACGTGAGTATCGAACTGGATGTTAGTGCCTAAATGTTCTGCTTTATTTTGTTTGGTGTTTCGTTTAAGCTTTGGATCACCTCTGCGTATACGGGAGTATCGAACTGGTGGTTAAAGGCTAAACAATTTCAACTTGTTTTTATTTCTTATTTTGTTTAAACATTGGACTTTCTCTGTGTATCGAAAGATCGACCTGATTGTTAATGTTTAAACATTCTGTGTTTTTTTCGCACATATCACTGTTGATGAAAGTTTAATGGCATTACTTGAGTCAGTGTATTGCATGATGAGGGGATATGCTGAGATCGCGGGGTCCATAAGAATTTAGTGCAAAATTAATATACCTTAACGTATCGGTAAGCATTTCGAAAGTTTTTAGATTGAGCTTAAGAGGACAACTATATCGTCAATCCATGTGAATCATTTAAAACTTAAAGTGTTTATAGCTCAACGGTGCTAGTGAATGGTCTAAAAAACTGATATGATCCTCTTACACGAACTCACAAAAATATTGTTTGTAAATATTTCTTTACTGTATTTAAATGTTTTTCTTACAAGTGGTTTTAGCATAAAATTTTGAAAATTCAAAAAGATTTTCGACAACTGATGTTGGAGAGTTGATTTTCAAAATTCCAAGTGCTAAACATGATGAACAAGAGGTTTGGGAGAGTGTGTTAGAAATGAGAATGATTTTGAAAAGTTTAAATGATTCATTAATTTGAATTAAAATTGTGATGTTTCAAAATTGAGAAGCCTATCGAATGTCAAAATTGTTTATCTTATAAGTGGATGAGGATTGTGCAGATTAAAGCCAGGTTTCTGATCCTGGTGCTACAAAGAGCCAGGAGATGTTTCAGAACCTGTGAAAGTGTGAGCAGAGTGTGAGCCAGGATTCGATCTCAAGGCGATAGCTAATTCCAGACTGTGATCCCAGCTTGACGAAAGGGGGAGTCTGACGATGTTAGAGCCAGAGTTAAATCCTGGTACAATGCTCAAGTCAGAGATTGAAGAATGCGTACAATGGAGAATATTTTGAGAAGAACGAGAAGACCGATAAAGACTGAAGAGTTGACATGCTGAAGACTCGTACCGAAGACTTCGTCAACATCCAAGGGGGAGTCTATTGGTTCATATGTTTGTCGACTTCGTCTTCTATCGAGTCTTGTATTTAGAAATGACGCGTTGTACGAGAAAATAGGATATTTAGGTAAATCTAGTCATTTCGCACGAAATAGATTAGGCTATTTCGTATGAAATGAACAATGATCATTTCGCACGAAATAGCATGTGTCTATTTCATACGAAATCAACTGCCTATAAATACCTGTGAGGTCATTTCGTTTGTATGACTTCTGATTCCGACGCCGAAGTTCTGTCGAAGTGTCTCTAGCCTGTAAACTGTTAATAGATCAATAAACAAGACAGATTAATGATATATTAGTGCAATACAAGCTAAATGAAGACTGAATCAATGAATTCCACCTCTGATTCTGTCTAAGAACTCTTTTGATCGACTCGTTTGGTCGTGAAAACGATCCTACAGTAATGATGATGTTTTTGGTGGTGAGGTGATTTTTGGTGGTGATGGTAAGGCAGTGGATGTGGTGTGTGTTGAAGTGGTGGCAGTTGTTTGGCTAACAGTTGTTGACACCACTGAAGTATCAACAGCTGTTGATAAAACAGGAGTTTTAACAACTGCTGGTTTGGGAGATTGGTGTTTGGAGCTTTTTGATGGTTTGGAAGAGTGTTTTGTGGATCTGGATGGTGTGGTCTTGGGTTGCCTCACTTGTCTAGTGGGCTGCTTTCTTTTCTGCACATGATTTTCTTCATCCTTTGGCTCAGAAGTACCCTGCTCATTCATCTCCATAAAAACTCCTTTCTCTTGCTTAAACCTGGCTTTATCCTTTGCCTCCTTATCCTTTTTGACATCAGCTTTTGCATTAGCTATGGCATTTGTGGTAACATCAATTTTCTTAGAACCATCTGGCAAGGGGATGTCTGCAAGCATACTATATTTTTGTGGTTCAATATACAGACCATCTTCATATCCCTTCTTCTTCCACTAATGGATTTTCTCCCCCTTTTGGATTTTCTCCCCCTTTTTGGCATCAGCTGGTGGTGGACTGTCTACAAATGTGATAGAGGGAGGAGCAGTGCCAGTGGTGGTCAGAAAATGGGCCTTGATAGCCTTGATATCAGCCTGAGTATCTTTGAACCTAGCTTCCATGAGATTTCTGATCTTTTGAACTTGTATCTCATGTTGCTGTTCAGCTAATTCTCTTTGATGATGAAGCAATGGTTGAAACAAACTCCACAACTCATTTGGATTAATAGCAGATGATGGAGCAGCTGTTGAAGTTGGTGCAGCAGTGGATGGTACCTTTTGAACTTTCAACAACTGTTGCAACATGTCTTTAATTTCTGCAACAGATGTATCAAGTTTATGAATTCTACCCGTCAATTCTCGATACATTAAACCATCACCCAACTTAATGGGATCATCTGATTTCCCACTAACAGTGGTTGTAACAATAGTTGACTCAGGAAATGAATCCCAGAAATCATCCACGGATGCCCCTTTGTCTTGGTACTGGGGACCTCTTCCTTCAAAAGGAGAAACACTTTTTAGTGAACCAGTGTAAACTGGATACACAAATGTTCCTGGAGAAGAAATTGCCTTCAAGGAAGTCTTATGGATGAAACCACTGTCCAAGTGTAAACCAGTGGGTTCAGCACTTGTAGTGCCTGCTTCACTTGAACTACTGACAGGAAGTACTTGTACATCCTGCAGTGTAACCTCCTTAGGTGCTGTTAGTGGGTTAGCAATGATTGAAATACCAGACCCAGTCACTTGTTGAGGTATATTCTCATGGACAGGTGAGTGAGAAGGACTAGGTTGTGTCTGGTTTAAACCAAGAGCATCCAACAAGAGTTTTGTTTGTGGGGGAATTGTGGAGGTGAGGTTGGGTGTAGAAAGCGAATTTGCCCCGGGCAGTGGGCTGTGGATGATAGAATCAAGTGATTCTAGAGCATCATATTGTGGTGTCCCAATGTGTACAACCTGTTCTTTTTGAGAAGAAGCAGGAGGAGTTTGAGGCATGGGTTGAGATCTTTCTACCATCTGCTGTGAGGAAATAGCAGCAGTGCTTTCTTGTGACTTTTGTGATGTCACTGGCATTTTCTCTGGGATCTCATCTTCCAGAGTTGCCTTTGTTTTGGGTTTGGGTGGCTTTTGAGTTTTCTTTGGTTATGGTTTTTTGGTGGTTTTAGGTGTGGGTTTCACAGCAGTTGTTTTGCTGCTGTGATCACCTAGAGCAGTAGGCTCAGCAACAGATACCTAAGGAGCAGTGGTAGCTGCTAAATTCTGCTCAGGAACCCCTGCTTTTGTTTTGGAAGGTTTTGATAATCTTGTAAAAGTTTCAGCTGTTAAACTGTTTATTTGAAAAGATTCACCTTGGATGATCACATGAGCATCATCCTTTCCAAATTTCTTTTGAAAATAAAAACTCAAAAACCTTGGAAATAGTAAAAAGGATTTGCTAGTGACATTTTTGACCAAGTCATCAATGATATCCTGGGAATAGTTAAAATTTTTCGTTTTGTAAAATAGCATAACCCAAGTATTGGATCTTTAATGGTATTTCGTTAAAAGTAGTTGTTTTATTTGAAACACACATCAAGAGGGTATGGAATAAAAATCTTGTTGCATGAGGAAAGTTGCCTTTTTGTAAGGTATCCTTTTTCATTTCCTCAGCATACCCCCTCTCAAGAAAATCAGTTTGATACTCGACTTTGGGAAAAGAAGTTTTACCTTGCTGATCATCGAGTTCAAATACTTCTGAAATAGATTGTGGAGTGATTTGAACCTTTTTACCCTTTATTGAGGAATTGATGGCTATGATTGTCTCTCCATGAGATTCAAGTTTGGCATTCTTCTAAAATTCTCTCTGGGTTTTTAAGTAAATCGGAGCATCAACAGTCAACAAAGTTTTGTACTTTGAAGACGAAAGAGCGTCAATGATGGAATTGAAGGTTTCAGTGTTAGTGGGTTTTGTGAGTAGACCCAAGTAATTGTGAGGAGCTTTGTATGGAATTTCGATTTCAGTGGGTTTATCAGATAAAGAAGACTTTGATTTTGTCATTTTGAAGAAGAAGAATGATGAATGATTTGAGAGAAAAGGATGATAACTGCTTTGAGAAAGGAATTTTTGAATTCGATTCGACAGTGAAAACCTTGTTTGGGGGTTTTGATCAGGGTTTAATATGGAAAAAGTGAATGCTGACATGGCAACGGTTACAAAAAGATCAGACCGCTATGTACTGGCCACGTGCCAACCCCTGATGAGTAATAGAAGACAGTTTTTTATGAAACCACTGATGGAGCAATACCAGTGGTTGTAATGGTGTAATGAACGCAGTGGGTGATTCTAACTATCAGTGGATAGCTTATCAGTGGATGAAAACACTGATTTTGAACAACAGTATTTATCAAGGAAATGAGAGAACAGGGGTTGACTTTCAGCAGTGGACATCTTTTAACAGAACAGATGTTTTGGAAAACAATGGTTATGACAGACTTTTTAAGGATTTAATGAAAAAATCATTTTTAGCTATTTTTAAGGATGGATTTTTGATTTTCTGAAAACTTTTTAAGGCTTTTATTCGTAGAAAAATAGGATTTTGCCGGTTATTCCATGTTCAGCATGCCAATCCTAGAGATCAAGCTTTCAAAGGTGGATGTGTCTAATGCTTTGGTTAGCACATCTGCCAGCTGATCCTTAGTTGGAACATGGTGCAGAGAAATCAAACCTTTTTTCATAGCGATCCCTCACAAAGTGATGTCTGATATCAATGTGATTGGTGGTTGAATGAGAAACTGGATTTTTGATGATATTTTCTGCTGCCTGACTGTCTAACATGAGAGGTGTCTTTAGGGCAGTGATACCAAAATCCAGCAATTGATTTTGATGCCAAAGCAGTTGGGCTGTACAGCTTGCAGCAGCTATATATTCTGCCTCAGCAGTGGATGTGGAAACAGCTGCTTGCTTTTTGCTTTGCCAAGACACTAAGCAACTGCCTAGGAATTGGCACCCTCCTGAAGTGGACTTCCTTGTCTTGTCACATCCAGCAAAGTCACTATTTGAGAAACCTGAAAGCTTTATATTTCCATCAGCTGGATACCAGATACCAAGTGTGGGAGCACCTTTTAGGTATCTGAATATCCTTTTTACAGCAATAAAGTTTGACTTTCTAGGGGCTGATTGGGATCTTGCACAAACACATGTTGCAAACATGATGTCTGGCCTTGATGCAGTTAGGTACAATAAAGACCCAATCATGCTTCTATACCGAGTTTGATCAACCAGATCATCCTTTTCATCAGACATGACAATTTTATTGGTTGCAATGGGTGTACTGCATGGCTTACAATCATCCATCTCAAATTTCTTTAAGAGTTCTTTGGCATATTTGCCTTGATGGATAAAAGTACCATTTTGCAGTTGCCTTACTTGGGGACCAAGAAAGCACTGGAGTTCACCCATTGCAATCATCTCAAACTTAGCTGTCATGAGTTGCCTAAACTCTTCACACATTTTATTACATTTGCTTCCAAAAATGATGTCATCCACATAAATCTGGACAATCATCAATTCTTTCCCTCTCCATTTCAAAAACAATGTTTTATCTATTCTACCTCTTGTGAAACCAATGGAAAGTAGAAAGGTGGAAAGAGTTTCATACCAGGCTCTTGGTGCTTGTTTCAGGCCATACAAAGCTTTGTTTAGCTTGTAGACATGATCTGGAAAAATTGGATCCTCAAAGCCTGGAGGTTGACAAACATATACCTCTTCTTGAATCTTACCATAGAGGAATGCACATTTGATATCTATTTGATACACATTGATGTTGTGGTTGACAGCAAAGGCCAGGAACAGTCTGATAGCTTCCAATCTTGCTACAGGGGCAAAAGTTTCATCATAGTCAATGCCCTCCTCTTGTCTGTAACCTTGAACCACAAGCCTAGCTTTATTCTTGACAACAATACCCCTTTCATCAGTTTTGTTTTTGAAGACCCACTTTGTGCCAATAGGACTCACATTCTCTGGCAGTGGTACAAGCTCCCATACTTGTTGTCTTCTGAACTGTTAGAGCTCCTCTTGCATGGCTTCTACCCAGCTGTTGTCTTTTAGTGCCTCTTGGTACTTGACTGGCTGATGGAAAGATAGAAATCCAGCAAAAAGACAAATGTTTTGGGATTGACTTCTTGTGAGCATCCCTTCATTGATGTTGCCAATGATTTGATCAGGTGGATGAGATTTCAAGAAGATTAAATCTCCTTGGTATGGAACAATGGCATTTAATGGTGAAGGCTGCAGATGTGAATCATCTGAGCTAACCACTGCTGGTGACTTTGATGATCCAGCAGTGGCTTCAAATGGAGGTGGAATAGGAGGTAATGGAGTGGACAGATGTTGACTTTGATCCATTGTTTGAGGACTTTTATCAATAGTGTTTGATGATGAGGAAGCATGGGTTGATGGGCTACTTTGGTCAACAACTGTTAATGTAGCAGTGGTTGAGCTTTGACAGCTGTTTTGAACATCTGCTGCTCTTCAAGTTGATGCAGACTTTTGTTGTGGAATGATGATCTCATATTCATAGTCTGATGATGAACTTTCTGATGGACCTGCACTGTTAGTCTTGACATCAATATTTTCAAAAGTAAATTTATCAAGATCAAACAATTCTGCAGGGTTTGCTGGGATTTTCATTGATGAAAGTTCATTGAACTTTACATTCAAAGCCTCTTCCACTGTCTTAGTCCTTGTGTTAAACACTTTGTAGGCCTTAGCAGTGTTGAGTATCCCAGATGATAACCACAATCAATTTTGTCTGCAAACTTTGAGATATAAACTTTTAAGTTTAAAATGAAGCATGGGCAGCCAAAAACTTTGAAATATGAAATCAATGGCTTTATTTTATACAGCAGTTCATAGGCAGTCTTTTGATGCTTGGGGTTGATTAAAACTCTGTTTTGGACATAGCAAGCAGTGTTTACTGCCTCTGCCCAAAAAGTTAATGGCAAACCTGAATCAGCAAGCACGGTTCTGGCAGCCTCAATCAAAGTCATGTTCTTTCTTTCAACAACCCCATTTTGTTCTGGTGTTCTTGGAATGCTGTACTACCTCACAATTCCTTTTGACACACAGAAATCATCTAACTCCTTGTTTCTGAACTCTGTGCCATTATCACTTCTGAATATTTTTACTGGCAAGTCAAACTACTTTTCAACCTGTTTCACAAAGTCTTGCAGAATGCCTACAGTCTCATCTTTTGTGTGTAAAAAGTAAGTCCATGTAAACCTAGAAAAGTCATCAACAATAACCAAACAATATCTTTTCTTTCTAAGACTCATGACTTTAATTCGGCCAAACAGATCCATGTGAAGCATTTGCAAACACTTGGTTGTTTTGGACTCTTCAATGGATTTGAATGAGCTTTTATGTTGTTTTCCTTTTAGGCAGGAAACACAATGCTCAGAACAGGTGAACAGTTTTTGAGGTAAACCTCTTACTAACCCCTGTTTGGATATAGCAGTGATTGTCTTGAGATTTGTGTGCCCCAATCTCATGTGCCATAATTATGTATCTTTGTTTGAAGCAGCAGAGAACAGACAGGCATCAGTCCTGGGGCTCTCTTTTGACATATCCACCACATAAACATTGCCACTTCTTTGAGTAACAAGTTGAGTTTTTCTATTTTTTATTATTGCTTCAATCTTTTCAACCATTTCTGGTCCAACAATCCTACAACACTCTTTTGTAAAGAATGAGCCATGGCCCTTATCACTCATTTGAGAAACACTTAAGAGGCTGAATTTTAGATTTTCTATTAGATTGACATTTTCAAACTTAACTTTACCAGACTGAACAGTACCAGACCCCAGAACCTTCCCTTTACTATTATTGCCAAAGGATATATCACCCCCTCCATGAGTTTTGAAATCTTTGAGAAGGGCTTGACATCCTGTCATAGGCCTAGAGCCTCCACTATCTACATACCAAAGACTATCTAAGCATGCAGAAGCTCCCTGCACATGTAGTAAAAGATTAGTTCATTAGGGTCTCCAAAGCCAATAAGGCTTTGGATGGGGTCTCAGCAGTGTCTAGATTAAGTTCAGGTGGATGGGAAGTGGTTAGGTCAAGGGTTTGGACAGTTTTGGAACTGTTTTTCTCTAACCATTGTTGGGGGTCTTGCCTAATTATCTGCTGATAACCAAAAGGATACCTGTTCACTCTTGGTTTAGAAGGCTTTTTGTAAACCTCATAAACTTGTGGGATCCTTTGGTATTGTGGTTGTCCCTTACCTCTTCTGTATTGATTGGCAGGGGGTGCATCAGTCACCTGAACATCTCTTTTGACAGATGTTTGGTCCAGCTGTTTTGTAACAGTTGTTTGAACTGGCACAAACAGTGGTTGGTTCTTGGTGAATTTGACAGATGAACTTGATGAACTCATGGATGTTTTTGCAGTGTACTCATTCTTTTTCACATCAAATGATTTGAGATACACACATTCTTGAGTTTTGTGGTTTGTTTTACCACAGATGGTGCAACTTTCAGCAGGTTCTATTACACTTGTTTTGTTGATATCATATGCTTTTAGATGAAAACAGTCTTTTGTTAGATGATTCTTCTTTTCACAGAAATCACAAAACACGTTTTTGATCTTTTCTCTTTTCTTTTTTCTTTCTCTTTTCAGACTCCTTAGCAATAGAGTTTTGAACCACTGTTGGGATGTCTTTGAGAGGAATAACCTTAGCTTTAGGAGCTTTTACACCATCAGTGGTTGTGAACTCCATTGGTTTAAAATTTTCAAGAATGTCACACTCATCAGACCATGTGGGTTTAAATTGGTATTTCTCAATTTCCTCAAAAGTTGAGGATCCCACAGATCTTTCCAGAGTGATTTTGTTACCAAGTTTGTCAGTTATCTTAACTTCTTGGCCATTCTTGTTTATTTCAACTAAGCCAGCTTGTTTTGCAACAGTGTTTTCAATTTCATCATGACCTCATAACCTTTTCAAGATTCCACCCAATTCTTTCACAAGTGATTTGGGTGGATTCCAACTCCTTTTTGCAAACATGATATTTTTCTATCATTGTTTGGAGTTGGTTCTTGGTTATGCTTTGCTCTTCTTTTAGACTGCAAATCTCTTTGTCCTTTTCAGCCAACTTGATTTTAAGTTCTTTTAAAGACTTCTCAAATTTGACTTCATCAGTTAAGACTTTATCCCTAAGGTTTTCATTCACCTCTTTAATGTTAGCAAATGCAATAATGCATTTGTCTGAACACGGATTTTCAAGAACCTGGGGTGATACCTTGGCAGCAGCCATCATGGCACAATCACATTGATGATCATTTTCTTCATCAGCTCTCTCTTCTTTCTCACCTTCTTTCTTCTCCTCTTTTTCTTCTTCTTTGGACCAGGGATCAAACAGTGGTTCAATCAGGGTTTCTGAATTTTCTCCCAGCAGTATTTCACCAGCAACTGCAGTAACCACTGCTTCAGCCACTTCATCCACTGTTTTAGCACTTAGCTATTCTCCTTCAGCTTCTACCCCTTCTGGTATTGACTCTAATGCCATAAGACAAAATTCATCATTAAAAGTATCATTAGAAGCATAGAGTGCAAATTTTCATCACCAAGCTCATCAGGCATACTGCTCCAGTCAACAAAACCTTAGATGAAAAAGCTTTGTTGATCTGGTTGAACTACTGCTGGAGCAGCTTGTTGTGGTGCAACTGGTTGCACTTGAGCCTGAGGGACAGGGGCTTGAACATACTGAATTTGTGGAACAATGGTTTGAACATAATGCACAGTCACAGGGGTTGCAGCATAGTGAGCAGTGTTAACATGGGCTGCAGGGGTATATTGGGTATAGGGAACAGTACTTTGATGTCGTGGTCTAGGGTTTGAGCTGGGATGAGTAATAATTGGACCAGTGGTTTGACTCCTGCATTCCCTAGGAAAATGACCTAGCCTATTGCACTTATAACACTTGATTTTTGACTTATCCAACCCCACTTTTAAATTCCCATGTAACCCTAGGAATTTTCTCCCTGTTCTTTTATAGAATTTGCTTGTTCTTACACTAAGCAATGCCAATTGATGCAAAATGTCCATTTCTTCTAAGTCAGTGGGATCAAAGTGTTGTAAATCATTGAGTTCAAAAGACAGATTATCAGAGATCTGGCTTTCTCCATTTGGTGTGAAAGCAAAGTTGGATGAGTGAGGATCAGAGTTGAAATTACCACCAGCAGTTATGTCAATAAAATGATCATAACTCTGATCCTTACTACTGCCAGACTCATCTTGACCCAGAAGAGCTGTGCTGCCAAATGAATAATCATCTGCAACTTTGCCAGACTCTTGCAACTTCTTTTTCTGGTTTAACACCCTTTCATAGGTCAGGAGTCTACCATGAAGTTGGGTCAGTGTCAGATCTTTGAACTCAGCAGAGTTTCTAGTTACAAAGGCACTTGTATCCCATTTTTCAGGTAGTGATCTAAGAAACCTACTATTTTGGGTAGAATTAGGAAATACCACTTTAACAATTCTTAGCTCACTAATGAGACAACTGAATCGCTCAAACTGTTGAGTTAATGATTCACCCTTAATGTGACAAAAGGTTTCATACTGCTGATTCAGAATTTCCCTGTTATTTTCAATTATTTCTTCTGTTCCCCCAAGCTGTTCCTTAAGTGCATCCCATAATTACCTGGCACTGTTACAGTGTAACAGTCCTGCATAAATTTCATTTGGTAATGCAGATGCAATGATGCTAAATGCATTGGCATCGAGTTCGAATTTTTGAAAATCAGTTTCAGTATAGTTTTCAGGTTTCTTAGGTTCGAACTTCTTTGTGTCCTGAGCACTTGGCAGCATGGGAATATGTGGTCCAAAAACAACAGATCTCCAACATCTAGTATTTTGTTGAGCAAGGATGTGACCGATCCTTCTCTCCCAGATGTTGTATTCATTTTGTTTCAACATAGGTGGTTTGAAAAGTGAACCGATGTTATTGTTGGTGCATATGTCTGTCGACTTCGTCTTGTATCGAGTTTTGTATTAGTCTAGATATATCAGGGCACGAAATACGAGAAATCTGTGTTGGTAGCTATTTCGTACGAAATAGCTTGGCTATTTCGTTTGAACCATTTCGTGCGAAATACCCTTGCCTATAAATACTAGGTGTGCCTTCTCATTTGTAACTTTCTAATTTTAGAGTCGAACTGCTGCCGAAGTGTCTACTCACTGTAAAACGTTGTTATATCAATCAAAAGACAGTTTAAAGTGTATTACAAGCTGAATCACCTCAATACGTTTGTTTACGCCTCTCGTATTGAGCAAAAACTCTTCTGAACGACTCGTTTGGTCGTGCAAATGATCCTACAAGTGGTATCAGAGCTCAGGAGGAAGAGTTCTTACCTATTCAGCTCAAAATTCTAATTTCTACACCTTCGTTTCAAAATTAAACAAGTTTTCATGGTCAAAATGGATTGATTTTCTCACATTATATGCGAAACTGTGTTTTAACAAAGCCTTGAAAGAATTGAATCTAAAATCGAACTAAAACTTGATCAATTTGACAAAAACATGGCAGAATTGATGACATCAGCAGCATTTCGCACGGAATAGTGTCTGTTTCATCCATTTCGCACGAAATACCACACTTATTTTGCACGAAATCACCCTATATTGTCATTTCATTTGAAAAAGTACTTCATTTCGTACGAAATCACCCATTTCGTACGAAATCACTTCATTTCGCGTGGAAGTTCACCTATTTCGTACGAAATCATCTATTTCGCACGAAACCAGTCATTTCGCTTCAAAAGGCATTTCCCTTGAAAAGTTATTTCGTTGGAACTTGGTCATTTCGTGTGAAGAAGTGCATTTCGCACCAAAGTTCATTCCGTTTGAAAGTATTTCGTTTGAAAATCTTCATTTCGTGTGAAAGTCTGTTATTGAGAAATTTTAATACCGAATCATAGAAGAAGAATTTTACAACGCCTTTGCAACTCCGATTACTATTGCACAACATACAATGTTAGAAAACGAAATGGGCACCATGCAAAAACCGCCAAAACTCATGAATATCGAGGAGTATAAAGGATGGGAGGAGAGATTCAAAAATTGGGTTCAAGCAAATTATTTGGATGCTTGGGAATGTGTTGAAACAAAATATGTTAGACCGGTGAATGATGATGAAGAGGTTATTGCAATTAAAGATCTAAGTGCTGAAGAGAAAAAGAAATACCAAGATGAAAAGATGATGACAAGTCTATTGCATCAAGTTGTGAAAGAAGATATCTTAGTTTTATTGCAACACAATGGAACTGCATATTCAATCTGGAAAGCATTAAAATCAAAGTTTGTTAGAAGTAAAGAGATGATCAAGAATAAAAAATCACTTTTAAAAAAAGAGTTCGATTTATTTCGTGGTTTGAGAACTGAAAACACTAAGCAGATCATCGAAAGATGTTGCAATCTGTTAGTTAACATGAAGAGGGTGAGCATTACAAAAGATAATGAAGAGTTGATTGAAAACCTGGCTGATGCATTGCCACATGAAACTTGGGGCACATATCTTATGATGTTGAGAAATAAAAAAGATTTTGGGAATCTAACACCGGGAAAGTTTATTGAAAAACTTGAAGCTCAAGAGATGGAACAAAGGAAGATCTCTAGAATGAAAGATTTTGATGGTGAACAAGATATTGGTTTATATTACAAAGGAGGGTTGAGTGATAAGACCAACATGTCACCAAAGATCGAAACGGCATTCAATGCAAAGAGTTCTTCTGGAGGGTCTTCTCAAGGATCAAACAACAGAACGGGATTTTCTTCATATCCATCATTTTATCCAAAATTTTCAATGACAAAGAATGGCAAAGTTCTACATTGTAACATTGCACTAAATCTTGAAAATGATCAGAATTACTCAGAAGAAGTTGCAAAAAGTCACATGTCTTTGTTAGTGACTGTGTTAGAATCGTATGGGAGTTTAGTAGCAGGAAGGATCGGAAATCCAATGTTGACAAAAGAGGATTACGATCAAATTGATGCTGAAGAGATGGAATTAATGGACATAAAATGGTGTATGGCAAGTGTGTTGAGAAGAGCTGAGAAATTCAAACAGATCACAGGAAGAGATGATTTTCATGATGCAAATGTTTCTACTTTGGGTTTTGATAAATCTAAAGTTACTTGTTTTCGTTGCAGGGAAAAAGAGCATTTCAAGCGTGAATGCACAAGTCGCGAAGCAAGTGGAGCTCAAAATCCGTTTAACAACAATGATTATTATCGGAAAGCAATCTATCATCAAGTTGCTCAACAACCACATAAACAACAACCACAAACTGCTCATGCTAAGAAGAAGATTGAAGAATCAAATAAAATATATTTGATGAGCAAATTGATTGATCAAGATGATGAAAGATTACCAGAAGGTTTTAGCTGGGACAATTACTGTCCAGATAAAGAATTCTTGGCTAAAGCTTTTGTTGCTAGAGTTGATGAAGACAGTGATAATGATAATGATTATTATGCAAACAGAATGAAAGAGCATTTAAAAATGTTAGAAGAGAGTGACAGTGATGATGGAAAAGTTTGAAAGAAAAAGAAGAAAGTTAAAAAAAACAAGTTAGCAGTGATGATGAAGAAGCTCGTGTGATAAAGAAAAAGGTAAAAGAAGTTCCAGCTTTCAAAGTTGAATCAGAAGCTGATGCACAAAAGATTTCTGTGAAATGTGAAAATTGTGAAGCATTGAAGAAGCAAAACAGTACTTTGATTCATAACATAAACAGATTGAAAGAATCCTATGATGTTCTAAATAAAGCAATGAATCAGTACAATCAATCGAGCAGTGAACAAGCAACAGCCATGAAAACAATTCAAGGAGCTTTCATGACAAAGCAAAAAGTCGTCAACAATTATATTGAGAAGTGTGCTGTATTGGAACAGAAACTGGAAACCCAGAGGATTGAAACAGAAAGAGTAAATAGGTTGTTAAAAAGTTACTCATGTACTTCTTATGTTATTGACAGGATTTATCCAACAGTGGAAGGCATGAAGGCATTTGATGAAGAAGTATCTGAAGAAAAGAAGAAGAATACTGAAGTGAATGATTCTGGTAAGAAACAAGGTTTCAGTTACAACAAGTGTCCACCCCCGCTTGAAAATGGATATTCTTCACGAAATCCAAATTCAGAAAGAGTCGAAAAGGAAACCAACTTACAGTGGGAATATGAACCATCAGATAACTTGCCAAACAACATTGATGTTACTTTCACTTCATCTGATACTGATCATGAGTCAGAATTAATAAAGAAAGTGGTCGATCAGGTGTTGGATAAAGATGAAACCGAGGATTCAAAGTTGGAGTCAAATTCAAAGTTGGAGTCAAATTCAGAGTCAAAGTCTGAAACGTCAAATCCAACAGTCAAAAAGGGCAAACGGGTTTACAATAAAGAGTTTTTGTTATCAAAATCTAATTTGAATGATGAAACATTCAAAGTATCTTATACTTTGAGTGATTCTGACAAATTATATTCTGATGAAGAATTTCCAATAAGAGGTGTTAAAACTGAAATGATCAAAAAGGTTTTCAAACTAACAGAAATTAATATTTCTGAAATAAAAGATGTAAATCTTTCTGTAAAACCTAAAATGCACACCTCAAGAGATCAACAGAGAGAAAAAAAGAAAAAGAGTTACAGTTCTAGTTCTGGTTTTCAAAAGAAACCAAACCATAACGGTAATTTCAAAAGGAATGGTCTTGGTTTCAGGAACATCATCTGAAGAAGAAAAAGTGCAATTGTTCAGAAAGCAAACAAACAAAGAATTCCTTTCTAAAAAGCAAGAAGAAATGAAGAAGGAAGTTTCTTAAAAAAAGAAAATGAGAACTTGTTTTCAATGCAAAATAGTTGGTCATATTTCCAGAAATTGTCAAAAGACAATCCAAACAAAACAGGGAGTTTCTCTTAACATGAAAGAAAAGATGGTTGAAATTGAACCACCAACCAAACCTTTTATAGTTTTCAAAATCTAGAAATTTGAGGTTGGTGAATGTTCAAAAGGTTTTTACAAAAGAAAAGCAAATCTTGAAAACCAAAAGTGGGTCGTTAAGAAATCTGATGATAGTTATAGCAATGATTCTGATTCGTCAAAATCAGAGGAGCTATTTTCGGCTATGAATCTGATTCCACAAAGTCAGAGGAGCCACAAGTCGAACCAAAAGTTGAAAAATCAGTACCGTCAAAGGATGATGAAAATTTTCCACCATTGAGGGCGGAAAATTTTAAACAAAAAGTTGGTAAAGTTGAGATTTCGAATCAATTCTTTTCTGAAAAGAAAGAATTTGATGTTGAGAAAGCCTTTAACTCCAAAGTGCAACATATTTTTGTAAAAATGATTGATGGGAAGGTAAAAGGGGTAAAGGAATTTTATGAGAAGAAGATGAAAGGAAAGAAACCGAGTGTTGATCACTCGGAATCTCCCAAGGTCTGTCAGGCTTGGGAGAATCTTTTTAACTGAAAACCCTGACTTGCCGGAGTTCCCAAGTTGGTAATCGTGGAGCATGAATCGGCATCTTTCATACAAAATGGCTGAAAGAACAATGTGATGAGTTTATCCCCGTTTTTTACAAGTGAAATCAACAAAACTAATTTTCTGGAAAAACCACTTGATTAAAACAAACTTAAGTGTTTTGAAATCATAATGTGAAAATAGTTTGTTGTCAGGGGGAGTTCTGATTGTTTATGCCAAGTGGATGGCGATTTGAAGCAATTCACAACAGTTGTCACTTTATTTGTATAGTTTGTTTTCAAATTTTTCTTTAAAATGGTTTTGAATTTTAGGGGGAGTAAGTTTTTTTTTTCTCAGAAAATCCAAAAACATTAGAAAATTTGAAAAAGTCAAAAACATGATAAAAATCAAAAATGAGTTTTGTTGAGAAAAGAGGAAATGATAGTACATCAGTGGACTATCATAGCACGCTAAAGAATTGGAAAGTCAAATGTGATAAACGGTCTCACTGATGATGTGCCAGTAGGTTTTTGTACATTTAGTAGATTGTCTCGAGATATAAACCTAAATATCAAACTTACTTATCTCGTGGGGAACATCTCTCGGATATATGGGTAACCCCCGAAATCTTGTTTGAAAGGTCCCTCTTTCTGAGATACTAGGTCTTTATGCTTAGTGATATATGGGGTATTATCCCGGGACTTCTGATTTTGCGGAAGCATTGGCCTAGTCCCCGTATAATACTTTTTGCTTGCTTGAAATATAGCAACCCCCCTCAGCATAAAAAATGATGAAACATTGAAAAATGCTAATCATGTGCTGTTGAAGAAAAGATTCTCTAAAGGGAACACACCTAAAGTCGAAGCCATCATCTCTCTGATTTTGCGGAAGCAATAGCCTGAGATCTCATGGCCCTCGCATTTAACCCTTTACAGATATCATCTAGGTATATTCACCTGTAAGACTGAATATTTGGATCTGAATATGGGAGTATATTCTGAGGTGGGACACGCGTATAAGTTTAAGTCTCTAAAACATTAATTTCGTATCTCGAAATAGTTGAACTTTGTGTGGAAATTTAAGTGGATCAGTATACTGACAATCTAAGTGAATCGTTTAGAACTTAAAATGTTTAAAGATTAACGGTGTTAGTGATTTGTCTCATAAACTGATATGATCCTCTTACACAAACTCACAAAAATATTGTTTGTAAATATTTCTTTACTGCATTTTCTTTCAAGTTCAAGAGTCTAAAAAGATTTTCAGTGTGTTTTAGCATAAAATATTGAAAAAGACAAAAAGATTTTATTTCATTTTATTTTCGACAACTGATGTTGGAAAGCTGATTTTCAAAATTTCAAATGCTAAACATGATGGACATCAAGTAAGGGGGAGTCTGTTTGAAATAAGAAGTGGATTTGAAATAAATGTTTTTTTCTACAAGTGGTTCATCAGAGATTAACATTGTAAAAACATTTATTGATTGATTAATACCTGCAAGTGGTATATAAATTTGTTAAATTTTAAATTTGTGAAATTTATTGTGAGGTAGAGATGTGTGCAGGTTAGCCAGGTTCCTTATTCTGAGAAGAATGTGAATCAGGTTACAATCTTGGTACTATGGATGCTGATGAATTTAATGAATCAAGAGATCTGATCAAGAGAATTAGAAAGATTGAAATTCAGATTCAAATATTGTGAAGATGATGGATCAACATCCAAGGGGGAGATTAGCTGATAGAGAAAAGAGAGAGGATTGAGGATGCTTTACATTGTTAGATGCTTCGGAGAGAACAAGAAAACTGATAAAGACTGAAGATTGAAGACTCGACACTGAAGACTTCGTCAACATCCAAGGGGGAGTCTGTTGGTGCATATGTCTGTCGACTTCGTCTTGTATCGAGTTTTGTATTAGTCTAGATAGATCAGGGCACGAAATACGAGAAATCTGTGTTGGTAGCTATTTCGCACGAAATAGCATGTTGGTCATTTCGCACGAAATGACATAGTCATTTCGTACGAAATAGCTTGGCTATTTCATTTGAACCATTTCGTGTGAAATACCCTTGCCCATAAATACTAGGTGTGCCTTCTCATTTGTAACTTTCCGGTTTCAGAGTCGAACTGTTGCCGAAGTGTCTACTCGCTGTAAAACGTCGTTATATCAATCAAAAGACAGTTTAAAGTTTATTACAAGCTAAATCACCTCAATACGTTTGTTTCCGCCTCTCGTATTGAGCTAAAACTCTTCTGAACGACTCGTTTAGTATGCAAAAGATCCTACAATTATTGTTATCATCTTGTGATTGTGACATCATCCTGGTTGTTTTACAGGTACTGATTAATCAACTTTGATCATGATTAAACCTTACTCTGTTTTTCAACAAAACGAACAACTATCAGTATCAACGATTGTGAGCTAAACTATTTATGTCAAAATGGTTGTTAGATCAAATTTGACTGTCCGAGCTCTGATACCAATTGTTAGGATCTGAGTTTGGATTGATTGTGTTTTACGTTTGATTTAAGATGAAAAATGAACAAGTAATGCAGCGGAATTAAATGGAAATAAACTTTGCACACAATCAAACAGGAGAAATGTTTTCAACACACATGTTTGAACATTGAACTGAATGATTAAATTTATTCCAATCACCGATTACAACTTTGCATGCATGTAACAAACTCCCCCTCACCCTGAGCTCACAGTGTTTGTTCGTACAGGAAGAAAAGTAATGAAGAGCTAATAGAACAGTACAGGGTACTGTTCTATTTATAGGCACGCCCAAACCACTGTGGCATCTTTGCTGACGTCACCATGATAGTGACATCTAACCTCCAAAAAAACTCTATCTACTGCCCTCATTACAACTACTGATAGCAAACAACTGATTACAATATATTACATACAAAAAATACTAAACTACTGATTCTTCATTCCACTGCTTAGTCTTCAGCAGTGCTTCTAGTCTTCAGCAGTACTTGAGGCAAGGCAGTTGTTTGAGTCATCAGCACTTTGGTCTTTATCAGTTCTTTGAAGTCAACAGCAGTTAGGAAAGGCAGTAGATTGAATCCATCAATTGTTAGAGCCATTTTCAAGGGGAAAGCTTGTGTACAAACATCTGCTTATTCTGGATCCACTGCTCTAATCTGGTTTTGGCTTTAATCAACTGTTCCTCTGGTAGGGTTCAATCCCAACAATTAAAAGATGATACTGAGAAATTAAAAGGAATGATTAAGGAATTAGAACAAGGAACGGATGGAATTTGGAGATTCCATAAGAAAAGAATGTGGATACCTAAATTAGGAAACCTACGACACCGTATATTAGAAGAAGCCCATAAGTCTAAGTATACGATGCATCCTGGAAGTGATAAAATGTATCAGGACTTAAGAAAGAATTTCTGGTGGATAGGAATGAAAAGGGATATAGCAGCATATGTTGCAAAGTGTTTAACTTGTTCACAAGTTAAAGCTGAACATCAGAAACCCTCAGGTTTATTGCAACAGTAAGAAATGCCAGTTTGGAAATGGGAATTGATAACAATGGATTTTGTTACCAAATTACCCAAAAAAAGAAAAGGTAATGATACAATCTGGGTGATTGTAGACAGGCTTACTAAGTCAGTTCATTTTCTACCAATGAAGGAAACTTTTAGTATGGAACAGTTAGCTAAATTATATGTAAATGAAATAGTTTCATTACATGGAATTCCTCTATCAATTGTTTCTGATAGAGATAGTCGTTTTACCTCTTATTTTTGGACATGTTTCCAAAAAGAAATGGGAACCAAGTTGAATCTAAGCACCGCTTATCATCCTCAAACGAACGGACAAAGCGAAAGGATAATTCAGACACTGGAAGACATGCTTAAGCTTGTGTAATTGATTTCGGAGGTAATTGGGACGATCATTTACCATGGATAGAATTTTCTTATAATAACAGTTATCACACAAGTATCAATGCTGCACCATTCGAAGCACTTTATGGACAAAAGTGCCGAACACCAGTCTATTGGGCAGAAATTAGAGAAAAGAAACTATCTAGACCTGAGATAGTACAAGAAACAACAGACAAAATCATTCAAGTCAAGGAACGACTAAAAGCAACACGTGATTGACAAAAGAGTTATGCTGATAACAGACGAAATCCATTGGAATTTCAGGTAGGAGATAAAGTGTTATTGAAAGTCTCTCCCTGGAAAGGAGTGGTAAGATTCATAAAAAGGGGAAAGCTAAGCCCCAGGTATGTTGGACCTTTTGAGATTATTAAAAGAATAGGACCAGTAGCCTATCAGCTACAACTGCTAGAGTAAATGGCAGGAATACATGATGTATTTCATGTATCTAATCTCAAAAAGTGTTTAGCTGATGACCCGCTTGTAGTACCTCTTAAGGATATAGAGATAAATGAACAGTTAAAGTTTGTAGAAAAGCCTCTACAGATGGAAGACAGGAAGATTAAGAATCTCAAGCACAAGAGATTAGTTTTAGTCAAAGTGAAGTGGGACTCCAAAAGAGGACAAGAATACACATGGGAGCTTGAATCAGAAATGCAAAGGAAATACCCACACTTGTTCCAGTAGACCTCGAGGATGAGCTCTAAAACAAGGTGGGGAGGATATAACAACCCTCCTAAATATTTTTCGACGCCCTAATATATTTTAAAATACCCCAATATGTCTTAAAATACACCCCGTATGTGAAAACCGAGCCCAAAATACGATCTAGCATTAAAAATAAATAAAAAACAAGAAAAATGGGGTCCTCGCGAGGCACGTACCCTTTGGCTACTGCCTACGCGGGCCGCGACGACAAGAGATTAGAGCGACACCCGGTGCCGCCACGTGTCCTAGCCGTGTCAAGTCTATGGGTCGGGTCAGCAACCCTAGGGCCTACCCTAGGGAGCGTCGCGGGCCGCGAAGGCCCTGAAGAAATTCTACGCGGGGCGCGACGGAACCAGAAAGCAGCCTTATAAGTAGCAACCTTTGGCAGTTCAAACAATTCGCTCAAAATCTTTCTCTCTCAACGAAATTCTAAAGCGTAGGCATAATTTTCAAGTATAATACCCCCTAATTAACAAGGTTCTGCCCCGATGTAAGTATTATAACCCCGGTTACGTATTAGATACGCTGCCCGATTGATCCAGGGTTCAGTAACGGCTGTCAGGGTTCTGCCCGACGTAGTCATTGGAATGCCATCTCGGGGAGGGTATAACTAATGTAAATATAAAGGGTTATTATACTAACGTGTGTGCATTGTGTAAATTATAGATAATCTCCAGGAAACCTTAGAAGAAACCTAAGTCAGCAATGTGAGTAGTCTCCTTTTTGTAAATTGTTTTTACAAAACCTTAAATGTTTTACAATGTGATTAAATAGTGATTGAGTCTTTGTAGTTCTTCAATTACTGCCGGTATGTTGGGGTTTTGTATACAAAATGTGGAACACGTTACCATTGGACAACGAGTTAGCCAATGTGTAATATGACCCACCAGTCAGGATTGACAATACTGAATGAGTAATTGTGTATAAATAAACAATGTGATTGCTCTCAATACTGTTAAAGAATAAACTAATTCTTGATTAAACTGGGATTCACTTACCAGTATTTCCCACTGACAAATGTTTTTAAAACGCGTTTCAGGTAACAAAATGTAAAAACCAATTAGAAGAAAACCAGCTGGAGAGCACTGACGGCTTGGAAAAAAAATGTGGCTATAAAAGTTACCTAAAAGACGATGTTTTAAATTCAATAAAATATGGTTTAACCCTATAAACATGTTGTAATAAGAAACTTGGGTTTTACCCATGTGTTTAGTAATATAAAAATATGGTGGTTTTACTCTGATAAACATTTCCTAACTACGGTCCTGGTGAAATTTCCACTGCCAAAATTGATAAATAATGATACCACCAAAACTGGTATCGCGGCCGCCCGTTCCCGGGACAGATAGGGGGCGGGGGTTGCGACACTAAAGAATGAACCAATGATGGTCAAAAGACCAAAAGGGTCATACGGGTCAAATGGTGCGTAGTACTTAACGCTTGTTATTGTTAAGTGTCATACTTACAGGTTAGCTTATATTACGGGCAAGTATTGTCGTGACTAGTGAAAAGAATTTGCAAGATATTGAAAACGGGTCATGGCTTTAAACCGCACCGGGTATGTAAAATGGATTAGGCTCTCAGTGAGGACTTATGATCCGACTAAAGTCGGTACTTATAATAATAATAAAAAAAAAATTGAGTCAAAATTCAAAAGTGTTACAACTTGTGAAATAGTTCTCGAGTCATATTTTGTCTCTACAAGTTTATATTTTGCTGTCCATCTGTTTATGTCGAAGAGTTGCGTCTCCTTGCCAATCGTTATGTCATGACGTTCGTTACGTCATGTGTTGGTTCGCATATGGTGTTTCAACCGTATTTGGGCGGTTACTTGTGGACGTATACAACGAGTAGTTTTGGCGGTTTTTTGAATTTTTTTATGGGTGGGTCGAGTGAATGTAAAATGCAACCCATGTCGCTAATTGTTATATTATATAATAATGACATTTAGTTAATTTAAAAGTTAGAAATATTGAAAGATTTGTCAATCCAAAATAAAAGAGAATATCGTCTCCCACCTTACCATAGACCATACGATGTGAGGCAACGCTCCATCCATATCAGCTGGGTGGCGCCCCAGCATCACCCTCCCTCGTTGAAGATGGGCGCCATCGATTGGCTCGCCACCCTAATAATGGGCGTTAATAGGGCTGTAAACGAATCGAACGAACACGAACAGGACCTTGTTCGTGTTCATTGGTTAAAAAATATATGTGTTCGCGAACCGTTCAAGAACACTTATCGAACGAGATTTTATGTTCGTGTTCGTTTGTTAAGGAAATGAACTTGTTTGTGTTCATTTGTGTTTGTTAGTTAATTTTAGGCAACGAATGAAAATGAATATTGATGAACACAAATGAGCACAAACTAATGTTCATGAACACAGATGGAAACAAACGGACACAAACAATCGTTCATGAACAGAATATATAATACACCGACACTTATTAGATATTTAATTTGTCTGCATTTTGAAGGATATGAATATTTATAAAAACTAAAAACAGAACACAAATGAACATGTTACCGAACGTTCACAAACATAAAGGAACGAACGCGACCTCTGTTCATATTCATTTAACTAAACGAACGAAATTTCGTGTTCATGTTCGTTTGTTTAATAAACGAACGAACACAAACGAACTTTCCGCCGAACAGTTCACGAACTATTTGCCAAACGTTTGGTTCGTTCGCAGCCCTAGGCGTTAAGGATTTGATTTGGCGGGCCTCCTTTTTATACAACCAATCAGATTTTTTCTTATTTTTCTTTAATTAATAATTAGGAATTTATATTTTATTCCATGGAGGCGCCATTGTTGCCGGATATGTGGCGTCGATGTGCTTGACAAAGCCAAATATACAGTAATTATTTTCTGAATTCTTTTCCCTCTGCAAACTTTGGTGTTGTTGTGCAAGCATTAATAATGGTGTGGGAAGTTATTTTATGGATCATCTTCTTTCTCATCAACATGGCTCTTATCGCCTCTACTCTCTATCAGGTACCACATCACTACATACATACATACATACTCTCACTTCAATTCATCTTCTATTTCATTACTCATTACGTTGAGAATATTTAAAATTAGGTTAGGGTTTTCATTCTTTGAGAGAGAACATTTGAAATTAAGTTAGCGTTTTAATTGCTACATCTGATTAGGATTTGTGGTTATTCCTCTTTCAGGTCGACTAATTTTGTCTATCTATTAGCAAATCTTACAACGAAACATGCAAATATATTAGTTTTAGAAATTGGCTGTCAACTTTTCATTTCTTTTCCTTTTTATTTTTTTGAAAAAAGTAAGTTATATCGAATCGAATATCGAGTTTTCGAATTATTCGAATGATTTTTATTTTTCCTTGAATTCGAATTCGATTAAAACTTACCCAATTCGTATTCGATTCGTATTAGATTAAAATTCGAATTCAAATTGATTCAGATTCTTTAAAAACATGTAAAAAACTATCAAAATGAAACATAAATTTTAAAGCAGCCATAAAGCACGATATCACATTAAAAAGTTCCAAATATAGTACCATAAGTCTAAAATTCAAAACAAGAAGTCGGAAATAACCCTCCACATTACATGTTAATATTTTTAGGGTTAGAAATCTATTGATAGATTTGTTACTTAGGTTTTAGTTATGGTCCATGTAGTGGGTTTGGTAATAGGTAATTTTAATACCTGAAATAAATTTTGAAAATAATATATAGTGTAGCCCAATAAAAGTTATATATATATATTATATATAAAAATAATAAAAAAATGTATAATTTTTATTCGAATTTCGAATCGAATTTGAAATTATAAATTCGTATTCTATTTACTCGACTCGAATTGAATTGAATTCGAATTCGAATTCTGATAATCTAATCGAATTTAATAGAATTTCGAATTCGAAACGAATTCTGAACACCCCTAGTCTGTAGTGGTTTCTAAGCTGCACACTTCGTATCAATCAAGTTTATCATATGATATGAGGTAACTCGTACAGTCCTGCATCAGTATTATGGTCTGGGCTGGGCCAAAGTCAGTTTGGCCCGTTGGGCTGATCCGTGGCCTACTCACATTGCATATGCAATATGTCATATATTCAGATGCAAAGTCGGTTTGGCCCGTTGGTTCTTTATATGTTGCAACTCATATCTGGGTTGAGAGAGGTGGGAAACGGGTCAGGGCCGGTTGGCCTGAAACACTTTTTTTTTTCTATTTAAGCACTTCTTATAAATAGTTATTTGTTAAATATGGTTACAAAACAGATATAATCTAATTTCTTGAATAACGCTGGTTATACATTACACGAATCAACTCATTCATAAGTATATTGGTCAATTTCTTGCTTTATTACTACATAGATTTCTGATGTTCCTTTCGAATGATTGCTTGATGTTATTTATTGAACGGACAGATTGTGTGTCTATCGGATTTGGAGTCCGACTACATGAACCCATATGAATCATCATCTCGCATTAATGCTGTGGTAATCCCGGAAATGGTACTCCACGGCATGTGTTCTTTTCTACTTCTTGTGATGGGCTATTGGTTCATGTTCTTACTAACACTTCCGATCGCCATCTATAATTCTATGTTGTAAGCTTCGTTTTGCTAATTTACCAATACTTATCTAGGTGACATTAAAAAATGAAATATCCTGATATGTATGTTATGCCCCGTTTGCATGGGCTGATTTAGGATATGTTATATCTTTAATGGGTCAAACGAGTAAAATAAAAAAATCTAGCTAAAAAACGGGGCGAAAGTGCTGAAAGTTTTCTTATAATGAATAAAACCTCCTAAAGTAGTTTATAAAAAGAGCTAAATTAAAACTGAAGTAATTTAATGTTTGTAATCATTTCTTTGACACAGTAATCATCTATTAAAACAAAGCTTAAGTTTCTGGACAGAAGGTGTTTTATGTCAATCCGACCCATTTCCAGAATTACCCATTTTGACCCATTACTCAACCCGCCCATTCTCCCAACTGTCGCTTTTTCCCGTTTGTGATAGATGCTTTAGATATTTCATCTTAACTGTCTTTTTCTCTTATGGCGTTTCAGATACATAAATAGACGACATCTTATAGATGTAACTGAGGTTTTTAGATATGTCGATGCTGAGAAAAGGTATCGGATTGCCAAGCTGGCAGTGTACTTATTTCTCTTTGTCTTAGTTGTAATCAGGTTTGTTGTTTCCTTTCATTGCATAGATGTTTTTATTTCAAAACAGAGGTACTTGTTGACTTCTGTGGCCAAACAATCTATTTTTACGATTTAAATAAATTGAATATGTTTTTTAGATTTTTTATATAAAAAAAGATACAGTGTTAAATCATCCAAGGAATGCTACTAATGACATTTTTGTATTTTTAAAATATATATTATATCATACCTTTTTTAAAACTGAATTTCACTTGTTTGACTTCAAAAGATCAAATATCCTGCTAAATTTTAGAACTTTTGTTTGAAATTAGATCTGTGGTGGCTGGAAAATTCTCCCACATTTTAGAACCATTTCATCCGACAAACGAAGATCTTGACATCCTTTCTCATGTTCTTGAGTTCTAGATATTGTTACTTTATGTTCTCTCAAGTGCATGATAAACCTGATTGATATAAAAAGATTTGTAATTTTGTAGCTTTGAACAATATCCACCTCACATATAGAATATGTTGTTAGAATGTCTGTATGTGCAAATTCATGACACGGTACGAAAATAATTAGGTTTTTGGTTGACCAATCTAACATGATCATGTTCCTGTCAAAATAATTTGAATAAAAGAAGTTACAAAAGGTTTTGAACGGTGTCTACTTACAACTTATATTTTTTTTAACGGCCGATCGCTATATATAAAAATATATAGAGCCCAGCAAGGAGCCGGGACAAAACATACAATAGGAAACGAACAACAAGCTGGTCCTGTGATTAAGCCAGAGGAACGCATCTTCCTTTATTAACTCCACCGCTTTAATGACCGGGAGAAACTGCCCTTCGTAGACTTTGAGGTTGCGAGGATACCAAATTCTCCATGCTGCGGCCAAAACAATCATGTAGGCCATCTTTTTCCATCGCTTGGAACCTGGCAAGGAAAGGATAGTATCCACAATATCACTAAGGCGATCCACGCGAGCTGGAAGAGACTTTAAACCAGACGAAGATGTTCCACCATATACTCTTGGTGAACAAACAGGAGGCGTATAAGTGGTCGACCGCCTCCTCTTGGTACGCGCATCTTTCACACAAAACATTAGGGAGATAGACTCCACGATGAGCCAGCCCAACCTTCGAAGCCACCTTACCTAATTGGGCTCGCCATAGGAGATAGTTGCATTTGAGGGGGGGGGGGGGGGGGGGGGGGGGCAATGGTTCCATATGAAGCTGGAAGAATCCTCCTGAAGTGATCTCGATGATTGAAGCTCCAGCCTTAACTCTTCGATTGATCACTTTTATCAAGTTATCAACCCACGAGGCCTGCTGTAACCGAGCCATCAAAGCCCCAAGTTGCGCCCATTCTTCTTGAGTATTCGGATTTCGGATTCCTCAGCCATTCCCAAGCCCACTGCTGAGTATCTCCCATGTCCCAAAGGAGCAACATGCTTAGACAGAGTCATCTTTAAGCTTAGCTAGGTGGTATAAATCCGGGTTGGCGGCTTTGAGCGGTTCACATACCAACCAAACATTTTTTTCCAAAACCCAACATTCTCCCCATTGCTGATTTCCACTACGAGCTTATCAGTAACATTCAAGCCGTTTTTGAGGAGTATGTCATCGACTGAGGCAATATCTTTCCACACCCAGAATTGTGTTCTTGCATGGGATCAATTTATTACCAACCTTCGACCTATATCACCCAAGCCCAGCGTTGCATTGGGTCGTTTTTATAGCGCCACCACCATTTGGCCATCATAGCGGTGTTATAGTCACAAATGTCACCTAACCCAATGCCCACTAGGCGTTTAGATTTGACCCCCCGGAACCCACCCATTTTTTATGCCCGCTTTTCCCCAAACAAAGTCCCTTCTCATACCTTCCAAGTTTGTTGTTGACACATTTTGGGGCCAAATAACGAGTTTTGGTACATTTGGTATTACAAACATGGTGCAACTATTTTTGACTAATTTGATAAATCAGTTTACAAAACTATTCGTTTGGGTCAATTTGGTTTAGTTGTCTTTTAATTTCTTTTAAAATCACAATTAACCACTTTATTAATTGGATATTAACCACTTTAATGATTTGATTAGTATTTTAAAGAAATTTCATGGTAATTTTAGTTCATATTTGACTAATTATTGGCATTCAACATATACCAAAAATCCATTTTTAAACCAATTTAATGCGATTTGCACACAACACATTCACTCTCTGATCACTGTTAATGACCCACTTATGGTCAAACTCTTTTGAGACATCTAAAAAACGAAGTAGACTTCCACAAGTTTTTTTTTTTTTTTTTTTTTTTTTTTTTTTTTACAAAAGAAAAGGAACATCTCACTCGATCAAAGTTATGGTTGATATATACAGTTTCTACAAAACAAAGTAAAATCTGGACAATATGTTACTCCAACTTTAAGATGTATCCACTTTTTTCACTCAATACCAAATTAGTCACTCCTAGAATGTTAAAAACATTAAGTGTAGTGATCTTACGAATTGCCGTATTGGCTAGAGGTGTACAAAAACCGGTTTGGGCCCAAACCGAACTGTGTTCGAAACCGAACCGGCTTTTTTTAAATGGCCAAACCGGTTCAAGTTATAAACCGATTTTAGAGTTGAAAAACCCAATCCACTCAAACCGATTTGGATCAGTTTCAAACTTGTTTGGAGCATTAAAACCGGACTTTTTTAGATGGAGCCTGAATCAATTCAGGTTTACCCCAGTTCTCAACACAAAAGTCCCGAAAGGTTGGGTCGGGCCCAAACTGGTTTTTTCTGGTGTTTTCGAGATGGGTCGGGTTGAAAACTACTTCACACCTCTAGTATTTGTACACCTGGTGGTGGTAATGTATAATATAGGCTTTTTTAAATCGAATGGGGCCCAAGGTGTTAAGCCCATTACATATCCTAGTCACCTAGTGTTGGATTAACTCCTTAAACGAATGTCAAATTAGCTTAGTTACCTATGTAATATACGGGCTGAACTAATATGTCATGTAAATAGATGTTTTAAATAAAATTGTATGGAACATTGATTAAAAAAATACAAACTTGTAATTAAGGCTGGCAAATCGTGTCTTAACAGGTTTCTGACGGCGCGCACAACATAAGTTTCAAACATGATTACGACTCGTTTAACTACTTTCTACCTCATGTTTATAAAACAGTTTTATGTTTTATGTACAAAGATGAATAAATGATAGATCCTAACATTGTAATTTTAATTATTTTAAAAATTAAAAAAGTCAAAGGGTGTATTTTTCAGTCAAACAGGTCTAATCGTGTCTTAACAGGTACCCAATTGCCAGCCCTACTTGTAATTAGAATTAATACTTACAAAAGTAAAAATGTAATAGTAATTCATAACTCTATAAATATTTCTTTGTATACAACATTTATTATTCCATTCGTCACACTACCATCTTTATTTAATATTAGTAGTTTAAATTCATCTCTGGTAACTCTAAACCACACCACATACAATTGTGCATGGGTGAAAAATGGATCTTTTAGTAACTACTAGAATAAATATAAATTAGGGTCTATAATCTGTAAATGGTATAAACCAATTTATAGCTATATTACAGTTAAAGGAATAGATCTTTTATAACTGAAAAGAAACGAGTAAGTCTAAAAAAATATATACTTTTCATCTTCGTTGTTTATTCTTGGTTAGTTCAAGGGGAATAACATGTTCTTTGAGAAAAGCTTTTTATTCTAACTTTGTAAAATTCTGTACTTTCACTATTAAACCATGCAACTGCAAATTTAACACACTTCTATTCATTGCCAACATCATTAAACTGAATATAGACCATTTCGAACCTAAAAAGTAAAACAATTAAAGAAACTAAAATTCCATTAATACATATCTTAGCTGTGTGTTATTTTAATTTAACAAAACACGATTAAGAGCATTTCAAACAAAATCAAAGTTCTATTTGATTTGGTCCAGATATCTACTTTCTCCAATAGTTTTAATTTGATATTTTTACTCCTTATGGTTGGTTACTCAATTGGTTCAATCTCTTTCCCTATCTTACACTCACACCCTTAAATTGATTTTTTATAAGGACAAACAAGTCTTTTGTGTATGGTGTAGGTTTAAATTACTTCATTATATTAGTTATTTTTTCAATAAACTATAATTACATATACAATCTGCATCCGTAAAAACCGGATATACCCAATTGCCTTAATCTAATTTCCTATTAAAATATGAAAATTTAAATATGTAAATCTTTTTACATGCATATTTAGCGCAAAGTGTCCTATTAAATAGATTTTTTATGGTAAATGAGTACCCATTCGCCTTTATCTAATTCTCTCTTTAACATATGCAAATTTAAATATGTAAATCTTTTTACATGTCACACAAAACTGTGACAGTGTGTAGTTGGCACTTGGTACAAGTTGAAAGGTGATATGTACTTAAGAAATTGATTTTTCACGTTATAAAATTTAAGTACATAACAATTAGTATTATACATTAACATACAATGACTAAAGTGGATTTTTTTTTTTTTTTGTGTATAGGATTTTATTTATTCATATATGAAGTTATGGTTAAAACAATCATATTTTGACATAAAGTTTGAAATCTTCATACTGTCACACCCTGACTTTTGCAGAAGCGTGATTATGTGTGACTTGCTTAATATCATTGCATTCAATTATAACAACAACTATATGATAAAGCCAAGATGTTCATCCATTAATTTTAAGTTAAAAACATCACAAACAACATTGTCTTAAAATCCAATCACAGACTTCAAATCCTTAATACAAACCATGCAAATTGTTTAGAGTTCCATAAGGACTCGACAAAAGACATTAATGAAAACCAGGCTTTGAAAGATGTGTCTTATCCAGGATAAGACACACTATCCAAACCCTTAGACTCCGGATGACATCTTTTATTCCCAACATCACTTGAAACATCCAAACGCCCGCCAGATCCACATTTAACTCTCTGAAATACATGTAGTTTGAAAAACATCAACAAAAGTTGAGCGAGTTCATGTGTTTTGTATGTGTGCACGAATAAACCTTGGAAATCATTGTAAGTATGTATGTATTTGTAAACTCGGTATGAAAGCAAACAAGGAAACAGATCAATTAATGGTTTGCAAGGCCATTAACAAGTGTGCAACGGCATAAGAAGGCTCAAACCTAGCAGATTTTGTACCAGGCATCCGGCTGTAAGACATAGTCACCTCATGGGCCAAACCCCGGTCCACATGGGTGTGGGCTCGCTACACCCAAATAGATCTATCACTCATGTCCCTTGATCCTTACACGAGGATTAATGGTCTTAGAAGTGCGCCTACCAATTCACATGATCTACAGTGCATTCCATAACTAACCATACCAATTGTAATTGTTTGTAAACATTTTGTAACATGTACTTCACCCCGAAGTTATAAGTCTGAAATCAGTTAAGAGAAAAGGGAAACATGAACTCACAGTTTAGCGTTCTTCGTAATCACAGTAACTCAAAGCTTCGCCTGGCGAACACGACTACCTACAACGTACTAAGGTCTATTAGACGAGCGGGCCGTGCCTTGACTTAGTATTAATTAGTGTCCTTGAGTTACGTTTCATTGTGTCTTCAATATTATTCCAAGTTATATAATTATTTGTTAAAATAATAATTATTTTAACTTAATTATATTTATTAAATTTTGGAATAATAGTTAAAATAATATATTTTAACTTGTTACTTTTCAAGTATTTATACATATATTTCCTTCCCAAGGATGGGTGTACTTGTATTCGTATTCTTATACTTGTATATTTTTGCCATGTATTGGTGTCGTATTCTGGAGTGTATTTATGCGTACGAGAATACGTATTTTCGTGTAATTGTTAAGTATTCTTATACTTAATTTTGTATTAACTTTTCCGGAATAATATCCTTGATAAAAATACATCAATGTATATTTCCAAAATATATATCTTGAGGAATATTACTTAGAAAAATTATTTATAACTTTTCCTTTGGCAAAAATATTTGTATTTTCATATAAGTTCCAAAAATAATATATTTTCAAGTTTAACTTGGAAAATATATATTAACTCATATTTCATCCAAAAATAATATAATTCAAGTTTACTTAAGAAAATACATTTTCTCCCAAAAATAATGTATTTCATGTTTGTTTGAGAAAATATATTTTTATTCCAAAAATAATATATCTTCTAATAATTCCAAGAAAAATATATATATTTATATTTGCCAAGAATAATATATTTTCTTCTTGTAAAAAATATGATATAATCTTGTAATAATTGTGAAAATCATATTTTTGTTCTTTTGGTGTCCAAAATATTATTTACCAAAGTATACTCGTGAGTAAATTTCCGGAATATTTTTGTGAGTTATATTCATTTGTTCGGTTTCACCAATATTTTGTGTATTCCTTGTATATTTATTACTTGGAATTTTGGTAATATTTTGGATTGTAGTTTTTGGTATTTTGATGAGTTATATTATTTCAAGTTCTAAAATAATATAACTAATACACACAATATACAAATAATCATACACTTGGTGACATCTAAATATATATTTTCCTAAATACATATTTAGTCACTTTTATTTATAAAAACCAACCTCCAATATTTATAAATTTTGTAATAAAATTTATGGCAAACTTTATGTGAAAATCCATGGTTTGAAATATTCTTGTAAATATTTGTTTTAGAAATATTTTTCTAAGTGTTTAATTTTTAGAAAAAATTTGTCATAGTTTCCTCTAAAAATTGAGGTTTCCATACCTTGAAGGTATATCATTTTCTTTTGTAAATCAACACAATCAATCAACAATCAACAATAAACAATCTATACTTACCAATTTTGCCAAAATCAAGCATAATCTACCACTTCATGAACTTGAAAATTTATAAAAATTTATAGTAACTTACTAGTGTATTTAGTAAGTCCTGTTACCCTTTAAAGTGTGGTTGATTCTTTAAAAACACCATTTTTAAAGAAGTTAGTCCTTCACAACTTATAATCACATTTTCTAAAAATGTTTCTTCATGGATTTTTCTTGTCACATATGTGCTTCTACACTTTATTAACCACCAAAAATGAGGTTTATTTGTTTAAGAACCAAGATTAAGTAAAACTTGTATTTTTAAATTGGTTTCTTGAAAAAATCATTCTTGAAATAGTAGATTTACAAGATTTACATCTTACTTTGATCATCACTTTATAAGAAAACATTATATTCTTTCAAGTTCATGTCTTTCAAGAGGATGATCTATGAATCTTTAACGTTTTCATCCTCTCATCTTGCTAGATTATGTTTTTAATCATGATCTAGCAAGATCATATGATGATCTACATCATTTTCATAAGTAAATAACAATCAACAAGTAAATCAACACATAAACAACATGATTTCTTCATGATTTAAGCTTATGTTCAAGTTTCATTCTCTTGATTCTTAGTGTTCTTTAAGTTTATCATCATGTATCATTCTTTAACCACTTATATAAGATGTAAAATGGAAAGATTGGTGTTCTTACCACTTGCTCAAGGCTAGGGATGATCAAGAGAAGAAAAGAGGGGGATAAAAGCAAATAGTGAAGGTCCTTGAACTTCCGAATGCTCCTAGCTTCCTTATGCACCTTCTTTCACACTTGTATATGCTTGGAATGTATGGAAAATGATTAAATGATGGTGATGATGGTGGTGTTGGTTACGGCCGAAGCCAAGAGGGAGAGAAGAGAGAGTGATGGTGTGTTGTGATGAATGAGAATGGTAGGTTATGATCTTGTGGACTTCCTTTATAATCTTCCAACATTTAAAGATCTAATGGTTAATATGTTTTTAAAGTGCCAACATAATCCATTAAACTAATCAAATAAAATCAAGGAGTGGGGGCCACTCCATAACCGTAAGGTGGGGGGTGTCTAGTTGGCATGTAATGGTAAGTTAAGGAATCTAGTTAGATTTCAAGTGTTTTGTTAGGTGTTTTAGTTATTAGATGTTTATATAGTGTGTTATGATGTTCGGGGACCATAATGTCACACCCCGACCGCGTAAAACAACAAATCGCGGCGGAAACATCGGGGCGTGTTGCAACAGAATAAATTGTTTCATAACCATGGTATACAAAGTTGTCTTTTATTTATAAACAAAGGTGTTACATTGTTTCAAACAGGAAATTAAAGAGTTCAGAACATAATTAAACATAGTCTATCTTATTTTAAAGTCTCTAAGGCACAGGTCCGCCCTAGTATCATGATCAACATCCTATGGAAAAGCACCTGAAAACACATGTGAAAATAGGTACGTCAGCATAAAAATGCCTGTGAGATACATAGGTTTGTGAAAATAGGATTCATGACTTGTATTTGAGAAAATGTTTAGTCATGAACCTTGTAATTTGCTTTGTCTTGTAAATCATTTGAATAACAATAAGATCAGATGATATGTATAAGTAAATGTCAGGTTAAATAAATGACCATGTAAAAATGTGTTTGTATAAGATAAGTTGTTTATAAATCAATGTCTTATGAAAAGTATGTTATTTGTATAAAATGTTCTATGTCTCAATATTGAAATGATTCAAATAACGTTACGACATGTAATACCATACAAACACTTATATATAGGAAGTACCAGCGGCGTATCCACCATGCTTGTATCATATTACACACGCATCGTTACTTAATCACTTAATCAAACAAAACCAACCAATGTAAGAAGTCTATGTTTAAACAAATTGTCAAATGTATTGAATAATATGTCAAGTGTAAATCATGTCAAATGTCTATGTCAATTATCCATGTCAAATGTCTATGTCAAATATCCATGTCAAATGTCTATGTCAAATATCCATGTCAAATGTCTATGTCAAATATCCATGTCAAATGTCTTTGTGTAAAATGTCTATGTCAAAATGTCATGTATAGCAAGTGAAATGTCTCAACTAAACCATATGCACAAAAACAAAGTATTGAAGTAAAACTTGGTTTAAATCAAAGTTATGTTTTGTGTAAATGCATGCAACTATTTAATATGAACATTTATGCGGTATTGTGAAAATGCATACATCCAAGCCTTGTGACTGTGGTGATAAACCCTTTAAACAAATTAAAGGTCTATCTGTCTTATATCATCGAATTCGGTCATTCCTTTCTGTCCCCTTTCCCTGGGATGTCCGGAACGGGAGTTGTCAATTCCTATGGTACCACTACCTACTAACGAACGGCGTAGCTAATGTTAATGAATGTATTGTCCCATGTAAACAAACCAAATGTCATACCAAAATGTAAGCATGTGAAAACAATGCACTAAGTATGTAATCAAATGAACATACATAGCGTGAAATGTCATGTAAAACGATGTACTAAGTAATGCACACAATGGGCACACCTAGCATAAAATGTCATGTAAAACGATGTACTAAGTAATGCACACAATGGGCACACCTAGCATAAAATGAAATGAAATCATGTACTATAATGTACTAACAAACATAACCGGTATATGATGTGAAAACAGGAAAGCATGAAAGTAACAAGTAGGCACATGTGTTCCACCCCAAAACAGTTTGGAAAACAGTAAAAGAGGGGTCTATGTACTCACTTGAGATTGCTCAGTTGTCTAAAGATAACCACCAAGTAATGCTATAGATCTCGGAATTAAACGGCACCTAATATAGGTAACTATGTTAATAACCGGACCTTAATCGGATGATTGGATAGAATGAGGTTTCGTAAACCAAACGAGTGTAGAGACTCGTGTCATTTGGTTTAACAAAGCCTACATGCTAAATGAAACTTAACATAATTGTTTACGACCCATTACGACCCGTTTAGGAAGCTTATGCTACTTTAACGTGTCGTGCGCGTGAAACGCGTTCGGACCGCCTAACTAGTCCTATGACAAGTGTTATATGCCTAAACATGTTACATAATCAGCTACGTGACAAAGGTTTAGGTTACATATGCTTAATTACCAATTATACATGAAAAAGGGTATTCTGGTAATTTACCTAAGGCATATAAACTACCTATCATACAACTACTTAAACGATGTGACCATAGGGTATAACCTCGGAAGGTTATTCCCTACCTACTATGGTCACCTAATGTATTTGGTCGGATCCTAATGATCGACCAAATGGGTCGGGTTCGAAGGTATAGGCGATTTATTAGATCGCCTACCCTACGACCCTAGACAACGTGGTAATCAGTAGGCATAGTCCCAAGGGACTATGACCATCGTGATTACAATCACGTTGCGAAGTTCAACCGAACTTCGCATTGACCATTACTGGTCAACGCTGAAAGTCAAACAAAGTTTGACTTTCTGACTCGAAAAGCAGTAAAAATAAGGAAAAGAACGAAAGAATACTTACGAAGGGTCCCCGAATGCTAAACTCGATTCGAAAATCTCAGGTATGAAACTAGTGTTTCAACTTAGAGTTTCTCAAATCAAATTTCTAGTGATTATGAATGAAACATATGGTGGGTATTTATAGTTTTTCCATATAGAATATTCCTAGAATATTCCTAGAATATTCCTAGCATATTCCAAGCATATTCCTAGCATATACCTTAGCATATTCCAAGCATATACCTTAGCATATTCCAAGCATATACCTTAGCATATTCCAAGCATATGCCAAGCATATTCCTAGTATATGGCTAGGACGGGTATTTAACTGGGTACCGGGTATTTTATCTAGCGTTTAAATCCCGGTTTATGGCGTTCTAAATTATTTTTATTACTCTATAAAAATAAACTCGCCAAGTTATTACTGAAATAAATTTCAGTTGCCAGGACTGGCTGCGTTATCTGCGTTTTGCAGTAGAAGCACTGTGTTGCGCAGAAACACACGGTACGCGCTTAAACTTTGAAAAATAACGTTTTTAGGCGTTTTAATTTATTTTTCAACACGGACCTGATTAAAATAAGATTTTAATCATAACAGAATATTTGTGGGATTTAAATATTATTCGGTCGGTCACCAACGTTCGTTTGGTCGTACGATCGCGATGTTCGGTTAATTACGACGGAATGCGCATAAGCGCGAAAAACGATCCAAATTGCGCGACGAATGGATTTTTCTTATGCCAAACACTAAAATAAAATATTTTGGTGCTTACATAAATTTTTGGATGTCCGGATGTATTCAGAACGTATGTTATGCGCGAAAATGCAAACTTGTGCACTTTTTGACACTTTTAGTCCCTGAATGACCCAAAAGTTTATTTTAGCACACCGAACCCCTCAAAGCCTATTTCTAAGCTATGTAAAGGATATTTAAGGTGTGTTTAACTTATGGTTAGGTTCCGGAATGTTCGTTACAGTTCAAATTGACATACTTTCGCAGTTTGTCATATTTAGTCCCTGTAAGCGAATTAACTTGTTTTTGCCATACCAAAGCCTTTAAAACTTATTTCTAAGTTATGTAAAGGTTATTTAAGGTATGTTGAGTATATGTTGATGTTCCGGAGTATTTCTCGCATTAAACTGAGTACGTTTACGCACTAGTTTGCGTATAACTCTCCAGAAAGCGATGTAGAGTTTGAAATTGAACAAAAGTCAAAACATAAAAAATGTAAAACATAACAAAACAAACATTGTGATCAAATAACATTGTTTTATTGATAACATAACTGTTCATAGTGATTACAAGCACAGTTGTTACAGTCTCCCCTACTTGTGGAAATTTCGTCCCGAAATTTATTTAGAGGAAACTCGTGGAAAAAGATGCGGATATTTCGCTTTCATTTGATCTTCGCGTTCCCAAGTAAACTCGGGTCCACGTTTTGCTTCCCAGCGAACTTTGACCAAAGGAATGCGCTTGCGTTTAAGCCACTTGACTTCACGTTCCATGATTTCCACTGGCTTCTCAACAAATTTCAGTGTTTTGCCAACACGAATTTCGTCAAGCGGTATGGAGAAATTCTCATCAGCTGTACACTTCTTGAGATTGGACACGTGAAAAGTTGGATGAACATTTCCCAGTTCAGGAGGTAACTCAAGTCTGTAGGCTACCTTTCCGATTCTTTCGACGATCTTGAATGGTCCAACGTATCTAGGTGCAAGTTTTCCTTTCTTTCCAAATCTGATCACACCTTTCCAAGGTGAGACCTTAAGTAATACTCGATCACCGACTTGAAATTCCAAGGCTTTGCGTTTTGGGTCCGCGTAAATCTTCTGACGGTTTCTAGCTGCCTGAAGGTTATCACGAACTTTCTTGACCTTGTCAGTTGTCTCTAAAATGAGGGCAGGTCCAGTAAGTTGGGCCTCGCCAATCTCATTCCAGCAGACTGGTGAACGACATTTTCGACCATAGAGAGCTTCGAAAGGAGCCATTTTGATGCTAGTGTGATAACTGTTGTTGTAGGAGAATTCAATCAATTTAAGATGTGAATCCCAGCTACCACCAAAATCGATCACACAAGCTCTAAGCATATCCTCCAGAGTCTGGATTGTTCTCTCAGATTGACCATCCGTTTGCGGATGATAAGCTGTGCTCAGATTAAGTTGGGTCCCCATAGCAGATTGCATGGTTCTCCAAAAATGAGAAGTGAAACGAGCATCTCTGTCAGAAATGATGTTCAACGGAACACCATGTCGAGCTACAATTTCATCTACATAGATTTGAGCAAGTCTGTCAGCAGGAAAATCCTCACGGATTGGCAAGAAATGTGCTGACTTTGTAAGACGATCAACGACTACCCAGATGGCATCATGACCTTTCTTTGTGCGCGGGAGTTTGGTAACAAGATCCATAGTAATGTTTTCCCATTTCCAAACTGGGATCTCTGGTTGCTCCAATAATCCCGAAGGACGCTGATGTTCAGCCTTAACCTTTAGACAAGTAAGGCATTTGGATACGTATAAGGCAATGTCTTTCTTCATACCAGGCCACCAATAGTGAATACGAAGATCCTTATACATTTTATCTGAGCCCGGATGAATAGAATAACGAGACTTATGGGCTTCATCCATAAGCAAGGTACGAAGATCATCTAGGCTTGGGACCCACAAACGGTCCATGAAGTAATATGATCCATTGTCCTTCAGTTCCAGTGCAGGTGTTATGTGATAAGGAAATTCTTTATCCATCAATCCTTGTGAAACACAAGATTGTTGAGACTGAGAAATGCGTGCTTGGATATCGGATCGAGCTTGAATAACAGATTGAACACGTACACAATGAAGCTTAGTACGTTCCTTACGACTTAATGCATCAGCTACGACATTCGCCTTACCAGGATGGTAGCGAATTTCGCAGTCATAGTCGTTTAAAAGCTCAACCCAACGTCGTTGTCTCATGTTGAGTTCTTTTTGGTTGAAGATATGCTGAAGACTTTTGTGGTCAGTGAAAACCACACATTTTGTACCGTACAAATAGTGTCTCCAGATCTTGAGAGCAAAGACAACTGCACCCAACTCAAGATCATGAGTAGTGTAGTTTTTCTCATGTATCTTCAACTGCCTCGATGCATAGGCTATGACTTTGTTCCTTTGCATAAGAACACAGCCAAGACCCAATTTTGATGCATCACAATACACAACAAAATCATCATCACCCTCAGGCAATGATAGAACAGGCGCATCGCAAAGCTTCTGCTTCAGGTGTTGAAAAGCTTCCTCTTGTTTGTTTCCCCAATAAAAGGGCATTTTCTTCTGAGTTAGAGCAGTTAGAGGAACTGCAATCTTCGAGAAGTTTTCTATGAAGCGGCGATAATAACCCGCTAGACCAAGAAAAGAACGAACTTCAGTAGGAGTAGTAGGTGTATCCCAATCCTTAATCGCACTGATCTTGGAGGGATCTACATGAATACCCCGTTCGTTGATAACATGCCCCAAAAATTGAACTTCTTTAAGCCAAAATTCGCACTTGGAGAATTTGGCGAAAAGTTGCTCTTTCTTTAGGAGTTCAAGGGTAAGACGAAGATGTTGCTCGTGATCAGCTTGCGTCTTAGAATAAATCAAGATGTCGTCAATAAAAACAATGACGAACTGATCCAAATAAGGTTTACAGACCCTATTCATTAAGTCCATGAAAACAGCAGGAGCATTAGTCAAACCGAATGGCATGACTGTGAATTCATAATGCCCATAACGAGTACGGAACGCTGTCTTCGGAATGTCTTCTTCTTGCACCCGAAGTTGATGATATCCAGATCGCAGATCAATCTTCGAAAAATAAGAAGCGCCCTGTAGTTGATCAAAGAGATCATCAATGCGAGGTAAAGGATATCGATTCTTGATGGTAAGTTTGTTAAGCTCACGATAATCGATACACATCCTAAAGGATCCATCCTTCTTCTTTACAAAAAGAACGGGAGCACCCCAAGGTGAAAAACTAGGACGTATAAAACCTTTGTCAGAGAGCTCCTGAAGCTGTTTAGACAACTCTTGCATCTCGGATGGTGCAAGACGATATGGAGCTCTAGCAATGGGATTTGCACCAGGTACGAGATCAATGCGGAACTCGACTTGGCGTGCTGGAGGTAGACCAGGTAAATCTTCAGGGAATACTTCAGAATAATCCCGAACGACAGGAATATCTGAAATAGACTTACCCTTGCCTTTATCTTCTGTAACATGTGCTAAGAAAGCCACATAGTTCTTCTGCAGATACTTCCGAGCTTTAAAACAAGACATGAGTTTGAGACCACCGATAGGCTTCTCACCTTGAACCTGCAGAATCTCGTCTGTCGAAAGCGGCACACGAACAATCTTCTCAGAACAAACTATCTCTGCGTGATGCTTGGATAACCAATCCATTCCCACAATAACGTCGAAGCTTCCGAGTTGCATAGGTGTGAGGTCGATAGGAAAAAGATGGTCGTTAAGATTCAACTGGCAGTTGCGAAGAACAGAATTAAGAATAATGGGTTCACCACTAGCAACCTCTACTGTCAAAGATTTGCCTAGTTTCGTTCTAGACACTCGAAGCATTGGTTCAAAGGACAAAGACACGAAACTCTTATCGGCACCGGAATCGAAAAGAACAGATGCAGGCTGATTATTAATAAAGAACGTACCGTTCACCACATTATCGTCAGCCTGTGCCTCTTGGGCATTCATGTTAAAAACTCGGCCTCGAGCCGGAGCCTGAGCCTGATTCTGGTTCTGGTTCTGGTTCGCCAGTCTTGGGCACCGATTCCTATAGTGGGTCAGATCCCCACAATTGTAACAAGCACCTGGTGGGTATTGTGGTCGTGCAGCTTGACCCTGTTGCGGAGCAGCTTGTTGAGCCGGGTTCTGAACCGCGGGATTCTGAGCAGACCGACAAACATTGGCAAGATGGCCTGACTTCCCACAGTTAGTACAGAAACGGCATGGAAGTTGCGGCTGGTGGTGACTGTTGCATCTATTGCACAAAGGTGCATTCCCTGTATAGGGTTTCTTTGCTGGCGGTTGTGCGGGTTGGTTGGGAGCTGCCTGATTAGCTTGGGCAGTGATAGCAAAATTTTGGGAAGCCTTACGCTTCTTTGCCCTCTTCGAAGAACCAGAGTTCTTTCCATTCCCGTTTTGACCTTTCTTGCTATCCACCTTGTCAGCTGATTGTTCCTTGCCCTTGTCACCCTTCCGGTGTAACTTGTTCTTCCGGATCTGCGACTCAGTCAATGTCGCTGATAATTCGATCGCCTGACGGAGTGTGGCAGGTTCACTACCAGTAAGAATGTCTTGTACCGAGTCAGGTAGGCCGTCGATGTATCTTTCGATAGCCTTGTCAAGTGGGGTGACCATTGTTGGGCAAAGCAGACTCAACTCTTCAAACCGATCAGTATAAGCCCTATGCTCACCACTATCTTGCTTCAGCTCATCAAACTCCTTCTCCAACGCTCGTTGCTCATGACGAGGACAAAATTCCCTCATCATAAGGGCTCTAAGTTCAGCCCAGGTCTGTGTAAGAGAAACTTCTGCACCCCTATCCCTCATAACCCCGTTCCACCATGTCAAAGCCCTCTTCTGAAATACGCTCGAAGCAAACTCAACCTTGCGATTATCCGGACACTGCACATGGCGAAAAGTATTCTCACTGCTCTCGAACCACTGAAGAAGCCCAGTCGCTCCTTCAGAACCACTAAACTTGAGTGGTTTAGCCTGATTAAAATCCTTGTATTTGCATGGAACATTGTTGTTGTTGTTGGCTTGATTCCATTGAGCAAAGAGATTTGGAAATTGAGCAGCCATCTGCTGCGCAATAATTTCTGCCAGCTCGGCAGTAGCTATCTGGTTCTCGCGTCGAGGAGGCATTCTAAAAGAGGAAAACATGAAAGGAAACGAGTGAGATGATTGGATGAAAAGAATGAGATGAAACAAAATCAACAAAAGCAAAGATGGTGGTCATTCGTCCGTATCACAGAGCAAACAAACAACACACAGCGACTAATCAAAGTAAATGGGTCAAAAATAATGTATAATGAAGACATGCTCGCCTATAAGTGAACACTCACCCCAAGAATTCCCAGGTAAGCACAACTGGTCTCGCGTCTGGTTGAGATGTATACGAAGTGCTTGCCTAGACAGAAAACTCAGAATACAGGCATTCACCCTTCCAGTTTGCACATGTTCACATTATTTAAAACCCAAAACGTTTGACGGGATTTTGAAAATTTGAAGGCACAAGGCCAAAAACCAATACTGAAAAGGGTTCAAAACCATATAACAGAGGGTTCAAAACCTTACAATTGAGGGTTCAAAACCTTGTAAAAATTTATTCAAAAACAGATGATTGTTTTTCAAAAATCGTTTCGGAAAAATTTTGGTTCCTTGTTTTGTTAATCACCTAAGGATAGGTGATGTACATGTTTTAAGATCTAAACACAAGATAACTTGCGTTAGGTTCCTAGAAAAGTTATAGTCTAGGTCAAAGCATTACTAATAACCTAATTCCCTATAACCATTGGCTCTGATACCAACTCTTCTGTCACACCCCGACCGCGTAAAACAACAAATCGCGGCGGAAACATCGGGGCGTGTTGCAACAGAATAAATTGTTTCATAACCATGGTATACAAAGTTGTCTTTTATTTATAAACAAAGGTGTTACATTGTTTCAAACAGGAAATTAAAGAGTTCAAAACATAATTAAACATAGTCTATCTTATTTTAAAGTCTCTAAGGCACAGGTCCGCCCTAGTATCATGATCAACATCCTATGGAAAAGCACCTGAAAACACATGTGAAAATAGGTACGTCAGCATAAAAATGCCTGTGAGATACATAGGTTTGTGAAAATAGGATTCATGACTTGTATTTGAGAAAATGTTTAGTCATGAACCTTGTAATTTGCTTTGTCTTGTAAATCATTTGAATAACAATAAGATCAGATGATATGTATAAGTAAATGTCAGGTTAAATAAATGACCATGTAAAAATGTGTTTGTATAAGATAAGTTGTTTATAAATCAATGTCTTATGAAAAGTATGTTATTTGTATAAAATGTTCTATGTCTCAATATTGAAATGATTCAAATAACGTTACGACATGTAATACCATACAAACACTTATATATAGGAAGTACCAGCGGCGTATCCACCATGCTTGTATCATATTACACACGCATCGTTACTTAATCACTTAATCAAACAAAACCAACCAATGTAAGAAGTCTATGTTTAAACAAATTGTCAAATGTATTGAATAATATGTCAAGTGTAAATCATGTCAAATGTCTATGTCAATTATCCATGTCAAATGTCTATGTCAAATATCCATGTCAAATGTCTATGTCAAATATCCATGTCAAATGTCTATGTCAAATATCCATGTCAAATGTCTTTGTGTAAAATGTCTATGTCAAAATGTCATGTATAGCAAGTGAAATGTCTCAACTAAACCATATGCACAAAAACAAAGTATTGAAGTAAAACTTGGTTTAAATCAAAGTTATGTTTTGTGTAAATGCATGCAACTATTTAATATGAACATTTATGCGGTATTGTGAAAATGCATACATCCAAGCCTTGTGACTGTGGTGATAAACCCTTTAAACAAATTAAAGGTCTATCTGTCTTATATCATCGAATTCGGTCATTCCTTTCTGTCCCCTTTCCCTGGGATGTCCGGAACGGGAGTTGTCAATTCCTATGGTACCACTACCTACTAACGAACGGCGTAGCTAATGTTAATGAATGTATTGTCCCATGTAAACAAACCAAATGTCATACCAAAATGTAAGCATGTGAAAACAATGCACTAAGTATGTAATCAAATGAACATACATAGCGTGAAATGTCATGTAAAACGATGTACTAAGTAATGCACACAATGGGCACACCTAGCATAAAATGTCATGTAAAACGATGTACTAAGTAATGCACACAATGGGCACACCTAGCATAAAATGAAATGAAATCATGTACTATAATGTACTAACAAACATAACCGGTATATGATGTGAAAACAGGAAAGCATGAAAGTAACAAGTAGGCACATGTGTTCCACCCCAAAACAGTTTGGAAAACAGTAAAAGAGGGGTCTATGTACTCACTTGAGATTGCTCAGTTGTCTAAAGATAACCACCAAGTAATGCTATAGATCTCGGAATCAAACGGCACCTAATATAGGTAACTATGTTAATAACCGGACCTTAATCGGATGATTGGATAGAATGAGGTTTCGTAAACCAAACGAGTGTAGAGACTCGTGTCATTTGGTTTAACAAAGCCTACATGCTAAATGAAACTTAACATAATTGTTTACGACCCATTACGACCCGTTTAGGAAGCTTATGCTACTTTAACGTGTCGTGCGCGTGAAACGCGTTCGGACCGCCTAACTAGTCCTATGACAAGTGTTATATGCCTAAACATGTTACATAATCAGCTACGTGACAAAGGTTTAGGTTACATATGCTTAATTACCAATTATACATGAAAAAGGGTATTCTGGTAATTTACCTAAGGCATATAAACTACCTATCATACAACTACTTAAACGATGTGACCATAGGGTATAACCTCGGAAGGTTATTCCCTACCTACTATGGTCACCTAATGTATTTGGTCGGATCCTAATGATCGACCAAATGGGTCGGGTTCGAAGGTATAGGCGATTTATTAGATCGCCTACCCTACGACCCTAGACAACGTGGTAATCAGTAGGCATAGTCCCAAGGGACTATGACCATCGTGATTACAATCACGTTGCGAAGTTCAACCGAACTTCGCATTGACCATTACTGGTCAACGCTGAAAGTCAAACAAAGTTTGACTTTCTGACTCGAAAAGCAGTAAAAATAAGGAAAAGAACGAAAGAATACTTACGAAGGGTCCCCGAATGCTAAACTCGATTCGAAAATCTCAGGTATGAAACTAGTGTTTCAACTTAGAGTTTCTCAAATCAAATTTCTAGTGATTATGAATGAAACATATGGTGGGTATTTATAGTTTTTCCATATAGAATATTCCTAGAATATTCCTAGAATATTCCTAGCATATTCCTAGCATATACCTTAGCATATTCCAAGCATATACCTTAGCATATTCCAAGCATATACCTTAGCATATTCCAAGCATATGCCAAGCATATTCCTAGTATATGGCTAGGACGGGTATTTAACTGGGTACCGGGTATTTTATCTAGCGTTTAAATCCCGGTTTATGGCGTTCTAAATTATTTTTATTACTCTATAAAAATAAACTCGCCAAGTTATTACTGAAATAAATTTCAGTTGCCAGGACTGGCTGCGTTGTCTGCGTTTTGCAGTAGAAGCACTGTGTTGCGCAGAAACACACGGTACGCGCTTAAACTTTGAAAAATAACGTTTTTAGGCGTTTTAATTTATTTTTCAACACGGACCTGATTAAAATAAGATTTTAATCATAACAGAATATTTGTGGGATTTAAATATTATTCGGTCGGTCACCAACGTTCGTTTGGTCGTACGATCGCGATGTTCGGTTAATTACGACGGAATGCGCATAAGCGCGAAAAACGATCCAAATTGCGCGACGAATGGATTTTTCTTATGCCAAACACTAAAATAAAATATTTTGGTGCTTACATAAATTTTTGGATGTCCGGATGTATTCAGAACGTATGTTATGCGCGAAAATGCAAACTTGTGCACTTTTTGACACTTTTAGTCCCTGAATGACCCAAAAGTTTATTTTAGCACACCGAACCCCTCAAAGCCTATTTCTAAGCTATGTAAAGGATATTTAAGGTGTGTTTAACTTATGGTTAGGTTCCGGAATGTTCGTTACAGTTCAAATTGACATACTTTCGCAGTTTGTCATATTTAGTCCCTGTAAGCGAATTAACTTGTTTTTGCCATACCAAAGCCTTTAAAACTTATTTCTAAGTTATGTAAAGGTTATTTAAGGTATGTTGAGTATAGGTTGATGTTCCGGAGTATTTCTCGCATTAAACTGAGTACGTTTACGCACTAGTTTGCGTATAACTCTCCAGAAAGCGATGTAGAGTTTGAAATTGAACAAAAGTCAAAACATAAAAAATGTAAAACATAACAAAACAAACATTGTGATCAAATAACATTGTTTTATTGATAACATAACTGTTCATAGTGATTACAAGCACAGTTGTTACACATAACTAGCTTGGTAATGTTAAAACAATGCTTCTAGTAAAAATTTGGTGTTTCGGGTAGTGTCCGGTTGTTCGGTTGGTTACCGGTTCGTTAAAGTGCTAAACTACGCAGTTTAGTGTGCTTTATGTACCCTTTTGTAACAGTTTTAATTTCCGACACTTAGGAAAACATTCAGGACCATTTAACCATGTTTCTGCATAAAATTAGAGTGTTAAAAATGCTGAATTTGCTGATTTTCTGCAGAATTCTGCAGTTTATGTGAGTTTTAGGCACTTTCCGGCACTTAACACATTGTCTGTCTACTTACCGAACTCTGTTAGCATATTTCTGATTTGTCTGATAACTGTGCTAACTGTGTTTCGTGAATCATTTGAGTCAATAAAGTTCTCATGCAATAATGATATGACATTAAGCAATATGTGATGCACATGTATGTATATGACAATAATTAGAAAGCAATTCAAGTCATTAGTTGAAATTCAGCACAGTCATTAAGCACTAATCATGGTTTAATAGTTGTACGGATACCTGGAATTTTGACAGTTGTCACCTTCTCCCCATGTTAAGAAAATTTCATCCCGAAATTTTAAGCCTTACTACTAGCAGCAGGGGAGTTAGGGAACAAATGCGGGTATTTAGCTTTCATACGGTCTTCACGCTCCCAAGTAAACTCTGGGCCGTGACGCGCGTTCCATCTAACCTTGACAAGCTTAACACTACTCCTCCGAGTCTTGTTAACCTTCACTACAAAAAAAGTCCATTTAGCGGCACACACTCTTAGTGGCATTTAGCTTTTATGCCACTAATTTAGGTTTTTTCGTGGCACTTTATGTATGCCATATTTGCCTGACACACGTTTTAGTGGCATTTAGTTTTTAAGCCATTAATTTATGTTTTTCGTGGCACTTTTTGTGTGCCATCTTTGTTTGACACACACTTTTAATGTTATTTAGGTTATATAAGCCACTAATTCACACTTTCACTCTCACCTTAAACTTTACCTCTTTATGCCACTAATCCTAAGAACTAATCAAAACTAAAAAAAATTGTAATTATATTCATGGTTCAGGAATACCGTGCGACTATTCAAACTGTTGCCATAGTTTCTTTACAATGTCAGTTTTTCTTCATAATTTTAATATTCGGTCGGTCGGTCTAAAAATTGTAATTGTGGCAAGGATTTGGTTTTGGGTTTTAACCGTTCAGTTTTGGTTTAAAACAACAAAACCCATTATTAACGATTTAACTTAGTTTTATTTTTTAGTGGAACTTATAAATTCATTTCAATCACCTGGGCAAATTACATAAGGATAGTAGGTAGACGAGCAACAAACTGCGCCGTCATCCCCTTCTAAATAGAAAACGCTAATTTACTAAAAACAAAGCCTCACCCCTGGGGGGTCAAAAAGTTGCTGTGGACCACACGCTGAACTCTAGCCAAGAACCGAACCACCTCCGGCGCAAGGAGCCGAACGTGTCAAACGCCAGGGGGACAAATGCATGTTCCCCGTATTTATCCAGGCGTGCTTTACGGTAGACTGGACAAGTTTATCATTCGGGAACGTGGGGATTATCAGACGGTACTTAAGGATTGACCGATACTCCATCGCTGACATACGTTGACTCAGACCTTCAATAGGAATAACAGTTAAGAAATCCTGAGCGTGAGGCCTCTGCAGACATTTAGTGACTTTTGATAAAATTAGACTGTGAACATCTTTAATTTTTACCTCCAAAATGTTCCTAAAATTTACATTAAAATTTAAACTTATCCCTCCAAACTAAAATTCACTATAAAAAAACAGAAGTTTCCCTCCCACTCTCCTCGATTTACAGTTTCCCTCTCACCCTAGTCTCTGTCGTTCGCTATGAGTTCAAATTCTATTTCAATCGTTCTTCAAATATCATCATCAACAGGTGGTTCTCTTAGGATTCAGCAGTTCTCTCAACAGAATCAGTTTTGGGTTTCTTATATCATAACAACGCCCTAACCCTAGTTAATCGTTTGGTATTTTCTCTTCAAAAATTATCATCAACAGGTGGTACGCTGGTGTTGCTGCAGTTTGTTTCATGAATCCGCTATTTAATTGAGGTATGACATGTTCACTGTTGTTTAATTTTTTGAAATTACATTGACATGATTTGTCCCTCGATTTTTCTGTGCTAAGATAATCGGGCACAAAGTGTACAGTTGCTATTCATTTCTGAATATTAGTGAATATATTTCTTGCTAGGGTTGTATTACATCCAATTAAGGCTTTCCCTTTACCAGTTTTCATTCTCATTAGTGTGAATTAATATCTATATTTGAATAATTGGAGCATTTGATTTTCATATATTTTAATTTATTTTTTTTACATTAACTCCTTTATTGAAATTAATTCCTTTTTGGTTTTGATTCACTTAGACTAGTCATATTGACAATAAACTTGACCAGTACCTAGAATACCTAACTTACTTGATTCAAGAACCTTTTTTTTCCATTGACATGTGCATTAACCAGATCTAACCAACCCAATATTTAACTATTATTTGAAGTTTTGATTAAATGGATTTTATAAATATGTGAAGTATGTTTTTTTAGATATTGAATTGTTCTTATTATGTATTTGTTTAGATATAAGCTTGTTTTATGTGATGTGAAGTGAAGTTGAATCTTTGTGATTGTCGGGCTCGGGTCATTTGAGACACACTCAATAGTGAAATGTCTAATGTATGGTTGTGTTATTTTAACTTTATAACTTTAACTCAATTCGACCCATTATAAACAACTAATAGGTAAAAATTCTCATCATGAACTCTTTTATCGTTAGGTGATGGCAATTATGACAACTAGAGTATTGAAAAAACCACCTAATCTTTGGTTGACTAGCTTAAAGTGATGCCAAAAGAAGTGAGTTTTCCTTTTATTAATTGTTCTGATGTAACACCCGTCTTTTAATTTCATAAGAAATACGTAAATTGTAAAACAAGAAATTTAAACTAACAAAAAACTTAGTTGGTAAACTAAGTTATACTTCATCATAGTGATTAACATAGTCAAATAATTAGTTCAAACATCAGTCATACAGTAGTGATTACAAAACTACATAGTTTAATTAGATTTATTTAGTGCGGAAGCATCCAAAAGTTTTGTGTTCGGTTCTTGAAGCATCAACTTGATCATCATCCACATACTTGCAATACCTAAAAACTAGAGATTATTAACAAAAATTAGTGTTAGAGTTCTTAGAAATATTGCTTAATCGAAACTACTCTCAAAAACGGATTCGATTAGCTAGGATATGCAAGATTTAACAAAAATGTTTGGGCTCTACCGTAACTTACGGTATCTACCGTAAGTTACGGTAGTCGCTGGATAACTTAGGTCTGCCGTAAGGCAGTAGAGAACAGCCGTAACCCTTTTAATTTCTTGACTGATTTTGTTTATTTCACCCAAAACCCAAATCTCGGATTCCTCATTTTTAACGCCCATGCTCCCATCACCGGTTTGCGTGTTTAGTATTTCGCTACCCATCACACGAGCTCAAAATCTACAAGTAAGGTACTATCGTTATTCGATCTATACCTTCTCTTAGTGACCCGCTTAATTCACCCTTATGGACTTTATCATTCTAACAAACCAACACGCTAAATTCTCGTATTCTAATATGTCATTTATTAACAATCACAAAAGACCAATTAACCATATTACGAAGCATTAGCCATGCATTATTTGATTATTCGACCCGTTTGGCTCATCTACGGAATCCTCCATTATGATGACTACCAACGAGACCTAACCAATTCTTGACCTATTATTCAGTATAACGAACATTATCACTTTAAATCAACACAACTTTTATTCTACAATTTGACTACACATATGCTAATTATCAAAATTCACCCAATGTAACGAATCAAGTTACATACCTTTAGTGCACGCCCTTCAAACGCAAATCGCCACCGGCTTGTCCACTCGACGCTCCGGTATCTTTTCCTATAGAGTTCAATCACGATTCATTTAGAACTCCTTTTCAATCATATATCACATAATTTGCCAAATCATCACAATCATGCGTTTTAACTTTAAATTTCAATTTCGAGCCTTCTTTGGGGCATTTTTACAAACACTTAACGTGCAGAATTTTACATCTTTTATTTTCTAATTCATGGCTTGCTACTTAGCCTTGATTAACATCAATTGAGCTATTACATATAGAATTACACATCATATTTTCATAAATTAGTTTCTATGCATCAATTTACACTAGATTAGCATTCTACACCTTAGTGTTCATCATTTTCTCACAAAACCCATGAATGACCTTCAATGTACTCATGAAATTTCCAGAATTTAGGCATGATTTCACATGTTATTGTCTAGGTTTTACTCCTAGATACTATATCATCCCTATTCTATCCAAATAGCAAACATGCAACATCAAATTTCGGATTTCCCAAATTCATGAGAATTTCAAACAGAGAATTAACATCAAATTTTACATACCTTACAACCCCCTTGCAATGGGGATCAGTAATCTATGCTCGATTTTCGATTTTAACTTGGTTTGAGCCTTCAATTTGTGAGATTAGTGAGTTGTTAGGGTTTTGAGAGTGGGAGTCGCCCTTCTCCTGCTTTGATCGAACCAGGCACCTCAATGGTGTATTTGGTTTTTATTTTTATTAAACTTAATAATATAAGTTTAGATTTTAACAACATAGGCCCCTCCACTTTTATTTAGTTTATATCTTTGGCATTTTAAATCCATTCATGTTTTAAAACGAGACAATTAACTAACTAGGTTATTTATTCCTAGTTAGCTCATTCTCGTTTATTTTGTACTTTATATAATGCTAATATAAAGCCTTTTTAAATTTCGGGGTGTTACAAGTCCACCCCCCTTAAAAGGGTTTCATCCCTGAAACCAGAATACGTACCGAAAAGTGCAGGAAAGAGACGTCGCATCTCCTCTTCGGACTCCCATGTAGTGACCGGACCTTTCCTATGCTCCCACTTGATCTTGACTTGATCGATTTGTTTGTTTCGCAAGTGCTTAACCTTTCAATCTAGAATCTCTAGTGATCTTACCACATAGTTCAAGCTACTATCCACCTCGATATCGTCGTAGTGGATATACGTTGTTTCCTCTGCTAGGCATTTCCGCAGTTGTGACACATGAAACGTGCCATGTATCCCACTCAACTCTTCCGGTAGCTCGAGGCGATAAGCTACTTTGCCAACTCGTTCGATGATTTTAAATGGCCCGATAAACCTCGGGCTTAGTTTCCCTCTTTTTCTGAATCTGATAACGCCCTTCCATGGGGAAACCTTGAGCATCATCATGTCACCTACCTAGAATTCAATTGGTCTCCGCCTTTTGTCGGCATAAAACTTTTATCTATCTTGGGCCGCTTTTAAGTGAGCTCGAACTATGTCAATTTTTTTCATTTGTGGCCTGGACAACATCATTAGGGGCCAGTTCACGTGGGCCCACTTCTCCCCAACACACCAGGGTTCGGCACTTTCTACCATATAGCATTTCAAACGGGGCCATTCCAATGCTCGCGTGATAACTATTGTTATATGAGAATTCGACTAAGGGTAGGTAGACATCCCAACTACCCCTGAAGTCGATAATGCAAGCCCGCAACATATCCTCTAACGTTTGTATCGTTCTTTCACTCTGCCCATCCGTTTGTGGATGGTAAGCAGTGCTAATGAACAGTCTAGTCCCCATTTCTTCTTGAAATTCACGCCAAAAGTTTGAAGTAAACCGAGTATCTCTGTCGGACACAATGGATATTGTTACCCCGTGACGTGCCACTATTTCATTGGTATACACCTCTGACATCTTTTCAGATGTATAAGTCTCAAGAATCGGAATGAAGTGAGCACTTTTTGTCAACCTATCTACAACTACCCATATAGCATCGAAACCGCGGTTGGTTTTGGGCAGTTTGGTCAACAAGTCCATCGTGATTTGTTCCCATTTCCAAACTAGAATATCCAACGGTTGCAGTTTACCATATGGTTTCTGGTGTTCTGCCTTGACTTGTAAGCAAGTTAAGCACTTCTCCACGTATTTTACTACATCCATTTTCATCCCGGGCCACCAATAATTTTGTTTCAGATCATTATACATCTTGGTCGCTCCCGGATGAATAGAATATCAGGATTTATGGGCTTCATCAAGTAATAGCGCCTTCACTCCACAAGTATTTGGAACCCATATTCTTCCGGATCGAGTCTTCAACCCGTTCTTTCCATCTGACAAATCTTTTAATTGGCCGATTATTCGTTCCTTCTTCCAGTTCTCCTCTTTTACTGCTTCTACTTGTGCTTCTCGGATACATTCAAGTATACCCGAGGTCACCACAAGATGCATCGACCTTACCCGTATTGGGACATAGTCCGCTTTTCTGCTCAGATCATCCGCCACCACATTTGCCCTTCCGGGGTGGTAGTGTATTTCACAGTCGAAATCCTTCACCGTTTCCAACCATCGTCTCTGGCGCATATTTAACTCCTTCTGATCGAAAAAGTATTTTAAACTCTTGTGATTGGTGAATATGGTGCACTTTACCCCATACAAATAGTGCCTCCATATTTTCAACGCAAACACCACTGCAGCTAATTCGAGATCATGCGTGGGATATTTCTTTTCATGTATCTTTAATTGCCTCGAAGCATAAGCTATAACTTTTCCCCGTTGCATCAGAACACATCCTAGCCCCGATAATGAGGCATCCGAATAAACCACCATGTCCTCGACTCCGTCCGGCAATGTTAATACCAGAGCTTGAGTTAACTTCTCTTTTAGCGTCTGAAACGCCCTTTCTTGTTCAACACCCCAAATGAACTTTTCCTCCTTTCGGGTTAACTTTGTTAGTGGCGATGCAATCTTGGAGAAATCTTGAATGAATCTCCTATAGTACCCCGCAAGCCCTAAGAAGCTTCTAATTTCCGAAGGGTTCTTCGGGGGATTCCATTTCGACACGGCCTCGATCTTTGACGGATCTACCAATACTCCATCGGCACTTATGATGTGGCCGAGGAATTGCACCTCTCGTAACCAAAAGGCGCACTTAGAAAATTTCGCATACAACCTTTCTCGTCTAAGTATCTTTAACATCTCTTGTAAGTGGTGTGCATGCTCAGCTTCACTTTTCGAATACACCAAAATATCATCGATGAACACGATGACCGATTTGTCTAGCATTGGCTTACAAACCCGGTTCATGAGGTCCATGAAAGCCGCGGGTGCATTTGTCAGCCCAAATGACATCACGAGGAACTTGTAATGTCCGTATCGCGTGCGGAAAGCCGTCTTCGGCACATCTTCCTCTTTGACCTTTAGTTAGTGATACCCCGATCTAAGGTCAATTTTTGAAAACCAGTTCGCACCTTGTAATTGGTCGAATAGATCATCTATCCTTGGAAGCGGGTATCGGTTCTTTACCGTGAGTTTGTTTAACTCCCGGTAATCGATACACATGCGCATGCTTCCATGTTTCTTTTTCACGAACAGTACCGGTGCGCCCCAAGGAGACACACTCGGCCTTATAAATCCTTTGTCAAGCAGGTCTTGAATCTGGGACATCTCTTGTAATTCCGACGGCGCGAGTCGGTACGGTGCTCTAGCTACGGGTTTTGCGCCCGGAATCAATTCGATTCTGAACTCTATTTCCCGTTCGGGCGGTATCCCTGGTAAATCCTTCGGAAACACATCTTCATAGTCCCGTACTACTGGCACATCTTCAATCTTCAGTGATTCTTTCTCGGGCTCAATTGCGTATATTATAAATGCCTTGCATCCTTGCTTCATAAGCTTGTGAGCTTTCAACATTGAGCATATTATGGGGTTACCTCCTTTTTCGCCATAGATAGTAACGTGTTTCCCGCTCGGAGATGTTAGCTTTATCTCCTTACGAGACACACGACCTTTGCGTGGTGCTGAGATAGCCAATCCATCCCAACGACTACTTGAAATTCCCCCATTGACATCAGGATTAGGTCTATCAGGTATTCTTCATCATCGATGCTTAATTTGCAGCCTCGACAAATATCACAAACTATAAAACTTTTATTGTCCCCTATTTCAACTTCTAAGGGAACAGATAATTTCGTCAATACAAATGAAGGATGTCGAATAAATCCATATGAAACGAAGGATTTATTCGCACCCATATCAAACAATACACGTGCAGGAATTGAGTTAATTGTGAATATACCTGAGACCACATCGGGTTCTGTTTTCGCCTCAGCTGCGGTAAGTTGGAAGGACCTAGCCTTCGCCTTTGGAGCTTCTGCTGGCGATTCTTTTACATCTCTCTTTCCAATTAAGTCCGGGCATTCGGACTTTTTGTGGCCGGGCTGATAACATTTATAGCAAACCGAGACTTTACCCGGACATAGAGATGCCGTGTGCCCCATCTTCCCACATATAAGACACATTTTGTCCTTGAAGCGGCACTCCCCCTTGTGCCCTTTCCCGCACACTTTACAACTTGGCAATCCGCCTTTAGCATCCACCTTCTTTCCCGATTCAACAGTTCGAGTATTCTTTGTAGGGCTTGGATTCACATCATGCGCCCTTCGCTTGCCCCTATCAACTTGTTTCTTCAACTCGATTTCCCGTTCCCGAGCAACGTTTATGATCTCGGTAAGGGTCTCGTATTTTGAAGGAGTCATGAACTCCCTATACTCGACGCTCAGCATGTTATAGTAATAGTATATCTTCTTCTCTTCATTCGTCACCAATTCATTGCAAAACTTCATCTTATCCATAAACGTCGCCGTTATCTTGTCTATGGTCTCGCCCTTGTGCCTAAGTTGCATGAACTCTTCCTTGATTTTATTAATGACCGCCTTGGGACTATGATGTTTAAGAAATGGCGTCTTAAACTCTTCCCATGCCATGGCCCTCGCCGCTTCGGCTCCTATTTCCTTCTTTTTTTTGTCCCACCAATCTTTGGCTTGACCCCTCAACTGACCCGTTTTGTAAGCAACAAAGTCACTTTCGTCACAATGGGTCCTTTCAAACACTCCTTTAACATCGCTTAACCATCTCTGGCATATTATCAGGTCAACCTCCCCGTTGTAGATTGGTGGTTTACACGCCATAAACTCTTTGTACGAACATCCCTTACGTTCTCCCGATTTCTCTTTCATAAGGTTGACACTATCTTCCAACCTTTTGACTCGTTCCTCGACAAGTGACCACACCGTGTTTTGAATTTTGTCTATAAACCCGGATAGACTACCTTCAATTGCTTTCCCCACTTCTTCGACAATTATCTCTTTTATTTGTTCGGTGCTTGTCGGCACCGGATCATTATCGTTTCCTTTCGACATCTTGAAACTGAAATGTTTACATTAAACATTAAACATTTCATTTATCACATAGCTTTATTTGCTTTGGTTAAGTCAAGTTCATCACTTGCTTTAACCATTCGCCTTTAGTGCACTTTCCGGGTTTGAGTGCGTTAACAAGCTCTTCCCATGCACATTGATTTACATCTTGTTTCTTACATAAAATACAATCTACTAACATAAATAATTAATTCTTACCGGACGATCAATCAAGCTTGAACCGAACACTTTGTTGACAACCTTAAGCTCTGATTACCAACTTGTAACACCCGTCTTTTAATTTCATAAGAAATACGTAAATTGTAAAACAAGAAATTTAAACTAACAAAAAACTTAGTTTGTAAACTAAGTTATACTTCATCATAGTGATTAACATAGTCAAATAATCAGTTTCAAACATAAGTCATACAGTAGTGATTACAAAACTACATAGTTTAATTAGATTTATTTAGTGCGGAAGCATCCAAAAGTTTTGTGTTCGGTTCTTGAAGCATCAACTTGATCATCGTCCACATACTTGCAATACCTGAAAACTGGAGATTATTAACAAAACTTAGTGTTAGAGTTCTTAGAAATATTGCTTAATCGAAACTACGCTCAAAAACGGATTCGATTAGCTAGGATATGCAAGATTTAACAAAAATGTCTGGGCTCTACCATAACTTACGGTATCTACCGTAAGTTACGGTAGTCGCTGGATAACTTTGGTCAGCCGTAAGGCAGTAGAGAACTGCCGTAACCCTTTTGATTTCTACCGTAACTTACGGTAGTCTCTGAAAATTTATGCTTTGACTGATTTTGTTTATTTCACCCAAAACCCAAATCTCGGATTCCTCATTTTTAACGCCCACGCTCCCATCACCGGTTTGCGTGTTTAGTATTTCGCTACCCATCACACGGGCTCAAAATCTACAAGTAAGGTACTATCGTTATTCGATCTATACCTTCTCTTAGTGACCCGTTTAGTTCACCCTTATGGACTTTATCATTCTAACAAACCAACACGCTAAATTCTCGTATTCTAATATGTCATTTATTAACAATCATAAAAGACCAATTAACCATATTACGAAGCATTAGCCACGCATTATTTGATTATTCGACCCGTTTGGCTCATCTACGGAATCCTCCATTATGATGACTACCAACGAGACCTAACCAATTCTTGACCTATTATTCAGTATAGCGAACATTATCACTTTAAATCAACACAACTTTTATTCTACAATTTGACTACACATATGCTAATTATCAAAATTCACCCAATGTAAAGAATCAAGTTACATACCTTTAGTGCACGCCCTTCAAACGCAAATCGCCACTGGCTTGTCCACTCGACGCTCCGGTATCTTTTCCTATAGAGTTCAATCACGATTCGTTTAGAACTCCTTTTCAATCATATATCGCATAATTTGCCAAATCATCACAATCATGCGTTTTAACTTTAAATTTCAATTTCGAGCTTTCTTTGGGGCATTTTTACAAACACTTAACGGGCAGAATTTTACATCTTTTATTTTCTAATTCATGGCTTGCTATTTAGCCTTGATTAACATCAATTGAGCTATTACATATAGAATTACACATCATATTTTCAGAAATCAGTTTCTATGTATCAATTTACACTAGATTAGCATTCTACACCCTGGTGTTCATTATTTTCTCACAAAACCCATGAATGACCTTCAATGTACTCATGAAATTTCCAGAATTTAGGCATGATTTCACATGTTATTGTCTAGGTTTTACTCCTAGACACTATATCATCCCTATTCTATCCAAATAGCAAACATGCAACATCAAATTTCGGATATCCCAAATTCATGAGAATTTCAAACAGAGAACTAACATCAAATTTTACATACCTTACAACCCCCTTGCAATGGGGATCAGTAATCTATGCTCGATTTTCGATTTTAACTTGGTTTGAGCCTTCAATTTGTGAGATTAGTGGGTTGTTAGGGTTTTGAGAGTGGGGGTCGCCCTTCTCCTGCTTTGATCGAACCAGGCACCTCAATGGTGTATTTGGTTTTTATTTTTATTAAACTTAATAATATAAGTTAAGATTTTAACAACATAGGCCCCTCTACTTTTAATTAGTTTATATCTTTGGCATTTTAAATCCATTCATGTTTTAAAACAGGACAATTAACTAACTAGGTTATTTATTCCTAGTTAGCTCATTCTCGTTTATTTTATACTTTATATAATGATAATATAAAGCCTTTTTAAATTTTGGGGTGTTACATCTGACATCTTTGATAGCTATGTTTATGAGATCTAATCAATTTATCATGAATTGTGAATGTAGTGGCTTGGCTAATGCGTCGACAATAAGTAGCAAGTGCATGGAACAACCATGAAGTGGGAAATATGATTGCTAAGAAAGAGTTAACACGACGACTATTTTACTCACATGAAGACTGTGAAAGAGATTCATGAACGCAATAAAGTTTTGTGTTTTTGTTCTTACATTTATCAGTTTTTTGTTTTATATGTTTGATCTTTAGACTTAGGTTGACACTTATTAGACATTTGTTTGCAAACATTTTGAATCATTGAAAGATGATCAGTTGAACTTTTAAGTTAAGTGATTATATTATGATTTCTACATTTTACAGTTTTATTTTTTAATGTTAGTAAACAGTATTTGTAATTAAAAATTTATTATGATAAACATTAATGGCATTAAATCTCATGTTTTTTATGGCAAAAATATTGTGCCACTAAAAGCTCAAAAGTTTGTAGTGGCACATAAAAAAGTGCCACTAAAAGTCCAAAAACTTTATGCGGCAGATTGAAAAAGTGCCGCTAAAAGGCTTTAGCGTCAGCCCTTCTAGTGGCACTTTTTTTGTGTGCCGCCCATTCCTACATGAGTCTTTAGCGGCACTTATTTGTTTTTTTGTGTCACTTTCTGTATGTCACTAAATGACTTTTTTTTTTGTAGTGCTTCCAATCAGTAACCTTAACAGGTTCTTTGGTAAAGTGGAGTCTGTCGTCAATGTGAACTTCATCAGCAGGAATGAGCACTGTCTCTTGAGTTGGACTCTTCTTCAGATTAGATACATGAAATGTATAATGAACACCATTAATTTCTGCTGGTAGCTCCAACTTGTATGCTACAGAACCAATCCTTTCCAGGATTCTGAACGGTCTGATAAATCGTGGGTTTAACTTGCCACGCTTCCCAAAGAATGCTACACCTTTCCAAGGTGAGACTTTTAATAGAATCATATCACCCACTTCAAATTCCAAAGGTTTTTGTCTTTGGTCCACATAACTCTTCTGGCGATCACGAGCCGCCTTGATGCGCTCTCGGATCTGCATAATCTTATCTGTCATTTCTTGGACCAGTTCGGGACCGCCCAGCTGTGTATCACCTGCTTCTGCCCAGCATAACGATGATCGACACTTGTGTCCGTAGAGAGCCTCGAACGGTGCAGTTTGAATGCTTGTATGGTAGCTGTTGTTATAGGAGAACTCAACCAAAGGTAGGTGAGTGTCCCAACTGCCACCCAAGTCCATTACGCAAGCACGTAGCATATCTTCTAGCGTTTGAATCGTTCTTTCACTTTGACCGTCCGTTTGTGGATGAAAAGCAGTACTCAGATTCAACTAAGAACCAAACGCTTCTTGGAAAGATTACCAAATCCTTGACACAAAACTTCCATCTCTATCTGATATAATCGAGATAGGCACTCCATGACGTGCGACTATCTCCCTTAGGTACAACTCAGCTAGCTTACCAGTGTTATCCTTCTCTCTGATCGGCAAAAAGTGCGCAGACTTTGTCAAGCGGTCCACGATTACCCAAATCGTATCATCACCTCTGGGTGTCTTGGGCAACTTTGTTATGAAATCCATTGAGATTTGTTCCCACTTCCACATGGGTATCTCAGGTTGCTGTAGAAGACCTGAAGGCTTCTGATACTCGGCCTTCACCTTGGCACAAGTCAAACACTTCCCAACATAAGTAGCCACATCACCCTTAAGTCTTGGCCACCAGTAATAGTCCTTCAAATCTTGGTACATCTTGTCCGATCCTGGGTGGATCGAGTACCTCGATTTATGAGCTTCATCAAAAATAATATCTCTAAGACCATCAAAAAGCAGAACCCAAATTCCTCCCATAAAATACAAAGTTCCTTTCTCATTGGGTACCAGCTTTTTCACCATCCCATGGAGATATTAAGCCTTAAGGTTCTCTTTCTTAAGAGCTTCTCTCTGTGCAGCACGAATGCGCAATGAGAGATCTGTATGAACAATCATCTCCAAAGCCCTAACCCTTATGGGCTTAATCCTCTCTTTTTGACTCAAGGCGTCTGCCACCACATTCGCCTTTCCTGGATGATATTTGATTTCGCAATCATAATCATTTAACAACTCAACCCATCGTCGCTGTCTCATCATATTAAGCTCTTTCTGATCGAATATGTGCTGAAGTCCCTTGTTATCTGTAAAGATCGTACATCGGGTACCATACAAATAATGTCGCCAAATCTTCAAAGCAAACACCACAGTGCCTAAGTCCAAATCATGTGTTGTGTAGTTCTTCTCATGAACCTTTAATTGGTGCGAAGCATAAGCGATAACCTTCTGTCGCTGCATCAGCACACAGCCCAATCCCTGACGTTAGGCGTCACGGTATACCACGAAGTCATCGGTGCCTTCGGGTAGGGATAAAATAGGTGTATCTCAAAGCTTGTTCTTTAGCAGCTGAAAAGCTTCCTCTTGTTTGTCTCCCCATTCATACTTCTTATCCTTTTGACTAAGGGAGGTCAGCGGTTGAGCGATTTTAGGAAAATACTCAATGAATCTGCGATAATACCCTGCTAAGCCGAAAAACTGTCGGATCTCGGTTGGCGTCTTTGGAATTTCCAAATTCTTAATCACCTCGATCTTGGTGGGATCCACGTGAATTCCATTTTCATTCACCAATGTGACCAAGGAACTGTACCTCATGCAACCAAAACTCGCACTTCGAAAACTTAGCATAGAGCTTCTCCTTCTTAAGCAGCTTTAAGATGGCTCTTAGGTGTTGCTCATGCTCTTCTTTCGTCCGTGAATAGATCAAAATATCATCAATAAACACAATCACGAATTTATCGAGATACGGCTTGCAAACTCGGTTCATCAAATCCATAAATACTGCTGGCGTGTTTGTCAGACCAAACGGCATCACTAGAAACTCGTAATGTCCATAACGAGTCCTAAAGGCAGTCTTCGGTATACTCTCTTCTTAAATCCGCAACTGGTGATAACCTGATCGAAGATTGATCTTGGAGTAGTAACTCGAACCTTGAAGTTGATCAAATAAATCACCAATCCTCGGCAAAGGATACCGATTCTTGATGGTTAACTTGTTTAGCTCTCGGTAGTCGATGCACATACGGAAACTACCGTCCTTCTTCTTGACGAATAGTACCGGAGCTCCCCAAGGCGAGAAGCTTGGTCTAATAAATCCATTGTCCAATAGCTCCTGAAGCTGCGTCGACAACTCTTGCGTCTTTGAAGGCGCAAGTCGATAAGGTGCTTTGGCTACAGGCGCGACGCCTGGAACCAAGTCAATGTGGAATTCGACTTGTCATTGGGGAGGTAATCCTGGTAAGTCTTCGGGGAAGACTTCAGGATATTCCCTTACCACAGGGATATCTTCGAGCTTTGGTTCTTTGGCCTCTTTATCAACAACATGAGCTAAGAAGGCAACACATCCTTTACGTAAAAACTTCAGTGCCTTCAAACAACTGATAATCCGTAGAGGCGTATCCTGCTTCTCTCCATGAATCACAATTGTCTCTTCATTCGCCATCGGGATATGGATAATCTTCTCATGGCATACAATCTCAGCTCGATTACTTGACAACCAATCCATTCCGACTACTACGTCGAAACTTCCCGATTCTACTGGCAGCAGATCAAGCGTAAGCTCACGCTGTCCAAGCTCTATCACACAGCCTCTAATCACTTTGTTGGCTTCCACTAGCTTCCCATTAGCTAGTTCTATCAAGTACGGAATATCTAGCTTACTGGAAACTAACCCAAGTATATTCTTAAATTCTATGGATACAAAACTATAGTCGGCACCGGTATCAAATAGCACAGATGCAAAGTGTTGGTTGATAGGGAACGTACCAGTGACTACGTTCGGATCTTGACGAGCTTCCCTAGCTCCAATGTTGAAAACTCTTCCCTGGGCTTGGTTGTTCTTCGGGAAATCTCGCTTGAAATGCCCTACATCGCCACAACCAAAACAGCCTTGGCTGCGACCATTTCCATTTCCATTTCCGCCCTAATTGTTGTTTGCTCCACGGTTTCTGTTACCAGCTTGATTTCCAGAACCACCACGATTTCCATTACCTCTCTGATTATTGTTTCCACCTTGGTTTCTGTTCCCATAACCGTTTCCACCACGGTTTCCATTGCCATTACCATTCCCGTTTCCTCTTTGACCACTATTCCCACGACCGGCTCCATACCAGGATGTCTCCTTGGCATGGCCAACTTTTCCACACGTTTCACACTTTCCAGCTCTGCATCGTCCAGTGTGATGAAACTGACACACATCACATTTGGGCAGGGTGCCCATATACCCTTTTCCTCTGATATCAGCACCGGTAGCACCAGCTTGTGCCTCAACTGGTGGGTTAGCGTCCCTATGCTTGTTGGCATTGTTGCTCACACGAGTACCCTTCTTGAAGTTTGAGAACTTCCTCTTGTTCTCTCCTGACGACTCAACATGAGTTTCCTTCTTCTTTTGCTCAGAGATTGAAAACTTTCCCAATCTAACGGTTTCTTCAGTCAATGCAACGCTCAAATCAATGGCCTCAGTAATCGTTGGAGGCTTCGAAGTAATCACCATGCTCAGTATTTGGGGTGCCAATCCCCAAATGAAACATTCAACTCGCTTGAACTCTGGCTCTACCTTGTAAGGGAAAACTCGAGACAAATCGTGGAATCTCTGCACGTACTCAGCTATCTTAGGACCATCCATCTTAAGATTCCAAAACTCGGTTTCCAACTTCTGAATCTCAGCCCTTGAACAATACTTCTTGCGCATCAGTTCTTTCATCTCATCCCATGTCATAGCATACGTTGCAGCCTCACCTAGAGTCTGAACCTGAAGGTTCCACCACGACAGGGCTTCGTCAAGGAATAGTCCAGAAATGTAAGTGACCAGGTGCTCTGGCGCACACTTGCTCATTCGCAGCATAGAATCTATCTTCTCAACCCATCTTACGAAAGCTACAGCACCTCCAGTGCTGTCAAAGTTCAGAGGCTTGCAGTCAAGGAACTCCTTGTAAGTACAGCCTGTATAAGAAACATCATTCACAGAAAGCATTAGCAAACGCACATGGAATGTCCAAACGTATCGTAATGTGTCTTAGGTGACTTAAACATTATCGTGAGGTAGGTTATTTCCTGAGTTACCTCCACTATGTTCAGAGCATAGGGCCTCATGTTGTGCGATTTCCTGTGAAATCCGTTCTTGCAGTTCTGCCTCTGTTGTGGGCAACTAAGTGTTCCTTCGAGGAGGCATCTTCTATAAAGAAGATTGTATAGGTCAGGTCTTGTTCGTATAATGATTATATAGTACGTATATAATAGGATTTATCATAGCAAGCAAGCATATAATATCTCCATCATAGCATAACATGTAATTTCAACAACGTATTTAATGAAAACATGACGATTGAGCTTTCATTAATCATTGACCACAGTTACATTGTTTACATAATGTATCACATAAAAAGGGATACAGGGTCACACTACCCTTGTCCAACAAGTCTATCAATCTACAAAAGTCATACAATCAAAACGTGGTCTCCAAAAGGCTTCACAAGCTCGGCTCAATAGTGGTGCTCTCATCAAAAGTAATGCAACCTACATAAAACCAAAAACCAACTATGCTGATGGTGGTGGAGGATGAGGTGGAGGAAAGAAAAGCAAGCTGCGCACATGCGCAAGCTCCTCCTCAAGCTCATAGACATGACGCAACAGATAACTGATCTGCTGCTTGACGGTAAGAAATCGAGTATCAAACTCTAGAAATGGAGTAAGAGGTGCAGGTGGATGTGAAAACGGAGACGGTGACGAACGAGGGGGAACATAAGCAGGCAGACAAGGACATGGTAAAGGACGCGGTGTCATCTCAAGCTCCAAGATCCTACGACTCATGATCTCATACTGAAGCTGAAGTGATAAGAGTAACTCATCCCAGGTATAGCCAACAAAGTGCGAGGGATAGTAGGGATCCAAAATTGGCATAGTGTATGGTGGGAACCATCTGAGTGGCTCATCAAGTGGCGAAGAAGTAAAAGGAGCAAAAGGTGCAGACTGGGGAATGTGTGGATAAGCTGCTGAAACATGAGGGTCATGACTAGGCTGCTGGCCTGAAGTGCCCTCCCCTGGGTGGGGTGCGGGTATGTCCTGCAAGAAAACGATAGGTAAATCGACACGATAAACATCAGACTCCATAGGGTGAAAAGGAGCAACATCAGCGGGTGCGGGTGCAAGTGGAGGAATAAGTGGCTCAATAACATGAGGGTTAATGGGTGAAGGAACTGGATCAGGTAGGAGGGGTGCAATGTCAGGTATGCCAAAAGGAATAGGGTCATGATCAGGTAAAGGCTCAGGATCAGCAGGTGCAGCATCAGGCTGATCAAGAGGAACAAAATCTAGCTCAAGACCAGGCTCAAGCTCGTGTGGAGGGGATGGTGCAGCTGACATGGCCGTATCATCATCAGAATCAGTGGCATTACGTCGCAATCCAACTGCCTGCAAGGCTGAAGACGTCACAGACTCAAAGGAATCTGAGACAGAGTGCAAACTAGAGTCAGATGAAATCTCAATAACAGGGATCTCAGTAAGTGGACTAGCAAAAACGTCCTCTTCTAGCTCTCCATCGCCATGGGCGTCATCGGGGGGACCATCAACAAACAGATCAAAGTCATCGTTAAACAGATCATCAAAAGGCCAATCCTCAGGAGGGATGACCACTAAAGGAACATGAGTGAGGATCGGTGCCATGATATGCTCACCATTGGGATGACCGATGATAAGATGATCGTGGACTGGAATGGGAATAACAAAAGGATCCTCGTCTGGGATACCATCAGCAAGCGCTAAGTCGTCTCCAAAATCAGGCAGCACAAAGGGCTGAAAATCGTCCTCGTCATCGGACATCATCTCCGGGTCACTCTCTGTATCGGATGTAAAGATCTCTGGCTCTGGGGCGCTCTCGTCGTCAGAAACAATAGCCATGGGGTCATGGTCGTCGGACAATCCACTCTCGGATGAAGACATAGTGTCTGTAACATAACAATCACAACATATACACATATATTAACCACTAACATTAAGTATGCAAGCAAAGTCAATGTATCATCACAAATCCTTTTTATCCTTCCTAGTCTCCCAGACTAGACCACCTAGTCTCCCAGACTAAACCACGTAGTCTCCCAGACTAAACCACAAAAGTGAACCTTGTAATCTGCTTCGTGTCTTTCTGTTGTAAAAATGTTTGTTCCCTGGATCTGGGCGTTTCATGTATGCAATGAAAACATGTTGTAAAAATATTTTCGTGAGAGCCCTAAGGATTGTAGTCTAGAATCGATAAGGAATCCTAGTTCGCTACAATCAAAGCTCTGATACCAAACTGTCACACCCTGACTGTTGCGGAAGCGTGATTATGTGTGACTTGCTTAATATCATTGCATTCAATTATAACAACAACTATATGATAAAGCCCAGATATTCATCCATTAATTTTAAGTTAAAAACATCACAAACAACGTTGTCTTAAAATCACTCATGTCCCTCGGTCCTTACACGAGGATTAATGGTCTTAGGAGTGCGCCTACCCATTCACATGATCTACAGTGCATTCCATAGCTAACCATACCAATTGTAATTGTTTGTAAACATTTTGTAACATGTACTTCACCCTCGAAGTTATAAGTCTGAAAATAGTTAAGAGAAAAGGGGGACATGAACTCACAGTCTTGCGTTCTTCATAATCACAGTAACTCAAAGCTTCGCTTGGCGTAAACGACTACCTACAACGTACTAAGGTCTATTAGACGAGCGGGTCGCGCCTTGACTTAGTATTAATTAGTGTCCTTGAGTTATGTTTCATTGTGTCTTCAATATTATTCCAAGTTATATAATTATTTGTTAAAATAATAAATATTTTAACTTAATTATATTTATTAAATTTTGGAATAATAGTTAAAATAATATATTTTAACTTGATATTTTTCAAGTATTTATACATGTATTTCCTTCCTAAGGATGGGTGTACTTGTATTCGTATTCTTATACTTGTATATTTTTGCCATGTATTGGTGTCGTATTCCGGAGTGTATTTATGCATACGAGAATGCGCATTTTCTTGTAATTGTTAAGTATTCTTGTACTTAATTTTGTATTAACTTTTCCGGAATAATATCCTTGATAAAAATACATCAATATATATTTCCAAAATATATATCTTGAGGAATATTACTTAGAAAAAATTATTTATAATTTTTCCTTTGGCAAAAATATTTGTATTTTCATATAAGTTCCAAAAATAATATATTTTAAAGTCTAACTTGGAAAATATATATTAACTCATCTTTCATCAAAAAATAATATATTTCAAGTTTACTTAAGAAAATACATTTTCTCCGAAAAATAATGTATTTCATGTTTGTTTGAGAAAATATATATTTCTTTCAAAAATAATATATCTTCTAATAATTCCAAGAAAAATATATATATTTTTATTTGCCAAAAATAATATATTTTCTTCATGCCAAAAATATGATATAATCTTGTAATAATTGTGAAAATCATATTTTTGTTCTTTTGGTGTCCAAAATATTATTTACCAAAGTGTACCCGTGAATAAATTTCCGGAATATTTTTGTGAGTTATATTCCTTTGTTCGGTTTCACCAATATTTTGTGTATTCTTTGTATATTTATTACTTGGAATTTTGGTAATATTTTGGATTGTAGTTTTTGGTACTTTGATGAGTTATATTATTTCAAATCCTAAAATAATATAACTAATACACACAATATACAAATAATCACACACTTGGTGACATCTAAATATATATTTTCCTAAATACATATTTAGTCACTTTTATTTATAAAAACCAACCTCCAATATTTATAAATTTTGTAATAAATTTATGGCAAACTTTATGTGAAAATCCATGCTTTGAAATATTCTTGTAAATATTTGTTTTAGAAATACTTTTCTAAGTGTTTAATTTTTAGAAAAATTTTGCCATAGTTTCCCAAAAAAATGGAAGTTTCCATACCTTGAAGGTATATAATTTTCTTTTGTAAATCAACATAGTCAATCAACAATAAACAATAAACAATAAACAATCTATACTTACCAATTTTGCCAAAATCAAGCATAATCTACCACTTCATGAACTTGAAAATTTATAAAAATTTGTAGTAACTTACTAGAGTATTTAGTAAGTCTTGTTACCCTTTAAATTGTGGTTGATTCTTTAAAAACATCATTTTTAAAGAAGTTAGTCCTTCACAACTTATAATCACATTTTCTAAAAATGTTTCTTCATGGATTTTTCTTGTCACATATGTGCTTCTACACTTTATTAACCACCAAACATGAGGTTTATTTGTTTAAGAACCAAGATTAAGTAAAACTTGTATTTTTAACTTGGTTTCTTGAAAAATCATTCTTGAAATATTAGATTTACAAGATTTACATCTTACTTTGATCATCACTTTATAAGAAAACATTATATTATTTCAAGTTCATGACTTTCAAGAGGATGATCTATGAATCTTTAACGTTTCCATCCTCTCATCTTGCTAGATTATATTTTTAATCATGATCTAGCAAGATCATATGATGATCTACATCATTTTCCTAAGTAAATAACAATCAACAAGTAAATCAACACATAAACAACATGTTTTCTTCATGATTTACGCTTATGTTCAAGTTTCATTCTCTTGATTCTTAGTGTTCTTTAAGTTTATCATCATGTATCATTGTTTAACCACTTATATAAGATGTAAAATGGAAAGATTAGTGTTCTTACCACTAGCTCAAGGCTAGGGATGATCAAGAGAAGAAAAGAGGTGGATAAAAGCAAATAGAGAAGGTCCTTGAACTTCCGAATGCTCCTAGCTTCCTTATGCACCTTCTATCACCCTTGTATATGCTTGGAATGTATGGAAAATGATAGTGATGATGGTGGTGTTGGTAACGGCCGAAGCCAAGAGGGAGAGAAGAGAGAGTGAAGGTGGGTTGTGATGAATGAGAATGGTAGGTTACGATCTTGTGGACTTCTTTAATAATCTTCCAACAATTAAAGATCTATTGGTTAATATGTTTTTAAAGTGCCAACATAATCCATTAAACTAATCAAATAAAATCAAGGAGTGGGGGCCACTCCATAACCGTAAGGTGGGGGGGTGTTTAGTTGGCATGTAATGGTAAGTTAATGAATCTAGTTAGATTTCAAGTGTTTAGTTAGGTGTTTTAGTTATTAGATGTTTATATAGTGTGTTATGATGTTCGGGGACCATAACTAGCTTGGTAATGTTAAAACAGTGCTTCTAGTAAAAATTTGGTGTTTCGGGTAGTGTCCGGTTGTTTGGTTGGTTACCGGTTCGTTAAAGTGCTAAACTACGCAGTTTAGTGTGCTTTATGTACCCTTTTGTGACAGTTTTAATTCCCCAACACTTAGGAAAGCATTCAGGACCATTTAACCATGTTTCTCCATAAAATTAGAGTGTTAAAAATTCTGAATTTGCTGATTTTCTGCAGAATTCTGTAGTTTATGTGAGTTTTAGGCACTTTCCGGCACTTAAACTATCACTAGGAAGGCAGTTTTGTGATCCTTACTTTCCTACACACTATACTAGTGTCATACTTGGTTTCTGGCTCATTCTGTGTCTCAACACATTGTCTGTCTACTTACTGAACTCTGTCAGCATATTTCTGATTTGTCTGATAACTTTGCTAACTGTGTTTCATGCATCATTTGAGTCAATAAAGTTCTCATGCAATAATGATATTACATTAAGCAATATGTGATGCACATGTATGTATATGGCAATAATCAGAAAGCAATTCAAGTCATTAGTTGAAATTCAGCACAGTCATTAAGCACTAATCTTGGTTTAATAGTTGTACGGATACCTGGAATTTTGACAGTTATCATACATACGGTATACAAAATCAAAGCATATATATGATTTTAACAACTTTGAACGTATATAAGTCGAAACACGATAAAACTAACTACAACATGGATCGAGAAAGAACACATAAATAATCTGAATTTGTTGTAGAAAATCAGAAATAATTGTTCGACCACGCTTTAATTATATCTATACATCAATTTGTAGCAATCTCGTGAACGCTAAAAATTGATACTTCAATTCTCAGGAACCCTAAAAATCTCCATAACATGAAAGTCACCAGATGGTTTGATCGATACAGAATTTGAAGGGTTTTGTGGTTTATGAACTTAAAAGGAAAAAGACAAAATTGCCAATATGCAAAAAGTCTTGCTTGCCCTTGATAAAAAATCAATTTGGAGGATGTGAGTGTAAGGGAAAAAATTGCATCAATTAAGTAACTGTGACAACTGTATTCGGTAATCATCGTATGATGTAAAACAATGTCAGTTATCAATAAAACAATGTGCTTTGGTGTTATTATATGTGTTTTGGTGTTATTATGTGTACAATTGTGTTTATTAATTTTACAATTTGATTCGACTTCGATTTCAAGCTTTAAATCACTTTCTGGAAGGTTATACGCCAACTGGTGCTTAAACGCAATCAGTTTAACGCGACATACACTCCGGAACTGTGACGTAAGCTAAACATACCCTAAATATCCTTTACATAACTTAGAAATAAGTTTCGAAGGATTCGGTATGGCGAAAACATGTTTATTTGAACTAAAGAGCTATTTACGACAAAACAGCGAAACGAACGTTGGTGACCGCCCGGATAATATTCAAATCCTGAAAATAATCTGTTATGATTAAAATTTTATTTTTAATCAGGTCCATGTTGAAAAATAAATTAAAAACGTTATTTTTCAAGTTTAAGCGCGTACCGCGTGTTTCTGCGCGACACAGTGCTTTTGCTGCGAAACACAGACAACGTAGCCAGCCTTGGCAACTGAAACGTATTTCAGTAATATTTTGGCGAGATTATTTTTATAGAATAATAAAAATAATTCAGAACGCCATAAACCGGTATTTAAACGCTAGATAAAATACCCGGTACTTTATTAAACACTTTAACGGAACGGTGTTTAACCGGACAACCAGACATTACCCGGAACACAAAAATATTGTCAAACATATTGTTCTTACTTTTCTGAGCTAGTTAGGGTCCCCGAATACCCTAACCCACTTTATATTATAACACACATATTAGACACTAACTACACACTTGGTTTCTAACTAATTAGTAACTACACATTGAAAACCAACTAGAAACACCCCCCCCCCCCCATCAAAACCGGTTACAAGGGTAGGGATTCACCCTTGATTTTTCTTGAATTGTTTATTTGGCTTGTATGGTACTCATGAGACATAAAATACAATGGATAAAAAGGTGTTGGAAAATTATCTATAAAACCACTAGTCTTTCACTCATGGCATCTTCACCACTAAACACCAACACTCCCACTCTCTCCTCTTCTTGATCTCGGCAGCCCCCTAGTAGCACCATATCACCACCATCTAACTTCCATACAAGCAAACTATACACACACAAAGGTGCTAGAGACCGAACAAACAAGCTTGGTGCACTCGGAAGCTCAAGGACCGCTCTTGTTTTCTTTTATCCACCACTTTTCTACACTCGAACTTCCCTAGCCTTGTGCTAGTAGTAAGTACCTTAGATACTTGTGTTTTACTTGTTATTTAAGTGGTTAATGATGTTTAAAGATCAAAAACACAAGAACATTAAAGAACATGAACAAGTCTTGAACATAAACTAGTCTAGTGATAAAGTAGGGTTAAAATGACGATGAAATATGATAATGCATGATGAATCTGAGATATATGAACTATTATCTGCTGTAAATAACTTAGGACCTGTTGTCAATCGTTATTAGAAAGTATGGTGGTCGTATGTGTGTGTTTTAGTAACCTTTAAACTAAAAACAGCATGCTGAGTTGTATTTTCAGCCGACTTTAACTGGCTGTAACATGACTTTAATGAAACGAAAAATGTATTTTCTGAAGTCTAGGTTCATTTATTATGAAATACGGTTCTAATGGCACCGGAATCATAATTTTTGGACTTCGTTTACTATTTTTAAAGTGTCTTTTTGTAACAGCAACTAGAGCTACATTTTTCTGCTGAAAATATGCGTCCTGTTTTCAGTAATAACTTAAATTCTGCGTAGGGTTAGATCATGAAATTTATACTGTAGATGGTCACTGTTGTATTTGTAATTCTCTCACTGGAATTTCATAAAACGGACTTACGATTAATTTTTAGTGAATTATTCCGTAGATTGCGATCAGAAAGTAACAAATCTGATTGCAGTCGGGAAAATGAATTTTTATAAAATATTGGTAATGAACTAGACCCCGATATTTTTACACAATAAAATTTAGATCGTTTAAGACATTCTCTAAAAATTTGGGAATTTTTGGAATAAGTTAACTATTTTATTTAAATGTCCGAAAACAGCCCAGTTCATATATATTAAAACAGAAATGACATAAGTAGTATCTTGCATGTCAAAGTGTGGGTTTTGATTATTAAAATCATTCTTATTTAATTTAGGGTGGATAAACAATTGAGGGAATTTGTTAACATTTAAAAACGCACCCGAAGGTGAGTACATAGATCCCCTCTTTTACTGTTTTCGATTGTTTTGGGGTGATTCATATGTATCAAAACGATTTCGATGTTTTAACGATGGTTTCAAAACGAGTAAGATGGTTTATACCAAACTAATAACGATTTTGATAATGTGAACAAGCTTGTTGGTTGTAGTTACATAACGAATGACATTCATTAATTTCGGCCAAACCGACCAGTATTAGGTTATGGTACCATAGGATCCGACAAATCCCGTTATCAGACCGGACCCATGGTTATGTGTGGGTTAGGTGGGTAACGACCGAATCTGATGATTGTTAACTTACCCTTTGGAGGTTTGTTAATGCGAAAACGAGTTGAACAATAGATGAGTCACACAGGTTTGAATGTTATTAGCGAGACGACCAAAAGTAGTTTCACGATCCAACACGAGAATGATTTAAATGACTAAAGAGATTATTGACGAATTAAACGATTTGGGTAAACAATTGGAAGCGATGTCACACAAACGAGGTTTACGAAACTATATAAACCATACGAGTTTTCTTACAAGAATGATTTACGATTTGGTTTACATAAACAAATGTTTTGGGTTAAGATTCATGGCATCGAGGTTTATAAATTATGACCAATCCATTTTGACTTGGTTATTCATTTACAATACAAATATTTTACCAAACAAGGTTTTTCTAATATCAATTAACAAAGTTGTACAAGTTGTTTCAACATACAAACGAGCCATGAATCTGATATTCACACAAAAACTATGTACTCGCCAACATTTCTTTGCTGACTTTGTTTTTACATATGTTTCAGGTGATGTTGCTTAATGTTGACTGCTAGGATGCTTGAGTCACACAGGATCTGGACGAGACCTTAGTGACATAATAATAATGATAGACTATGTTTGACTTGCTTGTTTACTTTTAAGACAATGTTTAATATTCAATAAAACGAAACTCTTGGTATCCATGGTTTGAAACAATAATTCTGTTACAACACTCCCTGACGTTTCCGCCACGGTTTGTTGTTTTACGTGGTCGGGGTGTGACAGTAACCACAAGAAGCAAAAAAAAAAGTCGAATTAAAACTATTGGAGCAAAAAAAAGTCGAATTAAAATAGAAGTTTACTCTAAAAATATTATGATATTTCTTGTATATTAAAAAACAATATATTTGCAGTTTTAAAATTCTAACCATTTATTTCCAAGTGTTCATTATCAAAAATACGATAATATTTAATCAAGTAAAAAGAGGTAAAGATTATACTTACAAGCCTAGTAATAATCGAAATTGATTTGAAGGTCAAGAATCGAAGCGTAATATCTTGTGAGCAGAGAACGAAGATACAGCAAGATGATGATTAGTGAACGTGCTTTGGAATGATTATATAGCCGCAATAATATCATTTAAACATGAAAAGTATTGCAATAACTTTTTATAAATATATAAATATATATATATATATATATATATATGGAAAGGAGTAACAGAAAAATATGTACGTTTATAGAATAATTTTATTGGAATCAAACATTTTATTCTAAATAAAATCTATTTTATAAAATTTGAATGGTAATAGATGTAAGAGTAAACTACAGTTTCAGTCCTGGGGTTTATGCTGAATCACACTTTCAGGCCTCATTTGAAAAAATTCAACACTCCGGTCCCTGTGGTTGTCGATTGCTCGCAATCAGGTCCCTCCCACTAACGTCCGTTAGTTGAACCTTGGGATTTATGTTAAAAGACCTTAATGCCCCTTAAGGACTGAAAGTGCAAGTCGAAATGTGGGGTCTTCTTTAAAAGCTCTGCAACTGAGAACCCACCATCATCCTTAATTCAATGGCAAAATCAATGCAGTGCAATGGAGTCAACAACTCGTTCGTTAAAAGCTTGTAATACTATTAGCAAAGAGAAAACACCAATCATTGAAATAGAACGAAGCCATAGCAGCCACAATGGAGTGAAAGATCTTGTGAGATTCATCTTCTTGTCTAAAAGCTTCAAAAGATGAAATCAATGGAGCAAAAAAGCCATAGCCAACACCAACAAGAACACTACCTCCTATGCTTAGACTCAACCAAAGCCCAAACAGAGCAAGCACACTAAACATTTAAGAGCACCAAAGAACAAAGCTGAATAGAAGGAAAAAAAAAACAACATAGATTATCTTCAACCAATTTGGTAACATGTTTAGCATACTTTGTTTGATACCTAAACCCCAAACATTGATCGGATTTACAACACCCACACAACCATTCACCCTTGTTACTTTTAGCCACTGACCGACCCCATGTTTCATTCTGGAGGAACTTGTCAGAGTTGGTGAGGAGTTATGATAAGTGAAAAAGAAAGGGGGTAAAGAATGGGGGTGTGGGTTAAGTACTTTGTTTAATTGATTAGGGTTAGGGTTTTTGTTGATGGTGGGGTGGGGTGGGGTGGGGTGGAAGTGGATAATGTTTGGTGGTGTTATGTGGTGTGGAGGTGCTGTGGTGGTAGTGGTATGGTTGTGAAAGGTGGATGGTGGTGGTGGTGGTGGTGAAAGGTGGAGGCGTTGGAGGGTGGAGGTGGGATTATGCAGAAGAGGATGTTGCTGTGTTAGGTTTATAAATGACGAAAAGATAATTTTACCCTTGAGTTTCTAAGTAAAACAGTTTTCTTTATTAGCTAGAGAGAAAAATGCCCGGATAGTCCCTGTAGTTTGCTTCATTTTCACCTATAGTCCCCACACTTCTAAAATTACAGCTATAGTCCCTAACTTTTGCACATTTGTTCTCAGATAATCCCTGACTTGGATGAGGGTTAGTTTTTGGTGTGAAGTAAATGTGAAATGACTTAATACCCTTAAGTAAAACAAAACAAAATTAATTAATTAAGTATTAAATATATATATATATATATATATATATATATATATATATATCAATACCAAATACCAGCCACATCTCTCTCTTCTCTCTACTCTCTACCCTATCTCTCTACTCTCTTTCCTTTAAAAAACCACCATCACAACCACCATCACCTCCAAACCTCCACTTCCACCTCTACAGCCACCATCACATCTCGGCCACCACCATCACTACTAAAACCAGCACCGATGCCATCATCACCACTGCCACAACCACCCCTCGCCACAACCACCACTGTCGCCATCACCACCCCTCGCTAGAACCCCCACCATCGCCAACACCACCCCCGCCATTACCACCATCGCTGCCATCATCACCGCCGCCATCACCACTTGCCACCATCACCTCGACCTCCATTTCCACCGCTCTATTACTTTTATCCATCTCCCTGATCCGAAAACAGGAGAGTGAAACCTTAAATTCGTTGCAGTACTTGAAGGATTTTGATGGATTTAAGGGTTGTTGATATGAAAAGGGAAGATTAGGGTTGTTTTATGGTGACTTGAATGAGAAGAAGATGACCTGTTGGTGAAGATTACACTCCTGTGGTTTTAAACTGTTTGGTTAAATGAGAACACATACTGATGTTTGAATTTCGTATGTTAACTCTAGGGTTTTGAGGAATAATGGAGATTGTTATGTTAGCCAACTATGGGGTTTATCTTGTTAATGTTATTATTAATTTAGTTTAGATGAGGGTTGGGTGGGGAAGATGAAATGGGTGGTATGCGGGTCGTATGGTGGTGGTACGATGGTAAAAGGTGGAGATGGTGGTGGTGGTGAAAGGTGGTGCTGGTGAAGGGAGGAAGATCAAGTGGGTGGGGTGGGTAATGGGTCCCTCGTAAGTTTTAGACAAAATTGGATAAATCAACATTTACGTTATACCTAAATTGCACTTCATATCTTTCACTATGAAATCGGCAAAACCCAACCTTGTGTTCGTGTTTTGTAACGTTCTATAACCTTTACAACTAACGTTATCCAAAAACTCAGTTAAGTTACCATACATGTTTTGCATGTGAGGGTACTATGGTATTTGATTACATAAAGGTTGATTTGTGCAAAAAGATTATTTATAACATAAAGGTTGATTTTTGCAAAAAAAATGTTATTATATATATAGTAAAATATTTTATTTTGCAAAAACATTATTATTTGTTAATAATTATATATATAAAAATAGTTTTAAATTTATTTTATTAAAAAATTGATTTTAATTTTTTATAAAGTAAATAATAATGAAAAGATAAATTACTTTATATATATAAAGTATAAATAAAACACAAATTCTTTTAAAATAAAGGTATTGTAATATCCAAAATATTTTTATAATTATAACGGATGTTTTAAAACTACTCAAACTAAAAAGTATTTTTTTATGTATATGTAAGTATGTGTTTATAAAAAAATATTAAACAAATTTATATCGATAACAGAAACTACTAAATTAATCTGACGTTTAAAAAATCGTTAATAAACTCCAGTAAACAAAAATTCTAAATATATAATATGTAAATAATACAAATGCAATATTAAAAATATATATGCAGTTTAAGACATTCTATTATTTTCTATTGCATTCGTATTAGTGTTATTTACATATTATATATTTAGAATTTGTTTACTGAAGTTTATTAAAGATTTTTTTGAACGTCAAATTAATTTATTAGTTTCTTTTATCGATATAAATTTGTATAATATTTTGATTTTATAAACACATATTTACATATACATAAAAATACCTTTTATTTTGATTAGTTTTAAAACGTCCCTTATAATATATATAATTATAAAAATATTCCAGATATTACAATAATTTTATTTTAAAAGAATTTGTGTTTTAGTTATACTTTATATAAAAAGTAATTTATCTTGTCATTATTATTTACTTTATAAAAATATTAAAATCATAATTTTTATAAAATAAATTTAAAACTATTTTTTATATATGTTTATATATATAAGTATATAATTATTAGCAAATTATAATGTTTTTGCAAATAGAATATGTTTTACTATATATATAATAACATTTTGCACAAATCAACCTTTATGTTATAAATAATCTTTTTGCACAAATCAACATTTATGTCTTACATAGTATGTGCAAAGCATGTTAGGTAACTTAACAGAGTTTTTGGGCGATGTTAGTTGTAAAGGTTATAGAATGCTACAAAACATAAACATAAAGGTTGGGTTTTGCCGACTTCATAGTGAAAGGTATGAAGTGCAGTTTAGGTATAACATAAATGTTGATTTATGCAATTTTGTCTAAGTTTTAAATATTAATTATATTTTTTGAAACTTTTTAGTTACTAATTTAACACTAAGGGCATTTTAGTCATTTCACACCCACTTAACACCAAAAACTAACTCCCATCCACGTCAGGGACTATCTGAGAATGAATGTGCAAAAGTTAGGGACTATAGCTGTAATTTTAGAAGTGTTGTGACCATAGGTGAAACTGGAGCAAACCACAGGGACTATCCCGGCATTTTTCACTTAGCTAGATTTAACATATTTTGCCACTTGTAAGTTCGCCATGTGATAATGAATTAGATATCCCTAAATAACCTAAAATAAAGGAAGGGGGCCAATTGACAGTCAAGTGTATTCCTATTTTCATTTATTAGTATAAAGAAAGATTAGGCTTCTTCACTCAATTAGTGATTGATTAGTGATTTAGAGTTTAGACATTTAGTGATGTGCTTTGTCATGACAAATTGACAATGATAGGTCGTTTAGTTTTTAGAAAAGAAATACAACATCGGCTCTTGGATGGATGTAAGAGTCGAGTCGAGTCGAGCCCGAGCTCGTTTAAGCTCATGTTTGGCTAATTTTGCGAACAACTTGTGTTCAGCCCGCTTATTATTATTAAATTGTCTAATCAATTTATTTATTTATACATATTGTATTAATTGTATATATTAAATAATAGTATTTACAAGCCTACTCGATCTCGATAAGTGAAGCTCGGGTTAAAAATAAGCAATCTTATTTTTAATGCTCGAAATCGATAATATACACAATCTTGTGTCTTGTTTAGAAAAAATGCTCAGAAAGATATAAAACAAAGAATGAAAGTCAAAACAATTTGGTGAATGTGTTTGCCTTACGAATTGTAACAGTAAGTTACGATTTTTTACTGGGTGGAAACAAGAATAAAACGCCATGTCGCCATTTATAACGTTTCCTATTATCATACTTTCTATTTTTAGAAAGTTTGTATTCGTATCTCATTTCAATCCTTGTAATCCGAGATTTATTATCAATGGAAATCACATTTTGATCATATATAATTATTCATGCATACTCAATACATAACCAATCATGAATATGCACATTCTATACGAAACTAAGACGTGCATTATGTTTAATTTATGTTTGGAACACTAGTCATACATATCATACACACTACATATGCTTATATACCTTCAAAAACCCAAGAATCATGTTTAACATTTAGCTTAGGAAAAATTACAAGTTTTGTCATTTATCTTTATACCGCTTTTCAGGTGGTGTCCTTTTTAACGAATGTTGACAGGCAGTGTCCTTTACTAGGTATTTTGTTGTAAGTTTAGTCCTTTACATCCATCCAACCCAGTTAAAAAACCCTGTTAATTATTGGGTGTAAAGGACTAAACTTGCAACAAAATACCTAGGTAAAGGACTAAACTTGCAACAAAATACCTTGTAAAGGACACCGCCTGTCAACAATTAACAAGGTTTTTTAACTGGGTTGGGTGTAAAGGACTAAACTTGCAACAAAATACCTAGTAAAGGACACCACCTGTCAATATTCGTTAAAAAGGACACCGCCTGAAAAGTGGTATAAAGATAAAGGACAAAACTTGTAATTTTTCCTTTAGCTTATTACATAAAATAACAAGTTACACACGTCAAGAGGCTAGAAATTGTTTTTTTTTAATTTATGGGTTACCTTATGGTCCGCAAGGAGGTCTGACGGGCAGCAGCTTCCAAAATTCACGAATTTTGCTTTAAAACTCACATTCCAACCGCCCAAACACCCAACAAACCTCATTAAAACCCTAAAGCCAAATACCACATTATAAATATCCCTCCCCCACCCCTCCTAAACAATTTACACTCTCTCAAATCACTCTTTAATCTTCCCAAATCATCAAAAACTTCAAATGTCAGCAGATTATACCAAGGTTCAAAACAGTGTGTTTTGAACACCTTTTCTTCCATCTTCTTCTCATTTCTTGCTTTCTTCCTACTTGGATAACCTCATGGAGTGTATCCACAAGTTTACCATAGTAAATAAGGTGGAACATCATAATTTTGAGGCCCAAAGTTGGAATTAAATTATGTTTTTGTCAAACTTTTCAAAACCTTGTTCATCCTACTTCATTTCTTGAACATCTACACATTGCCACAAATCCCATTGATTCGATAGGTTGGATTGGTGATTGTTCTCGAAATGATAGGAGTTTTGGCCTAGTCTATAGGTAACGAACCCTTACATGACCATTCTATTTTCCTGCTTAAAATATTTGATTCTTCCTACTCGCATCTTATTTATTCATTTTATCTTAAAATATATGCCTTTCCTAAGGCAAACTTTTGCCATGATACGAAGACATTCTTACCACATAAACGGAATGACCTCACCAAAATAGGCGTGAAACCCTTACTTTAGTGAAGACTTTCAATCCACGTTTACATTTTTACGAAATTTACCATCAGGTTAGGAGTGATTTCCTTACCTTGATGGCAATTTCACCTCTCTCATTCTTGTGGACCCTTACCAACGAGTAGGATCAACTTCCTTATCTTGACGGGTAAGTACCAACCACGTTTAGGGAGCGACACCACCAAGTTAGGAGTGATATCCACATCTTGGTGACTGGTCCCATTCCTCGATTTTCAATCCCACTAAGGTCTCGAATTTTCGATTGACTAGGGATGTGTAGTAACCGGAAGAGTGAATATCGTTAACCCAAATATTCAGCGAGAGTATTCTACCTCTAGGCCAAAGCATGATCCCTAAATCAAAAGAAGTTTGATCATTTTGGATTAGTCATAGTTCCGTTCTGGAACATTCCAAGTTTTATAATTAAATCTCTTTTATGCTTATATCATATTTTATGTGTTTTAAACTTTGAACCCATATTCATTTCAATTGGACTTTCCCGAAATCACACAACTATCGCAACCTAACACATTAATAAAATTTGAATAACAACGAACTTTTAAACTCTTTCAATGTTGTTTAAATTACTATTTGTATGAATACATGCCTCGTTTACGAGAAATTTTTTGCAACTTGCGTGCTATGTGTCATACTATCATACTTTGAATATGCAAAACTACGTTTACCATTGGTCAGTCTCATCATCCTCTTTGTCTTATTGTAGATGTCTTCTAACCACCATTTGAATAGCTCAAGGAGAAGCTCCAAGCAAGGTTCAAACAAGAAAATGTTAGCGTTCATGGCTAAACAAATGGCCAAGGTTAACCCGACATCGTTAACCCCCAAAAATAAGCCAACTTGAGCCCAAATGCCTCGGTTGACTCCAAGGTCGCCCCTCCCAAAACCATCTTCTCCTACAAGAAATTTAATGCTTGGAATCTCGTACCCTTCATAGAGAACGATGTCGCAACCAAGATACTCTGATGGTTTGATGCCATCAAACTCACTTTCATCCATAGTGAGTGTCTCGACCACTTGCGAACCCGCAACGCTGCCGGACTCTTCCAGTCGAGAGCCCTCGATTGGTGGATGAATGAGCGGAAGACCCTCGGAAACGTCGCCGCTTTCTTTCTACCTTGGAACAAGGTAAAGAAACTTATGATAGCGGAGTTCTGCCTGCTCCAAGAGTTGTAAAAACACGAAGAGGAATTTTGGTCCCTCAAACAAATTGATGGTGACAACTTGACCTATACTACCCGGTTCAAACAACTTAGTGTGTTAGTTCCCCACCTAGTCAGCCCATCGAACGCGCCATACCCAACTACATTAGGGGTCTACTTCCGGTCATTCGCGACGCCGTAAGCGCCACTGAACCTCAAACTCTAGAGAAGGCTTTTCGCTTAGCCGCCTCCTTCACTAACAACCACGTAGAGGATGGAACCTAGTCTCACAAAGGCTCCACCAAAACCGTTCACTAAGCCACCACCAAACCTACCGCCGAGCCCAACTCATCTAAACCATAACCCAAAACCAACCCCAATGGCAAGAAACGAAAGTCTCAAAGCCGTAACTACACTATAGTGAACCCACCAAACCAAACCCTCGCTACTACAACCCACGAGCCCAACAAGAAGGCTTACACTGGGGCTTTTCCCAAGTGTAACACATGTCATTACCACCATCCAACCACCTATGTGTGCCGACATTGCACTGTGTACAACCAGTACATGCACTTTAATACCGTTTCGAAGTGATCTTATGCCACAAGGTAACCAACCCCAACCCCAATACTAAGACTAACACCAACACCCACCAACAAACAATGGCAGAACTTGCTACAAGTGTGATGATCCCAACCACCTTAGCCCTCAATGCCCTCAACGCTTCATCCAAGGGAAAGTGCAAGCACCTCGTGGACGTGCTGTCAACATCAACGCCAACTAAGCACAAAATGACAATGAAGTCGTGAATGGTATGTTTCTTGTAAATGGTATTTTTGCTTCATTGTTATTTAATACTAGTACGGAGAAAAGTTTTGTATCCTTGGAATTTGAACCTTTACTTAAGTGTACACGCTCTAAGTTGCCAAAATCTTTCACCATCGAAGTCGCCAATGGGAAATCCATCACCGTTGATTCCATTCTCCGTGATTGTGTCCTTAATCTCAACGAGCACGAATTTCCAATCGAACTCATACCCATGCAATTGGGTAGTTTTGATATCATAGTCTACATGGATTGGCTTACCAAGGCTCATGCTGAAGTCATTTGTTTCAAAAAGTTTATCTGCATTCCTCTTCCGTTCGATGACACCTTGAAGGTCTATGGTGAGAAACCCTCTAAAGGGCTCAAACTCATGTCGTGCATCAAAGCGAACAAGTACTTATGAAATGAGTACTTTGCCATTTTTTGCCCACATTATGGAAAACAAAGGCAAAGGAAAAAGCGTAAAGGTTGTCCAATCGTTTGTGAATTCCCCAAAGTCTTTCCTAAAGACCTACCAGGTCATCCTCATGCTCGTTCCGTTGATTTTCAAATTGACCTTATACCCCGCGCTACACCCGTTGCGAAATCTCTCTACCGTCTCGTACATTCGGAAATTCGAGACTATCAAGCCAACTTTAAGAGTTACTTGATAAAGGATTCATTCGTCCTAGCGCATCTGTGTGGGGTACTCTGGTCCTTTTCATTAAAAAGAAGGATGGTTCGTTCCGCATGTGCATCGATTACCGCGAACTCAAAAAGCTCACCATTAAGAACCATTACCCCCAACCTCGCTTCGGAAACCTCTTCGACCAACTCCAAGGAGCGACATGTTTTTCAAAAATCGACCTTCGTTCCGGTTATCATTAATTTTGAGTCTTCAAAGTGGACATTACAAAAACTGCATTTTGCACTAGATATAGCCACTAAGATTTCATGGTCATGCCATTTGGTTTGACCAATGAACCCTTGGTTTTCATAGACTTGATGAATCATGTGTGTAAGCCTTACTTGGACCATTTTGTGATTATGTTTATCATCGACATTCTAATCTACTCCAAATCAAAACTGAACACGAGCGTCGCTTAAGAACGTGAAGACGAAATGAAAACCAAGCACCCACACCTTTTCCTCGAGTCTTCCTCTTGAATAAACTTCGGGATGAAATTTTCTAAAGTATGGGAGACTGTAACGTTTAGTATTTTCGTACTTTCTATTTTTAGAAATCTTGTATTCGTATTTCATTTCAATTTTATAATGCGAGATTTTTGATCAATGCAAATCACATTTTGATCATATATAATAATTAATGCATACTTAACACATAACTAATCACGAATATGTGCATTCTATATGAAACCGAGATCTCCATTATGTTTAATTTATGTTTAGAACACTAGTCATACATATCATACACACCCCACATGCTTATATACCTTCTAAAACCCAAGAATCATGTTTAACATTTAGCTTATTACATAAAATAACAAGGTACACACGTGAAAGGGTTAGAAATTATTTTTTTTAAGTTTTCGGGATGCCTTACGGACGCCCGCCCCTTGGGGCAAGAGGTTTGGGGTTGCGACAACACGAGATCCTGCTCATTTGATTTTAAACCTCATTCTATCTGTTCTTTCGTTTAAGCCACAATGTAGACTAGTCATATAACAATCCGATATATTAAGAAACACCTGAGCTTTGCAAACCCGATTAAACAAGACATCTATGCAACATGTGAGTACATAGTTCCCCGCTTTTCCATTTTTAAACTGTTTTGGGGTGATTCATATGTGCTAATGGTGTGCGGTAAGCGTGATATGATTTTATTAATATTTTAAGCCCGTTTTACGCATTAGTCAAGTTTTAAATTTATAAAACACGATATTGTACTAACACTAAACACACACTTGGGCAAGTGCACCCATCGCGAGCGTAGTATAGTGTTGGTAAGATACCAAGTTCGTCCAAGGACACAAGAGCTATTAATACCGGTTTATCGTCAATGTCTAACCAATCTAAATTTTTTTGAAAAGAGTTTTTAAACATGAAAATAAATCTATAAATGAAAAAGATAAATAAAATGAAAAAACAAATAGACAAGATAAAATCACTTGGATCCAACTCATCTTTAATGTACCCTTTGATGATTTTCGCACTTTTGGACTTTTTAAGAGATTATCTTAGTTATTGTAGTAGGCCCCTCTTTTTAAGGTGATGTTACCCTTAACCCAGTAGTTTGAGTCAGCAGGGATACAATCTCAAAGGGTCGGAATATTGAAAGATAATTAAATAAGTTATTAATGCGAAAAGTTGTAGGCCCCTCTTTTGAAGGTGACGTGACCCTCGGCTAAGTGGTTTGAGTTAGCAAGGATACAATCCCAAGAAGCCGGTTTAATGTTTTAATAGTAGTTTACATATGAGGGGTTCAAACTATTTGCACCCCGCCATCCAATACCGTTGGGCATTGAAGGAGGTCCTAGTAAGCTTGAACTAAGTCCTTGCAGGATCTATACACTAAACGAGACAAGAACTTTACCAAGCCACCCTCCTAACCCCCTTCCAGGTAGTTAACGCGCTTTATATAGACCGTAAAGACACGAATGAGTAAATCAATGACATCATGAAGAAATGGTAAAGAAAACTCTCTTTCAACATAAGAAACTAGTTATTAAAGTCACTAATACATACCTAATTAAAAAGTTCCGAAAGATTAAAAATCAAAAGTAATACATTAAAGACTTGTCTTCACCAAGTGATGTAAGAGATTAGCCAAGCATGACCTTTGATTGACAAGAACTCTTACGATTAATCTTGGATCCTGAGACTACTACACACTCTAAAGAAAGATGGATGATGGTGGTGGGTGTTGGTGTTGCAGTGGTGGTGGAGTGGTGGCAAAGTGGGAGAGAAGTGGTTTGCCAAGGGATGCCTTTGAACTGAACCAAGCACCCCTATTTATAGTCAGAACAGAGCCCCGGCCACGGCCCCGTGTCCACTGGGCATGGCCCGTGGCCATCTTCTCTTCTTCATTAACTGGATCTGTTAGCAGTGGGCCCCACACGACCCCGTGGCTTCTGGACACGGCTCCGTGGTCTCTAGACACGGCTCCGTGGTCTACTCTTTGCTGTACTATCAAAATTCTGCAAATCTAAGAGTTGACCACGCCCCATGGTGAGCTGGGCACGACCCCGTGGTGGGCGTAGAAGCTTCTGCAACTTTGTCTTCTTGTGTCAGGGCTGACCACGCCCCATGCCTGGCTGGGCACGACCCCTGGGTCGGGCATGTCACGTTATTCCTTCTTTTTGTATTTATGTTGGTTTTGGCTGCTTATTTGTTCCTTTTGTCCTTTTAAGCTCGTTTGGTCCTGTAAATTCAAAAGGAAGAAAGAAACGTGCTTTTTCCAACATTAGTACTAAAAAAGGGTTGGTTTTATGCCTCTATTGATATAATTTATATGTTGCATTTTGTACACATCAAATACCTCCACACTTGAATCTTTGCTTGTCCTTAAGCAAAACCGTTTAAATGTGGCTTACACACCCAAATGGAATAGGTAGAGAAGAAGTTTTGTGGCTTGTCTTGAGTGTCGGGAATCCAAGATCTTTATTTAATTTCGTTTTTGTTTTATTTACAATCCTATTCGTCATGATTTATTTAGAACAACTTGTTAAGAAAAATTATTTATTTGGGCATAACATGCCTCTTTAAAATTCTATTTATATACAAGTTCACATACCTCACGAGAGATTACTCAACACTCGGCCGAAGATGTATTTTTTTGATAACACTCGATTCCGGCATGGAACTTACTTCTACCATATGCTTGCCAAGCGATAAAACCTCCTCCTCTTTAACTACAAACCTTTGTAAATATCAAGAGGACTTTGGAAAGGGTTAGGCTTGGGATAAGGGTAGGTGGTTTTTGGGTTAGTGGTTAGCAAAATGGAGAAAAGCGTAAAAAGCGTCGGTTGTCACAAAACTTTTTGTTTTTGTGACATTTATTCAAACTAAACATATTCAAACAAGATTTTTGAGGAACTTGATTGGTTATTGCAAAATTCTCTATTTTTTTTCATGTCACAAGATAACCGAACATTTTACTAAAACAAATAGGTTTGAATTGAAAAAGGTTTTGGTGGGTAATGGGTGCTTGTTTTACGAGTTTTGAAACGAAAAGGTTTAGTCTCAAAGGGGTTAACTAGGGGGATTTTAGGTAGGGGTTAAAAAGAAGAAAAACAATGGTTTTGAAAGAAAAAAGTTAGTCCTAATGCCTCCATCATTTACTTACTTGGGTTTAAGTTGGTAAGGACCGGGAATGTATCGTTTGGCAAGTTCTAGAGTCGTAAGAACCAAGCGGCTATTCACACAAGAAACGAAAATGAGCATTTAGTTTAAAGATGTATGCATGTATGCTCAATAAAGGCTCAAAACTCACTTATTGTGGGAATGGGTTTATAGTGTGAACAAGTATATATAATCAAATTTTAAAAAGATGTGTCATGCCTTTTTATACTTTTCTTATTCGGTTCTTTTTATCATGACACTATTGGTTGTAAATTTGTAAAAACATAACCTTTTTAGAACTTGTTATTCCCAAATTAAACCAAGACAAGTAGAAAAAATGAATTTTTTTTTTTGAAAAGATTTTGGGTGATTAGCGGTTCCAATACGAGTTTTGTGTAAGGCTTGTTATTAGGACTTGCAAGATTCAAGGTTTTAGCTTCCCTCTACACTTAAATTACATGTTGTCCTCAATGTGTCCAAAAATAAGTTTTCTGGTTGATTCGAATGTGTAAAAGCGTGTTTAAAAACAAGTTTTTATGTTACTGGGCATCTGGCCACGGGCCCGTGTGGTCCGGGCACGGCCCTGTGGTCAGAGTGTGATGCGCGTGTGGTGTGATATATATTTAAGTATATTTTAAGCCCTTTTTACACGTTAGCCAAGTTTTAAATTTATAAAACACGATATTTTACTAACACCAAACACACATATGGGCAAGTACACCCATCATGAGCGTAGTATAGTGTTGGCAAGATACCGACGTCGTCCAAGGACACAAGAGCTTTTAGTACCGGTTTATCCTCAACGTCTAATCAAATCAAAAGTTAGAAAAAATGTTTTTAAACTAGAAAAATAAAAACTAACTAAAATGCTGAAAAATAAAATAAAAATAAAAACAGATAGACAAGATGAATCACTTGGCTCCGACTCGTGTTTAGTGTAACCTTTGATTATTTCCGCACGTTTGCACTTTTTAAGAGATTATCTTGATTATTGTAGTAGGCCCCTCTTTTGAAGGTGACGTTACCCTCAACCCAGTAATTTGAGTCAGCAAGGATACAATCCTAAAGGGTCGGATTATTGATAGATAATTAATTAAGTTATTAATGCATATTATGGTAGGCCCCTCTTTGAAGGTGATGTTACCCTCGGCTAAGTAGTCTGAGTCAGCAGGGATTCAGTCCTAAGTAGTCGGGTTAAAGTATTAATAGTAGCTTACATATGAGGGGATCAAAGAGTTTGGACCCCCGCCATCCAATACCGGTGGGTATTGAAGGAGGTCCTACTAAATTTGACCCAGGTCCTTGCAGGATCTATACACTGAACAAGGCAAGACTCTTACCAAACCGTTCCCATAACCCCCGACCAGGTAGCCAACATATCTCCATATAGACCGTGGAGATATGAATGGTGTAAATCTTTTATTTTATATAGACAGTAAAATAATGCCAAGACACCACGGACAAACGATAAGGAAGAATCACCTTCAACATAAGAAACTAGTTATTAAAGTTATTAATACATAACCAAATAAAAAGTGCGAAAAGATTAAAAATAAAAAGTATTACACTAGACACTTGTCTTCACCAAGTGATGTAAGAGACTTAGGCAAACATGGCCTTTGATTGTCAAGAACTCTTACGATCAATCTTGGATCCCGAGACGACTCACACACTCTATGATGGACAACGGATGATGGTGGTGGATGATGGTGTTGTGATGGTGATGGGTGGTGGGTGAAGTGTGAGAGAGGTGGTGTGCCGAGGGATGGTTTGCAAATGAGCCAAGCATCCCTATTTATAGCCTGACCAGCAGCTCGGGCAAGACCCCGTGTCCATCCTCCTTCTCTTTCTTCATTAATTGCAGTTTGTCTACATTAGTTCACCACGCCCCCATGTCCGCTGGGCACTGCCCCGTGTGCAGAAGCGTATCTGTACTATCAAGATTTCCCCAGATTCTGCGAATCTTAGAGTTGACCACGGCCCCGTGTCCGCTGGGCACGCCCCCGTGGTGGGTGATAGAAGCTTCTACAGCTTTGTCTTTTCTGCTGACACTTGGGCACGCCCCCCGTGCTCACTGAGCACGGGGCGTGTTCAGCCTTCTGTTCTCTTGTTTTTGCTTGGGAAGATGCTGTCGGGGGGGTCGGGCATGCCATGTTTGTTCCTTTTCTTTTATTTATGTTAGATTTAGCTGCCTTTTTGCTTCTTTTGTTCATTTGAGCTCATTTAATCCTGAAAATACAAAAGGAAGACAAAAACATACTTTTTCCAACATTAGTACTAAAAAAGGGTTAGTTTTATGCCACATTTGATGTAATTTATATGTTGCATTTTGCACACATCAAATACCCCCACACTTGAATCTTTGTTTGTCCTCAAGCAAAACTCTTTATAATGTGGCTTTACACTCCCAAATGGAATGGGTAGAAGAGAAGGTTTTTTGGCTTGTCATAGAGTGTCGGGATTTCCAAGATTCTTTATTAGTTTTATTTTTATTTATTTACAATCCTATTCGTCATGATTTATTTAAAACATTACATAAGATAAATTATTTATTAGGGCATAACATGCCTTTTTAAAATTTCATTTATATACAAGTTCACATACCTCACGGGGGATCACTCAACACTCGGCCGAAGATGTATTTTAGTGAATCACTCAAGAGCGGCATGGAACTTACTCCTACCATAGGCTTGCCAAGCAATCAATCCTCCTCCTTTTTAACTATACACCTTTGTAAATATCAAAAGGACTTTTGGGTTGAAGGGTTAGGCTTGGGTTAAAGGTAGGTGGTTGGGTTAGTGGTTAGTGAAAAGGCGAAAGGCGAAAGGCGTAAAAAGCGTCGGTTTTCGTAAGACTTTTTATTTTTGAAATTTTTATTTTGATGAAGCCATTATTCAAACAAAGTTATTTTTGATAAACTTGTTTGTTTATTTCTCTTTTGCTTCATCATCATCATCATCATCATTTTTTTTTCTTTTTTCTTTTTTTTCAACATAAGAAAGTCATAAGAAAAACCGAGCTTGTTACTAAAACAAATGGTTTAAAATAAAAAGGTTTTGGTGGGTGAAAGGGTGTTTGTTTTGGGTTAAGAAATGAAAAGGTTTAGGCTCAAAGGGGTTAACTAGGGGGATTTTTGGGTAGGTGGTAAAAAAAAGAAAAAAATGGCGTAGAAATAAAAAGGGTTAGTCCTAAAGCCTCTATCATTTACTTACTCGGGTTTAAGTTTGTAAGGACTGGGAATGTATTGTCGTGGCAAGTTCTAGAGTCGTAAGAACCAAGCGGCTATTCACACAAGAAACGAAAAATGAGCAATTAGTTTAAAGATATGTATTTGTATGCTCAATAAAGGCTCAAAACTCACTTTTTGTGGGAATGGGTTTTTATGTGATCAAGTATATATAATCAAATTTTAACTAAACTTGTTATGCCGTTTCATAATTTTCTTATGTTGGTTCTTTTTATCACGACGCAATCAGTTGTAAATTTGTAAAAATATAACCTTTTTAGAATTTGAAATTTCCAACTTAAACCTAGACAAGTAAAAAAATGAAAATTTTTGAAAAATTTTGGGGTGATTAGCGGTTCCAATAGAGTTTTGTGTAAGGCTTGTATTTAGGACTCGCAAGATTCAAGGTTTTAGCATCCCCCCCCCCCCACACTTAAATTACACATTGTCCTAAATGTGTCCCAAAAATACGTTTTTAGGTTGATTGGATGTGTAAAAAGGTGTGAAAAAACAAAATTTTATGTTATTGGGCGTCTGGACACGGCCCCATGGTATCCGGGCATAGCCACGTGTTCAGATCGCCAGTAACAAAAGTTTGTAAAAAGAAACAGAAGCCTGGGCACGGGGGCGTGTTCAATGAGCACGCCCCGTGTCCAGTTACCTGAACTGGGCATTTCCTGCAGATTGTGCATCACGGGGCCGTGTTGGGCGGGCACGGCCCTTGCTGAACTTGCTGTAATGAAGAAAAAATTGTCGGGTGGCCCTGTTTTCGTGCATGGGGTGCTGGTTCAAGTTTCCCTTGTTATCCTTCATCATCCCGAGTGTGTTTTATTTCTGAAAATTAAAACTAAACTAGAAGACATAAAAATTAATCTAAACTAAACTAAGGATAGTTCCGCGGAATGCCTCTGTGGTGCGCCACGTTTATAAGGGTCCTTGGCTAGACCCAAAGCCTGGTCATATGTTACCCAAGTGGGATGTTTTGCATCCCATGCTACACCGTCGGAGAGCATCATCCAAACTCGAGTCAATGACCTTCATGTAGTTGACCGGGTCTTCGTCTTCTACTCTTTTTCCAACTCTGAACTTCATTTCCTCGTCCCCAATCCTCAATGTTAGTGTTACATCATTCATATCTACCACTGCTTGGGCCGTAGCTAGGAATGGCCTCCCTTGGATGAGTGGTACTTCGGCATCTTCCTCCGTATCTAGTATGACAAAGTCGGCTGGGAAGACAAATTTGCCGACTTTGACTAATAGATTTTCAGCGACACCTTGTGGATATTTGACGGATCTATCGGTGAGTTGTATGCTTATTTTTGTAGGGCTTATTTTCCCTAAGCCGAGTCGGTTGAACATTGATGAGGGCATGAGGTTGATGCTTGCCCCGATCGGCTAGTGCATTACGAATGGGGGATTCCCCAATCGAGCAAGGAATTGTGAAGCTTCCGGGGCCAAGCTTCTTTTGCGGGAGTTTGTTGAGTAGTAAGGTGGAGCATTCTTCGCCTAAGTTAACTAATTGCAATGATTCAATTTTCCTTTTTTGGGTCAGGAAGTCCCTCATAAATTTTGAATATTTAGGCATTTGAGTTAGGACTTCGATAAATGGAATATTAACATGCAATTGTTTTAGTAAATTTTTGAACTTTGCGAATTGCTCATCGGTCTTTTGACGAATTAACCGACCTGGGTATGGAACCGGAGGAGTCTTAGTAGGCTCTTGGATTGGTAGAGAAGCCTTCTCTGGTTGGGATGTTGGTGGAGTTGTGGTTTGGCTAGATTGGCTTCTTTCAGTTGGTGGTAGTGGAGCCTCTTCGGGACCCACGGTACGGTTTCTCAATGTTATGAGATGGACTTGCGCCTTTGGGTTGGTTTCGGTATTACTTGGTAACGCGCCTTGTGGTCTCTCGAAGAAATTTTGAGCTATTTGATTTAATTGTTTTTCAATGTTTTGAATGCTAGCTTGTTGATTTCTAAAATTCGATTCCAATTCTTGAAATCGATCCGAGTTTTTCTTTTCGGTGTCGGAGATGAGGCGAGATACAGTTCTTCAAGCCTTTCTCGTCCACCTTGTTGTTGAGAGAAATTTTGTGGTTGTTGAAAGTTTGTTCGTTGGTTTAGATTTTGTTGGTTACTACTATTGCCGGGTTCTCTCCAACCAAGGTTAGGGTGGTTACGCCATCCTTGGTTGTAGGTACCCGTTGGAGGACCCGACGGCCTAGGTGTATTATCAATGTAGTTTACCGTTTCCATTTGATCATCTAATTCTTTCATACAACTCCAATTTTCATGTGGCCCACCACACCCCTCACAAGCCATAACCGAGACCGTTTTTGCCATTTCTAACTTTTTTATTTTTGAAGAAAAGGCCTCGATTTGAGCTTGTAAAGAAGTGCTTTCATCAACCTTATGGGCGCCCGGGGCAATAGATTTATTACCTCGGGGAGTGTGCCACTGAAAATTGGCTTGAGCAATTTCCTCAATTTGATTATAGATTTCATTTGGGCAATGATTACATAAAAGTCCCCCGGAGCTAGAATCAAGTGTTTGTCTTGTGTGTGGCAACAACCCATTGTAGAAAGTGGATACTTGTTGCCATACCGCAAGACCGTGATGAGGGCATTTTCTTAGTAGCTCCTTGAACCTTTCCCAAGTTTCATATAAGGACTCCCCATCCTCTTGTGAATATGTATTAATTTCAGTCATTAGTTTAGCCGTTTTAGCAGGAGGGAAATAATTATATAGAAACTTTTGGGCTAGTTCATCCCAGGTGTTTACCAAACCAACTGGGAGGGTGTTAAGCCAAGCCTTAGCTTGGTCTTTTAGTGAAAATGGAAACATTCGAAGGCGGATGGCGTCGTTTGATGCTCCATTGATCCGAAAGGTATCACATATTTCTAAGAAATTAGTAATATGTAGATGGGGATCCTCGTCCACAAACCCATGAAAGGTTGCGGAGTTTTGAAGCATTTGTATCAAATGCGGTCGAAGTTCGAAGTTGTTGACTTCGACATTCGGTGCATTGATAGCGGCGCTGAGATTACCTACAGTGGGTCGTAGGTAATCCTTGAGGGTACGTTGGTCCGCCATTGGAAGTGGGTCCCCCGAAACTTTCTCTTGGTTTTTAGCTTTAAGTCTTCTTCTGAGAAAGCGTTCGGGTTCTTCAAGAGGTTCTTTTATGTCTCTACTAGAACTGGAGCTCATACACTACGTAAAAAGTTCAGATGTGGCGCCTGGGTTCCAAGTCCTGCAATAAAAACATAAAAGAACGTTGGTCAAAAGCTTCACCACGGCCCCGTGCTCAGATGAACACGGCCCGTGGTCGGAGATACAGTGATTGTTTTCCGGATCCCTATTACTGGGGAGTTCGACACGGCCCCGTGCTCAACTCTCTGTAACTCAGAAAACAAAAACTGCTAGTAACAATGTTGGGCACGGCCCGTGTCCGACCAGGCACGGCCCGTGCTGAGCTCTGCAGAAACTGAAAATTTAAGAAATCCTAAAAAAATAGAAAAATTAGAAAAAACTATTAGGCCGCTGATTCCTAACTTTCTTCAAATCCTTGTGTCCCCGGCAACGACGCCAAAAACTTGATGCGCGTGTGGTGTGATATATATTTAAGTATAAGCCCTTTTTACACGTTAGCCAAGTTTTAAATTTATAAAACACGATATTTTACTAACACCAAACACACATATGGGCAAGTGCACCCATCTTGAGCGTAGTATAGTGTTGGCAAGATACCGAGGTCGTCCAAGGACACAAGAGCTTTTAGTACCGGTTTATCCTCAACGTCTAATCAAATCAAAAGTTAGAAAAAATGTTTTTAAACTAGAAAAATAAAAACTAACTAAAATGCTGAAAAATAAAATAAAAATAAAAACAGATAGACAAGATGAATCACTTGGCTCCGACTCGTGTTTAGTGTAACCTTTGATTATTTTCGCACTTTTGCACTTTTTAAGAGATTATCTTAGTTATTGTAGTAGGCCCCTCTTTTGAAGGTGACATTACCCTCAACCCAGTTGTTTGAGTCAGCAAGGATACAATCCTAAAGGGTCGGATTACTGAAAGATAATTAATTAAGTTATTAATGCATATTATGGTTGGCCCCTCTTTTGAAGGTGACGTTACCCTCGGCTAAGTAGTCTGAGTCAGCAGGGATACAATCCTAAGTAGCCAGGTTAAAGTATTAATAGTAGCTTACATATGAGGGGATCAAAGAGTTTGGACCCCTGCCATCCAATATCGGTTGGATATTGAAGGAGGTCCTACTAAATTTGTCCCAGGTCCTTGATTGATCAATACACTGAACAAGACAAGACTATTACCAAACCGTTCCCTTAACCCCGACCAGGTAGCCAACATATCTCCATATAGACCGTGGAGATATGAATGGTGAAAATCTTTTATTTTATATAGACAGTAAAATAATGCCAAGACACCACGGACAAACGATAAGGAAGAATCACCTTCAACATAAGAAACTAGTTATTAAAGTCATTAATACATAACCAAATAAAAAGTGCGAAAAGATTAAAAATAAAAAGTATTACACTAGACACTTGTCTTCACCAAGTGATGTAAGAGACTTAGGCAAACATGGCCTTTGATTGTCAAGAACGCTTACGATCAATCTTGGATCCCGAGACGACTCACACACTCTATGATGGACAATGGATGATGGTGGTGGATGATGGTGTTGTGATGGTGGTGGGTGGTGGGTGAAGTGTGAGAGAGGTGGTGTGCCAAGGGATGGTTTGCAAATGAGCCAAGCATCCCTATTTATAGCCTAAACAGCAGCTCGAGCACGGCCCCGTGTCCATCCTCCTTCTCTTTCTTCATTAATTGCAGTTTGTCTGCATTAGTTGACCACGCCCCCGTGTCCGCTGGGCACGGCCCCGTGTGCAGAAGCGTATTTGTACTATCAAGATTTCCCAGATTCTGCGAATCTTAGAGTTGACCACGGCCCCGTGTCCGCTGGGCATGCCCCCGTGGTGGGTGATAGAAGTTTCTACAACTTTACTTTGTCTTTTCTGCTGACACTTGGGCACGCCCCCCGTGCTCACTGAGCACGGGGCGTGTTCAGCCTTCTGTTCTCTTGTTTTTGCTTGGGAAGATGCTGTCGGGGGGGGGGGTCGGGCATGCCACGTTTGTTCCTTTTCTTGTATTTATGTTAGATTTAGCTGCCTTTTTGCTTCTTTTGTTCATTTGAGCTCATTTAATCCTGAAAATACAAAAGGAAGACAAAAACACACTTTTTCCAACATTAGTACTAAAAAAGGGTTAGTTTTATGCCACATTTGATGTAATTTATATGTTGCATTTTGCACACATCAAATACCCCCACACTTGAATCTTTGTTTGTCCTCAAGCAAAACTCTTTATAATGTGGCTTTACACTCCTAAATGGAATGGGTAGAAGAGAAGGTTTTTTGGCTTGTCATAGAGTGTCGGGATTTCCAAGATTCTTTATTAGTTTTATTTTTATTTATTTACAATCCTATTCGTCATGATTTATTTAAAACATTACATAAGATAAATTATTTATTAGGGCATAACATGCCTTTTTAAAATTTCATTTATATACAAGTTCACATACCTCACGGGGGATCACTCAACACTCGGCCGAAGATGTATTTTAGTGAATCACTCAAGAGCGGCATGGAACTTACTCCTACCATAGGCTTGCCAAGCAATCAATCCTCCTCCTTTTTAACTATACACCTTTGTAAATATCAAAAGGACTTTTGGGTTGAAGGGTTAGGCTTGGGTTAAAGGTAGGTGGTTGGGTTAGTGGTTAGTGAAAAGGCGAAAGGCGTAAAAAGCGTCGGTTTTCGTAAGACTTTTTATTTTTGAAATTTTTATTTTGATGAAGCCATTATTCAAACAAAGTTATTTTTGATAAACTTGTTTGTTTATTTCTCTTTTGCTTCATCATCATCATCATCATCATTTTTTTTTCTTTTTTCTTTTTTTTCAACATAAGAAAGTCATAAGAAAAACCGAGCTTGTTACTAAAACAAATGGTTTAAAATAAAAAGGTTTTGGTGGGTGAAAGGGTGTTTGTTTTGGGTTAAGAAATGAAAAGGTTTAGGCTCAAAGGGGTTAACTAGGGGGATTTTTGGGTAGGTGGTAAAAAAAAGAAAAAAATGGCGTAGAAATAAAAAGGGTTAGTCCTAAAGCCTCTATCATTTACTTACTCGGGTTTAAGTTTGTAAGGACTGGGAATGTATTGTCGTGGCAAGTTCTAGAGTCGTAAGAACCAAGCGGCTATTCACACAAGAAACGAAAAATGAGCAATTAGTTTAAAGATATGTATTTGTATGCTCAATAAAGGCTCAAAACTCACTTTTTGTGGGAATGGGTTTTTATGTGATCAAGTATATATAATCAAATTTTAACTAAACTTGTTATGCCGTTTCATAATTTTCTTATGTTGGTTCTTTTTATCACGACGCAATCAGTTGTAAATTTGTAAAAATATAACCTTTTTAGAATTTGAAATTTCCAACTTAAACCTAGACAAGTAAAAAAATGAAAATTTTTGAAAAATTTTGGGGTGATTAGCGGTTCCAATAGAGTTTTGTGTAAGGCTTGTATTTAGGACTCGCAAGATTCAAGGTTTTAGCATCCCCCCCCCCCCCCACACTTAAATTACACATTGTCCTAAATGTGTCCCAAAAATACGTTTTTAGGTTGATTGGATGTGTAAAAAGGTGTGAAAAAACAAAATTTTATGTTATTGGGCGTCTGGACACGGCCCCATGGTATCCGGGCATAGCCACGTGTTCAGATCGCCAGTAACAAAAGTTTGTAAAAAGAAACAGAAGCCTGGGCACGGGGGCGTGTTCAATGAGCACGCCCCGTGTCCAGTTACCTGAACTGGGCATTTCCTGCAGATTGTGCATCACGGGGCCGTGTTGGGCGGGCACGGCCCTTGCTGAACTTGCTGTAATGAAGAAAAAATTGTCGGGTGGCCCTGTTTTCGTGCATGGGGTGCTGGTTCAAGTTTCCCTTGTTATCCTTCATCATCCCGAGTGTGTTTTATTTCTGAAAATTAAAACTAAACTAGAAGACATAAAAATTAATCTAAACTAAACTAAGGATAGTTCCGCGGAATGCCTCTGTGGTGCGCCACGTTTATAAGGGTCCTTGGCTAGACCCAAAGCCTGGTCATATGTTACCCAAGTGGGATGTTTTGCATCCCATGCTACACCGTCGGAGAGCATCATCCAAACTCGAGTCAATGACCTTCATGTAGTTGACCGGGTCTTCGTCTTCTACTCTTTTTCCAACTCTGAACTTCATTTCCTCGTCCCCAATCCTCAATGTTAGTGTTACATCATTCATATCTACCACTGCTTGGGCCGTAGCTAGGAATGGCCTCCCTTGGATGAGTGGTACTTCGGCATCTTCCTCCGTATCTAGTATGACAAAGTCGGCTGGGAAGACAAATTTGCCGACTTTGACTAATAGATTTTCAGCGACACCTTGTGGATATTTGACGGATCTATCGGTGGGTTGTATGCTTATTTTTGTAGGGCTTGTTTTCCCTAAGCCGAGTCGGTTGAACATTGATGAGGGCATGAGGTTGATGCTTGCCCCGATCGGCTAGTGCATTACGAATGGGGGATTCCCCAATCGAGCAAGGAATTGTGAAGCTTCCGGGGCCAAGCTTCTTTTGCGGGAGTTTGTTGAGTAGTAAGGTGGAGCATTCTTCGCCTAAGTTAACTAATTGCAATGATTCAATTTTCCTTTTTTGGGTCAGGAAGTCCCTCATAAATTTTGAATATTTAGGCATTTGAGTTAGGACTTCGATAAATGGAATATTAACATGCAATTGTTTTAGTAAATTTTTGAACTTTGCGAATTGCTCATCGGTCTTTTGACGAATTAACCGACCTGGGTATGGAACCGGAGGAGTCTTAGTAGGCTCTTGGATTGGTAGAGAAGCCTTCTCTGGTTGGGATGTTGGTGGAGTTGTGGTTTGGCTAGATTGGCTTCTTTCAGTTGGTGGTAGTGGAGCCTCTTCGGGACCCACGGTACGGTTTCTCAATGTTATGAGATGGACTTGCGCCTTTGGGTTGGTTTCGGTATTACTTGGTAACGCGCCTTGTGGTCTCTCGAAGAAATTTTGAGCTATTTGATTTAATTGTTTTTCAATGTTTTGAATGCTAGCTTGTTGATTTCTAAAATTCGATTCCAATTCTTGAAATCGATCCGAGTTTTTCTTTTCGGTGTCGGAGATGAGGCGAGATACAGTTCTTCAAGCCTTTCTCGTCCACCTTGTTGTTGAGAGAAATTTTGTGGTTGTTGAAAGTTTGTTCGTTGGTTTAGATTTTGTTGGTTACTACTATTGCCGGGTTCTCTCCAACCAAGGTTAGGGTGGTTACGCCATCCTTGGTTGTAGGTACCCGTTGGAGGACCCGACGACCTAGGTGTATTATCAATGTAGTTTACCGTTTCCATTTGATCATCTAATTCTTTCATACAACTCCAATTTTCATGTGGCCCACCACACCCCTCACAAGCCATAACCGAGACCGTTTTTGCCATTTCTAACTTTTTTATTTTTGAAGAAAAGGCCTCGATTTGAGCTTGTAAAGAAGTGCTTTCATCAACCTTATGGGCGCCCGGGGCAATAGATTTATTACCTCGGGGAGTGTGCCACTGAAAATTGGCTTGAGCAATTTCCTCAATTTGATTATAGATTTCATTTGGGCAATGATTACATAAAAGTCCCCCGGAGCTAGAATCAAGTGTTTGTCTTGTGTGTGGCAACAACCCATTGTAGAAAGTGGATACTTGTTGCCATACCGCAAGATCGTGATGAGGGCATTTTCTTAGTAGCTCCTTGAACCTTTCCCAAGTTTCATATAAGGACTCCCCATCCTCTTGTGAATATGTATTAATTTCAGTCATTAGTTTAGCCGTTTTAGCAGGAGGGAAATACTTATATAGAAACTTTTGGGCTAGTTCATCCCAGGTGTTTACCAAACCAACTGGGAGGGTGTTAAGCCAAGCCTTAGCTTGGTCTTTTAGTGAAAATGGAAACATTCGAAGGCGGATGGCGTCGTTTGATGCTCCATTGATCCGAAAGGTATCACATATTTCTAAGAAATTAGTAATATGTAGATGGGGATCCTCGTCCACAAACCCATGAAAGGTTGCGGAGTTTTGAAGCATTTGTATCAAATGCGGTCGAAGTTCGAAGTTGTTGACTTCGACATTCGGTACATTGATAGCGGCGCTGAGATTACCTACAGTGGGTCGTAGGTAATCCTTGAGGGTACGTTGGTCCGCCATTGGAAGTGGGTCCCCCGAAACTTTCTCTTGGTTTTTAGCTTTAAGTCTTCTTCTGAGAAAGCGTTCGGGTTCTTCAAGAGGTTCTTTTATGTCTCTACTAGAACTGGAGCTCATACACTACGTAAAAAGTTCAGATGTGGCGCCTGGGTTCCAAGTCCTGCAATAAAAACATAAAAGAACGTTGGTCAAAAGCTTCACCACGGCCCCGTGCTCAGATGAACACGGCCCGTGGTCGGAGATACAGTGATTGTTTTCCGGATCCCTATTACTGGGGAGTTCGACACGGCCCCGTGCTCAACTCTCTGTAACTCAGAAAACAAAAACTGCTAGTAACAATGTTGGGCACGGCCCGTGTCCGACCAGGCACGGCCCGTGCTGAGCTCTGCAGAAACTGAAAATTTAAGAAAATCCTAAAAAAATAGAAAAATTAGAAAAAACGATTAGGCCGCTGATTCCTAACTTTCTTCAAATCCTTGTGTCCCCGGCAACGACGCCAAAAACTTGATGCACGTGTGGTGTGATATATATTTAAGTATAAGCCCTTTTTACACGTTAGCCAAGTTTTAAATTTATAAAACACGATATTTTACTAACACCAAACACACATATGGGCAAGTGCACCCATCTTGAGCGTAGTATAGTGTTGGCAAGATACCGAGGTCGTCCAAGGACACAAGAGCTTTTAGTACCGGTTTATCCTCAACGTATAATCAAATCAAAAGTTAGAAAAAATGTTTTTAAACTAGAAAAATAAAAACTAACTAAAATGCTGAAAAATAAAATAAAAATAAAAACAGATAGACAAGATGAATCACTTGGCTCCGACTCGTGTTTAGTGTAACCTTTGATTATTTTCGCACTTTTGCACTTTTTAAGAGATTATCTTAGTTATTGTAGTAGGCCCCTCTTTTGAAGGTGACATTACCCTCAACCCAGTAGTTTGAGTCAGCAAGGATACAATCCTAAAGGGTCGGATTATTGAAAGATAATTAATTAAGTTATTAATGCATATTATGGTTGGCCCCTCTTTTGAAGGTGACGTTACCCTCGGCTAAGTAGTCTGAGTCAGCAGGGATACAATCCTAAGTATCCAGGTTAAAGTATTAATAGTAGCTTACATATGAGGGGATCAAAGAGTTTGGACCCCTGCCATCCAATATCGGTTGGATATTGAAGGAGGTCCTACTAAATTTGACCCAGGTCCTTGCGTGATCAATACACTGAACAAGACAAGAGTATTACCAAACCGTTCCCTTAACCCCGACCAGGTAGCCAACATATCTCCATATAGACCGTGGAGATATGAATGGTGAAAATCTTTTATTTTATATAGACAGTAAAATAATGCCAAGACACCACGGACAAACGATAAGGAAGAATCACCTTCAACATAAGAAACTAGTTATTAAAGTCATTAATACATAACCAAATAAAAAGTGCGAAAAGATTAAAAATAAAAAGTATTACACTAGACACTTGTCTTCACCAAGTGATGTAAGAGACTTAGGCAAACATGGCCTTTGATTGTCAAGAACGCTTACGATCAATCTTGGATCCCGAGACGACTCACACACTCTATGATGGACAATGGATGATGGTGGTGAATGATGGTGTTGTGATGGTGGCAGGTGGTGGGTGAAGTGTGAGAGAGGTGGTGTGCCAAGGGATGGTTTGCAAATGAGCCAAGCATCCCTATTTATAGCCTAAACAGCAGCTCGAGCACGGCCCCGTGTCCATCCTCCTTCTCTTTCTTCATTAATTGCAGTTTGTCTGCATTAGTTGACCACGCCCCCGTGTCCGCTGGGCACGGCCCCGTGTGCAGAAGCGTATTTGTACTATCAAGATTTCCCAGATTCTGCGAATCTTAGAGTTGACCACGGCCCCGTGTCCGCTGGGCACGCCCCCGTGGTGGGTGATAGAAGCTTCTACAACTTTGTCTTTTCTGGTGACACTTGGGCACGCCCCCCGTGCTCACTGAGCACGGGGCGTGTTCAGCCTTCTGTTCTCTTGTTTTTGCTTGGGAAGATGCTGTCGGGGGGGGGGGGGGTCGGGCATGCCACGTTTGTTCATTTTCTTGTATTTATGTTAGATTTAGCTGCCTTTTTGCTTCTTTTCTTCATTTGAGCTCATTTAATCCTGAAAATACAAAAGGAAGACAAAAACACACTTTTTCCAACATTAGTACTAAAAAAGGGTTAGTTTTATGCCACATTTGATGTAATTTATATGTTGCATTTTGCACACATCAGAGTGCCAGTATAAAAAATGAACAGAATGTTGACCATGGGGCGTGTCCACTAGGCACGGCCCGTGGTCAGTTACCTGACCAAATGTTGTTTTCTGCAGAGTCTGGGCACGGGGTAGGTCAGGCTGGGCACGGCCACGTGCTACACATGCTGAGAAGCTGAAAAAGTTGTCGGGAGGCACTGTTTACGTGCATGAGGTGCGGTTTTAACGTCCCTTTGGCAGTTTTCATCTTTTCTCGTTTGTTAAGCCATTATAAGATCCAAACACCACACAATAACTTAAACCACCATTTATTTAGTGTGCAATACATACGGTCCTAAGATAGTCCTAAAAATAAAAAGTATAAAAGTCCTACCAATTGATAGATAGGTCCTAACATGCAAGAAACTTTTAAAACCACAAGGAAGCTCTATCCCGGATTTCACATGTCGAAACAACAAAATCCCGAAAATAATTTTTCGGAGAGTAGGGGCTTTTTTAGAGCTTCACTCTGGAGGGTGTTCCTCAAACGTCATTGAGCCACTCCTCAATCTCCCGAGGGAGAAAGAGGAAGGGCTCATTATCCACAACATCTTGTGGGGGAGGTGCAACTACCACCGGAACCTCGTGTAGAGTGTCTTGAGGATGTTGGGGAAGGTCATCCCATCCGGTTGGGATAATGATTTCTTGCACGAGGTTCCAATCTTCTTCAGGGAAGATCGGTTCAATGGGAGGCATCGCAAGAATGTTCAACCTTTGGTGCAAAAGGTTGACTTCTTGGAGGCAATTCTCCAATCCCGCCGTCAAATAATTGATACGGTCGATGAGGGGCTCCTCCACTGATGTCATTTCATCGATGGCTTCCCTTAAAGCATACACATAGCGGACTAGGGTGGCTTCTATCGATGGACTTCTTCCTCTCTGGTTGTTTCTTGATCCTCTCGACGACGTTCCACTGTTTTGGCTCGACATACTAAGAAAACAAGAGCGAAATTTCAAGAGAAAGGAACTTAAAATTTCACCACGGCCCCGTGTCCATTGGACACGGGCTGTGCCCACTCCTCTGCAACATTTTTGAACTAAAAAACTTATAGCTTTAACTTATTTTCTTTGGTTTTGAACATTTTTGAACAGAATTAACTTAAAGCAATTTAATAAAACATTTGTTTATTGATAGTTTTTGGTTAAAAACATTTATTTTTCATGAGTAAAGCTTGAAGTTATGGAGCTTCAAGCTTTAATGGAGGTTTTGAGTTCTTTGGAGAAGAAGGGAAAATGACAAAAGTGGTAAAGACAAGATGGTTTGAGGGAACCTTTTCAAAAACATACATTTTTAAGGTATATGTGAAAATCCCAGGAGATCTCTGTCTTTGGAATGGGTCCAAATGTTCAGCACCAAGGCTGACTTTATAGAAAACGATAGCACACTGACCACGGCCCCGTGCTAGTTGAGCACGGCCCCGTGGTCAGACAAAGTTCTGACATATTTGTCCGTATATAGACACGAGGCATGGTTGTCACACCCCGACCGCGTAATACAACAAACCGCGGCGGAAACGTCGGGGAGTGTCGTAACAGAATCATTGTTTCACAACACATGGTAATTGAAGTTTTGTTTTATTTTATTAATTGACTCATTGTTTTGATATAAACCAAATAATTACAACAATTGTCTTTCAAGTTTTAAGTCACTAAAGCCCGCGTCCATCCTATGTGTAGAAGCAATCAACAATCATCACATAGTAGAACCTGAAACATATGTGAAAACAGTCAGCATAAAAATGCCGGCGAGTACATATGTTTTGTTTGTCAAATTCATGGCTTTGAATCCATATTGGAATACCTCTTCCAACTACGAGAGTTGTCGAGTATGTACCTTGAAATCAAAAGGTGTTTGATATTGCAATATGTTTTATCAACTTTACAAGTTGATATATGTAAAACCAAAATCATTGTAGCCATGAATCTTGACTGAAAACATTGTCTTTGTAAAACCAAGTAGTAAATCGTCCTTGAAAGTGAACATTGTATGGTTTATATCTTTAAGTAAACCTCGTAGAGTAACTTCATTTTGAAAACATTCATCCAAGTGATCTAGATAATGCTACGACATGTAATGTGATAAAAGCAATTATATATAGGAAGTACCAGCGGCGTATCCACCATGCTTTTATCACATTACACACGCCTCATTACCTGATCACTTACCATAAACCAATCGTCCAAATCGTTTCAACCATTCAAATCATTCAAATCGTTCAAATTGTTCCAATCGTTCAAATCATTCAAATCGTTCCAATCGTTCAAATCGTTTCAATCGTTCAAATCGTCCGTGTTTTTATTGTGAAATAAAACTTTTGGTTGTTCTTTAAAGAATACATTCAAACCTGTATGACTTGATATACCACCCATGGGGTATCTTTAATAGGCCCTGAAAGACCTCTTTAACAAGACTAACAAACCAACACACAATTTGTTAATCAGAAAACAGTTTCTTTCGTTACCCACATTACCACCAAATGGATAGTCCGATAATGGGATTTGTCAGATCCTATGGTACCATAACATACTACTGATCGGCTTGGTCATAGTTAATGAATGTCATTCGTCTGTCTTCCGACTAACGCCCCAACAAGTTCGTTCACATTATTGAAATTGTCGTTTTTATATTAACCATATCATTTGTTTATGGAAACTTAAAAGCATTTAGCACATGTGAGTCACCCCAAAATAATTGAAAGCATAAAAGAGGGGAGCTATGTACTCACTTGAGATTGCAAGTATCCTTGATTAAGTGACCTAACAAAGCTCGAGAAATCAAGGAATCAAGTGGCACCTAGTATGGAATCACTATGTTAATAATCGGGACCTAAATCGGGAGATCGGGTAGAAAGAGGTCTTGTAAACCAAATGAGTGTTGGAACTCATATGATATGGTTTAACAAATCCTACATTCTGATTTTGAAACCTATCCTGAGTGCTTATGACCCGTTAAGGTAGTTTACGCTACTTTAACGCGTCATTTGCGCAAATCCTCGTTCGGATGGCCTAACTTGTCCTATGATAAGTATTATATGCCCTAACATGTTTAATAATGTTACATAATCAGTTTAAGTTTCAAAGACTTTGTTACATATGCTTAAATTCAAATTATGCATAAAAAGGGCATTTTGGTCATTTTCCTAAGGCATATAAACTACCTATCATACAACTAATTAAACAAAGTGACCATAAGGTATAACCTCGAAAGGTAATTCCCTATACAACTATGGTCACAAAATATGTTTGGTCGGATCCTAATGATCGACCAAACCGGTAGGGTTCGAAAGTCTAAGCGGTTGTCGAGACCGCTTGACTTACGACCATAAATAAGCACTAAACTACAAGTGACGAGTTAAACATGTTAAAACATGTTTAACTAAGTTAGAAAACTGATTTGGTATCACCCGAAAATAGTTCTATCACAAAATGCACATAATCGTACATTTTGACCAAAACTTTGACTCGTCACTTCGACTAGTCAATGTGGTAATCAGTAGGTATAGTCGCAAGGGACTATAACCATCGTGATTACGCTCATGTTGCAAAGTTCAAACGAACTTTGTCTTGACCAAATCATGGTCAAAGCTGAAAGTCAAACACTGTTTGACTTTCTAGATTGAAATAACTAAACAAGCCAAGGAGGAACACTTACAAGTGTTCTTGGATGGAAGATAACTAGAAAACTCAGGTAAGAGGCCTCCAACAAGTGTGGCAGCCTCTACTTAGAGTTGGTGTGAAGAAAGAAAAGAATTGAGCAATGGATGAATGAAAGGAGCTTGCTATTTATAGTGTTCTTGAAATCACAAGATATTGCCAAGTGTCTTGTGTGTTGATCAAGGAATGATCAAGACCATACACTTGTTAGGACCAGGTTTCAAGCCTTGTAGAACACATAAACCAGCCCACAAGATTGAAAACAAACAAAGGAAACAAGGTGCAAACAGCTGGGAATTAACCAGGAAGTTTCTGCTATGCTGGGACTTGCTTACGAACCATATGGGGTCCAGGCATACGGTCCGTATGGGACATGCGGGGACATCAAATTTGAAATTTGACAGTTTTAGTGTGTTTCGTCACGTTTTGGCACTTATAACACCCGTTAATCCAATTTTCAAGCTCCATGATGAAGTTAAAGTATATTTAACTTGAATTGTGGTAAAAAATGTCACGGATGTCGGTTCATTTGGCTGTTGATGTGTGTAAAATGCAACATATAAATTACATCAAATGAGGTGTAAAACTAACCCTTTTTTAGTACTAATGTTGGAAAAAGTGTGGTTTTGTCTTCCTTTTGTATTTTCAGGACCAAATAAGCTTAAATGAACAAAAGGAACAAATATGCAGCAAAATCTAACATAAATACAAAGAAAAGGAATAAACGTGGCATGCCTGTCCCCTCGACAGCATCTTCCCAAGCAAAAAACAAGAGATCAGAAGGCTCACCACGGCCCCGTGCCCAGCGGACACGGGGGCGTGGCCAGGTGTCTGCAGAAAATGACAAACTTGTAGAAGCTTCTATTCCCAGCATGGGGGCGTGCCCAGCTCAACATGAGCCATGGTCAACGCTAAGATTCACAGAATCTTGAAAATCTTGATAGTACTGATACGCTCCTGCACACGGGGCCGTGCCTAACAAACAAGGGGGCGTGGGGAGCCTAATGCAGAGAATTGCAATTAATGAAGAAAGAGAAAGTGGATGGCCACGGGGCCGTGTCCGGGCTTCTGTACAGGCTATAAATAGGGGTGCTTGGTTCACTTCAAAGGCATCCCTTGGCAAACCACCTCTCTCCCACTTCATCACCACTACAACACCCACATCCACCACCATCATCCATCATCCACCTTAGAGTGTATGTAGTAGTCTCGGGATCCAAGATTGATAGTAAGAGTTCTTGACAATCAAAGGCCATGTTTGCGTAAGTCTCTTACATCACTTGGTGAAGACAAGAATTTAATGTAATACTTTTGATTTTTAATCTTTTCGCACTTTTTATTTGGTTTTGTATTAATGACTTTAATAACTATTTTCTTGTGTTGAAGGTGAAACTTCCTTATCATTTGTCCGTGGTGTCGTCGCGTTATTTTACTGTCTATATAAAATAAAAGATTTTCACCATTCATATCTCTACGGTCTATATAGAGATATGTTGGCTACCTGGTCGGGGGTTAAGGGAATGGTTTGGTAAGGTTCTTGCCTTGTTCAGTGTATAGATCCTACAAGGACCTGGGTCAAGCTTACTAGGACCTCCTTCAATACCCACTAGTATTTGATGGCGGGGGTGTGAATGGCTTGATCCCCTCATATGTAAACAACTATTAATACATTAACCCGGCTACTTGGGATTGTATCCCTGCTGACTCAAACCACTTAGCCGAGGGTAACGTCACCTTCAAAAGAGGGGCCTACCACATTATGTATTAATAACTTAATTAATTATCTTTCAATATTCCGACCCTTTGGGATTGTATCCTTGCTGACTCAAACCACTAGGTTGAGGGTTACGTCACCTTCAAAAGAGGAGCCTACTACTATAACTAAGATAATCTCCTAAAAAGTGCAAAAGTGCGGAAATCATCAAAGGTTACATTAAAGGCGAGTCGGATCCAAGTGATTCATCTTGTCTATCTGTTTTTATTTTATTTTTATTTTTCAGCATTTTTAGTTTTTATTTTCATGTTTTAAACCTTTTCTAAAACTTTTGATTTGATTAGACATTGAGGATAAACCGGTACTAAAAGCTCTTGTGTCCTTGGACGACCTTGGTATCTTACCAACGCTATACTACGCTCACGATGGGTGCACTTGCCCATATGTGTGTTTAGTGTTAGTAGAATATCGTGTTTTGTAAATTTAAAACTTGACAAATGTGTTAAAAAGGGCTTAAAATATCAATAAAAATATATAACGCTAACACGCATCAAGTTTTTGGCGCTGTTTCCGGGGACACAAGGATTTTAAGAAAGTTAGGAATCAACGACCTAATCATTTTTCTTATTTTTCTATTTTTTTAGGATTTTTCTAGAATTTTTTCAGCTTCTGCAGAGCTCAGCACGGGGCAGTGCCCGCTGAACATGCCCCCGTGCCCAATCTTTGGTATTGGCAATCCTATTTTAAGTCAGACAGTAGCTGAACACGGGGCCGTGCCCAGTGAACACGCCCTCGTGCCCAAGTTTCAGTTACTGAAAACAGAACCGTAAGATCCCGATGGTTGGTAATTTATGGCATAAACATGAGTGATTCTGATCATTTTTACTTTCGCTCCTCTTTTGGTGCATGGTGTCAAATATGTGGTGGATCTCATGAAGATTTAAAATGTTATTTTTTAAATTACATTCCCCACTATATAGACCCATCGTTTTCCTAAAACCTTAAGATGCACGAAAGTAAAAACAATCCCTATCTCTCCCTCGAATGTTCTCAATCATCTCTTCTAGATGATATGATTCTCGAAGAATTATTTCAAATGGAAGAAGTAATTCTCCAATTGATAAGAGAACTTGAGATGGAAATAACTAATTCATCTCAAGACGACGATCAATGAGAATTATTGAGATCGCATTCGGAGTATAACAACATCGTTGCTCCCGAAAGCACCCCCACCTCTTGTGAGGACTTGAGCGATAGTCGTCCCTGTGTCGATTGTGCCGTGAAGGACTCCCCATCGGTCTCTGCCGATGCATACATAGACCTGAGTGATTCGACATATACCTTCTTTAACGAGAGCCCAGATAAGGAAAATAAAGGTTGGTCTCGCCCACTGGGTATTTAGCTTAGGATTCACCCTTCCCGATAACCTCTTGCATTCTTGTCTAAAACTAGGGCAATTTAGGTACCTCAGGCACTTCGGTGTTGTTCCGTCTAGTAAGGAACCACCCGATCCAGAAAAATTCCTTAAAATAAGACATAACTTCATGGAAACCACTAGCCACGGGGCCGTGTCCAAGTCAACACGCCCCCGTGTCCGCCAGAAGATTCTCGTCTGACTTTAGGTCAGAATAAGGACAAAAAGTCTCAGAATCTTGTCTGCACATGGGGCCGTGTCCAGCGTGCTGTAGTTTTTTATAAATGCAGCAAGATTCCTGCACTCGTTTAACTATTTTTTAAGGCTGGCAAATCGTGTCTTAACAGGTTTAACAGGTTTCTGACAGCGCGAACAACATAAGTTTCAAACATGATTACGACTCGTTTAACTATTTTCTACCTCATGTTTATAAAACCGTTTTATGTTTTATGTACAAAGATGAATAAATGATAGATCCTAACATTGTAATTTTGATTATTTTAAAAATTAAAAAAGTCAAAGGGTGTATTTTTCAGTCAAACAGGTCTAATCGTGTCTTAACAGGTACCCAATTGCCAGCCCTACTACTTTTGTCTACTACCTTCTTCTTCTTCCTTAAACTCCTCAAAACCTCCATTAAAGCTTGAAATTTCCATACTCTCAAGCTTTATTATGATATTTGTTAGGATTTTATTCAAGGAATCTTATCAAAAATAAGTTTTACAACACTGTTTTAAGTTATTTCTGCTTAAAAATGCCTCAAAAATTAGAAAAATAATTTAAAGCTATAAGATTCCTTGTTTCAAAAATTTGCAGAGAGGTGGCCACGGGGCCGTGGCCGGAGTACTGTTTCATTAAATTGAAATTTTCGGCTTGTTTTCTTATAATGTCAAGCAGGAATAGCGGAACATCCTCAGCCCACTCTAGGAACGAACGACGAGGAAGAAGATCAATAGTGGAAGACTCTCTAGTCAACTACGTGTATGCCTTGAGAGAAGCCATCGATTAAATAACAGGAGTAGAGGAAGCCTTGGTCGACCGTATAAATCACTTGACGGTGGGCTTAGAGGGTTGCCTTCGAGAAGTCAACCTTTTGCACCAAAGGTTGAATATTCTTGCTTCTCCTCCTATGGTGCCAATCATTGCACAAAGGGAGTGGAATGTTGTACCGGAGGTCATTATTCCAGCCGAGTGGTATGTCATACCCCCGGAACCCCCTCGAGACATATTACACGGGATTCCGGTTGCCGTCGCACCCCCTCTACAAGACATTGTGGAGAATGAGCCCGCCTTCTTCCTCCCTAGGGATATAGAGGAACGGCTCAACAACATCTAAAGAGACATCCCTCGGTTTCGAGTTCTACAACACCCTTAAATACCGGGAAGTTATTTCCAGGTTTTTGACATTCCTACAATAAGGGTAGAACTCCTTAGAATGATTTCATGTTTTACCTGACCTATCTATCCTAGGAACTTGTAGTTTTTCATTTCTAGCTTTATTTTCATTTTTTAGGACCCTTTGTAATTGTTATTTCTAATAAATGATGATTTTTTAGTAATAAATGATGTTTGGATGATGTTGTGATGAATAAAAACACACTCGAATTGGTGGAGGTTACTAAGGGAAACTTGAACCCACACCCCATGCACAAAAACAGAGCCTCCCGACAATTTTTCTTCATTACAGCGAGTTCAGCACGGGGCCGTGTTCAGCCCAACACGCCCCCGTGCCCAAGGATCTGCGAAAACTCCCAGTTCAGGTAACTGGACACGGGGCCGTGCTCACTGAACACGCCCCCATGCCCAGCCTTTTGTTAAAAATGATACTGGCGCACGGGGCCGCGCCCGGACCAACACGGGCCCATGCCCAGATGCCCAGTAACATAAATTTTGTTTTTAAACACCTTTTTACACATTGAATCAACCTAAAAACTTATTTTTGGGACACATTGAGGACAATGTGTAATTTAAGTGTGGGGGGATGCTAAAACCTTGAATTTTGCAAGTCCTAATAACAAGCCTTACACAAAACTCTATTGGAACCACTAATCACCCCAATTTTTTTCAAAAACTTTTCGTTTTTTTTTACTTGTCTTGGTTTAATTTGGGAATAACAAGTTCTAAAAAGGTTATACTTTTACAAATTTACAACTGATAGCGTCGTGATAAAAAGAACCAACCTAAGAAAATTATGAAACGGCATGACAAATCTAGTTAAATTTTGATTATATATACTAAGATCACATTATAAACCCATTCCCACAAAAAGTGAGTTTTGAGCCTTTATTGAGCATACAAGCATACATCTTTTAACTAAATGCTCATTTTTCATTTCTTGTGTGAATAGCCGCTTGGTTTCTTACGACTATAGAACTTGCCACGACGAAACATTCCCGGTACTTACCAACTTAAACCCAAGTAAGTAAATGATGGAGGCATTAGGACTAACCCATTTTCTTTTCTAAACCATTATTTTTCATTTTCTTTTTCACCTACCCAAAATCCCCCTAGTTAACCCCTTTGAGCCTAAACCTTTTCATTTCTAAACCCACAAAACAAACACCCTTCACCCACCAAACCCTTTTTCTTTTAAACGCTTTATTTTAGTAAAATGCTCGGTTTTCTTGTGACATTCCTTATCATTAAAAAAATGAAGTCTAGCAATAAACAAACAAGTTCCTCAAAGAAACTTTGTTTGAAAATGCTTAGTTTGAATAAAAGTCACAAAAACAAAAAGTTTTACGACGACCGACGCTTTTTACGCTTTTAACCCTTTTTTACTAACCACTAACCCAAAATCACCTACCTTTAACCCAAGCCTAACCCTTCCCCAAGTCCTCTTGATATTTACAAAGGTTTATAGTTAAAAAGGAGGAGGATTGATTGCTTGGCAATCATATGGTAGAAGTAAGTTCCATGCCGGTCTCGAGTGATTCACAAAAATACATCTTCGGCCGAGTGTTGAGTGATCTCTCGTGAGGTATGTGAACTTGTATATAAATGAAATTTTAAAGAGGCATGTTATGCCCAAATAATTAATTTCTCTTATGAAACGTTCTAAATAAATCATAACGAATAGGATTATAAATAGCATAAAAATAAAACCCAAAAAAGATCTTAGATTGCCGACACTCAAGACAAGCCCAAACTTCTCTTCTACCCATTCCATTTGGGTGTGTAAGCCATAAAATAAAGAGTTTTGCTTGAGGACAAGCAAAGATTCAAGTGTGGGTGTATTTGATGTGCGTAAAATGCAACATATAAATTACATCAAATGAGGCGTAAAACTAACCCTTTTTTAGTACTAATGTTGGAAAAAGTGTGCTTTTGTCTTCCTTTTGTATTTTCAGGACCAAATGAGCTTAATGAACAAAAGGAACAAATATGCAGCAAAATCTAACATAAATACAAAGAAAAGGAATAAACGTGGCATGCCTGACCCCTCGACGGCATCTTCCCAAGCAAAAACAAGAGATCAGAAGGCTGACCACGGCCCTGTGCCCAGCGGACACGGGGGCGTGGCCAGGTGTCTGCAGAAAATGACAAACTTGTAGAAGCTTCTATTCCCAGCACGGGGACGTGCCCAGCTCAACACGGGCCGTGGTTAATGCTAAGATTCACAGAATCTTGCAAATCTTGATAGTACAGATACGCTTCTGCACACGGGGCAGTGCCCAGCAAACACAGGAGCATGTGGAGCCTAATGCAGACAATTGCAATTAATGAAGAAAGAGAAAGTGGATGGCCACGGGGCCGTGTCCGGGCTTCTGTACAGGCTATAAATAGGGGTGCTTGGTTCACTTCAAAGGCATCCCTTGGAAAACCACCTCTCTCCCACTTCACCACCACTCCACCACCACTACAACACCCACATCCACCACCATCATCCATCATCCACCTTAGAGTGTGTGTAGTAGTCTCGGGATCCAAGATTGATAGTAAGAGTTCTTGACAATCAAAGGCCATGTTTGCCTAAGTCTCTTACATCACTTGGTGAAGACAAGCATTTAATGTAATACTTTTGATTTTTAATCTTTTCGCACTTTTTATTTGGTTTTGTATTAATGACTTTAATAACTAGTTTCTTATGTTGAAGGTGAAACTTCCTTATCATTTGTTCGTGGTGTCTTGGCATTATTTTACTGTCTATATAAAATAAAAGATTTTCACCATTCATATCTCTACGGTCTATATAGAGATATGTTGGCTACCTGGTTGGGGGTTAAGGGAATGGTTTGGTAAGGTTCTTGCCTTGTTCAGTGTATAGATCCTGCAAGGACCTGGGTCAAGCTTACTAGGACCTCCTTCAATACCCACTGGTATTGGATGGCGGGGGGGTGCGAATGGCTTGATCCCCTCATATGTAAACTACTATTAATACATTAACCCGGCTACATGGGATTGTATCCCTGCTGACTCAAACCACTTAGCCGAGGGTAACGTCACCTTCAAAAGAGGGGCCTACCACATTACGCATTAATAACTTAATTAATTATATTTCAATATTCCGACCCTTTGGGATTGTATCCTTCCTGACTCAAACCACTGGGTTGAGGGTAACGTCACCTTCAAAAGAGGGGCCTACTACTATAACTAAGATAATCTCTTAAAAAGTACCAAAATGCGGAAATCATCAAATGTTACATTAAAAGCGAGTCGGATCTAAGTGATTCATCTTGTCTATCTGTTTTTATTTTGTTTTTATTTTTCAGCATTTTTAGTTTTTATTTTCATATTTAATACCTTTTCTAAAACTTTTGATTTGATTAGACGTTGAGGATAAACCGGTACTAAAAGCTCTTGTGTCCTTGGACGACCTCGGTATCTTACCAACGCTATACTACGCTCACGATGGGTGCACTTGCCCATATATGTGTTTAGTGTTAGTAGAATATCGTGTTTTATAAATTTAAAACTTGACTAATGTGATAAAAAGGACTTAAAATATCAATAAAAATGTATAACGCTACACACGCATCACTGTACGGTTGCGGTTTTCGGTTAATTACGACGGAAATCGTAACGGACGCGAAAACGATCCGAATTGCGAAAGGAATGGTAGTTTTGCATTCCTATCACTAACATACAATATTTTAGTGATTACAAAAATTTTTGGATGTCCGGATATGGTCATAACGCAAGATATGCACGCGTTTGCATACTTTCGCAATTTTGACGCTTTTAGTCCTTGTGATCAAATAAGCGTATTTTCGCATACCTAACCCCTCAAAACTTATTTCTAAGCTATGTAAAGGGTATTTAGGGTATGTTTAGCTTATGATATTGTTCTGGAATGTACGTTGCTATGCGAATTGGTAGACTTTTGCAGTTTGTCGCAAATAGTCCCTGTGATCGAATAAACTTGTTTTTGCATACCAAACCCTTCAAAACTTATTTCTAAGTTATGTAAAGGTTATTTAAGGTATGTTAAGCTTATGTCACTATTCTGGAGTGTATGTCGTATTAAATTGATTACGTTTACGTAAGAGTTTGCGTATAACTTCCAAAAAAGCTTCTCGAGAGTTTGGAATCATACGAAATTTGTTATGTGTACTTGTCACATGTAATTGTAAAAATGCCAGGAATGAAACACAAGATTTCATTGGATTTGTATTTATATGATGGTCGTAGAGGCACAAATGTCACAGTCTCCCCTACTATAGGAAATTTCGTCCCGAAATTTAATTCAGAGGAAACTTGTGAAAACAGATGTGGATGTTTCGCTTTCAAATGATCCTCCATTCCCTGAGTAAAACTCTGGGCCACGTCTGGATTTCCAGCGAACTTTGTTAATCGTACTTGTCTGTTGTTTGTAGGGAAGAGTTCAGATCCGCAGATTTAAACTCCATTCCAATAGGTTTGTGTATGATTGTACCGAATCTCAAGAGTGACATGTAATTGTCAAAATGATATCCTTGTTGTAGTAAAATATGGAAAGCGTGTGAATTCGACAAGAAGTTGGAGTTTCAAATAACAGATAGGGAGAATGTTTCCTATGAAGACTATTATATGAAACTTGTGTGTGCTTGAAATTGGAGTCGGAGAGTATAACATAAAACAACATTGGTCAAGGTCCAGAACTTCTAGTAACTTAAATAACGTCACGCTTGCAATGTAAAAAGGAACACTTATATATAGGAAGTACCATCGGCGTATCCACCATGCCCTTATTACATTGTTCCCGTTTCGTTATTCTTATCACTATAGGTTCTTATACATGACAAAACTTGTTGTGGTTTTTGTGCACTGAATTCTATAATAATGTATGCATCCATAATTACATAATTCCTTGCACAGTCCGTACAGTTCATTTTATGATGTGTAGGGGAAAAATCAAACGAATAATCCTGTGATGTCTTGACTAGACTACCATAGAGTCTCTTTAACTAGATCAACGAATGATCTATTTAATTTGACCACCAAAGAGTCTCTTCAACTAGATCACCAAAGGATCTCTTTAACTAGATCGACGAATTATCTCTTTAACTAGATCAACACATGATCTCTTTAACTAGATCGACGAACGACCTCTTTAACTAGACCACCAGAGGGTGTCTTTAACTAGATCAACACATGATCTCTTTAACAAGATCGTTGAATCAATCTTTTAACTAGATCAACACATGATCTCTTTAACTAGATCGACGAATCAATCTCTTTAACTAGACCACCAAAGGGTCTCTTTAACTATATCAACGAATGATATCTTTAACTAGATCAACGCATGATCTCTTTAACTAGACCACCAAAGGGTCTCTTTAACTATATCAACGAATGATATCTTTAACTAGATCAACACATGATCTCTTTAACTAGACCACCAAAGGGTCTCTTTAACTATATCAACGAATGATATCTTTAACTAGATCAACACATGATCTCTTTAACTAGATATATCAACGAATGATATCTTTAAGTAGATCAACACATGATCTCTTTAACTAGACCACCAAAGGGTAACTTTAACTATATCAACGAATGATATCTTTAACTAGATCAATGCATGATCTCTTTAACTAGACCACCAATGGGTTTCTTTAACTATATCAACGAATGATGTCTTTAACTAGATCAATACATGATCTCTTTAACTAGACCACCAAAGGGTCTCTTTAACTATATCAACGAATGATATCTTTAACTAGATCAACGCATGATCTCTTTAACTAGACCACCAAAGGGTCTCTTTAACTACATCAACGAATGATATCTTTAACTTTGGAATAGTACTTTACAATCCAAGGGTCTTAACTATTGCATAGAAGCCCATTAAGGATTTAAGATAGTACTTTTAGATATCCTTCTAAGAATTCATCATATGAAGATATGGAAGATTCTACAAGGATTTGGATAACGAGCATTTGGATCACACATAAACACATAATCACATAATTGTCAACTTGGTCATCAACTTGTTATTAATTTGTTATCGATTTTGTACACTTGCATTTAAAGTACACCAGGAATCCAATCAGTGGACTTCAATTAGTACTTTAAACATCCTCAAAAATCTAACTATGAAGATAGGAAGATCTTATAAGGAATTTTGAAATTCGTGTAGTGAGAAATTGTTTCGAAACCTTGTACTAGGTATGCTAAGTCAACATACGAAGTATAGTGTTTATGAAATCAAGGTGCTAGATATGCTAAGTCAACATATGAAGCAAATAGGATCCTTGAAATCAATGTGCTAGGCATGCTAAGTCAACATACGAAGCAGAATGTCCTTGGAAGTCGTGTACTACGTATGCTAAGTCAACATAAGAGCAGAATGTCCTTGAAAGTCATGTACTATGTATGCTAAGTCAACATACGTGCAGAATGTCCTTGAAAGTCGTGTACTACGTATGCTAAGTCAACATACGAGCAAAATGTTTTTGAAAACTATGCATGGGATCTTTGAAAATATGTTTAATGTTTTTGAAACCTTATGTAATGTTTTTGAAATCATGTACTAGGTATATTAGGTAAATATGTTTATAAAATGTTTTAAAACCATGTGAAATGCCTTTGGAATCATGTATGAGGTTTTTGAAAACATGGATGATGTTTTTAAAATTATGTATTTGGTATATTGGGAAAATATACTATGTTTAAATGTTTTTAAACCATATGAAATGTTTTTGAAATCATGAATGATGTTTTGAAATCATATACTATGTATATTATTATGAAAACCAGAATGTAATGATATGTACATAGACATATCGCATAAGACCAATTAAGGACTTATGAAAAGTACCCTTAGGTATCCAAGCAAGGATTTAAAGTGATACTATGAGTATTCATCCAGAGTTTGTAACTTGTACCTTGTACTTTGTTTCTTTAGAAGAAACGAGTACTTAGGATTTTCATGGAGATCGCGAGCGATCACAAAATGGAAAGGACTACAAGAGTAGTTTGTCTTGCAAGGAAAACGATTCCTTGGTGTCGGTATCGTAGGGGTATGTCATACATACACGTGTTCACATTGACTGGTAAATAAAATGGAAACGACCAAATTTATTTATAGAACAACCAAAGTGTTTCAAGATCCTTACAAAGTAAATAGAAAACACAAAAGTTTAAGTGTTTATTCAGACATTAGCACAAACCTTGATATTGCCAGTGTTAATCTTGTGCCCATTTGTTGAGTCATCATTTGCCAGCCAAGTCAATCGAAGTGGTTAGGATAACCACCATTGTAGCAGGTTCCATGTGGGTAGTTAGGACAAACATGTATCGCATGAGGAGTTACGATAAATTGAGTAGGAACTACCATAGCTTGGTTTGGCGTATCGGCTTAACGACAGACATTTGTTATATGACCAATACGTCCTCAGTTTGAGCATCTTCGGCATTGGACACTGGCATGGTGATGAAAGTTACATTGATTGCACAGAGGATATTTTCCTCTGTATGGTTTCTTAGCTGGTGGTGATGCCACCTGGCTAGGTCCCACTTGGCTAAGCAGAACTGGAGCAATCGCTGTAAGATTCCTTGAAGCTTTACGCTTCTTTGATTTTCTTGAAGGCTTGGCTTTTGCCTTCTTAGGTGCTTCTTGAGTAGTCACATCATTAGATACGGTTACAACTAACTTAATGGTTCTAACGACTAATACACCTATTTGTTGAGCGGTTTTCATAGCCAAATCCACTATTTTGGCGTTGTCGCGTAGAGGAGGCATTCTAAAAGATTAATGAAACATGGGAAACGTGTGAGATTGACATTTGAATAAACAAAAGAGGTATTTGAAAATATTGGCAAAACATAAGGAATGTGGTCATTCATTTGTCACTTCAAACCAACAAACGACACACAGCGACTAATCAAAGTAAATGGGTCTTTACAATGTATCGCGAAGATATGCTTTAGCCTATAGGTGGACACTCACCCCAAGAGTTCCCAGGTAAGAGTGACCGGTTCAATGAAGTGGATTTGTATGAACACTCTAGCCTTAGACAGAAAACTCAAGTTACAGGCACCCACCCTTCTGGATTGTACATGTTCACATTTAAAGCCCAAACTTTGACAAGATTTTGAAACACCAAAGGCTTAAAAGCCTAAAACAAATCACCTAAGGATAGATGATTTCTTGTGATGTTTTGAAAAATTTTGACTCGAGAGAATGAATTGTGTTTTGTTTTGTTTTGTTTTTGTTAATCACCTAAGGATAGGTGATTGGTACTGTATTAAGGATCTAAACGCAAGTGAACTCGTGTTAGGGTCCTAGGAAGGTTATAGACTAGGTCAAGAGTATTACTAATAACCTAATTCCCTATAACCATAAGCTCTGATACCAACTCTTTCATCACACCCCGACCGCGTAATACAACAAACCGCGGCAGAAATGTCGGGGAGTGTCGTAACAGAATCATTGTTTCACAACACATGGTAATTGAAGTTTTGTTTTATTTCATTAATTGACTCATTATTTTGATATAAACCAAATAATTACAACAATGGTCTTTCAAGTTTTAAGTCACTAAAACCCGCGTCCATCTTATGTGTTGCAAGCAATCAACAATCATCAAATAGTAGAACCTCAAACATATGTGAAAACAGTCAGCATAAAAATGCCGGCGAGTACATAGGTTTTGTACGTCAAATTCATGGCTTTGAATCCATATTGCAATACCTCGTCCAACTACGAGAGTTGTCGAGTATGTACCTTGAAATCAAAAAGTGTTTGATATTGCAATATGTTTTATCAACTTTACAAGTTGATATATGTAAAACCAAAACCATTGTAGCCATAAATCTTGACTGAAAACATTGTCTTTGTAAAACCAAGTAGTAAATCATCCTTGAAAGTAAACATTGTATGGTTTATATCTTTAAGTAAACCTCGTAGTGTAACTTCGTTTTGAAAACATTCGTCCAAGTGATCTAGATAACGCTACGACATGTAATGTGATAAAAGCACTTATATATAGGAAGTACCAGCGGCGAATCCACCATGCTTTTATCACATTACACACGCCTCTTTACCTGATCACTTACCATAAACCAATCGTACAAATCATTCAAATCATTTCAATCGTTCCAATCGTTCAAATCGTTCCAATTGTTCAAATCGTTTCAATCGTTCAAATCGTCTGTGTTTTAATTGTGAAATACAACTTTTGGTCGTTCTTTAAAGAATACATTCAAACCTGTGTGACTTGATATACCACCCATGGGGTCTCTTTAATAGGCCCTGAAAGACCTCTTTAACAAGACTAACAAACCAACACATGATTTGTTAATCAGAAAACAGTTTCTGTCATTACCCACATTACCCACTAAAGGGATAGTTCGATAACGGGATTTGTCAGATCCTATGGTACCATAACATACTACTGGTCGACTTGATCATAGTTAATGAATGTCATTCGTCTGTTTTCCGACTAACGCCCCAACAAGTTCGTTCACATTATTGAAATCATCGTGTTTTATATAAACCATAGCATTTGTTTATGGAAACTTAAAAGCATTTAGCACATATGAGTCACCCCAAAACAATTGAAAGCATAAAAGAGAGGAGCTATGTACTCACTTGAGATTGCAAGTATCCTTGATTAAGTGACCTAACAAAGCTCGAGAAATCAAGGAATCAAGTGGCACCTAGTATGGAATCACAATGTTAATAATCGGGACCTAAATCGGGAGATCGGGTAGAATGAGGTCTTGTAAACCAAATGAGTGTTGGAACTCATATGATATGGTTTAACAAAGCCTACATTCTGATTTGAAACCTATCCTAAGTGCTTATAACCCGTTAGGAACCGTTAGGGTAGTTTACGCTACTTTAACTCGTTATTTGCAAAAATGCGTGTTCGGATGGCCTAACTAGTCCTATGATAAGTATTATATGCCCTAACATGTTTAATAATGTTGCATAATCAGTTTAAGTGTCAAAGACTTGGTTACATATGCTTAAATTCAAATTATGCACAAAAAGGGCATTTTGGTCATTTTCCTAAGGCATATAAACTACCTATCATACAACTATTTACACAAAGTGACCATAAGGTATAATGTCACACCCCCAAAATCCACATGCGGAGTATCACCGTTTGGAGGCGTGACTGACCAGGATCAAGCCACCAATCATATTGAACAATACTATTAAGTAAATAAAAACCAAACCCAATATAATTGGTGTTTCAAAATAACCCAAACATGTTTAAGAAATCAGCGGAAGCATAGTAATGTGTACATAACCAAAACATAGTTTAAAGTTCAAATGTTAAGCGTAGGACATAACAGTCCATATCCCACAACTATCACGCCTCCCCGTGCCTGCTCCAATAGTACCTAACGACCTGCAAGGCATGTAAAAACGAGTCAACAAAAAAGTTGAGCGAGTTCACAGTTGGTTGTTTAGTTTTACCAGTTTGTTTGAAATCATAAGTTGTTTCGTAAACCACAAGTTAACCGGTACTTTTGTTTCCCAAACCATAACCATAATCAGTGGGGGCTTCCCATGTGAACCACTAGACCGTTACCATATCGACGACTGACGAACAATAGTTGTGCCCTACGTCAATGACTATCATCATTGACAGTTTGCCATGATCCATTAGTACACGCCCGTTCGAATGACACGGTGTGAGGTTTGTCATGTCACACCCCGACCACGTAGAACATACAAAACGTGGCGGAAATGTCGGGGAGTGTTGTATCAGAATTAATTGTTTCAAATCCATGGCAATTCAAGTTTCGTTTTATTGATTAAAAGTGTTACAATGTCTTAACAAACAAAGAAATACAACATAATTAACTAGTCTTGCATCTTTTATTGTCACTAAAGCCCAAGTATGCCTATGTGTATCTTGATCATCTTATGCAACAGCTCCTGAAAAACACATGTGAAAATAGGTACGTCAGCATAAAAATGCCTGTGAGATACATAGGTTTTGTGAAAATAGGTTTCATGACTTATGTTTGAGAAAATGTTTAGTCATGAACCTTGTAATTTGCTTTGTTTTGTAAATCATTTGAAAAACGATAAGATCAGTTGATATGTATAAATATATATAAGGTTAAATGAATAACCATGTAAAATGAGTTTGTATAAGATAAGTTGTTTGTAAATCAATGTCTTGTGAAAAGTATGTTATTTGTATAAAATGTTCTATGTCTCAAATTGAAATGATTCAAATAACGCTACAATATGCAATACCATACAAACACTTATATATAGGAAGTACCAGCGGCGTATCCACCATGCTTGTATCATATTACACACGCCTCGTTACTTAATCACTTACTCAAACCAAACTACCAAAGTAAAATGTTCATGTCTAATATAAATCATGTAATATGTATCCAAAATGTAAGCCTGTGATGAATAACAAATGTACTAAGTACGCGACAATAGACATACGTAGCATGTGACCTGTACTAAGTATGCAACAATAGACATACTTAACATGTGACCTGTACTACGTATACAACAATAGACATACTTAACATGTGACCTGTACTACGTATACAACAATAGACATACGTAGCATGTGACCTGTACTACGTATACAACAATAGACATACGTAGCATGTGACCTGTACTACGTATACAACAATAGACATACGTAGCATGTGACCTGTACTACGTATACAACAATAGACATACGTAGCATGTGACCTGTACTACGTATACAACAATAGACATACGTAGCATGTAATTTAATGTAAAACGATATACTAAGTAATGCACACAATGGGCACACCTAGCATAAGATGTAATAAAATCATGTACTAACGAACATAGCAGGTATATGATGTGAAAACAGGAAAGCACGAAAGTAACAATTAGGCACATGTGTTCCACCCCAAAACAGTTTGGAAAACAGTAAAAGAGGGGTCTATGTACTCACTTGAGATTGCTCAGAAGTCCTAGGATAACCACCAAGCAATGCTAGAGATCACGGAAATCAAACGGCACCTAATATAGGTAACTATGTTAATAAACCGGACCTAAATCGGAAGATCGGGTAGCATGAGGGTTCGTAAACCAAACGAGTGTAGAGACTCGTGTCATTTGGTTTAACAAAGCCTACATACTAATTGAAACCTAACATAATTGTTTACGACCCATTACGACCCATTTAGGTAGCTTATGCTACTTTAACGCGTCGTTCGCGTGAAACGCGTTCGGACCGCCTAACTAGTCCTATGACAAGTGTTATATGCCTAAACATGTTACATAATCAGTTATGTGACAAAAGTTTAGGTTACATATGCTTAATTACCAATTATACATGAAAAGGGTATTCTGGTAATTTACCTAAGGCATATAAACTACCTATCATACAACTACTTAAACGATGTGACCATAAGGTATAACCTCGGAAGGTTATTCCCTACCTACTATGGTCACCTAATGTATTTGGTCGGATCCTAATGATTGACCAAATGGGTCGGGTTCGAAGGTATAAGCGATTTATTAGATCGCTTACCCTACGACCCTAGACAACGTGGTAATCAGTAGGCATAGTCCCAAGGGACTATAACCAACGTGATTACACTCACGTTGCGAAGTTCAAACGAACTTCGCATTGACCATAAGTTGGTCAACGCTGAAAGTCAAACAAAGTTTGACTTTCTGACTCGAAAAGCAATAAAAATAAAGAAAAGAACGAAAGAATACTTACGAAGGGTCCCCGAATGCTAATCTCGATCCAAGAACTCAGGTATGAAACAATGGTTTCAACTTAGAGCTCTCAAATCCAGATTCTTGTGAGAAATGAAGTTGGGGTGGATGGGTATTTATAGGAATACCCAAACCGTTAGGATCGTTTCATGGAAACCATGCTCGAATCCCATGCGTACACTTGTTGGAAACTCATGGTGACTAAAAATGATCCTTATCATCTGACTAGACAATTGAGAATGTGTGGGTGAGAATCAAACAGCTGCAACCTGCTGTTAAAAACACTGAATCTGGTCTGTCCCCAGGCTAGCGCACCGTTACTTAATAAGTGTAGCGGTGCGCTAGGCTTAAGTTTGGCAGATTTACACTTTTGGTCCCTGTCATGCATTCAGCCCATTTTCGACACGTTTAAGGCCCGTTAACCCCATTTCAAAGCTCTAAAATGAAGTTAAAGTATAGGGAACTTAAAAATGTGTTCAAAAATACCTCGGATGTCGGTTCGTTTAGCCGTACGGTTGCGTTGTTCGGTTAATTAGGACGGAATGCGCATAAGCACGAAAAACGATCCAAATGACGCGACGAATGGATTTTCTTATGGCGAACACTAAAATAAAATATTTTAGTGCTTACATAAATTTTTGGAAGTCCGGATGTATTCAGAACGTAAGTTATGCGTAAAAATGCAAACTTGTGCACTTTTTGACACTTTTAGTCCCTGAATGACCCAAAAGTTTATTTTAGCACACCGAACCCCTTAAAGCCTATTTCTAAGCTATGTAAATGATATTTAAGGTGTGTTTAACTTATGGTCATGTTCCGGAAGGTCTGTTACAGTTCAAATTGGCATACTTTCGCAGTTTGTCAACTTTAGTCCCTGTAAGCGATTAAACTTTGATTTCACCACACCAAACCTTCCAAAACTTATATCTAAGTTATGTAAAGGTTATTTAAGGTATGTTAAGCCTATTTCACTATTCCGGAGTGTTAGTTGGATTAAACTGGTTATATCTACACATCAGAGCGCGTATAACCCTCCAGAAAGCGATTTAAAGCTTGAAATCGAACAAGAGTCGATATGTGCAAACGATACACATATTTTTACAAATCCCAAGTATGAAATACAATATTTCATTGGTTTGGCATTTGATTGATGGTTGGAGTGACACAGGTGTCACAGTCTCCCCTACTTTAGGAAATTTCGTCCCGAAATTAATTCGTAGGAGTCTATCTGTGGCTTTGTGTGAAGTAACCATCAAAGATAAGCAAGGCATAATCCTGTTATTTCTCTTTAACGGACATTTTTCAGAATTGAAAAATGAACGGAGTTATTTTCAACAGGCATTCTTCAAAAACGAAAATGAACGAAATGAGTCTTTTTCCACAACCTCTTCAGAACTGAAAATGAACAAAATGAGTCATTTTCCACAACCTCTTCAGAACCGAAAATGAACAAAATGAGTCATTTTCCATAACCTCTTCAAAACCGAAAATGAACGAAATGAGTCATTTTCCACAACCTCTTCAGAACCGAAAATGAACGAAATGAGTCATTTTCCACAACCTCTTCAGAACCGAAAATGAACAAAATGAGTCATTTTCCACAACCTCTTCAGAACCGAAAATGAACAAAATGAGTCATTTTCCACAACCTCTTCAGAACCGAAAATGAACGAAATGAGTCATTTTCCACCACTTCTTCAGAACCGAAAATGAACGAAAAGAGTCATTTTCCACCATTTCTTCAGAACCGAAAATGAACGAAAAGAGTCATTTTCCACCACTTCTTCAGAACCGAAAATGAACGAAAAGAGTCATTTTCCACCATTTCTTCAGAACTGAAAATGAACGAAAAGAGTCATTTTCCACCATTTCTTCAGAACCGAAAATGAACGAAAAGAGTCATTTTCCAGACACACGACCAAACTAGCTGTGGTTTCCGTGCACTGAATTCCATAATTATGTATGCATCCATAATTACGCAATTCCTTGCATAGTCCGCACAATTTGCTTGTAATGTGAAGGGGAGGAAAATCAAACCTGTGATGAGTGTGACTAGACTACCATAGGGTCCTTTTAATTAGATCGACAAATGATCCTTTTAATTAGGCCACCAAGGAGTCCTTTCAACTATATCATCACATGATATTCCTAACCAGATTTTTGGATCAATCTGTTTACCTAGACCACTCAGGGGTCTAATTATGGAATGGTACAATATAATCCAAGGGTCTTTACTATTACGTACAAGCCCATTGAGGATTTAATATAGTACCTTTGGATATCCTACTATGAATCCCTTATACGGAGATATGGAAGATTCTACGAGGATTTAGATAACAAAACTTGGATTTCACAAGAACATAAAAGGGAACACATAAGCACATAATTACATAGTTGTTTAACTTGGTTATTAATTTGTTATCTTTGAACGCGGATACCTAAAGCACACCAGGAATCCAATTCGTGGATTTCATTTGGCACTTTAATCATTTCAAGAATCCATCCATGAAGATAGGATGCTCTACCAAAACTTCGATTTTCGTTTTCAGGAAAACGCAATATTCGAATTAAGGTACACAATAATTTGAAGATACGGAAATACCCTTAGGTACCCTATTAAGAATTTATAGTGGTACTTGGGGTATTCGTACAGAATTATTACTTGCACCTTGTACTTTGTTTCCTTGGGAGAAACGGGTACTTAGGAATTTTGTGGAAAACGCAAGAGATTGTAGAATGGAAGAATTTTGGGGGTAGTTTGCTTTTCAAGGAATACGATTCCTTGATTGTCGGTATTGTAAGGGATATGTTGTTTAAACATACAATCACATAAATACATTGCAATGTAAATAAAAAGATTTATTTATTAATAATGATAACAATTGTTTCATGGACCTTGACAACAAAAGAAAATAATACATAAGACATGATTATTTCTAAACGGTGTTGTCTTCTAGTCGGTCAGATGCTCATCTCTGTGCTGGATTAGCATTAGCATGCTTTGGGCAATTTCTTCGGAAATATCCCATCTCGCCACACTTGTAGCAAGAACCTGGTGGAAAGCGAGCTCGAGCAGGTTTGTTGTTAGCTTGATTTGGTGCAACTGCTGCTACGCAAACTTTCGCTGTATAACCTTTACGTCCACAAATTTGGCATTCGCGGCACTTCACCATAGCATGATGATAAAGGTTACATTTGTTGCACAAGGGTGAAGTTCCATTGTATGGCTTCCTAGCACGGGGTTGAGCTGGTTGTTTGGGGACGGCTTGATTATTGTGAGTAACCATGGCGAAGTTCTGAGAAACCTTTTGCTTCTTTGACCGCTCAAGGGATCCAGTCTGTTCATCCATGGTCTTTGATTCCTCGATTGGTTTCGATTCCTCGACCGGTTTCTTGTCACCCTTTCGGAAAAGCTTACGTTTCCTGATCTGAGATTCAGTCAAAGTTGCAGATAGCTCAATGGTCTGCCTAACCGTAGTGGGGTTACTACCAGTAACGATGTCCTGAACTGAGTCAGGGAGACCATCAATGTATTTTTCGATTGCCTTATCCAAAGGCGTGACCATGGTAGGACACAACAGGCTCAGCTCCTCATATCGATCAGTGTATACTCGATGTTCACCGCTGTCTTGCTTAAGATCGTCGAATTCCCTTTCCAATGCCCTGATCTCGTGATGAGGACAGAATTCCTTCATCATCAGTGCGCGAAGTTCTTCCCAAGTTTGGGCCAGTGCCACTTCGGCACCCCTATCTCTCACCACACCATTCCACCACGTCAAAGCTCATTTCTCAAAGACACTAGATGCGAAGTCTACCTTTCGCTCATTTGGACATTGAACATGCCTGAAGGTGCTCTCTAAACTCTCGAACCATTGCAGAAGTGCAGTCGCTCCTTGAGACCCAGAAAACTTTGATGGCTTGGCCGAGTTGAACGTCTTGAAGCTGCAGAGGGCATTATTGTTGTTGATAGCTTGGTAACATTGAGCAATGACGTTCGGGATTGCAGCAGTCATTTGTTGTGTAATGACAGCTGCCAGCTCATCAATAGATACCGGATTTTCGCGTGGTGGAGGCATTCTAAAAAGGGAAACATGAAATGAAACGAGTGAGAGAATTTGACGAAAAGAATGAGATGAACAAATCTGATGAAAGCAAGGATAGTGGTCATTTGTTTGTTACTACAAAGCAACAAACGACCTCGGTGGTTAATCAAAGTAAATAGGTCAAAAATAATGTATCGCGAAGACATGCTCGCCTATAAGTGAACACTCATCCCAAGAATTCCCAGGTAAGCACAACTGGTCTCGCGTCTGATGAGATGTATACGAAGTGCTTGCCTAGACAGAAAACCCAGAATACAGGCATTCGCCCTTCCAGTTTGCACATGTTCACATTATTTAAAACCCAAAACCTTGACGAGATTTTTGAAAATTCAAAGGTGTTCAAAACCATATAACAGAGGGTTCAAAACCTAGTAATCAATCATCCTAGAACAGATGATTAGTTTTCAAAGCGGTTTTGAAATTTATGTTCTTGTTGTGGTCGTCACCTAAGGAAAGGTGACAGTATTGTTTTATGACTAAACGCAAGTAAACTCGCGTTAGGGTCCTAGAAAGGTTATAGACTAGGTCAAAGCATTACTAATAACCTAATTCCCTATAACCATTGGCTCTGATACCATCTTTTCTGTCACACCCCGACCACGTAGAACATACAAAACGTGGCGGAAATGTCGGGGAGTGTTGTAACAGAATTAATTGTTTCAAATCCATGGCAATTGAAGTTTCGTTTTATTGATTAAAAGTGTTACAATGTCTTAACAAACAAAGAAATACAACATAATTAACTAGTCTTGCATCTTTTATTGTCACTAAAGCCCAAGTATGCCTATGTGTATCTTGATCATCTTATGCAACAGCTCCTGAAAAACACATGTGAAAATAGGTACGTCAGCATAAAAATGCCTGTGAGATACATAGGTTTTGTGAAAATAGGTTTCATGACTTATGTTTGAGAAAATGTTTAGTCATGAACCTTATAATTTGCTTTGTTTTGTAAATCATTTGAAAAACGATAAGATCAGTTGATATGTATAAATATATGTAAGGTTAAATGAATAACCATGTAAAATGAGTTTGTATAAGATAAGTTGTTTGTAAATCAATGTCTTGTGAAAAGTATGTTATTTGTATAAAATGTTCTATGTCTCAAATTGAAATGATTCAAATAACGCTACAATATGCAATACCATACAAACACTTATATATAGGAAGTACCAGCGGTGTATCCACCATGCTTGTATCATATTACACACGCCTCGTTACTTAATCACTTACTCAAACCAAACTACCAAAGTAAAATGTCTAATGTAAATCATGTAATATGTATCCAAAATGTAAGCCTGTGATGAATAACAAATGTACTAAGTACGCGACAATAGACATACGTAGCATGTGACCTGTACTAAGTATGCAACAATAGACATACTTAACATGTGACCTGTACTACGTATACAACAGTAGACATACTTAACATGTGACCTGTACTACATATACAACACTAGACATACGTAGCATGTGACCTGTACTACGTATACAACAATAGACATACGTAGCATGTAATTTAATGTAAAACGATATACTAAGTAATGCACACAATGGGCACACCTAGCATAAGATGTAATAAAATCATGTACTATAATGTACTAACGAACATAGCAGGTATATGATGTGAAAACAGGAAAGCATGAAAGTAACAAGTAGGCACATGTGTTCCACCCCAAAACAGTTTGGAAAACAGTAAAAGAGGGGTCTATGTACTCACTTGAGATTGCTCAGAAGTCCTAGGATAACCACCAAGCAATGCTAGAGATCACGGAAATCAAACGGCACCTAATATAGGTAACTATGTTAATAAACCGGACCTAAATCGGAAGATCGGGTAGCATGAGGGTTCGTAAACCAAACGAGTGTAGAGACTCGTGTCATTTGGTTTAACAAAGCCTACATACTAATTGAAACCTAACATAATTGTTTACGACCCATTACGTCCCGTTTAGGTAGCTTATGCTACTTTAACGCGTTGTTCGCGTGAAACGCGTTCGGACCGCCTAACTAGTCCTATGACAAGTGTTATATGCCTAAACATGTTACATAATCAGTTATGTGACAAAAGTTTAGGTTACATATGCTTAATTACCAATTATACATGAAAAGGGTATTCTGGTAATTTACCTAAGGCATATAAACTACCTATCATACAACTACTTAAACGATGTGACCATAAGGTATAACCTCGGAAGGTTATTCCCTACCTACTATGGTCACCTAATGTATTTGGTCGAATCCTAATGATCGACCAAATGGGTCGGGTTCGAAGGTATAAGCGATTTATTAGATCGCTTACCCTACGACCCTAGACAACGTGGTAATCAGTAGGCATAGTCCCAAGGGACTATAACCAACGTGATTACACTCACGTTGCGAAGTTCAAACGAACTTCGCATTGACCATAAGCTGGTCAACGCTGAAAGTCAAACAAAGTTTGACTTTCTGACTCGAAAAGCAATAAAAATAAAGAAAAGAACGAAAGAATACTTACGAAGGGTCCCCGAATGCTAATCTCGATCCAAGAACTCAGGTATGAAACAATGGTTTCAACTTAGAGCTCTCAAATCCAGATTCTTGTGAGAAATGAGGTTGGGGTGGATGGGTATTTATAGGAATACCCAAACCGTTAGGATCGTTTCATGGAAACCGTGCTCGAATCCCATGCGTACACTTGTCGGAAACTCATGGTGACTAAAAATGATCCTTATCATCTGACTAGACAATTGAGAATGTGTGGGTGAGAATCAAACAGCTGCAACCTGCTGTTAAAAACACTGAATCTGGTATGTCCCCAGGCTAGCGCACCGTTACTTAATAAGTGTAGCGGTGCGCTAGGCTTAAGTTTGGCAGATTTACACTTTTGGTCCCTGTCATGCATTCAGCCCATTTTCGACACGTTTAAGGCCCGTTAACCCCATTTCAAAGCTCTAAAATGAAGTTAAAGTATAGGGAACTTAAAAATGTGTTCAAAAATATCTCGGATGTCGGTTCGTTTAGCCGTACGGTTGCGTTGTTCGGTTAATTACGACGGAATGCGCATAAGCACGAAAAACGATCCAAATGACGCGACGAATGGATTTTTCTTATGGCGAACACTAAAATAAAATATTTTAGTGCTTACATAAATTTTTGGAAGTCCGGATGTATTCAGAACGTAAGTTATGCGTAAAAATGCAAACTTGTGCACTTTTTGACACTTTTAGTCCCTGAATGACCCAAAAGTTTATTTTAGCACACTGAACCCCTTAAAGCCTATTTCTAAGCTATGTAAAGGATATTTAAGGTGTGTTTAACTTATGGTCATGTTCCGGAAGGTCTGTTACAGTTCAAATTGGCATACTTTCGCAGTTTGTCAACTTTAGTCCCTGTAAGCGATTAAACTTTGATTTCACCACACCAAACCTTCCAAAACTTATATCTAAGTTATGTAAAGGTTATTTAAGGTATGTTAAGCCTATTTCACTATTCCGGAGTGTTCGTTGGATTAAACTGGTTATATCTACACATCAGAGCGCGTATAACCCTCCAGAAAGCGATTTAAAGCTTGAAATCGAACAAGAGTCGATATGTGCAAACGATACACATATTTTTACAAATCCCAAGTATGAAATACAATATTTCATTGGTTTGGCATTTTATTGATGGTTGGAGTGACACAGGTGTTACATGTCAAGCCTAATAGCACTATTAACTAATGACCCGCTCGCCATCGGCCTCGGCGATTAAGTCGATATAAAGTGAGGGACTTCATGATAGAGTTTTGTCTAGTAAGTTGTAAGGTTGTTGTCCTACCTAAGGAGGACGAACGTATGTAGTTCTACCCAAGGAGAACACGCAGGATTTATAGTGGCATCCTACCCAAGGAGGATGGCCGTACATATCCTACCCAAGGAGGATATGTAGATTTCCGTTTTAGTTTATTAACCCATTCCAAAACCACCGGGAATCCCATGCCTTGTAGAAAGTGTGAACTCACCTCGATTTGCTCGGCAGATAATTTATTTGCGTTAGGTTGGTCAACCACACCCTATTATGGTTACCAATATTTGTTAGGTTTTGCTTTATGCAAATAGTTCACATATTTGTACACATAACTAACAAATAGCACGTAAGCATCATGTACTACATATTGAAGCATACGGATTCGTTCTTACGTTTGATAACTAAAAGCAACATGTACAGTCCAAGTGCATCGATAATGAGCAGCCCAACAAGCTAAGTGGCCCAATAAAACCTAAGGCCCAACTAATGAAGACCCGTGTACTTACAACTGGGCCCAATACTATATGAAATTACATCACAGCCCAAGTGTGTGTGCACACATACCCGATGTGCGGCCTAAGTAGATTTGTAACCCCATTAACATGTCATTTATTAATTTCCCAGGCCCAACCGTTTACACCCTTAACAACATGGTCCAATTCCCTCCCATTCAAACACGTGCAGCCCACCACTAATACCCTCACAATAAAAACCCACTAGAAAATATCAACCCAATAACCAATCGATTACTTATTATCTTGTTAAGTTTAATACAAGCATTCCATATATATGTTCAATTTCTAAATCCTTAGTCCATACTACCAACGATCGACAGAGCATGATATCCATATCATTTAACAGATTTATCACCGGCACTTATAATCACAAAACAAAGCATCGGCATCAACCCTTAAAACAGTTATTATATTACCTCATAAACAACAGTTTATTTTTCATCTTTTAAGGCATCTAACAGTGATCCTTATTATCTTTCAAACTTCACATGTTATGCATGACCAGGTGTATATCATGCATAATTAGTTGTACTCTTTCACAACCTTTCAATCCTAGATCATTCAAATAATAGACGAACAATCTCTGATCATCGGTTATGCACATAACATCATCATCTTTATCATTTATAGCATTTATATCACCCAATCATTTAACAAACATAATCACCTTCATGATGTCAAGCATACAAGCACTTATACAGATCATCGAACAAACATATATATATATATATATACTTTCATATATTTTCATGTAATCACCCAATCATAGACATCAAACAAAGCTAAGGTTGGACCGAAACCGAATCAACACATTCGAAAACGAAGTAACAAAACTTGTGGGACTTACCAGCGATCGGTGATGGAGGAGTGTGGCGGAGGAGTGGTGATGTTCTTCGGTTGCCGAGGGAGGGAGAGAGACGAGAGGTGGTATGCGTGATGGTGAAGGAACTACTGCCGATTGCTGTAGGGTTTGTTTTTGGGGTGAGGATATAACAGTACATGCAATCTTATACGTAAATGGTGAATGGCGGTTGAGGGGGGTGGGTCTGGGCTGAAAATAATAAGGGATGGGACATGAAGTTTGGGCCGTAAATAATAGTAACAATTTAGGGGGGGGGGGGCTATTTGTGTCGCACACAGGGAACAAAATGGCAAATATTCAAATGTGATTTATATATCTATTTTAATTTAATTTAATTTTTTTTCTTTATAACCATAATCTAACAATTAATAATAATTAAAATCCAACAATTAGTAACAATTACAATCAAATAGATTAATATATGACAATATATATGTACAATACATATTTGTGCAAACGTGGTACGATGTGTTGCGCAGAACGTAAAGGAAATGTAAATAAGATGCTCGAAAGAATTGACTGGTTTATACCTCAAAAATACGGTTTGTCACATCATCCCCAGGTTAAAAGAAATTTCGTCCCGAAATTTAGCACGTAGTTACTGAGGAAGCTAGTTAGGTTGCGTGGTTTCCTGGTTTTCCTGGGGTGTCACATCATCCCCCCGTTGGTTTGGAATTTCGTCCCGAAATTCCGTAGTAGCTTCAGCCTCAGTAGTGGTTGCACTTCTCTCGAACAACTAGGGATACTTGTGCTTCATTTGATCTTCTCGTTCACAGGTGAACTCTGGGCCACGACGGGAGTTCCAATGAACTCGCACAAGAGGTATTCTGGTACGCTTGAGAATCTTAACATCTCGGTCTGTGATTTCAAGTGGTTCCTCGATGAATCGCAACTGATCGTCGATAGTGAGCTCCTTCAAAGGAACTATGAGGGTCTCATCTGACAGACACTTCTTCAGATTTGGCACGTGAAATACGTTGTGAACTCCACTTAGTTCTACTGGTAGGTTTAGTTTGTAGGCCACTTTGCCTATTTTATCGTGGGTTAAGTTTGCCTTATTTGCCAAAACGAACTACACCTTTCCAAGGTGAGACTTTGAGTAGCACCCGATCCCCAACCTGGAACTCGAGTGGTTTCCTGTGCTTATCAGCGTAGCTTTTCTGACGGCCACGAGCTGCCGCCATTCGTTGTCTTATCTGTGCAATTCTTTCCGTTGTGTCTACTACAAGTTCTGGACCTGTGATTTGGTTGTCACCAACTTCTGCCCAGCAAAGAGGTGATCGGCATTTACGTCCGTACAATGCCTCAAACGGAGCGGCTTGAATACTGGTGTGGTAGCTGTTATTATACGAAAATTCCACTAACGGCAGATGTTTTTCCCAACCGTTGCCAAAATCGATCACACATGCTCTAAGCATGTCTTCAAGGGTTTGGATGGTGCGTTCAGACTGCCCATCCGTCTGCGGATGATAAGCGGTACTCATGTCTAGTCGTGAGTCAAAGGACTTGTGCATTGCTTGCCACAGTTTAGAAGTAAAACGCGCATCTCGATCAGAAATAATGGAGGTTGGCACCCCGTGCCTGAAACCACTTCCTTTAAGTAAATGTCTACTAAAGTAGAGAACTTGTCTGTTTCTTTGATAGCCAAAAAGTGTGCAGACTTAGTTAATCGATCCACTGTCACCCAAATAGTGTCATTTCCGCGTTGAGATCTAGGCAGGCCAGTAACGAAATCCATGGAAATTTGCTCCCATTTCCATTGCGGAATCTCTGGTTGTTGGAGTAGGCCCGATGGTTTCTGGTATTCAGTCTTGACTCTCGCACAAGTCAAACATTTACCAACGTAGGTTGCTATGTGGGCTTTCATGCTAGGCCACCAGTGTGTAGTCTTTAAGTCATGGTACATCTTATCTGAACCAGGATGTACTGAGTAACGAGACTTATGTGCTTCATCCATCACCAATTCGCGTAAATTTCCATAAAGTGGAACCCAGATGCGCCCTGTAACATAGTAAGCGCCGTCTTCCTTTTGTTCTAACCTTTTCCTCGATCCTCGCAAGGACTCAGCCCTGATGTTTTCTACCTTCAATGCTTCAACCTGAGCATCTCGTATCTGAGCGGGAAGATTAGAGTGAATGGTAAGCTGCAACGCACGTACGCGCTTAGGTTTAGTCTCTTTCCGGCTGAGGGCATCGGCCACAACATTGGCTTTGCCCGGATGATACTTGATCGCGCATTCGTAGGCATTCAAGAGCTCAACCCATCGACATTGTCGCATGTTTAATTCCTTTTGCTTGAAGATATGCTTGAGACTCCTGTGATTGGTGTAAATGGTGCACCTGGTACCGTACAGGTAATGTCTCCATATCTTAAGCGCGAAAACCACAGCTCCTAGCTCCAGATCGTGTGTAGTGTAATTCCTTTCGTGGACTTTAAGTTGACGCGATGCATAAGCAATGACTTTATCCCATTGCATCAACACACAGCCAAGACCCTGAATCGACGCGTCACAATAAACCACGAAATCGTCTGTGCCCTCTGGCAATGAGAGAATATGTGCGCTACAAAGTCTATCCTTTAAGTGCTGAAATGCTGATTCCTGTGCATTACCCCAATGATAGGTGACACCTTTCTGAGTTAGTGCAGTGAGAGGTTGCGCAATCTTGGAGAAATCCTTGATGAACCTTCGGTAGTAGCCCGCCAAACCCAAGAATTGGCGAATTTCTGTTGGTGTGCGGGGTGCAGGCCAGTTCTTGATCGAGTCTACCTTGGATGGATCAACATGAATCCCATCCTTGTTTACCACGTGGCCTAGAAAGTGGACATCACGAAGCCAAAAGTCGCATTTCGAAAACTTGGCATACAACTGTTCTGTTCGAAGGAGTTCTAAAATAAGCCGTAGATGATGCTCGTGTTCCTCCTGACTCTTAGAATATATCAGGATGTCGTCGATGAATACAATAACAAACTTATCCAGGTAGGGCTTGCACACTCTGTTCATAAGATCCATGAAGACTGCGGGTGTGTTTGTCAATCCAAAAGGCATAACCAGGAACTCGTAATTCCCATAACGAGTCCTGAACGCTGTCTTAGAGATATCCTCATCTCGGACTCTCAATTGATGGTAGCCTGACCTCAGGTCAATCTTTGAATAGTAGCTCGACCCTTGCAGCTGATCGAACAAGTCATCAATGCGTGGAAGTGGATAGCAATTCTTTACGGTCACCTTGTTGAGTTCGTGGTAGTCAATACATATTCGGAAGGTACCGTCTTTCTTCTTCACAAATAATACTGGAGCTCCCCAAGGCGAAGATCTAGGACGAATAAAACCCTTATCCAAGAGCTCTTGTAGTTGCGTGGACAGTTCTTCAAGTTCTGATGGAGCTAAACGATAAGGTGCACGAGCTATGGGCGCTGCTCTAGGAGCTAGCTCGATCTGAAATTCAACCTGACGATGAGGCGGAAGGCCAGGTAATTCCTCAGGGAATACCTCTGGAAAGTCACGTACGACCGGAATATCTTCAATCTTCTTTTCTTTCGAGGATGCATCAGAAACGAGAGCTAGGATAGCAGTGTGGCCCTTTCGTAAACACTTCTGGGCCTTAAGAAAAGAAATGATGCCCACCACGGCACCACCCTTGTCGCCATGAATCACTAAAGGTTCCCCATTTGAACGAGGAATGCGGACGACCTTCTCCTTGCACAGGATCTCTACTCGATGTTACGATAACCAATCCATACCAATAACAATGTTGAAACTACCCAAAACGATAGGAATGAGGTCGATAGAAAAGGTTTGACCAGCTAAGATGAGATTACAACCCCTAACTATGTGTGTGGCTTCAAGACTTTTACCGTTTGCTAGCTCTACTATGTGCTTGGTGTTCAAAAGTGTTGGGGTACGTTTAAGCATTTGACTAACGTTTAGAGACACATAACTGGTATCGGCACCCGAATCAAATAAAACATTAACATAAAAGTCATCCAGTAGAAACTTACCCATCACGACGTTGGGATCATTCCTTGCATCACCCTGACCAATCACGAACGCACGGCCCCGGGCGCCATTGTTTCCATTGTTTCCCCCGTTGTTACCCCCATTGTTGTTTCCGTTTCCCTGATTGTTGTTGTTATTCTGATTTTGGTTCAACTAGGGGCAGTTTCTCTTGAAGTGACCTTCAGCTCCACACTGAAAGCATCCCCTGTTACCCTGTTGTTGTTGCGGCTGATTTTGTGGAGCTTGTTGTTGCTGTTGACGACTCTGATTCACAGGTCGTGTGCCCCTGCAATCCTTTGCTTCATGACCAAACTTGTTACACCTCAGACAACGACCCTTGTTGCACTGCCCACTATGATGCATGTTGCATCGGTTGCACTTGGGGTGGTTTCCCCTGTATCCACCCTGCCCTTGACTACCAGAAGATTGCTGACCAGGACTCTGGTAGTCATCAGTCTTTCGCTGCTGAGACTAAGACTGAGCTGATGTCGAACCCTTGCTTGAGACTCCATCCCATTTTCGCTTGTTGTCGCTGGGGGCATCAAAAGTAGTGGTAGTAGCACTAATACGCTTTGGTAACCTGTTCTGCTCCAGCGCCTGATCAGTGAGGCGATGAGCCAACTTAATAACTTGCTGAATGGTGCCAAGATTAGCTGAGGTCGCATGACTTTGAATTTCTGGCACCAAACCTTTATGGTACAGCTCGATGCGCTTAATAGGAGGATCTACCATAGTAGGACACAATATTGCCAGCTCATTCGACCTTTTCGTATACGCTTCGATTTCTGACCCTGTCATCTTTAGGTTGAAGAACTCGACCTCCAACTTGTGGATGTCATCACGATTGCAGTATTCCTCCTTGATCAATTCCTTGAAATCGTTCCATGGGGTGGCGTTAGCAACTGCCAACCCTAACATTTGAACTTGCACTTTCCACCAAGTTAACGCAATGCCCTCAAGTGTTCCAGTAGTATACTTCACCCTACGAGCCTCAGGGCATTCACACATCTCGAAGACAGATTCGAGCTTCTCAAACCAGTGGAGGAGGCCTACCGCTCCTTCAGTGCCACTGAAAGTAGTAGGTCGACAATCCATAAAAGTTTTGAAGGTACATGCAGGAGGCTGAGCATGTTGACCTGTCGTGTGTGTAAGAATAGACAAAGTTAATCACAAGTGTTGGTTTTCAAGAGTAGGATCTAGAGATCCTAGAGTAAGTTGCAATGGCAGGTTATACCTCCTGCCTGGGCAGCTGCGAGTGCTGCAGTAACTTGTTCATTGATCAAAGCCGTTAGCTGGGCTTGAGTTAGGTTAACGCGTCCACTCATGATCTTCATGTCAAAGGAAACATGGGTGAGAAAGGTTCGCGAAAGTGTGATGACAGAAGAGAGTAAGCACACATGTGTTTTCAAAACGTTCATCTAAGCATACCATAAGCAAAGTTCTATGTAACTAGCATGTAGGCAATATAAACATAAACCATATCACCTATAGTGTTGAGCCTTGCACGTGGAGCGAAGCGTCGTTGTGGATCGTTAAGCACTGTAGAGGTTATAGTCTGGTTTTACCAAAAAGCTTTTCCCCTTTTTTAAAACCAAGCTCACTATAACCAATGGCTCTGATACCAATCTGTCACACCCCAAAATCCACATGCGGAGTATCACCGCTTGGGGGCGTGACTGACCAGGATCAAGCCACCAATCATATTGAACAATACTATTAAGTAAATAAAAACCAAACCCAATATAATTGGTGTTTCAAAATAACCCAAACATGTTTAAGAAATCAGCGGAAGCATAGTAATGTGTAAATAACCAAAACATAGTTTAAAGTTCAAATGTTAAGCGTAGGACATAACAGTCCATATCCCACAACGATCACGCCTCCCCGTGCCTGCTCCAATAGTACCTAACGACCTACAAGGCATGTAACAACGAGTCAACAACAAAGTTGAGCGAGTTCACAGTTGGTTGTTTAGTTTTACCAGTTTGTTTGAAATCATACGTTGTTTCTTAAACCACAAGTTAACCGGTACTTTTGTTTCCCAAACCATAACCATAATCAGTGGGGGCTTCCCATGTGAACCACTAGACCGTTACCATATCGACGACTGACGAACAATAGTTGTGCCCTACGTCAATGTCTATCATCATTGACAGTTTACCATGATCCATTAGTACACGCCCGTTCGAACGACACGGTGTGAGGTTTGTCAAACTTAATAGCGCTATTAACTAATGACCCGCTCGCCATCGGCCTCGGCGATTAAGTCGATATAAAGTGAGGGACTTCATGATAGAGTTTTGTCTAGTAAGTCGTAAGGTTGTTGTCTTACCTAAGGAGGACGAACGTACGTAGTTCTACCCAAGGAGAATACGCAGGATTTATAGTGGCATCCTACCCAAGGAGGATGGCCGTACATATCCTACCCAAGGAGGATATGTAGATTTCCGTTTTAGTTTATTAACCCATTCCCAAACCATCGGGAATCCCATGCCTTGTAGAAAGTGTGAACTCACCTCGATTTGCTCGGCAGATAATTTATTTGCGTTAGGTTGGTCAACCACACCCTATTATGGTTACCAATATTTGTTAGGTTTTGCTTTATGCAAATAGTTCACATATTTGTACACATAACTAACAAATAGCACGTAAGCATCATGTACTACATATTGAAGCATACGGATTCGTTCTTACGTTCGACAACTAACAGCAACATGTACAGTCCAAGTGCATCGATAATGTGCGGCCCAACAAGCTAAGTGGCCCAATAAAACCTAAGGCCCAACTAATGAAGACCCGTGTACTTACAACTGGGCCCAATACTATATGAAATTACATCACAACCCAAGTGTGTGTGCACACATACCCGATGTGCGGCCCAAGTAGATTTGTAACCCCATTAACATGTCATTTATTAATTTCCCAGGCCCAACCGTTTATACCCTTAACAACATGGTCCAATTCCCCCCCCCCCCCCATTCAAACACGTGCAGCCCACCAGTAATACCCTTACAATAAAAACCCACTAGAAAATATCAACCCAATAACCAATCGATCAGTTATTATCTTGTTAAGTTTAATACAAGCATTCCATATATATGTTCAATTTCTAAAGCCTTAGTCCATACTACCAATGATCGACCGAGCATGATATCCATATCATTTAACAGATTTATCACCGGCACTTATAATCACAAAACAAACCATCGGCATCAACGCTTAAAACAGTTATTATATTACCTCATAAACAACAGTTTATTTTTCATCTTTTAAGGCATCTAACAGTGATCCTTATTATCTTTCAAACTTCACATGTTATGCATGACCAGGTGTACATCATGCATAATTAGTTGTACTCTTTCACAAACTTTCAATCCTAGATCATTCAAATAATAGACGAACAATCTCCGATCATCGGTTATGCACATAACATCATCATCTTTATCATTTATAGCATTTATATCACCCAATCATTTAACAAACATAATCACCTTCATGATGTCAAGCATACAAGCACTTATACAGATCATCGAACAAACATATATATATACTTTCATATATTTTCATGTAATCACCCAATCATAGGCATCAAACAAAGCTAAGGTTGGACCAAAACTGAATCAACACGTTCGAAAACAAAGTAACGAAACTTGTGGGACTTACCAGCGATCGGTGATGGAGGAGTGTGGCGGAGGAGTGGTGATGTTCTCCGGTTGCCGAGGGAGGGAGAGAGACGAGAGGTGGTATGCGTGATGGTGAAGGAACTACTGCCGATTGTCGTAGGGTTTGTTTTTGGGATGAGGATATAACAGTACATGCAATCTTATACGTAAATGGTGAATGGCGGTTGAGGGGGGTGGGTCTGGGGTGAAAATAATAAGGGATGGGACATGAAGTTTGGGCCGTAAATAATAGTAACAATTTAGGGGGGGGGGCTGTTTGTGTCGCACACAGGGAACAAAATGGCAAATATTCAAATGTGATTTATATATCTGTTTTAATTTAATTTTTTTTTGTTTATAACCATAATCTAACAATTAATAATAATTAAAATCCAACAATTAGTAACAATTACAATCAAATAGATTAATGTGTGACAATATATATGTACAATACATATTTGTGCAGACGTGGTATGATGTGTTGCGCAGAACGTAAAGCAAATGTAAATAAGATGCTCGAAAGATTTGACTGGTTTATACCTCAAAAATACGGTTTGTCACATATAACCTCGGAAGGTTATTCCTTATACAACTATGGTCACAAAATATGTTTGGTCGGATCCTAATGATCGACCAAATGGGTCGGGTTCAAAAGTCTAAGCGGTTGTCGAGACCGCTTGACTTACGACCCTAAATAAGCACTAAACTAGAAGTGACGAGTTAAACATGTTAAAACATGTTTAACTAAGTTAGAAAACTGATTTGGTATCAAAACAAAGTGTTTTGATACCCGAAAATAGTTCCGTCACAAAATGCACATGACCGAAACTTTGACTCGTCACTTCGACTAGTCAACGTGGTAATCAGTAGGTATAGTCGCAAGGGACTATAACCATCGTGATTACGCTCACGTTGTAAAGTTCAAACGAACTTTGTCTTGACCAAATCATGGTCAAAGCTGAAAGTCAAACAGTGTTTGACTTTCTAGCTTAAAATAATTAAACAAGCCAAGGAGGAACACTTACAAGTGTTCTTGGATGGAAGATAACTAGAAAACTCACGTAAGAGGCCTCCAACAAGTGTGGTAGCCTCTACTTAGAGCTGGTGTGAAGAAAGAAAAGAATTGAGAAATGGATGAATGAAAGGAGATTGCTATTTATAATGTTCTTGAAATCACAAGATCTTTCCAAGTTTCTTGTGTGTTGATCAAGGAATGATCAAGACCATACACTTGTTAGGACCAGGTTTCAAGCCTTGTAGAACACATAAACCAGCCCACAAGATTGAAAACAAACAAAGGAAAAAAGGTGCAAACAACTGGGAATTAACCAGGAACTTTCTACTATGCTGGGACTTGTTGACAAACCGTATGGGGTCCAGGCATACGGTCCGTATGGGACCTGCAGGGACAGCAAATTTGAAATTTGACAGTTTTAGTCCTTGAGTGTGTTTCCTCGCGTTTTGGCACTTCTAACACTCGTCAAGCCCATTTTCAAGCTCCATGATGAAGTTAAAGTATATTTAACTTGAATTATGCTCAAAAAGGTCACGGATGTCGGTTCGTTTGGTTGTACGGTTGCGGTTTTCGGTTAATTACGATGGAAATCGTAACGGACGCGGAAACGATCCGAATTGCGAAACGAATGGTAGTTTTGCATTCCTATCACTAAAATACAATATTTTAGTGATTACAAAAATTTTTGGATGTCCGGATATGGTCAGAACGCAAGATATGCACGTGTTTGCATACTTTCGCAGTTTTGATGCTTTTAGTCCCTATGATCAAATAAGCGTATTTTCGCTTACCTAACCCCTCAAAACTTATTTCTAAGCTATGTAAAAGGTATTTAGGGTATGTTTATCTTATGATATTGTTCCGGAATGTACGTTGCTATGTGAATTGGTAGACTTTTGCAGTTTGTCGCAAATAGTCCCTGTCGAATAAACTTGTTTTTGCCATACCAAACCCTTCAAAACTTATTTCTAAGTTATGTAAAGGTTATTTAAGGTATGTTAAGCTTATGTCACTATTTCGGAGTGTATGTCACGTTAAACTGATTACGTTTACGTAATAGTTTGCGTATAACTTCTAGAAAAACTTCTCGAGAGTTCGGAATCATACGAAATTTGATATGTGTACTTGTCACATGTAATTGTACAAATCCTGGGAATGAAACACAAGATTTCATTGGATTTGTATTTGTATAATGGTCGTAGAGGCACAAATGTCACAGTGGTGGCCAGAACACGACCTCGTGCTGAGTTTTCCGGTGGGCACGGGGCGTGTTGACCTGAGCACGACCCCGTGTTTGGAGTTTTTTTTAGGTGACGTCTGTATTATTTTTAAGGTTTTTATTTGGATCGAGTGGTTCCTTGCTAGAGGGAACAAAAGGTACCTTAATTGCTCTTGATTCATACAAGAACGCAAGAGGTTATCGGAAAGGGTAAAACCTAAACTACCGGTGGGCGAAACCAACCTTTATTCCCCTTATCCGGGCTATTGTTAAAGAAGGTATATGTCGAATCTCTCAGGTCTATGAGTGCATCGGTGGGGGCCGATGGAGAGTCCTTCACGGCACAATCGACACAGGGACGACTATCGGTAATGCTTTCACAAGAGGTTGAGGTACTTTTGGTGTCGTCGATGTTGGTTATATCCAAATGCGATCCCAACATTTCTCCTTGATTTTTTTCTGTGTTGAATACCTCATTTTCACCATAAGCTCTATTTTCTTTAATTTTTGGAGAATCCTTTCTTCCATTTGACATAATTCATCGGAGGTTATGTCGGTTAGAAGAGATGGTTGAGGGCATTCGGGCGGGTAATATTGATCGTTTTTACTTTCGCCCATCTTAAGGTGATTATTATAGGAAAACGATGGGTCTGCTAGGTAATGGGGATCAAATTTTAGAATGTAACATTCTAAATCTTGATGAAATCCACCACATAGTTGACACCACTCATTGTAAGAGTGGCAAAAGTAAAAATAATCAATATCATCCTTGCTTTTGGCAGATTTTACCAACCGTCGGGATCAGACTGTTCTGTTTTCAGTGACTGAGTAATGGACACAGCCCCATGTTCGAGTGACACGGCCCTGTGGTCAGCTACTGTAACTCAGAAAACAAAAACTACCAGCAAGGATGATGGGCACGACCCCGTGTCTGACTGGGCATGACCCGTGCTGAGTTCTGCAGATTTTGAAAAATCAAGAAAAATCCTAAAAAAATAAGAAAAAAATGCTAAAAATAATTAGGCCGTTGATTTTAAACTTTCTTAAAATCCTTGTATACCCGGTAACGGCGCCAAAAAACTTGGTGTGCGTTAAGCGTGATATGATTTTATTAATATTTTAAGCACGTTTTACGCATTAGTCAAGTTTTAAATTTATAAAACACGATATTGTACTAACACTAAACACATACTTGGGCAAGTGCACCCATCTCTAGCGTAGTATAGTGTTAGTAAGATACTGAGGTCGTCCAAGGACACAAGAGCTTTTAATACCGGTTTATCGTCAACGTCTAATCAATCTAAATTTTTTGAAAAGAGTTTTTAAACATGAAAATAAATCTATAAATGAAAAAGATAAATAAAATGAAAAAACAAACAGATACAGTTTCTATGATCACTTAAGATATTTCTCATTTGAACCTTTTTAGGTGTTTTCTCTCCTACTCGTACCGGAAGGCCTCTCTTTCTGTATGAGGGGAATCCTTTATTATCAAGATTTAATCACTTGGATCCAACTTATCTTTAATGTACCCTTTGATGATTTTCTCACTTTCAGACTTTTTAAGAGATTATCTTAGTTATAGTAGTAGGCCCCTCTTTTGAAGGTGACGTTAACCTCAACCCAGTGGTTTGAGTCAGCAGGGATACAATCCCAAAGGGTCGGAATATTGAAAGATAATTAAATAAGTTATTAATGTGAAAAGTGGTAGGCCCCTCTTTTGAAGGTGACGTTACCCTCGCTAAGTGGTTTGAGTCAGCAAGGATATAATCCCAAGAAGCCGGTTTAATGTTTTAATAGTAGTTTACATATGAGGGGTTCAAGCTATTCGCACCCCCGCCATCCAATACCGTTGGGCATTGAAGGAGGTCCTAGTAAGCTTGAACCAAATCCTCGCGGGATCTATACACTGAACGAGACAAGAACTTTACCAAACCACCCTCCTAACCCCCTTCCAGGTAGTTAACGTGCTTTATATAGACCGTAAAGACACGAATGAGCAAATCAATGACATCATGAAGAAATGGTAAAGAAAATTCACTTTCAACATAAGAAACTAGTTATTAAAGTCATTAATACATACCTAATTAAAAAGTGCCGAAAGATTAAAAATCAAAAGTAATACATTAAAGACTTGTCTTCACCAAGTGATGTAAGAGAATAGCCAAGCATGGCCTTTGATTGACAAGAACTCTTACGATCAATCTTGGATCACGAGACTACTACACACTCTAAAGATGAAAGATGGATGATGGTGGAGGGTGTTGGTGTTGTAGTGGTGGTGGAGTGGTGGCAAAGTAGGAGATAAGTGGTTTACCAAGGGATGCCTTTGAGGTGAACCAAGCACCCCTATTTATAGTCAGAACAAAGCCCTAGCCACGGCCCCGTGTCCACTGGGCACGACCCATGGCCATCTTCTTATCTTCCTTCATTAATTGCATCTTTCAGCAGAGGGCCCCACACAACCTCGTGGATTCTAGACACGGCCCCATGGTCAACTTTTTGCTCTACTATCAAGATTCTGCAAATCTAAGAGTTGACCACGCCCCATGGTGAGCTGGGCACAGCCCGGTGGTGGGCGTAGAAGCTTCTGCAGCTTTGTCTTCTTGTGTCAGGGCTGACCACGCCCCATGCCTGGCTGGCCACGGCCCCGTGGTCAGCTTCTGCTTCCTTTTTTTTGCTTTGGGGGATGCTGCCGAGGGGTCGGGCATGTCACGTTATTCCTTCTTCTTGTATTTATGTTGGTTTTGGCTGCTTATTTGTTCCTTTTGTTCTTTTAAGCTCGTTTGGTCCTGTAAATTCAAAAGGAAGAAAGAAACGCACTTTTTCCAACATTAGTACTAAAAACGATTGGTTTTATGCTTCTATTGATGTAATTTATATGTTACATTTTGTACACATCAGCTAACCATTTTCTCAAATAACATGTATGTCATATTAGTTTACTAGGTGCTCTTTGTTTATACAATTTATGTGACGAAACAAAGTACAATTGGTTATGTGTTGTGTGGTGTTATAATATAGAATCTAGAGTGATTCAGATAACGAAACGAGTGTAATACGATAAGAGCATTGTGGATACGTCGTTGGTACTTCTTACATATAAGTGCTCTTATTGTATTACTCATCGCAGTGTTATCTAAATCACTTGACGATTCCATGTTTTGGTGAAACAAAGTACCAAACCCAAATGCTTGTAGGATCTTCCTATATAAATAGTTAGATCCTTAATGGATACTCAAAGTACTATTTTAAATCCTTGATTGGTTTTTTGAGAGTACTTCCACAAGTTCTTGGTCGAATTCTATGCTAAGTGTTTATGTGCAATTTAGTTTGGTGAAACAAACTATAATTGGTTATGTGATGTGTGGTGTTATAACATGGAATCTAGAGTGATCTAGCATAACGGGGCGAGTGTAATACGATAAGGGCATGGTGGATACGCCACTGGTACTTCCTATATATAAGTCCCCTTATCGTATTACCTTCGCAATGTTATCCAAAATTACTTGACGATTTTGTTATAACGAGACAAAGTACAAGTGAAACAAAGGACAAAGTACAATTTTTAGAGTGAATTGCAAGTTTTGTCCTTTATCTTTAGGCCATTTTGCAAGTTTTGTCCTTTATGTTTAAAGTTGACGAGTTTTGTCCTTTATGTTTGAAAATCAAGCACGTTTTGCCCTTTGGGGCAAAACGTGCCTGATTTTTAAGGACAAAACGTGCTTGATTCTTTAAACATAAAGGACAAAACGTGCTTGATTTTTAAACATAAAGGACAAAACGTGTTTGATTTTTAAGGCCCAAAGGGTAAAACGTGCTTGATTTCAAACATAAAGGACAAAACTCGTCAACTTTAAACATAAAGGACAAAACTTGCAAAATGGCCTAAAGATAAAGGACAAAACTTGCAATTCACTCAAAATTTTTATTAACATAAAAATTACTTGGTATTATACATATTGCCATTACAAAACATTTTCGTCCCAAGTTTTACTAATAAAAAGTAATGTGTTGCAATACTAAACTTTTTGCCATATATTGGCTACAAAAATCTATTTTCATTCAACAACTCGTGTAGTTGTCAATGTATTGCAATACCAAACCTTTTGCCATAATTTAGCCAACAAAACCTATGTCGCTCACCAACTTTATTGTTGACCGTCTATTTTCACATATGTTTCAGGTATCGACATTTCAAGTATGCTACACATAGGAACACACTCATGCCTTAGATTGCTTCTAAATCTAAAAAACAATTACTTGTATTCCTTTGTGTTTGTAAAACAATATAATCAATATAATGAAACTTTACCATGTGTTATAAGCAATTTGTAAAGTGACTCCCTGACGATTCCGCTACGGGTTGTATACGTGGTCGGGGTGTTACACATGCTACTTTTTATACATGCTAGGACACACTAAATGCATACTATCTATCATTAACTTGAATAAGCCTACCATAACATGTATAGTGCTATAGGAGTAACACATCGTCCCGTTTGTTGGGTCATTGTTAAGTATTCAATCTTTACGGTTTTATTGTTGCGATGATAAGATTACGCTAGCGGACACTTTGGTTTGATTTATAGTTCATGCAAGCTAGTATGATTCATATGACTTAGTATACAATTACCATGTGGATTTGAGACATTTTCTATACTTATGCTATGTATATCAAACTTGTGTGCTCACTGGCCTTTTTGTAGTGACGGATACTTTATATACATGATTGTAGGAAATTGATGATGATACAATAAGAAAAACACTTAATATAGACTAGAAACTCATCCACGATTTCATTTTTTGTTTTCTCATTATATTATTATCTTATTTCCCAATATGTTGTACTTTTCTTTTAAGATGATGTAACTTTTAGTGACGGTACGAAATTGAATTATTAAATTATTGTCACAATCATAGTGTTATGTTGTCTTTGAACAATCCCGTTCGTATCACTCTGTTGTTTCCACCATCGATTAGGGTGTGACACCATTAATCTAAAGAGGTAAATTGATATATTTTTGAATGAACAAAACACTATAATAACCCCTTTTTAGATGGTTCATCTAAATATGGCATCAAGTTAAGTTAAGTATGAAAGATTTGATTGACTTCATAAATCAACGCACAAAATGACTCAAACAAACTATTCATTCATCTTTGTGTAAAAGAGGGAAGAAACTGAAACTTGAAAATTTGAGAAAAAATGTGATATCAAAATCTATGCTTCAATGATGGAAATTGGGTTTGATAGGTGGGAAAAAATGCTATGGCGGTTTGAATCTAGCGTATCGAGGCATTTTCGTTCATTTGTTATCGACCTTGTAACTGCAAACGGACCAAACGTTCGACGAACAGTTCGTGAACCGTTCGGCGGGAAGTTCGTTTGTGTTCGTTCGTTCATTAGACAAACGAACACGAACAAGAAATTTCGTTCGTTTAGTTAAATGAACAAACATGAACAGAGGTCGTGTTCGTTCGTTTATGTTCGTGAACGTTCGATAACGTGTTTGTTTGTGTTCGATAGTTCATTAGTGTTTTTAGTTTTTATATTTATTTAAGTACTTCAAAATTCCGACAAATTAAATATCTAATAAGTGTCAGTGTATTATATATTCTTTTCATGAACGATTGTTTGTGTTCGTTTGTTTCCATTTGTGTTTAAGAACATTAGTTTGTGCTCATTTGTGTTCGTTAACGTTCGTTTTTGTTCGTTGCCTAAAATTAACAAGAAAACATAAACGAATCCGATAAGTGTTCATGAACAGTTCGCGAACACATATATTTCTTAACAAACGAACACGAACAAAAAATCTCGTTCGATAAGTGTTCGTGAACGGTTCGTGAACACGTATATTTCTTAACAAACGAACACGAACAAGGTCTTGTTCGTGTTCGTTCGGTTCGTTTGCAGCCCTACTTGTAACTCTTACGTAGCCCAAGTTATTCATATTACGTTGGGCCTTTTTTCTAACTCAGTTGACTCTTTCCAACAAACTCAAGTAAGAGTTCGCTAGCTCCTAGATCAAATCTCTCTGAAGTAATACTGTTTTCAAAAAAACTGTTGACCAAACAAGTAATTGTAGCCATGGGAGACGACAAACGATGAGTTCGATTTACACTTCCAATTTGAAGTTTCAAACTATCGTCAAGACCGTAAAACTGCAAAACTGAACAGTCAACCGAAACCTATAAATCTTTAGACGAGTAGAGTTATTTCTACCTTAATAGGTTCAATTATCATTTCAATCACGATCCATATATGTATAACACCCAATATAGAGGTTTCCATTGCGGAATCCGACAGATGCTCACCGTCTCTAATCCATGTTGGACACGAACCAGAACCCCATGACCAACCACCCTCTCACATTCCCTGGACGAGAATGCCTATGCCAACCGATTCCACCCCTCTTTCTCCTCGTCCCTTCTTGGTCTTCTCTCCTCTCTCTCTTCCACGTCAATCCACACGTCTCTCCGCCAAATGTTAATCGTTGATTGGAAGAAAAAATGAGAGGAAAAAACAGGTGTAACTGTGTAAGGGTGAAGGGAGTGGCACGGCAAAGCAATCGGCAAAGCCGATTGCCGAGCGGCAACACCGCCGCCCCTTCAACCCACGCGGCAAACGTTGGTTCTCGGCTACCCATCATCGATCGACAAACATGCAACTTGCATGTTGACCGTTGCCACATAACGGCTATATGCCGTTCAAAATAAAAAAAAAATTATTTTTTCAACTTTTACCCTATATATTCAAAACAAACCCATTTTAATCCTATATATTCTACAAAATCACCCCCAAATCAAACCAAAAAATACAAAACACTAACCCAAGTATTGCCACGCAAAATGGCGGATGATTTCCCGTTGTGGTTTCCACCCGATAGTAGCGATGACTCGTCCGATGATAGCATTCTTTTTTTCCAAAATCTACTCGAAGAAGCCGAACTACAAGACTCCGGTACATCAAACCAAAGGAGATACATTGAACGTCAGCGGGAGGTTGGGCACGAGACCCTCATGGCGGATTATTTTTTCGAAGACCCGAAATACAACGACGCAATTTTTCGCCAAAGGTTCCGTATGTCGAAACGGTTGTTTTTAAATATTGTGACCGCCGTGGAAGCGAATGACGCATACTTTCAAGAGGCCTACGATGCGCGAGGTCGGAGGAGCTTTACGCCGCTGCAAAAGGTTACATCAGCTATTAAACAGCTCGCAACCGGTAACCCTCCAGACGAAGGAGACGAGTACTTGCATATGGCCGCAAGAACTTCCCGCGAGTGCCTAGAATATTTTTGCGAAACGGTTTGCAGAATATATGGTTCGGAGTTCTTACGTAGGCCGACAAGCCACGACATGTCACTGTTATACGACGCACATGAAGAACAACATCACCTTCCAGGTATGTTCGGTAGCCTTGATTGCACCCATTTCATCTGGCGAATGTGTCCCACCGAGCTTCGAGGGCAGTATATGAGAGGAGATCACCGATACCCGACTGTTATGCTCGAAGCAGTGGCGTCTCAAGATTTATGGATTTGGCGTGCTTTTTGCGGTCCACCGGGTTCGCAGAACGATATCAATGTGCTAGGACAATCGCCGTTATTCTTAACGGAACGAAACGGAACCGCGCCAAAATGTCCATTTTACGTCAACAACCATTATTACAAACGTGGTTATTTGCTCGTGGATGGAATTTACCCAAAATGGTCCGTGTTTGTGAAATCGATCCCATACCCTCAAGAAGTAGACGAAAAGATGTTCAAAAGGCAACACGAGGCGGCAAGAAAAGACGTCGAAAGGGCTTTTGGGGTTTTGAAGTCAAAAGAGGGTGTCTTGAATCGGCCGATGCGAGCAAAGACGGTTAAAAAAATTAGGAATGTTGTGTACACGTGTATTATTTTACACAACATGATTTTAAAAGACGACGGAAACGCGATTGCACCGGTACACAAAATTAGGAATGTTGTGTACACGTGTATTATGAATTTTAAGTTTTTTTTTTTAAGTTTCATTTTAATGTAATTGTTTTTTTTATTAATTTAATGTTTTATTTGTTTTTATTTAACATATAATTTAAAAAAAAACAAAAAAAAAGTTTGCCACTTTCAAGTGTCTAAACCCTTGCCAACACTTTTCAGCAAAGTTTAAACTTTTTACCCTCTCTGACGTGGCACTCTCTGATTGATCCATTTTAAAGTTTGCCACTTTCACCTGTTTAACCACTCCCTTCACCCTAAGCGCAAGGGCAGAAACTGAAAAGAAATGAAAGACAGTGATTGTGATTGATCATCTATAGATTCATCAATCCTCCACTTGTGGTGGAGTGGTGGAAAGGATTTGGTTTTCCTTGGATGGCCAAGTTCGATCCCCACACCCATCACATTTGGGGGAATGGCAATGAACGGGTGGAGGGCCAGTTGGTTCGAAACCCGGGAGCCACCCCGAGTTTTCTATTACAGTGCATTTACTCCAGAGAGTCCCCGACTCTTGTGGAGGGTGCAACTACACGCTCCCGGTTAATCGGGTGGGCAGTGGGCTGGAAATTTTCTCGGGGAACGCCTTAGCCAAACTCTGATGCACCAAGCGTGGGCCCGGTTAAGACAACATAGCCTTGGATGCCGGAGTAGGGCGGAGGGGCCTACCCGAGTTATAGGGTAGGTGCGATCTCTATCGCCTGTTATAGAAATATCGCCGTTCAAAAAAAATCTATAGATTCATCATACTCCGGTCCCCTCACTATAACCAGATCAAAAGAACGAATACGCTTCTTCGTCACTAACAATAAACTTCAACCATGGGGACCAGAGATAAACCACCGTTGCTTTCACACTACTCTAATGGCTTCTCGAAAACAAAAATCAACGCCAGATTGACCGCCATTGAACCACCACTACTTTTTCTGTTTTCTTCATCAAAAGCAGAGAAAGCTGATCCTCTTTCTCTGCACCAGAAAGCTCGAAAACAACATTTTGCACTTCTTCCGTTACGTCATTTTCCGTCAACGTTCGATGAGGTTATAAAACGTTCTATTTAGTTCATTTCTTCATCAGATCTGGTGCAATCGATGGAGGAACATGACGAAACGTGTTTCCAGTCGTTTCAGTTTGTTGATGATCAGATTCAGAGCATGATTTCAGCGCAACCTGTGCAGGAGATTAACAATTCGTTTACGAATCTTCTAGATCTATCGCCAAATCGAGCGGTTAAGCTCCTACACTCGCCGGACGGCTTCTGTTCCGTGTTTCCGGTGACGGAGATGACGTCAGCGTCTCATCTACCGCTTTCGAGCCCTAATTTCTGCAATCCGGTGAAACGAGAGCCAATCGAAACAGGTTTTTTGCATGATTCTCCATCGATTTTTTCAGATTTGATCAAATCGAAATCAAGTTCAACGAAACGGAATAAACGAGAGAAGGTTTGTGAATTAATAATATTCATTGTGTGTAATTGTTTACCGATTCTCAAGTAATTGAAGTGATTTTTTTTTTTTTTGCTGCAACAAATTAGGTGCGACTATCGGTGAAGAAGATGAAAATTGATGCGAAAGCGAATGAGGGAGAGAAGGTTGAGTACATTCATGTTCGTGCTCGGCGAGGTGAAGCAACAGATAGTCATAGCTTAGCCGAACGAGTAATTATTATGATTTATTAATTAAAATTGGTGCAGTTGATCAAGTTAAAGTATCGTTAATCTTAGTTTAAATCAATAATTATTGTTTGATTGTTGATTGATTTGATAGGCAAGACGAGAGAAAATCAATACTCGGATGAAGCTTCTTCAAGAACTGGTCCCTGGCTGTAATAAGGTCCAAAGTTTATTTTAGTAACTTGCAGTGAAAGTGAAACTTAATTGTATAATTGGTCAAATCGTCGCTATGGATTATTATCGGCCTGTGAGGACGAAGTTTGGATTATTAAAATACAGTTCATGTTTGATCCAACATTTGGAAAAGATTATGGGATAAGTACTTTTTTATCACACATTTAGTTTTTACTACAATTTTAAACTAAAACTGTAGATGTAACTACTGGCATGGTTGTAAAACAAGGTTTCCAAGGCCGAGTACTCCCCGAGTAGTCGCTACAAGGTAGGCTACCGAGGCGACTTTCTTCGACTCCGCCTAATTACTCGGAGTTGGTCAAATGCGGTCAACCTCGGCCAGAATTAGATCTAGTAGGTCAACTCGGGCCTAGTTTGACTTAAATAATAATAAAACATAATTTCTATACCTATCATATTAAAGAATGAATATCATTTTCACGTATTTTGTTATAAATATTAGTAAATTTGTGTTATTTGACATATATTTAATCTCCAAAAAGTATTTTTTTTTATAATTTAACATGTCCAAGTACTCCCCCAGTACTCTCTGCCTAGACCGAGTACTCTCAACTCCCCGGTCTACCGACTAGGGAGCGCCTAACAACTTTTGCAACCATGACTACTGGTATGGACTGCGTATGCGTATAGGGTACCATTTTATAATCGGGCTATGGGATTGGGATTATCGAAACTCGTCCAATATGTGGCCTATGGCCATCCCTAACTCTTGATGATGTAAAATCTAGTTTAGGAAGCGGTTCTTGTTAGGAACACTTCTTTTGTGACTATTAACCGACAAGTTTTCACAGGATTTTTCATGCATTTTATTGGTTTGATTTTTGACTAGTATAAAAAGAAGCCCGTTAAAATGTCATTAAAAGCTTGTTAAAACTGCATGTTAATGAAATTGCATTTTGATTCTTGTAGATTTCTGGTACAGCAATGGTGCTTGATAAGATAATTAGTCATGTACGATCCCTGCAACATCAAGTAGAGGTTAAACAGTCTTTTGATTCAATCTTGTCACCTAAGACCAAACATTGATTCGGATTATCTAATTACTATTTTATCCTCAACACCTTCAATTTCACTGCAGTTCTTATCAATGAAGTTGGCTGCTGTTCAACCTGATGTTGATATCAACCTAGACAATTTAATTGCTTCAGAGGTAACTATATGAGTGACACGAGTCATGCTCTCCTGACACCTTATACTGTAGGTAGCATTCGGGAAGGGTAATGGGACGGGTGTTGGGGTATGGACAAGGTAGGGTATGAATCTATGAGATTAGTAAATGATTTTTAGGTTGTTTGCATTCAAAGTAATTCTTTTTCTTTGAGACAATTTTCAGTCCATTAAATGGTCTCCCTTTTAGCTAGTTCTTTAGATTGAAACCATTTGATATAAGCGCAACCCAAATCTACCCGTTCATAGGTAAGTGAGTCAAAACTGAGACCGCAATCTATTCACCATGTTTGGAAATCTTGCAGAGTGGATCACCAATGGAGTCTAATTTCACGGGCATGGTCTCACCATCATTGTGGGTTGAGGGGCAAGTCGGTGTGAACACACAACAATATGGTGAACCCGGATTGAAATCTTGATGTGCTTGTGATAGAATCTTTGTTTGGGCCGATTGTCGATTGCAAATAGTTGTGCCGATTGTTGTTGAAGTTAGGTAGCTAGCTGTTCATATGTTGGTAGAAATTGATGTAGAGAGGAAGATTGATTATTCATTTGTGTTGCAAAGTTTGAAGCAACTTCAAGAAATTTAATCCAAGGTTCACATGAACTCAATATTCATTGTGCATATATACACATTACATATATGCCACCATCTAATTCATACGTACACAGATTAATACTTGGTTCAGTTGAAGATACTTATAACTGTTGAGCAAATAAAAGCAGAGAGATTGCAAAAATTCTTAAATGGCCTTTACAGTCGAACCATTTCTCTTTAAAGGAATTTATCTGTTGTAATAAGTTAAAAGCTGATTTTTCTCATGCTTTAAACAACGAAAGAAACTCAGTAACAGATTGGTAGATTTTGACTTGGAGAAAGAGAGGCCAAAATTCATTTGATCAAGCACATTTCCTTACTACGACGAAAAGAGTTCTCTCTGGTCTCTACCCATATAAGTCGGTTAGTTCCCAAGTTGTGTTTGGTTTTTATATAAAAAACCTCTCCTTAGATAAGATTACTTAGGAAAATCTTTGACTCGGTTTTCATAAAAATCCATTAAAATTTATATATACTTTGAAATAAAGTTAAATCATGTTTCTTTAAAAGAAAATTTCTATGCGCACTTGTCTTTCTCCTTTTGATTTGGTACTTTTTTAGAAAAATGCCAAAAGGGTAGTACGGTCGATCCATGGTCGAGTTGTGATATTGACCGTTGATTGTACTTTTATTTCAATCCCGTAGGTTGAGTTCGTTTTGGATGGTTGATGCACAGTACGACGTGCTAGAATTGTAAACCTCCTTTACAAACTTTGGGTTGTAAATAAAGCTTGGATGGTTGATGTATGACACAACTATAGTATCAACTACTTGGTTTAAAAAAACGTGAAGAGCACAAAAGCGATAAGGTATAAAATCAAAGCGTGAAGCGCAAATTGCAAAAGCGGCAGGTTTTTTTACGCGAGACGCAAGGTGCTTATATATATTTTATGTATATCCTATAGGCGTTTAGCATCACTTACCCAAAATATAGTGATAAATAAGGTTTATATATGATTTAATGTATAAATCACTTAATGTACAACCATTTTAGCTACATGTATAACACTTTACAGCACAAAAACACATTCTGTACAAAAAGCGCTCGCCTTAGTGGTTTTTTTTTCTTCCAAAAAGCTCAGTTTTTGTGCGCTTTTTGTACAAATCTTGCCATATGTCATACAAGACGCAGCTCTTTGCGCCTAGGGTCGCTTTGTGCTTAAGCGCGCTTAAGGCGCACTTTTTTAAACCAAGATCAACTATAGATTACCTTTTCACACTTGTCCAATTTTTAATAAAATATCGACTCGAAATCCACATTCCATCCATATATCAACCGTGGGAACTTAATGCACCTTTTATAAGCCATGTTGTGATCCTTTTGGTTGATTCAAAAGATTTGGAACAAAATATATGATCATACAATTATCTTTAGGTTAAATTTGGCATATAAGATCTAGTGTTCATCTCCATCGCAATACAATTAATATTGAGCCTGTGTACACCAGCACATTATCATCTTTGTGACTTTGTGTCAGGATTCATCAATGGAGTCTTTACTCTTATCAAGAAGGATTGCATGGAAATAACTTGGCTTCAACATTTGAACTTTGCTTGAATTGACTATGTCATATTGATTGTAAGGCCAAGACTCCATTGCTCATCTTATAGGCGGAGATGGTTTGTGTGGTCCATTCTTTTAACAGATTTGAGGCTATCTTTTGCAATACTTAATTTTGCAACCTGGGTTGGTCTTCAGCTGGGGGCGTTTTGATGACCTCACCCCATCGTATACTTCTTATCACGTCATCTCTCCACCATAGTTATAGCATGACATGTGATATGCCTAAATGGGGTGTGAGAGGGATTGGGGTTTCTAGCTGTAGAGGAATGTGCGTTGAGACCAAAGGTGCATGCCGCTACAGATCCACGAAGGTAGGGCAGTGGAGGCTCTTACTTATGATGTATATAGGGAGTCATCCCAACATACCTCATCTCAACTGATAGCCATGCTCTACTCAGGGATCCTTCTCTCGACATGGTTGATGACCATACTTGATCTCTTGCCATTCTTGAAGCATGTGTCATTGTTCAGTTCAATAAACAAAGAACATCCAAATAGACCCGGTCGAAACCTATGGGCTATAGAGCTTACTCTTAACACCCAAATATGTCTTTCAACGGACATTATCTCAATTATATTGTGTAAGTAAGAGTACAAGGGAGTTATACAAGGCACATATGCATACAAATAACTTTTTCTAAGTCTGTAGTGCATGTATGAGTATTGTCTACTAGAATACTTGACATTTGAGGTTGAGTTTGATTTGTATACACTACAACAATAGGAGCCTATAGCGACGACAAATGTCGTCACTATAAGTGCCATATGTCGTCGCGATAGGCTATTGCGACGACACTTCGTTGTTAACAGGGTCGTCGCCACTAAGTTGTGGCTAGAAGGTGAATTGGTCGTCGCTATAGGCATCATCGCTATAGGGTATGCCTATAGCCACGACAAGTTGTCACGATAATGTTTTTAAAGCCACGACAAGTTGTCACGATAATTTTTTTAAAAATAATATTTAAAAAATTTTTAATCACCTATAGCGAAGACCAGTTGTCACGATAATGTTTAAAAAGATGCATCAAGAAAATATTTAATCACCTATACAAATTTTTAAACAAAATATTTGATAACAAAAACATGTTCAATTCTAATACAAATTAACATAAGTCTCAAAATATTTAATTTGTTGAATTCTAATACAGAATACTATAGTTAAATCCTAATACAAGATAACATAGTTATATCCTAATAGTTAAAATCATAATACAAAATACCAGAAGTCTCTAAATACTTTGTATGTTAAATCCTAATACAAACCAACACGATTCAAAAATCAAATGTAGTCACAAAAACCTGTTGTACTCTGACCTCCTTCCATCTGCAACAATGAAAAAAATAAAGTTAAGCGGTGTTCTATTTATATTGTTTACATAGACAAATATACTAACTATAATCATGAGCACCCGTCGTCGCTATTGGTGCCGTCTCTATAACTTCCGATTCTTGTAGTGATATATATAGGGAGAAATCCATAAGTTGTTTCCCTATGCTTGCGGGGAAACATCTTAGTAATGAGATATCTATTACGTGATTTAACATATTAGTGAGAAAGATCACGTGTCTGATTGGTCGGTAGGAATCGATCACTTTACTTGGATCGTTTTTGTCTAGACAACTATGTGTTTGGAACAAGTTGTTATTGGTTAGCTTTCATGAAAGTCTGAAAGTCATTGTTGTCAATTTGTCATCAGCCTCTTTTTTAAGGCCCTTAAACCGAGTACCCTACAGTCGGGTCACATCACAGTGTATTGTTTAAAAATAAGTCATTCTCTTTAAAAAACACGCAATGGAAATAGTTTAAAAACAGTACAAAGCTATTTTAAAATTGCATTTGTTTATAAGTCTCAAAACACAATGAATGTCTTTCCACCACTATCACGAGTAATTCCCTCTGCTAGCCAAGAGAAATACTGACTCGAATTACACACTTGCAAAACGATGCATGCATGCAAAAGCCAGCTACGCTTAATGAGTTCTAATACTTTAAGTTGGAACATTTAAACAAATCATCATTTTTAACACTTAAACTCGATTTTATCTAAAAACATCAATAACCACATTATACCCATTTCATAACCACACATATAAAAATCCACCATCCAAGGCTAACACATACAATTATAACTAACACGTAAATCACATCATATAAAAGGCTAACACATAAACTCGCACATCTTCATAACATTATTTACATCCTATACTTTGAGAATATGAATATCTCACGAGTGATCATCACCACTCCATTCCAGTTATGCCGAATAGGCTAATTTAGTTGTGCCAAATAAGATAATTTTTTGCAGTTATGCCAAATAGTCTAATTGATTTCAGTTGGTCCAATAGGCTACTACATTGGGCCCCGTACAAAGGTTATTTTATAAACATCACATTATCATGGGTTAACCACGTGACTCTTCTAAACATCATTTAACCCGCCGCTTTTCTCTCTGAGGGCTTATATAATTCCTCATGTATTTGTTACCACTAATGTATTACACTTCTAAATTTTTACCTCATGATTTGACTATACTCTCGTAGTCACAAAATAGGTCTACACATCTCTAATAATTACCTGACTCTTTTTTAATGTACACTCGTTGGAAGCGTTTAGTAAACAACACGTTTTTAATGTAGACTCGTTGATTCCTTCAAAAATATAAAATTCATGAACTTGTTTCCTTAAATTTTGTAACATAATTGGTTTGATGATTTGATAAAGAGTTAATTGCCATTTTCGCCCCTGAGGTTTGGGCACATTTGCCATTTTCGTCCAAAATGACACTTTGGTACCATTTTGCCCCTCACGTTTGGCCATTTTTGCCATTTTCATCCAAATCTCTAACCTAGTTAAAAAGTTCTGTTAAATTAGAATTTTTTTAATTTAATTTTTTATATTTACTCTATAAAATATAATAAACAATTATGTTCTTTTTAAATAAATAAATAAAATATATGTATATATATAAAAATACACACAGATCACCATCTCCATCTCTCTCTCTTCTCTCTCTCTTCTCTGTCTTCTCTCTCATCTCCTATCACCGCCACCACCGTTCCCCACCACCATTCCCCACCGTTACCCACTTCATCTTCAACATTACCCCCACCACCACCACCATCAAATCGCTGGTCAAACAATACGGAGACCACCACCACCACTATCACCCCACCACCACTATCAAATCGCATACGGAGACCACCACCACCATCAGATCTGAATCTCAGGTAATGTGATTCTTCAACAAACAACAATCTTTAAACAAAAAACAACCAAATATCAATGACGGTCTCTAGATCTGTATCTCTTTCTCTCTAATCTGGGTAGCGGTGTTGGTTGGGGTGATAGTAGAGGTGGGGTGATGGTGGTGCCAATGGTTGTTGTGCAGCAGTTGTTGTTGTTTGGATAATGGCGGAGGCGATGGTGGAGGTGGGGTGATGGTGGTGCCGATAGTTGTTGTGGCAGCAGTGGTGGCTGTTGGGGTGAAGTTAGAGATGGTGGTTCTTGGGGTGATGGTGGAGGTGGCGGAGCTGGTGGCTGGCGGAGCTGATGTAAAGGGATTTGGGTTTTATTGGATTTTGATTGAATTTGATTAGTTGGAGATGATGTTGAAAAGTTATCGACGGAATCATCGCCGGAGAGAGGTGATTTAGGTGGGAATCGAGGGTTTTGGGAGCTTCGAGGGATTCAGTGGCTGACAGATTTGGGGGTGTTGCCCTGTTCTTCGTCTGCTGATGATGTTCTTCGTCTGCTGATGATGTTGCCCTGTTCTTTTAGTTTCTGATTCGTCTACTGATAATGTGTTTGTATAATGAGAGATGAGAGATTAGAGAGTGCAGTATGTATGTATGTATGTATGTATGTATGTGTTGTGTGTATGTATGTGTTGTGATATATTACAAGTTACCCCCTTATTATTAACAAATTTAAAAAATACCTCAATTTGACGTTATAAAGTAACTATGTTAGAGATTTGGATGAAAATGGCAAAAATGGCCAAACGTGAGGGGCAAAATGGTACCAAAGTGTCATTTTGGACGAAAATGACAAATGTGCCCAAACCTCAGGGGCGAAAATGGCAATTAACTCTTTGATAAATAACATAATCTATGGATTGTTGGATACTCATATATATTTAATGATATATTTAAGTTGAATTTTATTAAAAGGTCATGTGTTATATAATACTAGAAACAAAAATGCATCTATTTCTTGTATTAACATTTTAAGTTCATAACTAGTAGTTTTAACATCATGTTAAAACTACTAGTTATGAACTTAAAATGTTAAGACAAGAAATAGATGCATTTTTGTTTCTAGTATTATATAACACATGAAAGTTTATGGGTGAAATTAGGGCCCTCGACTTCGTAGTTTGCTTAGTGTCTCCAAAAATGTTGGAACGGCCCTATTAACATGTATATATTGGACTTAACATATATTTTTGGTCACTAATAACTTAAATTATTAGTAACTAATGACTTATATATATATATATATATATATATATATAGAGAGAGAGAGAGATAAAGGTTAACATACTTCACGGCTTATCATACTTCACGTAGGAGACAATGGTAACCGTTGGATCAGGGGTATAATCACGCATGGAACATATAATCACGCATGGGACCACATAATCACTCATGGGATCCAAAATCACGCACGTTATTTTGGTCAAAAAATAATTACGCATGTTATATATTTCGTGAAGTACGTTAATGTACGTTAAGGCGTGAAGTACATTATACTTTCTCTCTCTCTCTCTCTCTCTATATATATATATATATATATATATAGGGCCAGGATCATTTCAGAACCATAAATATTTACAGAACTCACAGAACTCCTAATAAACAATCCTTTTATTTATATATTAGAGTTAAATGCCATTTTAGTCCCTGTGGTTTGGGCCATTTTGCCAGTTTAGTCCAAAGGTTTCATTTTTAACCTGTGGGTCCAAAAAGGTTTCACAGTTGCCATTTTAGTCCACTGGGTTAATTTCATCCATTTTTTCTGTTAACCAGAAGGCCATTTCGGTCATTTTGTATGTAATTCTGTTAACTAAAAGGGCAATTCAGCCATATAAAATGACCGAAATGGCCTTCTGGTTAACAGAAAAAATGGATGAAGTTAACCCAGTGGACTATAATGGCAACTGTGAAACCTTTTTGGACCCACAGGTTAAAAATGAAACCTTTGGACTAAACTGGCAAAATGGCCCAAACCACAGGGACTAAAATGGCATTTAACTCTATATATTTTTATGTTTAGGATAATTTTATCATTTATTATGTGTATTTTTATGATTACATACATGTTAAGAGTAATTTTATCATTTTTATATGTAATTTTATAATTACACATATGTAAACTAGTTTTTTTACTTATATGTAACTAGTTATTACACATATATATAATTTGACTATTAAACATATGTAAACTACTTTTAACATGTATGTAATCATTAAAATATATATAATAGATGATAAAAAGATACTAAATATATATAAAATGATTGTTTATTAGGAGTTCTGAAAGTTCTGCAATTATTTAGGGTTCTGAAATGAACCCAACCCTATATATATATATATATATATATATATTATAATGACTAGGGGAGGTTCATTTGAGAAGAGTCTTCTTAAAAGAAGAAAATTAAATTAATCTAGACCCTATATGTTTTTGATCAATGGTTGTGAATAAAGATATTAAATGGTCCACTTTTAATTAATGTTTTAATTACTAAGGGTAGTATAGACAATTTGATGTAGAATATTAATAAATATTTTAAAGAGTTACTCAAGTCTTATTAATGCAACCATAATTTCCTCCTTCACCGCCATTAATGTGTTGGCTCCTACACCAATTTTATCAAAAGTGAAAAAATTATTTAAAAATGTTGTCTCCTACACATATTTTATTATGAGTCGTAGAGTTATTTAAAAGTGTTTGAGTCCTACACATTATGTATCCTACACCAAAATATTGTTTTAATGGTGTAGGAAACGTTGAATATGTAAGATCATGTGTTGGATTGTTTTTATTGTGTAAGGTGCACAACTATTTATAAGATAGACTCAGTAAAGTAAGTGATTATAGTTCATTAACTTGATTAGCAAAAATAAATAATAGATTCATTAAATGATTTGTTCAAATTACCTTTGTATCCTTTATTCTTTTTGTTCTTAATTTGTAATTTCTTCTAATTTGAACTCTCCACATAATGACTAATGACTTTAATCTATCTTAATGACTTTAATATACTAGTGGGAAGGCCCGCGCGTTGCCGCGGGTATTTATGATTTTTTGCCGCACGTTGCCTAACGAGTTCACATAGTTTATTTTTTAAACCGATTTTGTGCACCTCTCTTACTCTTTACTTAGAGGAGTTGTTAGCCGTTTTTATTTGGCCCAAAACTTAGAGATGAATTTGTGCCATTTATATGAAAAAAGAAAATCATAGACCAAATAAATAAAACCAGAAAATGTATGTATCATTTTGAAGCCAAACTAACGTACTAAATACTCTCATTTAAGAGTTTCAAATACAAGCAAACATTACAAATTTATAGGTGATATACACAAACTAACAACTTAAACTTCAACAATTGAATACAAAATCATTTTATTTAAAGAACTATATTAATTTAACTCGTTGCTTCTTGTGAACCCGAATCCTCCCGACCCCACCTCATCGACCACCATTCTTACCTAACACAACGAAACGAAAAATTATTAAACGTAAAAGATCATGTTCAGATTAATGTTAACGTAACTATCGCTAACTTTAACAAACTTATTACCTCATCGACGATGACATTAGTAGCGGTCATACCAAGTCTCGACATTCCACTAAAGATGATTTCTGCAGAGGCATCTGATGGTGCAGATCCTCCAAGACTAATGTAGATATTTTCACCGTCGATTTTCACAGGACAAATGAATAAGTTCCTCAAAGCGGGTGTGAGCGCTCTTAGAATTGGATTCTTTGGAAACCACTCTTTGATTGACCCGTTTCGCAACTCAAATGTGCCATCGGTTGAGGGACACACGATACAGCCATCCTGCACAAGATTCATATAATCAGTCATAATTACGCATATTCAAATTGATTACACGATCACTGCATTTTCAAATTGCAGATAATCACTTTTGAGCTTTTGAGTGTTTGGAATCTTTAGATGGGGTCAATCTGATTCTAGAGACCAAACAAATACTTTTTACACGCTTTTAAATAAAACGGGTCCCTTCCCCCAAATGACCTTATACTATGCATAAGAATGGATACAAGAGAACGCCAAGTAAGAAATCAAACCTCCATAACTTTCATTTCATAGTCGCGTAATTGTTGGGCATACGTCATTTCCTTATTCGATACACGAAAAAGATACGTCAAAATCCATCTGATTGTAAGCCCTAACACCAACACTAACTGGACCACATTCCCAGCCTGTAGAGGATCAACTCCAAGGTACTACAAAACATCAAGACATAGATCACATCATTAACTCAGAACACATGTTTCATGTTTGTATTCATAACCACCACGAATTACTTAATACTCCCTCTACTACAAAATAATTGCAACCACCAGTGTAGCCAAATCCTATAGTTAAGGAATTTACAAATTGATTATGATATTACTTTTAAAGGGGCGTAAACGATGTAATATATGATTTTACACTTAATGATACCACTTTTATAAAATGCACAAATTTGCTGGGCCACAATTATCTCAATTCATATAATTACTATTATGTATATGTGATAATACAAACATAGCGGTAATAGATGAAAAGGGATACCTCTAATCCACTTTTTAGACCAATGCCGATAACTGTAACTCCAACTCCAATGAGAATAACATCTTTTTGACTATACCCAAATGGAACCTGCAGACATCAACCCATAAACGACGTTAGCAAAATTTAATCAAGTATAAGAGCTGTTTTTGCTGTCTTAAAATATTCGAAATTTCTGATGTTGGAGGTAAAACCATATCAAGTTTTTGGATATGAAATCTGGTTCAGCTTGTAAACCACATCACAACCTTATGAAAGATCTTTTTTTTATATTTCCTATTCGCTCACTCTATTGCTTTAATAGAAGAAGAGTGTAACATGCCTTGGTTTTATTAGATGACTCCTTGGTGGCGCCATCAGAGCTTGGTGAATTGCTGCATTTGGGAGCTACGGATATCATTTTCTTCGATACCAATCCATGACATTCTTTTGTTGAAAAATCCACAGTTGGTTACAAGCACATTCATGCCATAAACACTTGTGAAAATATATGCAAGGGTTCACCACTCCTTGCTGACTCGAACGCTTGCTACAGCTGGTGTACACTCTATTTTCTTCTCACGAATATGCATGCATTAGTTCATAGGTTTAATAAGCCATGCTAGAACCATCAAAGGTACACCAAGGATGTGCACCACACCACCAACAACTTGATAGACTTGTCTTTGATGGCGAACTTATAACAATAATGTATGTGGATCTGCGCATCAGATATAAGAAGTTTTAATCATTTTCATATCCATTTTAGAAATTCTGAATAAGAGACACTGTTGAAAAGACACCCTTCCATGAAGAAAAATCGAAAATCGCCAAAACTGGGTACCGGTACCAAAAAGGTTCGGTACAATACTGGTATTTGAAGGTAGTAATCGATGAATACCATACCGAACCAAAAATACCGATCTCGAAAACGCCAAAAAGTGAGTACTCGTACTCAAATGGTTTGGTACCAGAAATTTACCAAATTCTCATCCCTATTTCTCATGATGAAGATACCATGAACCCTTTAGAACCCTATTTTCATTTATCAAGTTAATAATCTAAATAGATCTAACTTACAATTTTACCAACCGATCTAAATTGCTGACGTGGGCCACCAACAGAGGCTATAAAGCAAAAAAATAAAAAAATAAATAGGCCTTACTTACATGAAGAATAAAACTTAAAACAAAATTATTTAAAAGTTTGGGAAAATCTTTTTTTTAATTATTTGATAATAATTAGAGAAACCAACTAACTTTCAAATCATTCAGCCATGCCAACATTTTTCTGGTATATGTATAAAAGAAAATCCCAATAGGGTTGATTTTTATAAAAGTAACGTGGTTTTAAACTTTTATACATTCAGCAAGGCCACTAAGTAAGTATCTAAAATAACATCACTGCCAAATTATATGTTCTTAAACTATTGACTATACGCAAATTAAAAGGTAAAAAAGGCAAACTTACCAGATAACTGACTTTAGAAACACTCTTCAGAAAAGGCGTAAGTATATATACCTGGCACTCTGAGTAGAAACTCATGAACTTCTCGGATAAATCATATAGGTACTCACACAAGACATTTGGTAACAACTTTGGGCACGCCTCTCCAACAACCTTCAAAACAAACAGGTTTTTAGCACATTAAATAAGAAGAATGCTTGACCCGTACTGAAAATGAGATCATTATAAACCATTACCCAACCTGTCAAAATAAATAAAGAAAAAAACTTGCTTTAAAAAACGGCTGCTATACAAATAGTAATTACCTCCGAAACTGAAGCAAATGTAACCCATCTTGAATATTTAAAACCATTCACTAATAACCTAAACTTTGTAATAGACTGATTTAAGAGGTTTTATGTGTTAAAATTACACGTTGGGTAAGACACTCAATCCAATTAACCAATTTCCTGTTTAATCTTATCTTTTTTGTTCTGCCCGTTTGACCCGGTAGTGATAAACATAACCCAAATCAGCAATTCAAAATACACGGTTCAAATTATCCACCTCACAGGCCTTACAAATGTGATTAATCATCATATAGAGCATACCAATATGTATTCTGCATCTGAATAAGACGTGTTTCAAGTCTTGAAAGAACAACGTGCGCTCGAATCCTTGTTTATCATGAGCTAGTTCTACAAAATTAGCCTCCAACACACCTAAACCACAACAAGAAAACAAAAAAATTTAAAAAAGTCATTTTGTGGTAACATGTATTCACATAAAGTCTCCAGATTAACTGACCTATTACTCCACGACCGTCACTTCCTGTACTATTCCAGAGTCTCCAAAAATGGCTATAAAATAAGAAGCATTGTAAGATACTTTTTTATATTTGTTGTTGAAAATTTTGTTTGTAAAAGCATTCAAACCTTAATGAGTCAATTTTTATGATAAACCCTTGGTAACAACTGCAACTATCTGTTTATTATAACACCAACAACTGATTATATAAAGTAAAATAATTCGCAAGCAACAAACTTATTAAACAAAATATGAACTATCTGCAGCATCAAATCACTAAATTCCAATATCACACACATGGTATTATCAACTTTATAAAGCTTTAACTTTTATAAAAGCAGAAACCGGCATTAATGATTCTAGGTTATACAAAAACACGATGTCTCACCATACAAAGCATAAACCGACAGCTTTTGTATGCTCTACTTTACAATGAGATCAAAATAAAAAGAAGTTAAAATTAAACCCAAATTAAAGGGAGAAAGAGGAATAAGCTTCAAACCTAATAAGATGGAGATGCGGGTGCAAACGTTTGCCGCTGATTTCCATGGCCGGCTTCTTAAAAGGTGGGATGTGTTGACAGGTGGGGAAACTCAGAGGACGCATGGATTACAGCACCGTGGTCGGCTTCTTGATGACAACACCTTCAGCTTCAATCCGTCCCTTTAAACACCGATTACAGCTTCAAAACACAGGTATAGATTAGTCTCATTCGATTATCATCATTACCGAACATAATCAAATCCAAAAACCCTCTACAAGTCTCAATCGGGACCCTAGATGGAAGATTTGGGAATTGGGAGGTAGAAGATGTTGATGAAGATCTTTTGTGCGTTTGGATGATGGACCGATCAACTGCTTGTTTAGGGGTTTAAGAGGTAGATAGAAGGATCATCGGTGGTGAAATTCATCAATAGACATAAATGTAGGGTTGAAATCTCTGTGTTGTCCCTCAGGCGTCTTAAAAATATGGAGATGGTCTCAATTTGCCTGCTTTATCTTTGTTGTACATGTTGCTTTAAAATTGATACATATGGAAAAATTACCATCTAGTACATCACTTCTCCTTTTTATAATAGTATAGATATCTTTAATGACTAGTGACTTTAATATATTTTTAATGACTTTAATATATATCTTAAACTAGGTTAATGCCCGCGCGATGCGCGGCTTCATCCAAATCCATATTATTTACTTTGAAATATAATATTTTGTACAAACGCTGTGACAATTGCCACTTTCTGGTAAATTACTTACATTTAAAGCAATGAATTACATTATACAAATACGTGATTAGAATATCCGAAATGCATAATTTCATGATATACATCTTAGAATACTTATGGAATATTCATTTATGATGCACATGATTCATTTTTAGTGGTTGCATTTGAAACAGTGTAAACAATGCATCGAAACAACTAGAGTAGTGCCTAGTAAACTAGCGCGCTGACAAAAACTCAGGATCCGCAAAAACTAGTGTAGCAATATTTTTAGGACTCAGACGAAAGTCCAACATCAATTATACAATAAACCCTAATTGGAAATGCAAGGGTTTGGTCTAATATATTACCAATGTCCGATAGCACAAAAACTGCCGAAAACCGCCAAAAATGACCATTTCAATGTTTTTCCGCAAAAATTCAGCATTAGTATTTTTACTACAAAGTGCAAAATGGGTTGTTTAAACTCAAATTCCATATGAAAATACATAGGGAACATTATATAAATATATAACTAAATGTTTCCCTACAACTTTCATAAGCGAACCTTTCGCCTATCTTCTTGCGGAACGAGTGACAAAAGACTATCCGAACTACAATTTGACATATGTAGTGAACTAGTGAACATTATTTTTGGTCATTTTCATCCTATTTGTGATCATTCTAAGTCTTGAAACACCTTGAAATTTAGTAATACATATAAACCTAAACATCTAAAAATGTTAACTTGTTTTTACCATAATATTTTACCATCACATTTTTTACCACAAAAATGACCCCCCCCCCCTCATGTGAACCGTAAACCATGTGGACCCCCCCCCCCCCACTCTTTTTTTTAATTGATGGATACTTATCCAAAGCTAAGGTGGATTATGAGGTGGAAGAGTTAGTGATGTGGTGGAAGAGTTAGTCATGATGTGGAAGAGTTATAACACATTTCCTAAATCACTAACACCATTTCTTATTACTTACACCTTTACTTACACACACTTAAAGAATACTCTCTCAAAATCTTCATATCTTCATCATCCCACCAAGAACACCATAGAAACCTACTTCACTTCTTCATTTTTTCTTATGAACAACATGGAGTTTCATGGAACTTAAGAAGATCTAAAGCACCTAGAAGCTAAAGCAACCTTTTTCATCCATCCAAGAGTCTTCTAACAACAAGATCTTCATCTTCTTTGGATCTTAACATCATCTAGATCATCCCTAGCCTAGAGCTAGAAGTGAGCTTCTAAATTTATTTTTTTTCTTACTTATTTATGTTATGATTATTATTATAACTAGTAAAATAACAAAATAATCATACATAATAATATGAAGATACAAAGAAGCAAAAATAGAAATCATGATATATGTTTGTTTATGTGGTGATTAAGATTTGTTATTTGCATATTGGATCTTGTTGAGATGATTAAGACATGTATAACTTGTTAGATGATGTTCTAAAAACATTATCTAACAAGTATACATGAATATGTTAAAGTTTTTTTTTAGATAATGGATGATCAAAATTTATGGTGTAATTAAAGTGTCTAAGGTTTTTAATTAAAAACAAGACTTTTTACAAGATTATAAAAAGTAACATACAACATGAGATTTTTATAAAAGTTGTTAAAACTAGAAGTAAACTTGGTTTTTGAACTAGTTAACATATGTTGTGAGCAAGTTCAAAACCCTACATGATTTTAAGATCATCTTGACATGGTTATGTTATAAATCTTATGTGTATTGTTTATAAAAGTTATGAGTAATTGTTGATGTTGATTTGAAAAGAAAAAGACATGTTTATTAAACATGGCAAAGTGATTAAAACAAAGGTTATATGGAAAATTTTTCTTAAAAACTTTATGTTATAAAAACTATCATTTTGGTTAAATCTTTACAAGATTTACAAAGATTTAAAGAAAGGTTTTTATAAAAAGAAAAGATTAGATAAATATATATTTTTGAGAAAATATATATTTGTTCATTTTAACAAGTTATGTGATATGTAATAATTTGTGTATTAGTTATACATATCAAAGATAGGAACTTGATTAAAATGGTGATAATAAACTCAAGAGACTTTATAATTAAAGTCTTACAAAACTACATACAAAAATGCCTTAAAGATATGTTACGGACAATACGAACAATCGGACATAAATTATGGTCAAAACGGACGACGGACGAACTTATGGACATATTACCAATCCGAGGACTTAATACGACATCTAGACGATCTTTCGACACGGACACAAAAATTACGTTATCATTAACAAAATTCGGACATTTTGAAACTTATAAAAACTATTATGTTTTTATTTCCTAAAAAGTATACTTAGTTAATTTTATAATAATGAAAGACTTATATTTTTCAAATGGGCTATAATTTTTATATAAATGGGCTTATACTTTTTAAAAAGAACTTATATTAATAATAGGCTTAAACTAAATACATGGGCTAAGCCCAATATCAATAACTTATGGGCTAAGCCCAATACCAAACATATGGGCCAAAGCCCAACACTATTTAAGCCCAACACTATTTAAGCCCAACACTATTTATGCCCAACACTATTTGGGCCCAATATCATAATTTCTTAGGCTAAGTCCAATGACATAAATTGTAAAGAAATACAATTATACAAAGTTCAACAAACAATAAAGACATACAAGTCTTACACATATTTAAGACATAAGACTTGTACTCAAGTTAATTACAAAGACCGAAGTGTCTAACAAATATAACAACGATTGTAGGTCGCAACACTGTTCAGGATTACCGCACGTGAAATCATATTTACTTCTACTCGCTGAAGCGATACTGTGAGTTCATGTCCCCTTTTCATCTTAAATACTTTTCAAGCTTTACAACTATCGGGGAAAATACATGTAAAATAGTGTGATAAGTCAAGGAATGAAACACCTTAGATCATGTGAGAAATTAGGGCCATAACTAAAGCACCATTAATCCAGTTTGGACCAAGGAACAAAGGGTTAGATCTAATGGGTTTTGGCGAGCCCCACTCATGGTTATTCATTTACCTAGGAGTGCGTTTGTTGCCCTATGACATGGTGTCGATACAATTAAAATCGTCTAGGGTTGGTTTGCTTCCTATTTCGTCACACATATTAATGTCCTTGCAAAACATTAATGATCACGATTTCATTGACGCTTTTCATACTATATTTGATTCAAATACAAATACATTCTACATTTTTCGGGTGCATCATACACAACGAAATTGCATGAACTCGCTCAACCTTTGTTGATTTTTCTACTTAAACATGTATTTCAGGGAATTAGTGGACCTTGTCAGGAATTCTAATTCAAGAAACAAGTATCAAGACTACGTGCCATCTTTTGAAGGGTTTATCTATTATACTGCCGCTTTGCGGTGTTATAGTGGACAAAGCCTTAATGTTTAAAACTTTCGTTTTGGATGTATGAAATAATAACAACTTATTTTCTTTCGAATGGTTTGTAAATTATAAACTTAATGTATGTTGCGCATCTTTTGAACAATTATGGTAATGGCAATGGAGTATGTTTTATTCATTTAGTATGTTTACTTATATCGTTATGCAATGAGAACCAACAGATCACACCTCGCGCTTCCGCTACGAGCAGGGTGTGACAGGTTGGTATCAGAGCTTCGATTGTAGTGAACCAGGATTCTTTCTCGAGTCTAGTCTACAATCACTAGGGAACCTCTCACGAAAACAATTTATACAAAAACAAGAGTTTTCATTGCATAAACAATTTTTTTCTCAAGGTCCATCACAACAAAAACAAAATTCATATCATACAAATCTGTTGGTGCACGGAATGTCTGTTGACTACGTTAACATCAAGTCTTAAGTCAAGATAGTCAAGATTGGAGCTTGAAAAGTCAAAATTAGAGTTTAACAATGTAATTTCGTTTATATGTACAAAGTTATAGGTGATTTCGCTTTTAGGGACATTAGATTTCGCTTATATGGTCCAAGAGGTGATTTCGCTTATATGGTTATCAAGGGGTTTCGCTCATAATGCATGACACATAAGCGAAATCATCACACTATAAATAGGTGCACATGTTGTTTCATTTGGAACACAGATTCTAGAATTGTAACGAAGTGCTGCCGGATTTCTGTCAGGTTGTAATCAATGTTAAACGCAATTTAAGAGACATATATTAGATTATCAAGCTGTGTTTGTGTCTAGTTCTCTGATTCCGCCTTTGAACTAGATTTAAAACTCTTCGAATCGACTCAATCGGGTCAAACAACGATCCAACAAAATCATGCAAGGATATTAAGTGTCTTAGTCTCTAAATGGTAGACATGAAACATTAAGTTAATCCGTATAACACAAATAAAATAACTTAAAATGAACTTATGTGATTTCAACATTTTGTGTATATATATATTTGAAAAATTAATTATTAATATATACGTCAAACCAATTATTTTCCAGGATATCATGTCTTCATCCGAAGGAAGCAACATTTATGATGATGTGGATCCTATGACACCTTCTTCAGATGATGATTACATACCAGAGGTTCAGGTCATTACATCGGATAGTGAGACGGGATCTGATAGCGATATGGATGATTTTCAGCCATTCGCATTTCTAGGGGATATTGTTGACGAGGACGTATTAGCTGTACCTCCATGACTCAATGACATAGTTATCATAGGTCACCCGGAGGGTGAACATATAGTCGAGATTATACCTTTGGATGTACTTCCTCTTGCTATGGTGCCTTTCGTCGACCTCGACTAGGATGATGAAGACATTGTCCCGGTGATTCCCGTAGAGCATATAGATGATGACTTAGGAGATGGGGATGTTTATGATGTGGTTATCTTAGACATTGCATCACCAGTGGTCTCGGTGATCGATATTTCTTCGGATGCAGATACCGACTCAGATGCTTCCTCTTATGCATCCGTTACTTCGTCTGCACTGCAGGCCCTTGGCCTACAGCACAACGCAGACTTTGGGGATGATGTTATGCCAGCAGAGCCAGCCATCCCTGCTCCTGTTCAGGTTCCTGCTGCAGATATATCTCCTGAGCACATTCGCCTCATGCGCACTGATCATACCGATGAGGCCGGACCATCTGGACATGCCCATATACCACCCAGTGATATGGACCTATACTATCAGCAGTTTCACTCTGTCCCACAGGTCCCTGTCGAGCCTTTTATTGCGCCACACTCTCCATCTCATGTCATGCCCATGACAGATCCATACCACCCATTGCATTACCCATATGTTACTACCGAGTTACGTGCTCGTGTGCTGACTCTCGAGCATCAGATAGACTTTATTATCCGTCGAGTTCATCAACTCGAGGAGGAGCTTACTCACCTTCAGGATTTGGTACTTCTGACTCCACCACCACCAGCTCATTCACCACCCCATGCTCCACCACCACCACCAGGGTCACCACCATTACCCCCACTACCACCGCAGATGCCACCAGTTGATATACCACCCGTTGATTTACCTGCTCGTGTTTTGACACTCGAGCAGCAGATGGTTTTCCTTCACCGTTTGGTTCATGATTTGGAGGACAGGGTTCTCATGTTTACAGGTCATTGTTCCCGGTTCCACCACCAGTTTTCCCCCACCATAGACTTTGTGTTTGCAGGTACTTCTTTTGTGACAGGTAGATATATCAGGGTTTTGTGTACATAGACTCACACCAAGTTTCAAGACAACTGAAAGGATAAAGACCGCATGGAAAGAAGGAAAAATTTTGCCACCTTGTATATGTACTAGTCTAGTGAGACCGGGGGATGTAGCCCGAGTCTATTTTGATTTCCTTTTCAAAAACAATCATGTAATCGGTTGTCAGTATATATATACGAAAACTTGGTGTTATCCTTTATGTGCATCTAAATGTTATATGATACATGTTTTGTTGCTTGTATTGTTTGGTCTATTTGCAGGATATATTGCTTGATTATATTTTTATTAATGTTATAAATGTGTGTTATATACTTAGTAAAAATATTTATTAACAAACCAACGCCTAAACTAAATCGTATACTCTTTTGGAAGAATAATGGTGCCAAGAAGACAACCTCCACGTACACGAACATCTAATCCACCCCCACATCCACCAATGCCTACAAATGAAGCGGAATTGAATACACTAATAGAAGAAAGGATTTCCCAAGCTATAGCCCTCTATGAGGCCTCACGTGCCGAACACAGCAGTGGCACATGCGGATCAGGAGGCCCAGGACATGGCGGTACCTCTGGCGGAACCAATACCAATGGTAACACTTAGTTGTTTTGGTCACAACTTACCCAATTCCTTTTATAATATATTCGTGCGTTTCACTGTTTGGTCATTCTTAATCCGTTTATTTGTGTATTTCAGGATGCACATTCAAGCAGTTTCTAGACAGCAAGCCACTCAATTATGATGGCACAGGTGGTGATGTGGCTTATGTGCGTTGGACGGAGAAAACGGATTCTACCATAAGAATGAGCAGATGTTCTATTGATCAGCAAGTCACCTACGTCACTGGCTTGTTCATCAATGAGGCCCTTACATGGTGGAATTTACAAGTGCAAACTTTGGGTGATAGTGTAGCATACGGATTGGCATGGGAAGAGTTGAAAGAAAGGATGAGAGAAAAATATTGTTCCCGTGCTGAACTCCGGAAGTTGGAGAACGAATTTTGGAATCTTACTATTGTCGGATCTGATATTACTGGGTATACCCAAAGGTTTCACGATCTGTCGCGTGTGATTCCTTATTTGGTTACACCAGAATACAAGCGTATTGAACGCTATATTTGGGGACTTTCTCCTGAGATCCGAAGTCATGTTACTGCAGCAGAACCCACGACTATCACGCAGGCGGTAACTTTAGCTGTGAGCCTTAATGAAGACGCGATCAGGATGAAGAAATATAATGTGAAAGGAGACGAGAAGAAAGAATCACATGTTGAGTCTTCCAATGGTGGAAAAAGGAGTTACTCAAATTTCAAGAAGGGAACGCGCAGGAACAACAACTACAACAACAACACCAACCCCAACAACAATACCAACAACAACAACTACAACCCCAATAACCACAACAACAATAACAACAACCGCAATCACAACAACCCCAACAATCATAACATAAAACAAGAGAATACTCAGGCAAGAGATGCAAAGGCGTTTGTAGCCACCAATGATACTGGCCCGAAGAAGTACTCAAGTACTATGCCCAAGTGTGAGCGATGCACGTATCATCACGTGGGTAATTGTAGGAAATGTGACAAGTGTGGCAAGCTTGGCCACCGTACCGAGTCATGCTGGGGATCAGGAAATAAATCAGGAATGGAGAATAGAAACAATAATAAGAATGGAAATGGGCGTGAGCAAGGATGTTTTGGATGCGGAAGCAAAGATCACTTCAAAAGGGATTGCCCTAAAGAAAACCAAGCTCGTGGTCGATCATTTGTGATTGGAGCCAAGGATGCGCGTCAAGACCCTAATGTGGTCACTGGTACGTTCCTCCTCAACAATCATTTTGCATCCATATTATTTGATACTGGTGCCGATTTTAGCTTTATCTCTGTGGAATTTAAAAATATTCTGGGACTAAAATCTAGTAAACTAGATGTCCCATATTCTATAGAACTGGCTAACGGTAAACTAGTAGAATCAGGGGAAGTTGTTACAGAATGTTCCTTACAACTTGGAGAACAAAAATTCACTATCAATCTCTTACCTGTTGAGTTGGGTAGTTTCGATGTAGTGGTTGGCATGGATTGGCTATCCATTAATCGAGCCGAAGTCGTTTGCCACGAAAAGATCATTCGCATACCACTACTGAACGAAGAGACGCTAGTAATACATGGAGAGAAGCGCGACACCCCATTACGGATCATTAATAGCATGAAAGCCCAGAAGTGCTTACGGAAAGGGTGTATTGCGTTTCTAGCATATGTTGTGGACAAGAAGACTGATGGGCAAAAGTTGGCTGATATTCCAATAGTAAAAGAATTTCCTGAAGTCTTTCCTGACCCGTAGCTAAATCTCCATATCGATTAGCACCTTCTGAAATGCAGGAGTTATCCACACAACTTCAAGAGTTGTTGGATAAAGGATTCATTAGACCGAGCTACTCGCCTTGGGGAGCTCCAGTCTTGTTTGTAAAGAAGAAGGACGGAACTTTCAGGATGTACATCGATTATCGCGAGTTGAATAAACTTACCATCAAGAATCGGTATCCATTACCGAGGATTGATGATCTATTCGATCAACTACAAGGGTCGAGCTTATACTCAAAGATAGACTTACGATCGGGGTATCATCAATTATGGATTCAAGAGGAAAGCATACCGAAAACGGCTTTTCGGACTCGTTACGGTCATTACGAGTTTCTCGTTATGCCATTCGGCTTAACGAATGCACCAGCGGTCTTCATGGATCTAATGAATCGCGTGTGCAAGCCGTATCTTGACAAATTCGTCATAGTGTTTATTGACGATATCTTGATATACTCTCGATCGACTGATGAACATGAACAACATTTGAGAACAATTTTGGAGTTGCTAAAGACGGAGAAACTATACGCGAAATTTTCCAAATGCGAATTTTGGATTCGCGAAGTACAATTTCTCGGGCATGTAGTGAACGAGAAAGGCATTCAAGTAGACTCGTCGAAGATAGAAGCAATTAAGAATTGGGAAGCGCCCAAGACTCCTACTGAAGTGCGACAATTTTTGGGCTTAGCGGGATATTATCGGAGATTTATTGAGAATTTTTCAAAGATTGCTCAACCGCTAACTTCCCTTACACAGAAAGACAAGAAATTTGATTGGGGAGAGAAACAAGAAGAAGCATTTCAACTTCTTAAAGACAAGTTGTGCATTGCACCAATCTTATCATTACCCGAGGGTACCGATGATTTTGTTGTATACTGTGATGCTTCGCATCAAGGTTTGGGTTGCGTACTCATGCAACGTGAAAAAGTCATCGCGTACGCGTCTCGCCAACTAAAAGTTCACGAAAAGAACTATACCACTCACGACCTTGAATTAGGCGCAGTGGTATTTGCTTTGAAAATATGGCGACATTATCTATATGGTACTCAATGTACTATTTTCACGGATCATAAAAGTCTACAACACATATTCAACCAAAAAGAATTAAATATGCGTCAACGACGTTGGGTTGAATTGTTAAACGATTATGATTGTGAAATCAAGTATCATCCGGGCAAGGCGAATGTTGTAGCTGACGCCTTGAGCCGCAAGGAGCGAGTTAAAACACTAAGAATCCGAGCATTTGAAATGAAAATTCACACAGTTCTTATCACTCGGATTCATAATGCACAACAAGAAGCGCTCAAGGAAGAGCATATTCAAGCTGAAACACTTCGAGGCATGGAAAAACAATTAGTGCCAAAAGAAGATGGAACTTTATACCTTATGGGTCGAATTTGGGTTCCACTCTTTGGAGGCCTTCGAGATGTTATTTTTGAGGAAGCACATAGGTCTAAATACTCGATTCATCCTGGATCGGATAAAATGGACCAGGATTTGAAAGAGTACTATTGGTGGCCTAAACTCAAAGGTGATATCGCGACTTATGTCGGAAAATGCTTAACCTGCGCGAAGATCAAGGCTGAATATCATAAACCCTCGGGCTTGTTACAACAACCCAAGATTCCCGTTTGGAAATGGGAGTATCGATGGACTTCATTACGAAGTTACCCAGGGACCTCAAAAGGCCATGACATGATATGGGTAATCGTCGATAGATTGACAAAGTCCGCACACTTCTTGCCAATTCGGGAGAAGGATAGTACTGAGAAACTAGCGGAAATCTATGTCAGAGAAATAGTTGCTCGTCATGGAGTACCTATTTCAATCATTTCGGACCGAGATGGTCGTTTTGTTTCTAGAATTTGGAAATCATTTCAACAAGCCTTTGGATCGCAATTAAATCTAAGTACGGCCTTTCATCCTCAAACTGACGGCCAGAGCGAACGGACAATCCAAACACTCGAAGATATGCTTCGTACGTGTGTTATGGATTTAGGCGGCAATTGGGATACTCATCTACCTTTAGTTGAGTTTTCCTACAATAACAACTACCATACTAGTATACAAGCTGCACCGTTTGAAGCTCTTTATGGTCGAAAGTATCGCTCTCCGCTATGTTGGGCGGAAACAGGCGATAGTCAGTTAATTAGTCCGGAGCTAGTCCAAGAGACTACGGATAAAATTTTCCAGATCTGAGACCGTATCAAGGCGGCTCGCGATCGACAAAAGAGCTAAGCAAACAAAAAGCGAAAACAATTATCTTTCGAGGTCGGAGACAAAGTCTTGTTGAAAGTCTCGCCCTGGAAAGGCGTAGCGAGGTTCGGTAGGCGTGGAAAGCTAAACCCACGTTACATTGGACCATTTGAAATCTTAGAAAAGATTGGCACTGTTGCCTACAAGTTGAAGTTACCAGAGGAACTTAGCAGTGTGCACCACACGTTTCATGTGTCGAATCTTAGAAAGAGTCCAACACAAGATACCGTTATCATCCCTGCGGATGAAATTCACATTGACGACAATCTCCAATTCACCGAAGAACCTGTTGAGTTCACGGACTGGAAGGTTCAGAAAACACGGAGAAGTCGCATCAAGTTAGTAAAAGTTCGTTGGAACTCTCGTCACGGACCTGAGTATACTTGGGAACATGAAGACCAAATGAAAGCAAAATATCCTCACCTGTTTCCAAAGACTCCTACAAAGAATAACAAAGCTCGAATTTCGGGACAAAATTCTCAATAACAGGGGGAGAATGTGACAATTGCCACTTTCTGGTAAATTACTTACATTTAAAGCAATGAATTACATTATACAAATACGTGATTAGAATATCCGAAATGCATAATTTCATGATATACATCTTAGAATACTTATGGAATATTCATTTATGATGCACATGATTCATTTTTAGTGGTTGCATTTGAAACAGTGTAAACAATGCATCGAAACAACTAGAGTAGTGCCTAGTAAACTAGCGCGCTGACAAAAACTCAGGATCCGCAAAAACTAGTGTAGCAATATTTTTAGGACTCAGACGAAAGTCCAAAATCAATTATACAATAAACCCTAATTGGAAATGCAAGGGTTTGGTCTAATATATTACCAATGTCCGATAGCACAAAAACTGCCGAAAACTGCCAAAAATGACCATTTCAATGTTTTTCCGCAAAAATTCAGCATTAGTATTTTTACTACAAAGTGCAAAATGGGTTGTTTAAACTCAAATTCTATATGAAAATACATAGGGAACATTATATAAATATATAACTAAATGTTTCCCTACAACTTTCATAAGCGAACCTTTCGACTATCTTCTTGCGGAACGAGTGACAAAAGACTATCCGAACTACAATTTGACATATGTAGTGAACTAGTGAACATTATTTTTGGTCATTTTCATCCTATTTGTGATCATTCTAAGTCTTGAAACACCTTGAAATTTAGTAATACATATAAACCTAAACATCTAAAAATGTTAACTTGTTTTTACCATAATATTTTACCATCACATTTTTTACCACAAAAATGACCCCCCCCCCCCTCTTTGTTTTTTTTTAATTGATGGATACTTATCCAAAGCTAAGGTGGATTATGAGGTGGAAGAGTTAGTGATGTGGTGGAAGAGTTAGTCATGATGTGGAAGAGTTATAACACATTTCCTAAATCACTAACACCATTTCTTATTACTTACACCTTTACTTACACACACTTAAAGAATACTCTCTCAAAATCTTCATATCTTCATCATCCCACCAAGAACACCATAGAAACCTACTTCACTTCTTCATTTTTTCTTATGAACAACATGGAGTTTCATGGAACTTAAGAAGATCTAAAGCACCTAGAAGCTAAAGCAACCTTTTTCATCCATCCAAGAGTCTTCTAACAACAAGATCTTCATCTTCTTTGGATCTTAACATCATCTAGATCATCCCTAGCCTAGAGCTAGAAGTGAGCTTCTAAATTTATTTTTTTTCTTACTTATTTATGTTATGATTATTATTATAACTAGTAAAATAACAAAATAATCATACATAATAATATGAAGATACAAAGAAGCAAAAATAGAAATCATGATATATGTTTGTTTATGTGGTGATTAAGATTTGTTATTTGCATATTGGATCTTGTTGAGATGATTAAGACATGTATAACTTGTTAGATGATGTTCTAAAAACATTATCTAACAAGTATACATGAATATGTTAAAGTTTTTTTTTAGATAATGGATGATCAAAATTTATGGTGTAATTAAAGTGTCTAAGGTTTTTAATTAAAAACAAGACTTTTTACAAGATTATAAAAAGTAACATACAACATGAGATTTTTATAAAAGTTGTTAAAACTAGAAGTAAACTTGGTTTTTGAACTAGTTAACATATGTTGTGAGCAAGTTCAAAACCCTACATGATTTTAAGATCATCTTGACATGGTTATGTTATAAATCTTATGTGTATTGTTTATAAAAGTTATGAGTAAATTGTTGATGTTGATTTGAAAAGAAAAAGACATGTTTATTAAACATGGCAAAGTGATTAAAACAAAGGTTATATGGCAAATTTTTCTTAAAAACTTTATGTTATAAAAACTATCATTTTGTTTAAATCTTTACAAGATTTACAAAGATTTAAAGAAAGGTTTTTATAAAAAGAAAAGATTAGATAAATATATATTTTTGAGAAAATATATATTTGTTCATTTTAACAAGTTATGTGATATGTAATAATTTGTGTATTAGTTATACATATCAAAGATAGGAACTTGATTAAAATGGTGATAATAAACTCAAGAGACTTTATAATTAAAGTCTTACAAAACTACATACAAAAATGCCTTAAAGATATGTTACGGACAATACGAACAATCGGACATAAATTATGGTCAAAACGGACGACGGACGAACTTATGGACATATTACCAATCCGAGGACTTAATACGACATCTAGACGATCTTTCGACACGGACACAAAAATTACGTTATCATTAACAAAATTCGGACATTTTGAAACTTATAAAAACTATTATGTTTTTATTTCCTAAAAAGTATACTTAGTTAATTTTATAAAAATGTTTTTATAATAATGAAAGACTTATATTTTTCAAATGGGCTATAATTTTTATATAAATAGGCTTATACTTTTTAAAAAGAACTTATATTAATAATAGGCTTAAACTAAATACATGGGCTAAGCCCAATATCAATAACTAATGGGCTAAGCCCAATACCAAACATATGGGCCAAAGCCCAACGCTATTTAAGCCCAACACTATTTAAGCCCAACACTATTTGGGCCCAATATCATAATTTCTTGGGCTAAGTCCAATGACATAAATTGTAAGAGAAATACAATTATACACAGTTCAACAAACAATAAAGACATACAAGTCTTACACATATTTAAGACATAAGACTTGTACTCAAGTTAATTACAAAGACCGAAGTGTCTAACAAATATAACAACGATTGTAGGTCGCAACACTGTTCAGGACTATCGCATGTGAAATCATATTTACTTCTACTCACTGAAGCGATACTGTGAGTTCATGTCCCCTTTTCATCTTAAATACTTTTCAAGCTTTACAACTATCGGGGAAAATACATGTAAAATAGTGTGATAAGTCAAGGAATGAAACACCTTAGATCATGTGAGAAATTAGGGCCATAACTAAAGCACCATTAAGCCAGTTTGGACCAAGGAACAAAGGGTTAGATCTAATGGGTTTTGGCGAGCCCCACTCATGGTTATTCATTTACCTAGGAGTGCGTTTGTTGCCCTACGACATGGTGTCGCTACAATTAAAATCGTCTAGGGTTGGTTTGCTTCCTATTTCGTCACACATATTAATGTCCTTGCAAAACATTAATGATCACGATTTCATTGACGCTTTTCATACTATATTTGATTCAAATACAAATACATTTTACATTTTTCGGGTGTATCATACACAACTAAATTGCATGAACTTGCTCAACCTTTGTTGATTTTTCTACTTAAACATGTATTTCAGGGAATTAGTGGACCTTGTCAGGAATTCTAATTCAAGAAACAAGTATCAAGACTACGTGCCATCTTTTGAAGGGTTTATCTATTATACTGCCGCTTTGCGGTGTTATAGTGGACAAAGCCTTAATGTTTAAAACTTTCTTTTTGGATGTATGAAATAATAACAACTTATTTTCTTTCGAATGGTTTGTAAATTATAAACTTAATGTATGTTGCGCATCTTTTGAACAATTATGGTAATGGCAATGGCAATGGAGTATGTTTTATTCATTTAGTATGTTTACTTATATCGTTATGCAATGAGAACCAACATATCACACCTCGCGCTTCCGCTACGAGCAGGGTGTGACAAACGCATACAATGGAAGAAAAAAAACAGAGAACTATGACTTCATCTAATATTAGTAATTTAACACGGTTTTTGATTTTGATTCTTGATAATGCGACATACGGTTAATTTCTTTCCCCGTTCTGAAATTATTAAAAATAGGTTAATTGATATGTAGATAGTTTTGTTACAACTTTAAATTTTTTTATAGACAAAAGCAAGATAATAACGCTCTCTTAATTACAATTCAGAAACTGAGCTGAATACATACAGAGGCTATTTTGCAGGAAGCTTTTTCAGAAGAGACTGCAAACTATCAAGTCTAGTTCTAAACATCGTAATCTTCCTCCGAATCGCAGACGGATGACGCTGAGCTTCAGACCCAGCTCCAAACGAACTCCTCTCTGATATCATACCAGTAATGTCATCAGCAAGTTTAGACGCTTCATTATACTCCCTCATCCACGGATCCGCAGAAGACGACATTTATCTAAAACAGAAACAATAAAAAACTAACACATTAACTGCCAGCCACCGTTATACTTAATTGCATCCAAATTAGGGCTCACAATCATCCATAAATATCTAAAACCACAGCGAAAGCCATTTGTATACACAACTCGTATGAATATTAGTCAAAATTTGCACAGATACCCATCGTAGTTACCTTTTCCAAACTTATATAACAATTATAAGATACAAATACGCATACCTTCGTTTATGTTATGCAACGTTTGCATTGTATCCACCTGCCCGTCTGATTTGAGATGCCTTAAAAGAGTGTGACGCTACCATACAAAACGTTTATTTCATTAAAGTGGTGTATACAAAAGATATTAACTTTTGGGTTATGCTATTAAATCATAAGCAAATAACAATTAAATACCTTATCGTGGATTCCCCTTGATATCATATGAGCTGCCTGACCCGTTGTCGAATAAGCTTCTTTATGTTCTTCAAATCTCAGCTGAAACACCCATATTAAACACCACTAAAATAACAAAAAAACATACATTTTCTTAATAAAAAGTTTACAGTTACTTACACCTTCACTGTCAGCCCTTCTAGTAGTAGATGAAGTATAATATGCTCCATTAGAACCCCATATGTAACAGTAGAACTCTGAAATGTGAAGCTATGAGCTTGGGGGTGTGGGTGTGGGTGTGGGTGCGTATCATGCATGAGACTTTGTTGGTTCCCATACTGTGTCTGATTCAGCTCTCTTGCTGCAAAAGAATAAAAAAATTGCATTCATTGCATTAATATCGACCACACACAATTCTTATTTCAAATAAAATAAACTATAACTTCAGTTTTAATATATGGCCTCTTAAAATAAGTGTGTCTTGCAGGCCTACCATACAAATGAGTATTATCTATCTTACCATGCCCAGCTTCTCGTTCATCTTTTTCGTCATTAGAGTTAAGCTCTTCAATAATCAGGCCTCTTGAACTCTTTGGCATGGATTGCCTATGCTCATGAGTTATAGGCAGATGTGTATCCATGAAAGGACTTCCATTTGGACTAAACAATCTCGATCCAGAAGGACTTCCATTTGAACCAAATATATTAGCATCTAACTGTCGAAATCAATATATGAGCATCTAACTGTCTGAACCTTCAGCCCATCAACAAACAGATATGAAACGAAAAAGCAAAGAACAAAATCAAATAAAGTGCATAAAGGGGTAACGACCATGAAAAGGGAGTGGTAACTGAACTAATTCCGGTAACTCGAAACCGAACCTTAGCCATTTGTAGAGGTATAATTTCGGTTCCTAAATTTTATAGATTTCGGGTATCGGGTCGGGTCGGTTCTTGAACACAAGATAACTGACCTAAAGCTATTTACCGGGCAAATAGAATGGGTCGGTGCTTAAGGAGGATAAAGTTTCAAATGTGTCATCAAATCATAAAAGGGATGACTGATTTAAAACTCTTAAGTTGGTTTGCTTTGCGTGTTAAAGTAATTTGATAAACCCAATCGAGATCACTTTTGATTAAGAGTACATACAAAAAACCCATAGGCAAGAATGGGTTTCAACCACTATTTGAGTCTCCTTCGCATCAGCGTAAGCCCTGGGCTCATGCTTCGTCACACCATCTCCCATATGATACCTAACACACAAATTAAAACTAAAACTGAAATCTAAACATGAAATCAAATTATGTAATCAGATTCACAATTGTTATTTGAATAAGATGAAGAGATTAAGCAATTACTATGCATCTGTATTAGTAGCGATAACGATAAATTCCACATCATTTTGTCCCTTTGGTTGTATACCTGGAACATCAATAGAAACGCAAATGGTTGTACTTTTTCTGCATAAAAGAACCATAATGGTTAAATGAAAAGTCAACAGAAAAAACATTCAATTTTGGTTTTTTTCCTAAAGGCCAAAGAAATAGCCCATTACTTGCACAACCCTCATCAAGAACAATTATGATATTCCCTCCATTGTTAAGTTTATCACTAGAAACCTTGAGCATCTATGATCGTTATGCAAGTTAATTAAACAAAAGAACACCCTAATTCTTTGAACCATAACTTAAAAAGTCAACGATATCAAGATGACCTACCGATGCAATCGAAACTATGTACTTAGTAGCACCATAATGAAAGTGAATTCCTCACTAACAAATTTATATGCCATTCGCCCGTTTCAAAAGTGTATATCCCTCTTCACCATCACTTTCAAAATTTATATGTCCGTTGATGTGTAATAGGAACCTCCGCACCCAATTTCACTCCCTCTTTAATACATCTATGATAAATCATTACTTCATTTGCAAAATTGGGCCATGAAATCTATGTTCAAGCATCGTATAATCTAAGTTGAATGGATAAGATCTAATGAAACCCATGTTGATAAAAAAATGATGATATACATGAATGAAAAAGATAAACTTACTGACAAAATCGAAGAGAAACAGAACTATCCTACCCACCGAAATCTTCAAAGATTCTACCAAAATATTCAATCTGTGTTTTGAAACAGGAATATTTTGGAACAAAGTAAATATCAATGAACCATCAAAATCAATAATCAAAAATTGAAATAATGTGTGACTTTTTTAGAGCTAGCAAAGATGATCTATTTATATATTTAGGCTACTTTAAATAAAAAATATCAAAAAAAAGAACATGTCAAATGAGCCATAAGCATAGTTTCACAGCATACAAATACCTATTAAATAGCATTATTCACAAATTTAGTTAATTACAATAAAATTGTTTTCAAGATCAAATATAATGTGTTAATAGCTTGAAAAAATGAGATAAGAAAATTGTTTCACTTCACCTGACGTGCCATGCCCTTTGTGAAACATATGAACAGGGTAAAGAAAGAGATATGATGTTTCTCTTCCATTAATGAAGCAGTTCAATTCAAAATCATGTTTAAAATTTTAACAATAAAGAAAGTTGTGAGTCAGAATGAACCATATTTTTTATTAAAATTAGGAAAATCTGTACGAATCCATGAATGTTTAAAGATATGAGGATAACCTATCCTTTTATTGAAATTAGACAGTTCCACAATACACTATCCTTCTATTGAAATCAGGCAACTTGTTTTTTACATAATATATTACTATGATTTAAGTATTCATTTCACCAAAAGTCATCATGATTCATGAAAACCTTTTTGTTTTTATTTGCAACAATTAAGTGCAGTTAGTGCGTGTGGTTGTAATAGTTCATTTAGGGTGAAAGGCTTTGCAGGTCAACATACAACATGACTTGTATACATATTCATCATGTAAACTTGACACTATAGTTAATTTTATACGTGGATTTGACGAACCAACTCAGACCTCCTATAAACTATAATTGAGTATCAATATAAATAAACAATCGACATTGAAGAATCAAACTCCAATACCTCATATCATCATATTATCATGAAAAATAACATAAACAAAACCATCATATTTTATAATCACAACATATGAACTTGAAACCCTAAATCCTACGAAACTCATATCATCATTATCATGAAAAACAACATAAACAAAACCATCATATTTTTTAATCACAACATATGAACTTGAAACCCTAAATCTTACGAAACTGATAGGTAACCGAACAAAAAAGATGCACATACCTGATGGAAAGAATGGTTAAAGGTTTTGCTGATTCTTATGAATGATTGAACAGATGGAATCAAAACAAACATAGAATCAAAAACAGATCGATTGAAAGGGAAAGCAGAGGATCTTCTTTAGTTGCCGTGTTTGCCATAGAAGAGAAGAGAGAGACTTCGAATTAGGGTTTTGAGAGGAGAGAGAGAGTGTTTAGCGTAAATGAGAAGCCCTTGTTCAATCCTCAACTATGAAACTATGAGATGTGCCAAGTGTATGATGACATGGCTGATTATTTGGCATCAACCATAGGGTAACATATGTCCCCAATGGTTTGCTTTATTATATATATAGATATAGATATAGATGACCAATGACTTTAATATATTTATATCTCTAATGACTAATGAGAATAGTTATTTTTTATATGTTAAATAGGGATAGTCGTCACATAAATAATTTAGTCATATTTAATTACTACATAGTTAATGATAAATACATAAATTAGAGTATACAAAAGTCCCCAAGTGTCAGGATGTAATTTTATTGTTTTATTCATTGGATGTTTAGTATTTTTTTCCTGTTCATATTTTTAGGATAATTCGTTCGATGTTTCCTCCCATTTCGTGTGATAACTCTCGTTGATCATATCTTTGCAACCAGTGAGTAGATCTATTTCTCTCCCCTTTTTAGTCATTAAATATTTTTGTGGTGTATCATGTGTCAAGTTTTTTATTTGATTAAATAACATGCAAAGTCAATGTGTCACTATGTGTATCGCATTCATTGTTTATACTATTTCTAGTATCTATCGTTCCATATACATGTATCTATGTATTTACTCGCTTTGTGTCACAGTTTTGTAGCTTAGTATCACCACCTGTATTAGACTTGCTCTTTAGGGCTTGTGACTAATGCATGCTATAGTCATTGAGTGTTACTGTTTCTGTTGTATCTATATTGTGATTGTAGTGATTTGTTGATTTGTTGATTGTTGTTGTGGTGATTAATGATGTTTCTTCAACACATGAAATTGCATGTTAAATATATCTTTTTTAAAGATTCTAAGTTAAATAAATCAATTAATAAAGCAAAACATTTTATTTAAAATCTAGATCTATTCACCAACATTTTGTTGACCCAAAACCTTTTTACGCATGATACAGGTACATGACTTTGAGAGGATTTGAAGTTGAAGACACATAGGATGTGTCTTAGTAATAAATGGGATGTTTGTACATGATTATGTATCTTTTGTATATTGTATGAGTTTGCTGAACACATTCTATGATTATGTGTGACAATTTAAAATTGATGTTTTTAAATATTAAACTTATAATAGTGTCATGAGCTATGGACAATCATCATGCCCCGTACCATATCCGATGCGGGTCGGTGTGTGACATGGTATACTCTCAGTGATTTGTTGTCACGCCCCAACCGATGATAGAAACATCGGAGTGAGGCGAAAACGAGATTACAAGAGACTTCATAGCGCAAATTGTGACAATATTTAATAATTCAAATTTCATTGATAAAATGGAAGTACATTGTCTAAAAAGGGAAATACAACAAGTTGCAACATGAAAAAAATACATAAGTTTAAATCTAGGTGAGTATCTAATCCACCCTAAATACTTTTCTTCAATCATCATCGACTAGTTTCCTGCAACATGTATTAAAATAATGATCAATAAAAGTTGGCGAGTATACAAGTTTTATTACATAGCATAATAGTGAAAAAGTTGTCTCATATCTAACATGGTATTTTGCATATAATGTTACTATCATACTAAGTTGTGTTAACTATATGTCAAATCCAAGTTTAACGCAATCGTGCATACCATTGTCGCCGAAACGACAAGGTTGTAAAATACTTTACTTAACAATACCACAAGAATACTGGTGGTGCGTTAATCCTATAGCACTATAATTGTTAAGGGATGCTAGCAAAGTTAATGAGCATATAGGCACAAGTATACATAGCATGCGATAACAAAAATAATACAAGTATCATGTTTGAATGGATAGAGTGTGATTATAACAAGTTTAATCCTGATTTCATGATTTGTATAAAGTGTACATGTTGCACCCAAAGTGTATAAAACGGAAAATGGGATTGAGTATACTCACGGTTTTGCAAAGCTTTCCTCTTTGAACTCTGCGAGCTGATGATGGCGAGAGTCGGAAAACTGAGGTTACCCTACATTGGGTAAATGAAGGTGTGTGAGTTACTTGGAATTGGACGAAGGATTTGGATTAGCATTTATGTTATAGAAAGTATGTATAAACACGAAAGTATATCTCGCCTAAGCACTCATTTTGACACTAAGTTTCTGTGATTTCATGGGTCCTGAATTGCCCATTAGTATAAACAACGAGGAACCTAGAACGGAGATAAAAGATAACCGAAGTTCACAACACTGTTCGTGCGAATGGAAGATCCATTCGTGCAAAAGGTGTCTGTTCGTGCGAACAGGCGTCAGTTCGTGTGAACGGTGCTAATTCGTGCAAAAGGAAAATCCTAGTTCGAGCGAATGGGGCCTGTTCGAGACATTTAACCATAAACTGGTTAACGTTCTAATTTCGGCTAGGATATATATATATATATATATATAATATAGCAGTATCAGTCCAGTATAGTCACAAAGTTCATGAAAGTCAAGCATGGAGGTACGGACATCTCATTGTATCATTCACCAGAGCTCAAAGTTTATCGACATAGTCGATAAACCCGGTTGGTCATGAATAATAAGTATAGCAGAAATAAATAAATAAATTTATCCAGGCAGTCAAGTATGAACAACCCAGATCTGTCATTCCCAACATGGCATGTGTTGGAGGCGAGGCGTGGTTAACGTACTTTGATTCTAGGAAACTGCTTGGGTGTTCGATTACAAGGTACACAAGTGAGGTAGTGGATCTTGTTTGGAAACCCAAGGCTCCCACGGTTCACACTTCTACCATAACACAGGTTTGTCTATATTGAAAATGGTGAATCCTAGATGGTTTCAACACTTGGAATTTTGTAAGAACGAAAGTAAAAATAACAGAATATCAGTTCGTGCGAATGGACCAGCTCACACGAGTGAAATCAGTCCGTGTGAAGGGACTGCTTCGTGCGACCAAGTCCTGGTTCATTACGAAAATCTCTGTTTTGAGCTAATTTCTGGGTGAAAATCAACCTCAACACAAATCCACAGCCATAGACTTAGTTGTGAGCTCGGTTGGTTCCAGATTTCCACCAAGTTTCAAAGTCAAGATGTTTTGTACAAGAAATTGTATAGAAATAAAACCAAGTCTTCGTTTTTAGCCTCAATGTGGTGAGGTTTCACCTTAGACTGCCATGGAAAGTATGTGAAAACCATCCTAGATGTTTTCCAAATATGAAAATTTGAAGAAATGTAGAAAAAGTAGAAGAAAATAGTAGAAAATGGTTATGGAAGTGTGCTAAAACTCACTTAGAAGTTGCTGGAATGCTCTGTTGGAAATACACAAGTTCAGTGAGTTGAGAGAATTTTAGAGTGTTTAGAAGGTGTCAAGTGAGGAAATGGTCATGTATTTATAGATGCGGAGTAGGGTTGGTGCGGATGGGCAGGTCGTGCGACCGAGGTTAGTCCACATGAATGGGTGGTCACTTCGCACGAGGGGATTCACTTCGCAGGTGTGACATCTTTGCCTCTACGACCATCGAACAAATACCAAATCAATTAAATATTGTGTTTCATACTTGGGATTTGTATAAATATGTGTATTATTTGCACATATCAATTCTCGTTCGATTTCGAGCTCTAAATCGCCTTCTAGAGAGTTATACGCGAACCGATGCGTAAACGTAATCAGTTTAATGCGAAAAACACTCCGGAACAGTGACATGGGATTAACATACCTTAAATAACCTTTACATATCTTAGAAATAAGTTTTGGAGGGTTTGGTGTGTCAAAATCAAGTTTATTCGATCGTAGGGACTATTTGCGTCAAACTGCAAAAGTCTACCGATTCGTATGGTATCGAACATTTCAAAACTTGATCATAAGTTAAATATGCCCTAAATATCCTTTACATAGCTTAGAAATAAGCTTTGAGGTGTTTGGTTCAAGAAATAAACTTTTTTGATCAATAGGGACTAAAAGCGTCAAAAAGTGCATAAGTTTGCATTTTCGCGCATATCTTACGTTTTGAATATATCCGGACATCCAAAAATTTATGTAATCATTAAAATATTTTATTTCAGTGATTGGCATGATAAAATTCCATTCATCGCGCAATTTGGATCGTTTTTACGTCCGTTACGAGTTTCGTCGTAATTAACCGAACAACGCAACCGTACGACCAAACGAACCGACATCCGAGATGTTTTTGTGCATATTTCATGTTCCCTATACTTTGACTTCATTTGAGTGCCTTGAAATGGGGTTAACGGGGTTTAAACGCATCGAAAATGGCTCAAAAGTGTTGCAGGGACCAAACCTGAGAATTCAGCAAAGTTTCTGGTCACTGGTAGGTGGTGGCGCTGTGCCACCACTATATGGTTTTGCCGTGGCGCGACGCCACGGCCTCATTTGGGCAGAAACTTCATTTTGACAACCAGATTGAACTTGGGTTTCTTTTGTGTAACTTTTCTCAATACCGTGTGATGGTTTTGGGCACCCCTAGTATTCCAAATCAGTGGGTACACATGGATGGTTGAGATTGAAGCTCGTTTATCGAGGAACGATCCTAACGGTTGTGGATTTCCTATAAATACCCAACCCAATTTCATTCTAAACCCACACTTGATCTAATTTTCTCTAAGTTGAAGTTCAAAACTTCATACCTGAGAATTCTTAGATCAAATCTTCCTAGCTTGGACCCTTTGTAAGTTTCTTTCGTGCTTTTATCGTTTTTCAAGCATATAAGTCAAACAGTGTTTGACTTTTTTCTTTGACCAGTCTTTGGTCAACACAAAGTTCGTTTGAACTTTGCAACGTGAGCCTAATCACGATGGTTATAGTCCCTTGTGACTATACCTACTGATTACCACGTTGATTAGGTGTAGTGACGAGTCATAGTTTCGGTCAAAATGCGTATTTTGCAACCAAACTATTCTTGGGTATCAAGATCCTTTGTTTTGGTATCAAACTTGTTTTCAAACTTCGTTAAACATGTTTCAACATGTTTAACTCGTCACTTTTAGTTTAGTGCTTGTAGAGAGTCGTAAGTCAAACGGTCTAAACAACCGCTTAGACTTTCGAACCCTACCCATTTGGTCGATCATTAGGATCCGACCAAGCATATATTGTGACCATAGTTGTATAGGGAATAATCTTCCGAGGTTATAACTTATGGTCACTTCGTCTAGTTAGTTGTATGATAGGTAGTTTATATGCCTTAGGAAAATGACCAAAATGCCCTTTTTGCGCATAAATTCATTCTAAGCATATGTAATTTAAATTTTGACATCTAAACTGATTAGGCAACATTATTAGACTTGTTAAGGTATATAATACTTGTCATAGGACTAGTTAGGCGGTCCGAACGCGTTTTACGCGAACGACGCGTTAAAGTAGCAAAAGCTACCTAAACGAGTCGTAATGGGTCGTAAGCACTTAGGTTAGGTTTCGATTTATTATGTAGGCTTTATTAAACCATATCGTATGAGTTCCAACACTCATTTGGTTTACGAAACCTCATTCTATCCGATCTTTCGATTTAGGTCCGGTTATTAATGTAGTTATCTATATTAGGTGCCGATTGATTTCCATGATCCTTCTAGCTTTGCTTGGTTGTTATTCAAGACTTCTAAGCATCCTCAAGTGAGTACATAGTTCCCCTCTTTTACCATTTTAAACTGTTTTGGGGTGATTTATATGTGCTAAATGATTTCGAGTCTTTTAAACAAATGTTATGGTTTATATTACAATGTGAATTATTTGAACTGATTGAACCGTTTGATTTATGTGAACCGTTTGGAACTATTTGATCCTTGTGAACCGTTTGGAAGTGTTTGATTTATGTGAACTATTTGAACTGTTTGAACCATTGGGTTAGGGAAGTGATTAGCTAACGGGGCGGGTGTAATGTGTTAAAAGCATGGTGGATACGCCGCTCGTACTTCTTATATATAAGTGCTTTTAACACATTATATGTCGTTGCGTTATCTATATCACTTGGGCAAATGTTATCAAAACAAAGTTATATTACAAGGTTTTTCTAATAATATAAACCATTCGAGTTTTATAACAAAAACGATTTACAATCTGGGTCTACATAAACAAATGTTTTGGAGTTAAGATTCATGGCATCGAGGTTTTATAAATTATAACAAATCTGTTTTAACTTGGTTATTCCAATTCACAATATAAACATTTTACAAAACTAAGTTTTCTAATATCAAATAACAAAGTTGTTTGAGTTATTTAAAAAGGTAAAACGAGCGATGAATCTGATACTCACATAAAACCTATGTACTCGCCGACATTTTTATGCTGACGTATTTTCACATATGTTTCAGGTACCATAGTTGATGATGTTTGATGATGATATTGATGCGTGCTCACATAGGAATGGACGAGGCCTTAGTGACTTAATAACAATGAAGTCAATTTCTTCATATTTTGTTTCTAATTTCAATACAATGTAATAAATTTAATTCAATAAAACAGAACTTTTATCCATGTGTTATGAAACAATGATTCTGTTACGACACTCCCCGACGTTTCCGCCGCGGTTTGTTGTTTTAACGCGGTCGGGGTGTGACAGCAGGAAGGGGAGTTCAGTCGTATAAGGGAGTTAAGTCAGCCAATCTCGTGTGCTTCAGCCGGTTTTAAGTATCTCAAACATAAGAGTGCAATGTATAAGTATAATGCATATATAAATGATGTTGCAAGTATTCCAAGTATAAGTTTCCGAGTATGTGCATGTATTCAAGTTTCAATGAATAACAAAAGTATGTAACATGTAGAAGTATGGAATAATAGAGTTTCATTATGATCAAATCCTCGGATTAAAATGTTTGGAAAAGAAATACGAACACGATACAATTACAAGTTTCCAAAAAATAGAAAACAATTACACTTTCTAAATAAGGAAAGTACAGAAATGCGAAGTGTTACAGTCTCCCCTACTTTAGGAAATTTCGTCCCGAAATTTTTTCAAGAGGAAGACTCAACGAACAGATGCGGGTACTTAGTCTTCATTTCATTCTCGAGTTCCCAAGTAAACTCAGTGCCACGTTTTCCTTCCCATCGTACATTGACTATGGGAATTCGACTGTGCCTTAATTTCTTGGTTCCTCGGTCCATGATTTCGACCGGTTTCTCCATGAAGTGTAAGGTCTCGTTGATTTGGAGGTCGTCGAGTGGAACTTGAAGTCCTTCATCAGCTAGACACTTCTTTAGGTTTGAAACATGGAACGTCGGGTGAATGTTGTTGAGTTCTTGGGGTAGGTTTAGTCTATGCGCTACCTTGCCAATCCTTTCAAGAATCTTGAAAGGGCCTACAAAGTAAGGAACGAGTTTGCCTTTCTTACCAAATTGAATTACTCCTTTCCAAGGGGATACCATGAGAAGTACGTGATCACCAACGTTGAATTCCAATGGCTTGTGCGGTTGTCAGCGTAACTCTTTTTTCGGCTTCTAGCTTTGAGGAAATTATCATGCTGCAAGATCTTGTCCATCATCTCTTGTATGAGCTCGGGTCCAGTGATTTGGGCTTCTCCGATCTCGTGCCAACAAATAGGCGAACGACACTTACAACCATACAATGCTTCAAAAGGAGTCATCTGAATACTGGAGTGATAGCTGTTGTTGTATGAGAACTCTAACAATGGTAAATGTACATCCCAATTTACACCGAAATCAATTACACACGAACGAAGCATGTCCTAAAGGGTTGGAATAGTACATTCGGTTTGACCATCCGTTTGAGGATGAAAGGCCGTACTAAGATTAACGTGTGTACCCATCACAGTTTGAAACATTTGCCAAATACGAGAAGTGAAATGACCATCGCGGTCTGAAATGATGTCAATGGGGATACCATGACGACAAATGACTTCATTCGTGTAGATACGAGCTAATTTCTCAACTATGTAATCTTTACAAATGGGGAGGAAGTGAGCAGATTCGGTCAAGCGGTCGATGATCACCCAAATGCTATCGTGACTAGAAGAGGTTCGAAGAAGTTTGGTGATAAAATTCATGGCTATGCTCTCCCATTTCCAAACTAAAATGACTGGTTGTTCGAGTAAACCAGAGGGACATTGATGTTCGGCTTTGACTTTTTAACACGTGAAACATTTGGACACGTAGGTGGTGATGTCTTTCTTCATACCGGGCCACCAATAAGACATACGAAGGTCTTGGTACATCTTGTCGGCACCTGGATGAAAAGAGTATCATGATTTGTGTGCCTCCTTCATTAAGAGTTCACGAATGTCATCACGGTTCGGAACCCAAATGTGATCGAAGTAGTAGAGCATTCCATCGGGTTTGGACACAAGTTGGTTTTCTACACCACACTTCATTTCATCGTACAGATTGTTTTCTTTGACAGATGAGTATTGTGCAATGTAAATACAGTTTTGAATGCCGTTTAGGATTTGGAAACAACAAATACTCTTGACTTGAGTTTTTTGACTGAGAGTGCCGGCCACGACATTTGCCTTACCAGGGTGGTAGCGAATCTCGCAGTCGTAGTCGTAGAGCAACTCTACCCATCGGCGTTGACGCATGTTGAGCTCTTTTTGGTTAAAGATGTGTTGAAGGCTCTTATAGTCGGTGAAGACCACACACTTAGTACCGTATAGGTAGTGTCACAATATCTTTAACGCAAAAATAATAGCACCAAGTTCAAGGTCATGGGTAGTGTAGTTCTTCTCGTGTACTTTGAGTTGTCTAGAAGCATACGCGATGACCTTGTCTCATTGCATGAGTACACAACCGAGACCTCGGTTAGATGCATTGCAATACACAACGAAATCATCGTTACCATCGAGAAGAATGAGAATAAGGGCATTGCAAAGCAAGTCCTTGAGCGTTCAAAAAGTCTCCTCTTGCTCGGGACCCCAAACAAAAGGTTTATCTTTTTGAGTTAACGAAGTGAGAAGAATGGCGATTTTCAAAAAGTTGGAGATGAATCGACGGTAGCAACCCACCAATCTGAGAAACGGATGAATTTTAGACGGAGATTTTGGTGCAATCCAATTCTTGACAGCTTCAATTTTTGAGGGGTCAACGTGGATACCTTCTTTGCTCACAACGTGTCCGGGAAATTTAACTACTTTTATCTAAAATTCAGACTTGGAGAATTTGGCGTATAGTTTTTCAGCACATAGGAGTTCAAGGATTAGATGCAAATGAAGCTCGTGTTCAGCTTGGGTTTTGGAGTAGATGAGAATATTGTTTATGAATACGATCCCAAAACGGTCCAAGTAGGGTTTACACATACAGTTCAACAAATCCATGAAGACCGCGGGTGCATTGGTCAAACCGAAAGGCATGACTACGAACTCGTAGTGACCATATCTAGTGCGAAACGTGGTTTTTAGAATGTCCTCTTCGAGGACTCGAAGTTGGTGGTAGCTAGAACAAAGATCGATTTTGGAAAAGCACGTTGCGCTTGGAGTTGATCGAAGAGGTCTTCGAGAGTGGCGAAGCTTGAGATTTCCGACCGGGGGGGGGGGGGGCGGCGAAAGTCACCGAACCTAAAAGTTTCTATATAACCGGGGGTCGAAAACGTATATACCCAAAAATTTCTATATGAAAACTACATACTCTTCACTACTGAGCGAAGAGTTCGGGGGGTCGGCCGCCCCCTCCCACCCCTTAAAAGCTTCGCCCATGGTCGTCGATATGAGGAAGAGGCGGTTCTTGACGGTGAGTTTGTTAAGCTCACGATAATCGATGCACATGCGGAAAGATCTATCTTTCTTCTTGATGTAAAAGACCGGAGCGCCCAAAGGAGAAGTACTAGGGAGTATGAAGCCTTTATCGAGTGAATCCTGAAGTTGGCTTGACAACTCTTGCATCTTCAAAGGTGCAAGACGGTAAGGAGCCTTAGCAATGGGTGTAGCACCGGGGATGAGGTCAATGCGAAAGTCGATTGAATGAGGAAGTGGACCAGGTAGGTCTTCGGGGAAAACGTCAGGAAAATCACACACCACCGGAACATCACTTACGTCTTTTCCCTTGCCTTTTTCTTCCACAACGTGCGCTAAAAAGGCAAAGTACTCCTTACGTAAGTACTTGTTCGCTTGGGTGCATGACGTGCGTTTGAGACCTTTTGAAGGTCTTTTTCCATAGACGTGTAAAGTGTCACTGGACAGAAGAGGAAGTTGAACGAACTTTTCGTGACAAGCGATTTCAGCATGGTTCTTACGAAGCAAATCCATGCCAACTATGATATCGAAACTACCCAATTGCATGGGTATGAAGTCGATAGAGAACACATGGTTGTTAAGAGTGAGAAAACAGTCGCAAAGAACGGAGTCAGCGGTGATAGACTTTCCATTGGCAACTTCGACGGTGAAAGATTTTGGAAGTTTAGAGTGCGTACATTTTAACATTGATTCGAATTCTACGGATACAAAACTCTTATCCGCATATGTATCAAATAGTAAAGAATCATATAAACCATTTACCAGGAACGTACCGTTGACGACTTGATTGTCTTGCTACGCTTGATTCGCGTTGATGTTGAATGCGCGTCCACGAGGCTGTTGTTGTTGTCGCTCTTGATTATTTTGCGGGTATTGAGATCGGAGGTGAGTAGGATCTCCATATTTGTAGCAGGCTTAAACGTTGTTGCCAAGAGCTTGACGGTTTTGGTTGTGGGGAGGTTGATCAGGGTTGCCTTATGGCGCGGGTCCACTTCGGAATGCAGCGGCTACATGCCCAAACCGATTGCACTTAGTGCAATGGTGTCATGCGATGTTGGCTTGGTGATGGTAATGACACGTGGTACACTTGGGATGAGCCCTAGTGTACGGTTTTCTGGTGGGATTTTTAGGGGGATTTGGGTTGGCAACAGGTGAGATCGCGTTGCAACTTTGATTTTGAAACTTTTGTTTCTTACCGTTGTTGTTTCGTGGTTGAGATTTGGGTTCTTTGGGTTCAGTGGTAACTTGGTTAACGGATTTGATGGTGACGGGGGTTGAGGATTGTTTGTCTCTCACACGATTGTCATTAATACTAGTGGCTAGCCAGTAAACTAGCTCTATGGTGTCGGGTCTCGTGGCTTGGATGACATCGCGGATGGCTAAAGGAAGGCCTTGCAGGTATTTCCTAATTGCATGCTCGGGCGTGAGGACTAGGTGGGGTACAATGATGCTTAACTGTTTGAAGCGGGTGGTGTAACCAAGGTTATCATCACCCACTTGCTTGAGATTCTAGAATTGCTCCTCAAGTTTTTGCTACTCATGTGGAAGACAGAATTCTGTCATCATCATTTGCTTAACCTCGGCCCAAGGGAGGGCGTAGGTTTCTTCGTTGGATCAGATGTTACGCTCGTTTGTCCACCAGTCGAAAGCTCTCGACTGGAAGACGACGGTTGCACTTTGGTTGAGCTTCGGTTTTCAGGTGTTCGCGACACACACTGTTGATGAATGTCACCTCAAGGCTATCGAACCACTCGAGCATCTTGGTGACACCTTCAGTGCCGGTGAAAGTCCTAGGGTTAAAAGCGGCGAAGTGCTTCTAGTTAAATGAGGTTGGCTTAGGTTGGTCGACTTTAGAATTAAATGAAGAGTTAGGGGTACCGGCGGTGACCTTGCTCACAATGTCGAGTATCACTTGGGCCATTTTCTTGTTGGAGCTCGACTTTGACCCTGATGTGTGTGCGGGTGTAGGTATAAATTTTAGATATATTTTAGGCACTTTTACTCGCGAATCAAGCTTTAAATTTATAAAACACGATATAATAATATCACTCTACACACATTAGGGCAAGTGCACCCATCGCGGACGTAGTATAGTGATGGCAATATACCGAGGTCGTCCAAGGACACAAGAGCTTTTAGTACCAGCTTATCATTAACGTCTAATCTAACCAAATTTTGATAAAAAGTTTTGAAAGTATTAAAAGATAAACTAGAAAATAAAAATATAAGGAAAACAAATAGACAAGAAAGAGTCACTTGGTTCCAACTCCTCTTTGATGTATCCTTTGATAATTTCCGCACTTTGGGCTTTTTAAGAGATTATCTTTAAGTTATAGTAGTAGGCCCCCTTCCAGGCAGTGTTACCCTCAACCTATTGGTCCGAGTCAGTAGAGATACAGTCCCGCAATGTTGGATTATCGAAAGATAATTAGGTAAGTTATTAATGCGAAAAGTGGTAGGCCCCCTTCAAGGCAGCGTTACCCTCAACCTATTGGTCTGAGTCAGCAAGGATACAGTCCCGCAAGGTCGGTTTAATGTTTAATAGTAGTTTATAGATAAGGGATTGCAAGCGGTTCTTACTTCCCCCGATTTGATGCTATCTGCCTCAAGGGAAGTCCTACTAAGCTTAAATCAGGTCCTCATAGGATCTATACACTGAACGAGGCAAGAACTTTAGCCAAACACCCTTCTAACCCCCTTCCAGGAAGTTAATGCTTTTTATATAGACCGTAAAGACAAGAATGAGTGAATCAACAAAACATGAAGAAATGATTAAGTAAAATTCACCTTCAATATAGAAAACTAGTTATTAAAGTCGGTAATACATAACCAAAGTCGACTGAACATAGAGGTCGACATTAGATTAATGCAAGCTCCCAAGTCGACTAGTGCATTGCTTATTGGTGATCGACCAATAGAGCAAGGAATGGTGAAGCTTCCGGGATTAATCTTATTTTGAGGGAGCTTGTTGAGGATTGCCGCCGAGCATTGTTCACTTAAGGTGACTTACTGAATGGATTCAGTCTTCCTTTTGTGAGTGAGGAAGTTTCTCATGAACCTGGAGTTTTTTGGCATTTGAGTGAGGACTTCCACAAAAGAGAGATTGATGTGAAGTTGTTTAAGCAGGCTCATGAACTTAGTGAATTGCTCGTTGGTCTTTTGCCGAAGTAAATGATCGGGGGTGGTTTTGTTGTTTCGGTATTTTGGGGTTGAGTATTTTCTTGGTTATTGGGAATGTGTGTTTTTATGGGTTGGATCGGGTTGTTGTGGTGTTGGTTCAATTTCGGCTCCTACATTCCGGTTTCTTAGGTTGATTACGTTTACTTGGGCTTTTGGGGGTTTTGTTTCGGTGTTACTAGGTAAGGCTCCTTGTGGTCTCTCGGTGAAATTTTGGGCAAGTTGGCTTACTTAGTTTTTCTATATTTTGCACACTAGCCCGTTGGTTTCTAATTTTGGCTTCAGTTTGTAGGAACCTTTTCGAGTACTTTTTACCAGATTCGGAGAAAAGGCGAGTGATGAGATCCTCGAGCCTTTCTCTTCCTCCTTATTGTTGTGGTTGGAAGCCTTGTTGCTCATTTCGGGGTTGTTGAAAGTTAGATCGTTGATTTTGAGTTTGTTGGTTATTACCCCCTGATTCCTGCCAACTAAAGTTGGGATGATTTCGCCACTCGGGAGTGAAAGAGTTACTTGAAGCTCCCAGTGGTCGTGGCTGGTTATTTAGGTAATTTACCACTTCCGTTTGATTTTCTAAGTCTTTCATACAACTCCAGTTTTCATGGGGGCCGCCGCATCCTTTGCAAGCCATAACCGAAGCCGTTTTGTTTAATTCAAGTTTCTTTATTTTTGTAGTTAAGGCTTCGATTTGGGCTTGCAAAGAAGGGGTCTCATCCACTTTGTGGGCCCCCGGGCTATGGATTTTGAGCCCCTAGGAGTGTGCAATTGAAACCTATTTTAAGCAAGCTCTTCAATTTGATTATAGATTTCCTCGATACGTCGATTCCCAAGGAGTCCCCCGGAGCCAGAATGAAGGATTTGCCTTGTGTTTGGCAAGAGTCTATTGTAGAAAGTGGACACTTGTTGCCAACGTTCAAGACTGTGATATGGGCATTTCCTCAATATCTCCTTGAATCTTTCCCATGTCACGTACAATAATTCCCCATCGTGTTGAGAGTAGGTGTTAATTTCGGTCATGAGTTTAGCGGTTTTAGCGGGACAGAAATATTTGTAGAGAAATTTTTGGGCAAGTTCATCCTAAGTATGCACGGACCCACTTGGGAGGGTGTTTAGCCAAGCTTTCGCTCGGTCTTTGAGGGAAAAAGGGAACATACGGAGCCAGATCACATCTTTAGAGGCTCATTGATCCGAAATGTGTCACATATTTCCAAAAAGTTGGTAATATGTAAATGGGGATCTTCATCGAATAGGCCATGAAAACTGGCGAAATTTTGGAGCATTTGGATTAAGTGTGGTCGAAGCTAAAAGTTATTGGCATCGACATTAGGAGGGTTAATAACGGCTCCAAGATTACCGACTGTAGGACGTATGTAATCAATCCATGAGAGTGCGTTGATCCGCCATACGGGGGTTTGGGGTTGAGGCTTTTTGTCGACTTTTAGCTTGAAGTCTTTTTCTCAAAAAGTGCTCAGGTTCGTCAAGTGGCACTTTTATGTCTTTGTCGGAGGTAGAGGCCATGCACCAGACTGTATCTCCTGCGAATTATACAGAGTTGCATATTATCTGCAAACAAAAACAAAAAAAATGCCTGATCAGAAGAATAGCACGGCCCCGTGCTGGTGTTGGCATGACCCCGTGCTTTCCAATAAAAGTTTTTGTTTTCATGTTCCCAGATACTGGAAGTTTGACACGTCCCCATGCTCCTGTAACACGGCCCCTTGTCTCTGTTCCAGTAAATGGAAAACAACTCTTTCCAGATATTGTAGGGTTAACACGGCCCGTGTTGATCAAACACGACCCCTTGTTATTCCTTCAACAAGTAGAAAATTGGAAGAAAAAGAGAAAAAACGTAAAAAGAAAATATAAAAATGATTAGGCCGTTAATTTTAAGCTTTCTCAAAATCCTTGTGTCTCCGGCAACGACGCCAAAAAACTTGACGTGTGTGCGAGTGTAGGTATAAATTTTAGATATATTTTAGTCACTTTTTACTCACGAATCAAACTTTAAATTTATAAAACACGATATATTATCACTCTACACACGTTAGGGCAAGTGCACCCATCGCGGACGTAGTATAGTGATGGCAAGATACTGAGGTCGTCCAAGGACACAAGAGCTTTTAGTACCGACTTATTGTTAACGTCTAACCTAACCAAATTTTGATAAAAAGTTTTGAAAGTATTAAAAGATAAACTAGAAAATAAAAATATAAGAAAACAAATAGACAAGGAGGAATCACTTGGTTCCAACTCCTCTTTTATGTATCCTTTGATGATTTCCGCACTTTGGGCTTTTTAAGAGATTATCTTTAAGTTATAGTACTAGGCCCCCTTCCAGGCAACGTTACCCTCAACCTATTGGTCTGAGTCAGCAAGGATACCATCCCGCAAGGTCGGATTATTGAAAGATAATTAAGTAAGTTATTAATGCAAAAAAGTGGTAGGCCCCCTTCAAGGCAGCATTGCCCTCAACCTATTGGTCTGATTCAGCAAGGATACAGTCCCGCAAGGTCGATTTAATGTTTTAATAGTAGTTTATAAATAAGGGATTACAAACGGTTCTTACTTCCCCCGATTTGATGTTATCTGCGTCAAGGGAAGTCCTACTAAACTTGAATCAGGTCTTCACACGATCTATACATTGAACGAGACAAGAACTTTACCCAAACACCCTTCTAACCCCCTTCCAGGCAGTTAACGCGCTTTATATAGACCGTGAAGACACGAATGAGTGAATCATCAAAACATGAAGAAATGATTAAGTAAAATTCACCTTCAATATAGAAAACTAGTTATTAAAGTCATTAGTACATACACAAATAAACAGTTTGCCAAAGATTGGAAATCAAAAGTAAGACATAAAAGATTCGTCTTCACAAAGTGATGTAAGAGATTAGCCAAGCATGGCCTTTGTTTGACAAGAACTCTTACGATCGATCTTGGATCCCGAGACTACTACACACTTTAAAATACGAAAGATGTATGATGGTGGTGGGTGTTGGTGTTGTAGTGGTGGTGGTGGACTGGTGGCAAATGTGAGAAAAGTGGTTTTCCAAGAGATGACTTGAAATGAAACCAAGCACCCCTATTTATAGCTGAATTCAGATTGCTCACACGGCCTCGTTCCCACCTGGAACGGCCCCGTAGCCTTCATTCTCTCTCTTCTAATGAAGGTGTCAAGTCTTGTACTAACACGGCCCGTGTGTCAACGGCACGGCCCGTGGCAATTGTAATTGATGTACTATCCAAGATTATGCGAATCTTTGAGTTGACCATGCCCCGTGTTGAGTTGGCACGACCCCGTGTTGGTTTGTCTTTTGCTGTTGTCGTTTCTCCAGGGAATCTTGACTGGGGACGGCCCCATGCCTGGTGGGCACGGCCCTGTGTCAAAGCTTCTTTTTTTGTTATTTTTGTTGGTTTGGATGTGGATGGGGGCTCGGCGAGTCATATCAATCCTTCTTCTTTGTATATATGTTTCTTTCTTCTATTAATTTATTCCTCTAATATGTTTAAGCTCTTTTGATCCTGTAAATTAAAAAGAAACAAAGAAACATGCTTTTTTCCAACATTTGTACCGAAAAAGGGTTGATTTTACACCATATTTGATATAATTTATATGTTGTATTTTATGCACATCAACCCCTTCTTGGAGTTGGAGAAACGGTTGAGAGACATCTACAAGATTGATGAGGAGGGATGAGACTTGATCATAATGTTTTTGAAAAGGATAACTTGCATAATTTAGCATGTAATATGTCAGGTAACACGTAAGTTTCAAGTAGTTCACATAAGCATAAAAAGATGTGAGCGCGTTGTAGGATCGTAAACGACTCTCGAACGATTGTGAACCGACACGTGCGACGTGCGGAATCCGTGCACGTGTGTGGACCGAACACAAGAACGTATATAATCCGTGATTCTATTGAATATATGAAAATATACAAGCACCGTGAATCACCTTGATGACTTTCTCTCTCTAGACTCTCTCTCTCTAGGCTCCAAATCTTTCAAATCACAAATGAGCAAAAGTCCTAAAACTCTATCCTAAGCCTTCTATTTATAGGCAAAGGCATAAGGGATTTCCCTTTATTTACAAGTTTGCCATTCCTTACTTAAACTAGACTTTCCTCTATATATTACAATATAAAATCCTATTTTCTTCTGAGTTCTGCTACGAACTGGATTGACAGGGGCGATAGACATTCGTGCACTCATAGACTCCCCCTTGGATATTGTCGCGGTCAATCTCGTAGCATCTTGTCTTTTCTCTCTCTCTAAGTCTTTATGAAGATTTGACATCTTCAGCAACCACAGACTCCCTCTTGCTCGAACAGATTCCCCGTGGATATGTCTTCAGCTTCAGTTGCTCCCTCTTTAGCTGCTCCCTCTTTCGTTTGATTCTTCCTTCAGGCTTCCCCTTTCGTTAAGCTTCCGTGCTTTTGGGATCGACACCTGGCTTTCCAATTACAAGCTCCCCCTTGCGTTGAGCTCGTCTTTAGAATCCCCCTTAGACTCAGCTATCGGGATCATAATCTGGTACAACATCTGCAAATTTCAAGAATTTAACAGTGAAAGCATTTTGAAAATCCAGGGTTGAAAACCTGGCTCTAAGCACATATATAACAATATGAATTTCTCCAGAATTAACTTTGCTTTATCCCCCTATCAAATAACTTTATGAATTTGACAGTTTAGGAATCCAAATCCCTCACAGTTAATCATCCAAGTCCAAATTAATGACCTTGGAGATCTTCACAAACTGATTTTGGTTTTTTTATTTTTAAAACATCAAGTTTCAAATTAATGAACTTTTTTTATTTTCAGAAACACGTTCAGCATACTCAGATTTTGAAACTCAACATTCAGACATCGGTTGTCGAAAATAAAGTAGAAACAAAATCTTTTTGTATTATTCTGAAACATAAAGCAGTAAAGAAATATTTACAGACAATATTTTTATTTGAGTTCGTGTCATAGGATCATATCAGTTTTTAACAAATCACTAGCACCGTTGAGCTTTAAACACTTTAAGTTCTAAACGATTCACTTAGATTGTCAGTATACTGATCCTCATAAATTTTCACACAAAGTTTAACCGATTCGAGATACGGATTTAGTGTTTTAAGGACTTAGACTTATTCGCGTGTCCCACCTCAGAATATACTCTCGTATCAAAATTCCCTAGATTCAGTCTTACAGGTGAATATATTGGATTGATATCTGTTCTCTGGGTTAGTGCGAGACCTTGAGAGCTCAGGTATGAACTACCGTTCAGTCAAAGAGAAGAAGGCTCAACTTTAGGTGTGTTCCCTTTAGGGAATCTTTTCTACAACTGCAATTGATTCATATCTTTCGATTTTTTTCAATCTTTATACAGAGGGTAAGCTTTTAAAGTGCACAAAGTATTATACGAGGTCTAGGCCATTGCTTCCACAATATCTGAAGACCAGACATAATACCCCAGATGTCAAACAGTATAAAGACCTAGTATCTCAGAATCAGGCAATCTCTCAAACAAGATTTCGGGGGTTACCCATATATCCAAGAGATGTTCCCCACAAGATAATCAAGTATTTGATATTTAGGTTTATATCTCGAAATCAATCTACTAAGCGTGTAAAAATCTACTGGCATATCATCAGTAAGACCGTTTATCACATTCTAACTTTCCATATATTTAGCGTACTGTGATTGTCTACCGATGTACTATCATTTCCTCTTTTTACACAAAACTCTTTTTGAATTTTCTATTGTTTTTGGCTTTTTCAAATTTTCAAATGTTTTTGGATTTTCTGACAACGCTTACTCCCCCTAAAATTTAAAACATTTAAAGAAAATTTGACAACCTGATACTGATAGCTTTGTCTCGCCATCAATTTTCTGCTTTATATGCTATGTTTTGCATAAACTACCCCCATGATTTACAACACATTGAAATTTGACAGTTCGAAAATCATTTTTCAATCTTGTGAAATTAATCATGTTTGTTCCGCCGTGAGGGTTTCGGCGTATTCAAACAACAAATTTTTGTAAATTTTTTATTTTTGACAAAATTTAAAAACAAACATATTTTTTTTCATTTTTCATTTTTGACAAAAATAAAGACATATTTTTGGTTTTTAAATTTTTCAATTTTTAGGGTTTTTGAAATATGATTTATTTATGTACAGAAATGAACAAACTCCCTGTTTTAGTTGCAGGGTTCAGCAGCCTCCTCCTCTCATGCCAGGCTGCTCCAATACTCCTTTAGTTGACATTCAACCATCTTCGAGAGCACCTGCACATTCACATTACTCAATTACTTGAACAATGCAACCCAGGCTTGTTTGACCTTGGGTATTGTCACATAAGAAGAATCTTTCAATTTCGAAAAATCTTTATCATTTTTCACAAATGTATTTTCATTCCGATTATCACTCACGGAAATCTTTTGTTTCTTTTCCACCCAAGCTTGTCCTTTTGAAACATTTCTTTTGTAAAATCTTGATTCATTTTGATTGTTTTGATTTTGAACAACTTTTGGTTTCCAAAATTGGTTTTGTTTTGTTGCATCAATCGTTGTTTTCCAACTTTGGGTTGTTCTAAATCTGGGTGTGTAAGAATTCCAGGTTTGTCTTGAATCAAACCTAGTTGGGTTTGATCTCCAAGTTTGATTATAAGCAAACTTGTTTGTGTTGTACCTCCAAGTTTGTTTTGAATCAAATCCGGTTGACCTTTGTTTCACATCCTCAGATTTTTGTTTTTCAACATCAACAAGTTTTGAGTTCGGACACTTGCGTGCAAGATGTCCAGTTTGATCACATTTAAAACAAGTTCTCTTTGAGACATCTTTTCCCTGTTGTTGTTGCTTTTTCTGAGCATAGAACTCTTCATTAGACTGTTGTCTAAATTGGAGTTCTTTCCCTTCTTCTGAACTTGTTCCATGAACAAAGTTCATCTTTTTCTGATAATTTGGCGTTTCATTTCTTTTCCGATTCTATTTCTTTTTATAACCCAACACAGCCTTCATGTTTTTCTTTTTGTAACCAGATTTGTTATAAAAAGTTTTGTGACTCTTTCCAGCAAACTTTGTAATTTCGGATTTTTCAATTTCAATCATTTTTGTTAGTGCAATATGTCTATAGCTTTCGTCTGTATCGAGTCAGTTTTTTGTCCTGTATGTGTCGTTGTATAGTTTTGTATGTATGTTATTTTGTATCTTGACGAAACGGGAGACGAAACGTTATTTGTTAATGTGATCCGGTCGGATGACAATTGGGTCATTCGGACGGATGGCCATCCGGACGAATGGCCATCCGGACGGATGACCCTCTGACCGGATGACTTATAACCTCCCAGCTTTGTCTATAAATAGAGATGTAGGGGTCACATTGTAAAAACCTTTGGCAGTTCCTCCTAGCGAAGCTCTGTCCAGATCTCTTTGGAACTTTTGTACTTTCAGATTACTCAATGAGAATGGACATGTGTAAATCCCGAAAACCGGATCTTTCAATGATATCAAACTACACCAAGTTTGTGCGGAATCTAAACTTGATGTGATTCAAGAAATAAAATGAAAATCAACAAGAAATATGAACAACGAAGAACAAACCAGAATCACTTTCAATACTTGCACACGTTCTATTACTTGAATAAGCAAAACGTCTGGAACAAGTATTCTACCACCAAATCGCCTTTCTCTCTCTCTCTCTCTCTCTCTCTCTCTCTCTGTAGGAATTCTGTAACTATGAAGCTCAAACCATAAAACAAGTTGAAAACTTGTTTATATACATAGACAAGCCCACTTCCCACATGGGCTTCCCTTGGGCCAACTTGGCCCACATGGCCTATAGCTTGGCCCAAGTGACCTATAAAGGTCCACAACCTAATATAAACTAACCTAGTAAAGCCCAGTTCGTAACCATAGCACGCTATGTTAATTTGATGCGTCAGTCTCACACTTTAGGGCCTAACAATCTCCACCTAGACTGATGCCATCAAATTGTCTTCATAGCATGAATTCAGCAACGTCTTCAACGAAGTCTATGGTTGTCGCAATGCTGCAGATGTTGTGGAAGTTCTTGTCTTCTGAATTCTCAGCACTTGGTTTCTTTCTTCAGCTCTTGTGGTTAGCTTCATATCAGGATCTCGATCAACTTTTGCTTGAAAGTCTTTGTTAAAAAGAATGTGAGAGGAGGATTCTCAACAGCACTTTTCTTCTTCAGTCTTTCTCTTAAAGCAGGTTCACAGTACTTCTACAAATGTACTTTCACTGTCAGACGACGGTTCGTATTCGGTTCTTCTGACTCAGGTACATCTTGTTGTTGTGCTGCTTCAAGTTTCTTCAGCAACTAACAGCATCTCATTCTTCATCAACCAATGTTCTTGATTAAAATCAAGTTCTGCACATGCTCACAAACTCATAAGCAAACATTTCTTATGCAACAGGGAGAGTACCATATGAACACTAGGTACATCCAAGTACTTGTACTCAGATTTCACAATTTAAAGTCTTTCAACTTTTGATGATCAGTCAAATCTTCAAGAACGGTTATATTTTTAATTTTTAAGAAAACAAATAAACACTCTATTTTTGGATTTTTGGTTTTATAGAAAAGCAAGACACTATTTTTGTATTTTTGAATATTTCTATTTTTTTTAATATTAAGAACTAGAAACAAATAAAAACTCAAAATATAAACAACTACCATAATATAATATACAATTACAATTGCAATGGGATCAAAATTCGTTCTCAGGCAGACTAAGGAACATTTTTCAGTACGAGCCTAATAAAACTGGTCTATGCGATTGCCAATATGTTTGTCCACATAAACTTTAACGCTCAACTTTCAATTTTTCAACTTCGTGATATGATTAAGGTAATATTGTACTATTATACCCGTGTATCCCATTCCAAGGCATACCCCCGCGATCAAGGTAAGCACAACGATTCATCATAATAGGTGAGTATACTGATGTCATCCTTTTTTATTTACAACGTTAGACCACTGGTGACAGGTCAGTACTTTCGTACAGCAGAGCGACCAATGATTTTGTCCAACGAGGGTGAGGCAAATACCTTTTTGATACGAATTTGGCTATTTGAGCATTTGGAATTTTCTCATTTTGAGATTTTGATTCCTTTGGGTTTTTGTCCTCTTGGGATCTTTTAAGATATCCTGACTGTGTCTAGGTCTGCATATAATCTGGATGCAACATAAGGACAGCCAAGATATCCCCGGATGATTCAACAATATAAAGACCATAAACCTCAGATGTTGGCTATCAATCAACGCAAGATTTAAGACCATAAAATCATACGCCGTTGGTATGTTACCCACATGGTACATAGTTCGTTATGTTTATATCACTTAGTATCTTTTATCATTTTGAGCGTCAAGCATATCGACATATCGCAGTAGATCCTAGTCTTTTCAGCTATGGCACCTTACATGTGTTAGTCAAACCCTTTAACACAAACATTTATTTCACTTCCCATGTCATGCAATTTTTCTTTTTGGCTTTTTCATTTTTCTAATGTTTTTGTATCTTTCTCATTTTATCCACCTAAAACAATGCATATTTACAACAAACTCTTTTTGTATTTTTCTTTTGAGTTTTCTCCCCCTAAAACTCTATATCTATCTATATGTCCCTCCCCCCTAAATTTGAGCATAAATCTTGTATTTTTGCGCAAATTTACCATTTACTAGAGAAATGACACTTTATGTACAAAGTTATAAACTAAGAAAAAGAGAAAAATATTTTTCTTAACCGTTCCGTCATTAGATTGAAGACTAATCAAATTCAAATCAAAGTACTGAATTTAAACGGTACCTTTTGCTGGTCATTTCTTACTTCTTTAATCTCCTCCAAAGGAAACATATCATCAGTAAAAAAAAAATTGAACTTTTTGCAACAGTGAAATGTTACCCGTTTTATCTCTGGAACAACCGCTATCAACATTCCAGAGATTGTCAACAGCTCCTCCTTAGTTGTTCCTGAAAATTAAGGAGATTAGTAAGACATGGGTACCCAGGCCATCGTGGTCCTGGGATTTCCTGAAGCATCAAAATAAGACACTTTCTTTAAACACAAGTCCCCTCTAGTTTCAAGAATTGGAGATGTAGCTGCTCTTTGTTTTGCTCTCCAAATTTATTTAGGCTTTTCTAATTTCTTAGATGCCTTTGGCAAAACAGTTGGCTTATCAACCTTGTTATTTTTCAAAGCTTGTGTAGGTTTCAAAGCTTGTTTTCTTTTTGCTTTACAGCATTCCAATCCCCATCAGAAGGTTTAACCTTGGGATTAACATTCTTCATTGCCTTAGGTGATGATACCTTCATCGGCTTGGAATGATTGTTATCATTTGGTGTAACCCTCTGATTTTGCATATAATAGGGTACACGGGGATGTCGTGTGCAGTTTCTAGCAATATGACCCGCAATGCCACAGTTGTAGCAAGTTTGTCTTTTCATCGGAAAGACGTTTTGAGCAGCTTGATTCGCTCTAGCAGGTCCTGAAGGACAAACCGGTCCTTTTTGCGCTGGATGTGCCTGCACATTTCTCTTAGACGAAGACGAATTGGGGTGTGTATTTGTTGTTTGCAGAAGTCTTGTTGCTCTGAGCACCATTCTTCGTCTTTTCTCCCTTATTGGAGCTTTCTATCACCTTGTCACGAGCCTCATGAGATCGTGATTGTCCTTGATAAGCAGACTTCGTATACCCCCGACTTTGATCTGCTCGTTTTGGCTCATTCCACTTGTTGTCAACCGGCTCACAAACATTAGCACACGAGTGAGTGTTGGCATTTCGTTGCACTTTTGGACGATGAACATAATTTCTAGCAATGTGTCCAGGAATTCCACAGTTGAAACATATCTGTCGTTTCAATGTATGGAGATTCTGAGAGCTAGCAGCATTAGCTGATTTGATGGGTCTAGATGACCGAGCTTGCGTTGCCTCTGTTCCATGTGCCTTTTCTGAGTTCTTCTGTACCTGTTGATCAGAACTAGCACAAGCATGAGATGTAGACGGATGATGAGATTCATCCTTCTCACTTTTATCATGATCATTTTGAAAAACCGGTGTTTCAGTTTTATCTTTATTTTCAGAAACATTTTTCGGTGACTGTTCATTTATTTCAACTCCTTTTTCTTCTTTAATAGATTCAGATTCAGTTTCAATTTTAGAACAAGTTGAAATTTCATCAACACATGTTTCGTCAACATATGTATCATGTGAATCCGATTTAGGTTTGCTTTCATCTACAGTTTCCAATGGGGTCCCACTAGATTCAACATTAGGGACACCCACTGAGACAGATTCAGAAGAAGAATCAGGATACTCTTGATTTTCTTGAGAAGAAGTTTTAGTGGTTTCACTGAATGTGTCCTGAGGGACCTCACCTGTAAAACTGTCAACAAATGAAATATTAGAAACATCACAATCACGTGCATTAACTGAAACACAATCATCACCACAATTATTGTTCAAAGATTCAACACAAACATCATCAGTTTTGCCCCAAACATCAGGCTCACTTGATGACACATAAGCACCAAACGACTCAAACAAAGTTCTACCAAAAGCAATATCAGATTCAGTTTGTTCAAAATAATTTTCAGAAATATTAGAATGAACAACTGGTTCACTCCCAAGAACATCTCCACACTTTACTTCAGATACTTTATCTGCACATGAAGACGAAGCGTTAGGAACAATTGAGCCTTTAGAAACAAAATTTATTGAAGTAGATTTCTGTTTCTCAACAGGTCTGCCATTAAATGATGACTTATTGTTTTTGGGACCATAAGTCCTTTTACTTTCATTCATCAGCTCCTCCTCAGTCATAGGTAAATAAGCTTAATTGTCATTATAAGGAGGAGGAGCCTGATTGAAACCCAATCCACATCCTTTCTTTTTCTTGTATGCGAGTTGCTGATCACATAGATTTTTAACTAATTGGCTGGAAGAATCAAATTTCTTAATATTGAGTTCATTAATTTGATATCTATCTCTGATATCTTCCAGTTCTTTAGTCAGAATGCACATTTTCTCCTGAACATATAAGAGTTGAGTTGTTTTTACACTTACATCATCTTTGAGTTTGATGATGTCTTTTCTCTGAGCTTCAATTTTTTTCTTTATAGAGTTTCTCATTTTTCGATAAAGTAAAGTTTTTATTTTTAATATCTTGATAGTCTTGTATTAGCTCAGCGTTGTGTATTCTATATGCCTCAACCCTTTCTCGGCACTCAGGAGTGCAAAAGACAGAAAGTATCTCTCCACGAGTAATTTCTTGAGCCGCGGGTTTGTGAAACATAAATGCCATAATTTCAGTGGGTGGCTGTTACTTTTGTTGTTTCCCAAAAACACAAACCAAATGAGAACCCGTGTACTCGCTAACTCAAACCCTTTGCACGTAATCGAACCAGCTTCTTGTATCGCACCTCGAAACCTGTCAGATCGTTATCACAAAACCAACAAAACAATTTTTTTAAGTTTTTAAGTTACTTTAATAAATATAAAGGTTTATTATTATTAACTATTATTATAAATAATGATTATGTAATGATTACTAAATGATTATTATAATTATTAATACTAAAATTAAAACCTAAACATCACTTTCAGTTCAACCGTCACAAACGTTTTGTGAATAGATTTTTCGTGACAATATGTGACTGTAATCAGCTTCTTCTTCTTCGTTTGGTATAATCACACACCACAACACAACAGTGGCTGTCGATGATGATGAAGGTGGGTGTAGACACGAACGGTAATCGTGGTTGGACGGTTGCACGATGGTCACCGGAGAAGATGGTTGTTAAGAGGTGGTCAGTTACCGGTGACGAAGGTTGAAATGGTGATAACAGTTAAGGAAGATGGTGATCAGAGAAGATGGCGGAGGTGGTGTAGTGATCGATGATGACGGAGATGGTGGTGAAGATGATGGCGGAGCTCGGAGATGGTGGTCGTCGGAGTAAAACGTCGGAGATGGAGAAGATGATAGTTGCAGGTGATCAGGTGTATGGTAATGGACGGTGATTGATGGTTGCGACTCGAAAGCGTTGGACTCAGAACCGCGATTGCGACAATGGAGGTTGTGACTCGAGAACTCGGAATTAGAAAGGTTGGTTGCGAGTCCGACGAGTCAGAACGATGGTTGCGACTCGAGACCTTCTGTGAAGATGTGAAGATCAATGACTCGAGACCTTGTGTGACTCGAGACCAATTGAAGAAGTTAGTCGAGACCTTTGATAATATGAAGATGGGAGTCGAAACCGTTGAAGATAGATGAGTCGAGACCAGTGAAGATGACTCGAAACCAAATTGTTGAAGATTTGAGACCTCCGTTGCGACTCGAGATCAGTGATGTTTGAAGATGACTCGAGACCTTTAGTTGCAAACCGGAATATGTGGCGACTCGAGACGGAGAAGCTTCAAGTTGAGTCGAGACTGTGATGACCAATTGTGAGAACTGTTTCCTTAAAAGATGGACTCGAGACTAATTGTGAAGATTGACAGTTTCGAAACCGTGAATTAATTATAAAAATAGAAAACCTTTTCGAAAATTTTCAATACTTTTAAACAGTTGGAATTCCGAGATTTTTGGATTTTTCAAATCAATTCTGGATTTTCTAAATCTTTTGAAGATAATTTTAAAAATTCAAATACGTAGATAAATCTATTAACACCTTCCAAAAAGATTAAAATACCAAAATATGACAATATTTCACTAGAAACCCGATGAACACTTTGAATACCGCGAAGAACACCAACCCAAAAATGACGAAAATCTTGAATCTTTGATATCACACCGAGCCTAGAAATAGGTTCTAATGGCTCTGATACCAATTGTAAATCCCGAAAACCGGATCTTTCAATGATATCAAACTACACCAAGTTTGTGCGGAATCCAAACTTGATGTGATTCAAGAAATAAAACGAAAATCAACAAGAAATATGAACAACGAAGAACAAACCGGAATCACTTTCAATACTTGCACACGTTCTATTACTTGAATAAGCAAAACGTCTGGTACAAGTATTCTACCACCAAATCGCCTCTCTCTCTCTCTCTCTCTCTCTCTCTCTCTCTCTGTATGAATTCTGTAACTATGAAGCTCAAACCATAAAACAAGTTGAAAACTTATTTATATACATAGACAAGCCCACTTCACACATGGGCCTGCTTGGCCCACATGGCCTATAGCTTGGCCCAAGTGACTTATAAAGGTCCACAACCTAATATAAACTAACCCAGTAAAGCCCAGTTCGTAACCATAGCACGTTATGTTAATTTGATGTGTCAATCTCACACTTTAGGGCCTAACAACATGTTAATCGTTGATTTCGTTGTTGATTACTCTCTGACGATGCATAGGGATTCCGCACCTCTGTATTGATCGATCCGACCATGTTCTTCATCTAGAGAACCGACTCCTACAACACTCACAAGTGGTATCATAGCACCAGGAGGTCGAATCGGAGAAGTTTACAGCGATTTCACGAAGTTTTCAGCAAATTACAGCTGATTTTAGTCAATCTCAATGGAGATTTTGACCGATTCATCATCTTCTTCTTCATTTCTATCTGTTTTCTATATTTTCACACCTAAAACTGAGAAAAATCCAAAATTGATCTACAATTTACGAACAAAATGGACTAAATTTGATATCATTCGGATCGCAATCTGTTATAGATCATTCCTACAAATTTTCATAACAAAATTCAAGCTAAAACACGTCCAAATTGATCAAAATCATGAACAGTTTATCTAGTGTTGCTGACGTCACTCATCCGATTGGATAGCCATCTGATCGGATTAGCGTTATTATTGTTCTTGTTTTACTTGCTGACGTCATTCTCATCCGATCGGATTGCTATCCAACCGTATAAGTATTGTAGTTTACAAATTTCAAGCTCAAAATCAATGAACGACCATCCGATCGGATTGCCATCCGACCGGAGGGCCATTCGTCAATTGTGTCATTCGTCACTTGACAAACTTGTTACATATTTCATACTGGTCATCCGTACGAACAACCATTTGTACGAAAGACCATCCAATCCAGTGTTTGAGTTTGTATTTTTGACTATTCAGGTACGTTGATCATAGCAGACGAGTTCATGAATCCATTTGGAGACATTTTTGCCTACAACACAGGAGACACATCTTCCAACACGAATACCAACACGAACCCAAAAACTGCTACCAAGGCAATCTCTGACTTGCTGAGTGTCTACAATGCGTACGACACATACAACAAACCTCCAAAACTAATGGCGATCCAGGATTATAATAGATGGGCTAAGCGGTTCGATGGGTGGTTAAAGGCATTTGCCTACGATAGCTTGAAATGTATGAAACATGGTTACAAGGCCTCAAGATTAGATTATGAAAACTTAGACGACACTGAGCAGGAAGAGTTTATAGCTGAACATAAATGCATTGCTCTATTACATCAGTCCATTCGAGATGATATCATATCATTGATTGATTATGATAACTCAAAAGATTTATGGGGAAAACTTGAGAAGAAATGTACAGGGCGTGAAGAAATAGTAAAAATAAGAAATCTTTATTAAAAAAGGAATTTGATTTGTTTACATGTATGAAAAACGAGAACGTGTGTCAGATGATTGAAAGATTCTGCCATCTAAAGGCAGAATTAGCCAGATATGGAATCAAGAAAGACGAAGATGAGATGGTTGATAAAATGTTTGAGGCTTTGCCAAATCAGCAGGAATGGCAATATTTTGGTCTACAAAAACACCAAGCCAATGGCAGAGATGACGGTAAACTGGTTGATCGAGCGACTTGAAGGTCATGAGCTAGAGATAAGGAAGATGAATAAAGTGAGTAGCACACAGTATCAACAAAACGTTGATCTGTATTACTGAGGCAGTATGATTCCTAAAGTGACATCACCAAAAACGGCATTCACTGCTGAAAGTTCAAATGCTGTGACACAAGAAAAGCCCAGCAGCGATTATTCATCAAATAGCGGTTACCATGGAACTGGTTCTAGTACATCGTCTTCGTCCGTATCGAACAATCAGCAGTCACAAAGTGCTTCAAAGAATGTATTCCAGTGCAACATTGCTGTTAATCTGAGCAATGCACAGAATTTCAATGAAGAAACAACAAAGCAGCAGATGATATTTCTAGCATCGATTCTGGAGTCGTACGAGAGCTTAGTTGCCGGAAAGATTGGAAACACCAATCTGACCAAAGAATACTACGATCAAATAGATCCAGAAGAGATGGAGCTGATTGACATTCGCTGGTGTATGGCGAGCGTGATTCGCAGAGCTCAAAGATTTATGGAAATCACCGGGTAAAACTCTATTGGAGGTCCTTCAACAAAGCTCAGATTTGATAAATCGAAAGTGACTTGCTTTAAATGCAAGCAGAAGGGACACTTCAAATGAGAATGTCAAAACTCTGCAACCGATGAGACTACTAATCCATTTCATGATGATTATTTAAGAAAGGCGGTCTATCATTGAAACCGTGAGGAGCCACCGAGGATGAAGCAGATTGAAGAAACTCCAAAAGAAAAATCAAGAGCTTTAGCGGTGATCCAAGATGATGAGGGATTTGATTGGAGCGAATTTCTTCCTGAAGAGGATGTTGTCGGTTACCATTTATGGCAACTACTGAATCAGAAGCACCAGTTTCAACATACAACCGAGAAAGGGCTTTGGCACAAAGATAGAAGAAAAAGATTTACGACGCCTACAAAGAAGCCAAAAAGGTGAAAAGATGGGATCCAGATCGTGAGTGTTACTTGGATCCGAAGGGAAATATCTACATTGATCCATCAACAATAGATGTGGAGACTCTCATGAAATCAATCCCGCCCGTTGAAGAACAGATCAAGATAGACGCAGCAAAGAGAGTCGAGAAAGAAAGGCTTAAACAAGAGAGTCGTGAAAGATATCTGAAGTCCCTGGAGTCAAAGAAAGTGGACGAAGGGATCATCAACACTGAAAAGGAGATAACAGCCGAGAATCTGACAAAGATGGCAGACAAAGTTCTAATGGCGAAAGCACTTGAGGTAGATTCCAAATCTACTTCTAAATCTGAGTCATCAGGAAAGGTCAGTAGTAGTAGTTCAGAAAATGAATCAGGTAAGGCTGATAGTGCTAAAACCAGAAGTGTTTGCAGAGGTTGCACGAAAGAGTGCAAAGTCTGCAACACACATGAATATCTCTCAAATAAGAGAATCCAGGAGCTGATAGAAAAAATCGGTATAATCGATAGAGAAGTTCTAGGTCGAGATAAACTGATTAAAGCTTCAAATGAGAGAATCAAAGAATTAAATGAAAAAAATGAAAATGATAAAAGTGATGTTGAACATTTTCACAAAGAAAATAAAAATTGATTCTCGAAAACAGACAAATTTCTGAAAATTTTAAAAAACTAAAAAAGAACTGTAAAAGATTCAGATGAACGCAAATCAAAAACTTATAAAGAAAACAGGAATTTATCAGGAGTTCTTCAAGTGAAAGAAAAACTGATAAATCAGCAACTGGATGAGATTGCAAGTCTCAAGCTTTAATTTCAAAAAGCTAAAATCAAAAATGAGAGAATAAGCTGACCAGCTATAACTCCGCTAGCTTTGTTCTTCAGCATATAGTTCCCAAACCAATCGGGAAGAACAAAGCTGGTGAAGATGTTTATTCAGATGGAACAGGGGTGGGTTATCATCAAATTCCACCACCCATGTGTAACAATTTCACAAAGAAACAATCGGGGTTGGTAAACGAATCTGAATCAAGTGATAAAACCAATGTTGAAAAACTTCCAGAAAACATTGATGTCATATTCAAATCACAAATCGATGAAGATAGCATTGCATCTGAGGTTGTGAAAAATGTTGTTGAAAATGTGCTAAAATCTGACAGTGATTCCACAGTCGAGGATGAAGAATCTTTTCTAAACAAATACATCCCGAAACCAAAATCCCAGAACAACTTAAATGATGTATCAACTCTTGTCATGTATAAGATGGAAGGTTCGGATAAGTTGTACTCGGATAATGAGTTTCCGATTGAAAACGTGAACGTGGATAAGCTAAAAAATGTTTTCAAACTTGTTGAGATTGGTGTTTCTGAGATTGAAGGTCTGAAAAGTTCTAAGAGGTTTTTGAACTTTCAACGTGATAAATCTTACTACAAGAAACCAGTTGTGCCACGACGTTTTAACAAAAACAAACAAAAAAGAGGGTTGGGTGGACATCAGGGTGGTAAGAATTACCCTAAAAGGAATTTTCAGAAACAAAAGTTTGTTGAAAAGAAAACGTTTGTAAAGAGTTCAAGTTCAATTTCCGAACAAGAATCAGAATTTTTTTCAAAAACAAATGAAGAATTCTTTGCTAAAAAGGCCTCACAGCCACAGACGAAGGTAAAAATCGGGTCGTCGATACCCGCATGTGCTTTAGATGCAACCAAACTGGGCACATTGCACGAAAATGTCCTAACCAAAAACCTAAGTCTGTGATTGTTGAGAACCCAAAGAAAGTAAATGATGTCAAAGGCAAAGCGCCTATGTATGTTGAGAGGAAGATTTCAAAATCTGAAAAGGTTAAAACAGAAGCTAAAACTGTTAAACAACCGGTCCCATCACAACCGGTGAAGAAAATTGATAAATTCTACAAATGGGTTGCTTTTCCTCAACAAACATGGATGCCAAAGTCAAAATCACAAGCCAAGACATCAAATGAAGCAAAACTAAAGGTTCAGTCAAAACAAATGTCTTCAACCAAACCGGTTAAGATGGATGTACCTTTGGATTTGTATAAGACACTTGAGAAACAAACTTCGACCCCACCAGGGAAGAAGTATGTTCCTAAGAAGGTTCAACCATTTGATCAACCTAAAAAAGACGAATTCTTTCTATACAAAGAGGTTGAGGTTGGAACCGAAGAAAGTCTGAAAATGAACGACAAAAACTTCCCACCACTATACACAATGAAAACTCACATTAACGTCGAGCTACCCAAGTCAAATGTGGCTTGGGTTGCTTCAACTTCTAACTAAATTGCTTGTAAAAAATGTGAAGGAGCTCCCAAGATCTAGTTCGAAGTCGATTATGGATAGTGGAGCGTCCCGGCACATGAGAGGGCAGAAGACCCTTTTGTACGACGTTAGTGGTTTCAATGGTGGTTATGTTGGTTTCGCAGGAAACCAAGGAGGTCGAATTATTGGTGAGGGCACGTTATCAAACGGTGTCGTTACATTTGAAAGAGTCAACAACATACCAGAGCTGGAGAACAATTTACTCAGCATTTCTCAGATTTGTCACAGGATGTATTGATGTGTGTAAAATGCAACATATAAATTACATCAAATAAGGCATAAAACTAACCCTTTTTAAGTACTAATATTGGAAAAAGAGTGTTTTTGTCTTCCTTTTGTATTTTCAGGATTAAATGAGCTCAAAAACGCAAAAGAAGCAAAAAGACAGCTAAATCCAACATAAATACAAGAAAAGGAACATTAGTGGACTGCCCAACCCCTCAACGGCACCTTCCAAAGCAAAAAGGAGAAGACAGAAGGCTGAACACGCCCCGTGCTCAGCCAGCACGGGGCCGTGCCCAAGAAGCAGCAGAAAAGACAAATCCATAGAAGCTTCTATTGCCCATCACGGGGCCGTGCTCAGCGGACACGGGGGCGTGTCGAAAGTACAGCAGGCGCATTTATTGTAATTGCGAATTACAATTAATGAGGAGAGAGATTGTCAGACGGACACGGGGCCGTGCCCAGCGGACACGGGGCCGTGTCCAGCTCTCTGTTCAGCCTATAAATAGGAGTGCTTGGATTCATTTCATCTCATCCCTTGGCACACCACCTCTCTCACACTTCATCCGCCACCCACCACCATCACAACACCATCATCCACCACCATCATCCATTGTCCATCGTAGAGTGTGTGAGTCGTCTCGGGATCCAAGATTGATCGTAAGAGTTCTTGACAATCAAGGCCATGTTTGCCTAAGTCTCTTACATCACTTGGTGAAGACAAAGTGTCTAGTATAATACTTTTTATTTCTAATCTTTTGCACTTTTTATTTGGTTTTGTATTAATGACTTTAATAACTAGTTACTTATGTTGAAGGTGATCTTTCCTTATCGTTTGTCCGTGGTGTCTTGGCATTATTTTACTGTCTATATAAAATAAAGGATTTTCACCATTCATATCTCCACGGTCTATATGGAGATATGTTGGCTACCTGGTAGGGGGTTAAGGGAACGGTTTGGTAAAGGTCTTGCCATTGTTCAGCGTTTAGAGGTCCTGCAATGGACCTGGGTCAAATTTAGTAGGACCTCCTTCAATACTTCACGGTATTGGATGGCGGGGGTCCAAACTCTTTGATCCCCTCATAAGTTAACTACTATTAATACTATAACCCGGCTATTTAGGACTGTATCCCTGCTGACTCAGACTACTTAGCCGAGGGTAACGTCACCGCCAAAAGTGGGGCCTACCACAATACTGCATTAATAACTTAATTCATTATCTTCCAATAATCCACCCTTTTAGGATTGTATCCCTGCTGACTCAAACTACTGGGGTGAGGGTAACGTCGCCTTCAAAAGAGGGGCCTACTACAATAACTAAGATAATCTCTTAATTATGTGCAAAAGTGCGGAAATAATCAAAGGTTATACTAGATACGAGTCGGAACCAAGTGATTCATCTTGTCTATCTGTTTTTTTTCTTTTATTTTTATTTTCAGCATTTTAGTTAGTTTTATTTTTCTTAGTTTAAAACATTTTTCTAAACTTTTATTTTGGTTAGACGTTGAGGATAAACCGGTACTAAAAGCTCTTGTGTCCATGGACGACCTCGGTATCTTACCAACGCTATACTACACTCAACGATGGGTGCACTTGCCCATATGTGTGTTTAGTGTTAGTGAAATATCGTGTTTTATAAATTTAAAACTTGGCTAAAATAAGTGTTAAAAAGGGCTTAAAATACACACCTAATATATATAACACTTTACCGCACATCAAGTTTTTGGCGCCGTTGCCGGGGACACAAGGATTTTAAGAAAGTTAGGAATCAACGGCCTAATCATCTTTTATCTTTCTTTTTATTTTTTTAGGTTTTTCTTAGTTTTTCAGCTTCTGCAGAGCTCAGCACGGGCCGTGCCCGCTGAACACGCCCCCGTGCTCAATCATTGGAACTGGCAATCCTGTTTTACATCAGACAGTAAGCTGAACACGGGGCCGTGCCCACTCAACACGCCCCCGTGCCCAAGTTTCAGTTACTGAAAACAGAACCGTTAGATCCCGGCGGTTGGTAATTTCTGACATAAACATGAGTGATAGTAATTATTTTTACTTTCGGCACTCTTATGGTACGTGGTGTCAATTATGTGGTGGCGAACATGAAGAAGTAAAATGCTACTTCCTAAATTATAGGCCCCACTACATGGACCCACCAACTTCTCACAACCTTAAGAGGGGCGAAAGTAAAAATAAGCACTATTTCTCCCTCGAATGCGCCCAGCCAGATATTCTAGGGGAAATGCTCCTTGGCGAGTTATTTCAACTAGAAGATCTAATTCTGAAATGGTTAGAAGAGCTTGGGAAGGATTTTATTGATCCACCCCAAGACGATACCCATGAAGAAATGTTGGAACCGCATTCTGACAACCTCGTTGCTCCCGAAAATACCTTCGTACCTAACAAAGACTTGGATGATAGTCGTCCCTGTGTCGATTGTGCCGTGAAGGACTCTCCATCGACTTCGTTCGGTGCATACATAGACCTGAGCGATTCGGCATACACCTTCTTTAACAAGAGCCCGGGAAAGGGTTGGACTTGTCCACCTAGAATGAAAATAGGAATTACCCTCACCGACAACCTCTTGCGTTCTCGTCTTAGTCTAGGACAATTAAGGTATATTAGGCACTTTGGGGTTGTTCCAACCAGTAAGGAACCACCCGATTTCGACGAAATCCTTAGAAGAAGCAAAACTCCATAAGACAGCCTCCAGACACGGGGCCGTGTCCAGGTCAACACGCCCCCGTGCTCATCAAAGAGATTCTCTGCTGATTTGGTCAGAATACGGACAAAATGTGTCAGGATTTCCTCTGAACACGGGGCCGTGTCCAGTAAACACGGGGCCGTGCCCAGTACGCTGTCGTTTTCTTTAAATGCAGCCTGATTCCTGCTCATTTTGACCACCTCAATTGACAGAGATCCCTGGGATTTTCACTCATACCATCCTAGGTAAGTGTTAAAAGAAGGTTCCAAGGGACCCTCTTGTCCCTTCCAATTTTATTCATTTCCTCCTCTTTCAAATTTTTTTCAAAATTTCCTCCATGGAAGCTTGGAAATCCCTTGATTCCAACCCTCTATGTGAAGTTTGTAAGATTATTTGCTAAAGATTCTTGCTTAAAGTTAGTTGTATAACTTTGTTTTAAATTATCTGAGCTTAAAACCCAGATAGAAATCATAAAAATAATTTAAAACTCCAAGATTCTTTAGCCAAAAATCCTGCAGACGAATGGACACGGGGCCGTGCTCAACGAGCACGGGGCCGTGTCCAGGGGCTCTGTTTTGTAAAAATTCAGCTTTCTTCGGTTTCCTTCGCAGAAAATGGCAAGCAGAACAAGCGGATCATCTTCAAGAAATAACCGACAAGGGAGGAGATCTTCAACAACAGAAGACTCTCTTGTGAACTATGTTTACGCTCTAAGGGAGGCTATTGATGAAATGACGGGAGTGGAAGAAGCATTGGTCGACCGTATCAACCATCTTACAGTAGGGCTGGAGGGCTGTCTCCATGAAGTAAACCTCTTGCACCAGAGGTTGAACCTTCTCGCCTCCCCGCCTTTGGTACCTATAATAACCCAAAGGGCGTGGAACATGGTGCCCGAAGTTGTCATTCCAGCCGAATGGTACGCCATGCACCAAGAGCTTCCGCGAAGAGTGGTGCAAGGAGTCCCGGTGAATGTTCCCCCTCAACCACCAGCAGCGGAGGAAAATGAAGCCGCATTCTTCCTTCCTAGGGAGATCGAAGAATGGCTTTAAACAACATTTAGGGAAAAGTTCATTCGGCTAAAAGTCCTACTATATCGGGAAACCATTCTCGAAATTTTCTTAAAATGAGTAGAACTTATTATGATAACCTCGTGCACCTGCTGACCTATTTAGTTAAGTTTTAATTTTAGTTTAATTTAGGACTATGTAAGTTCTCTCTATGATGAAATGAAATGATGGTTTTAAGGTTTGGATGGTTTGTAATGAATAAAACACACTCATGGTGGTAAAGGATGAAAAGGGGAACGAGAAAAATGATCCCATGCACAAGAACAAGGCAACCCGACAATTCTCTCTATTTCAGAAAGTTCAACACGGGCCGTGCTCAACCAACACGGCCCCGTGCCGAAACACCTGCAGAAAAAACGCCCAGTTCAGGTACCTGGACACGGGCCGTGTTCACCCAACACGCCCCCGTGTCCAGACTTCTGTTTCTCTTATTTTAATTTTGTTACTGGCACTTGAACACGGGGCCGTGTTCAGTGCCCAGTAACACAAATTTTTGCTTTTTAACACTATTTTACACATCTAATCAACCTAAAAAATTATTTTTGGGACACATTGAGGACAATGTGTAATTTAAGTGTGGGGGGGATGCTAAAACCTTGAATTTTGCAAGTCCTAAATACAAGCCTTACACAAAACTCTATTGGAACCGCTAATCACCCCAAATTTTTTCAAAAATTTCATTTTTTTTACTTGTCTAAGTTTAACTCGGGAAATTCAAGTTCTCAAAAAGGTTATATTTTTACAAATTTACAACCGATAGCATAGTGATAAAAAGAACCAACATAAGAAAATTATGAAAAGGCATGACAAACTTATTTAAAATTTGATTATATATACTTGATCACATAAAAACCCATTCCCACAAAAGTGAGTTTTGAGCCTTTATTGAGCACACAATTACATATCATTTGACTAAATGCTCATTTTTCGTTTCTTGTGTGAATAGCGGCTTGGTTCTTACGACTCTAGAACTTGCCATGACAATACATTCCCAGTCCTTATCAACTTAAACCCGAGTAAGTAAATGATGGAGGCATTAGGACTAACCCTTTTTATTTCTACACCATTATTTTTCTTTTTCTTTTACCACCTACCCAAAAATCCCCCTAGTTAGCCCCTTTGAGCCTAAACCTTTTCGTTTCATCACCCAAACAAAAACCCTTTTACCCACCAAAACCTTTTTCTTTAACCCTTTATTTTAGTAACAAGTTCGGTTCTTCGTAAAAAAAAAAAAAAAAAAAAATGTGATAATGATGAAGCAAAAAGAAAATAAACAAACAAGTTAATCAAAAATAACTTAGTTTGAATAAAAGCTTCATCAAAATAAAAAGTTGCAAAAATACGAAAACCGACACTTGTTACGCTTTTAGCCCTTTTTCTACTAACCACTAACCCAACCACCTACCTTTAACCCTAGCCAAACCCTTAACCCACAAAGTCCTCTTGATATCTACAAAGGTATAAAGTTAAAAAGGAGGAGGATTGATTTCTTGGCAAGCCTATGGTAGGAATAAGTTCCATGCCGCTCTCGAGTGATTCACTAAAAATACACCTTCGGCCGAGTGTGAGTGATTTCCCCGCGAGGTATGTGAACTTGTATATAAATAGAATTTTAAAAAGGCATGTTATGCCCAAATAAGTAATTTCTTTTATGAAAAGTTCTAAATAAATCATTACGAATAGGAGTGTAAATAAATAAAAATAAAACCCAAAAAGATCTTGGAGATCCCGACACTCTACGACAAGCCCAAAACCTTCTCTTCTACCTATTCCATTTGGGAGTGTAAGCCACATATTAAAGAGTTTTGCTTGAGGACAAGCAAAAGTTCAAGTGTGGGGGTATTTGATGTGTGTAAAATGCAACATATAAATTACATCAAATAAGGCATAAAACTAACCCTTTTTAAGTACTAATATTGGAAAAAGAGTGTTTTTGTCTTCCTTTTGTATTTTCAGGATTAAATGAGCTCAAAAACGTAAAAGAAGCAAAAAGACAGCTAAATCCAACATAAATACAAGAAAAGGAACATTAGTGGACTGCCCAACCCCTCAACGGCACCTTCCAAAGCAAAAAGGAGAAGACAGAAGGCTGAACACGCCCCGTGCTCAGCCAGCACGGGGCCGTGCCCAAGAAGCAGCAGAAAAGACAAATCCATAGAAGCTTCTATTGCCCATCACGGGGCCGTGCTCAGCGGACACGGGGGCGTGTCGAAAGTACAGCAGGCGCATTTATTGTAATTGCGAATTACAATTAATGAGGAGAGAGATTGTCAGACGGACACGGGGCCGTGCCCAGCGGACACGGGGCCGTGTCCAGCTCTCTGTTCAGCCTATAAATAGGAGTGCTTGGATTCATTTCATCTCATCCCTTGGCACACCACCTCTCTCACACTTCATCCGCCACCCACCACCATCACAACACCATCATCCACCACCATCATCCATTGTCCATCGTAGAGTGTGTGAGTCGTCTCGGGATCCAAGATTGATCGTAAGAGTTCTTGACAATCAAGGCCATGTTTGCCTAAGTCTCTTACATCACTTGGTGAAGACAAAGTGTCTAGTATAATACTTTTTATTTCTAATCTTTTGCACTTTTTATTTGGTTTTGTATTAATGACTTTAATAACTAGTTACTTATGTTGAAGGTGATCTTTCCTTATCGTTTGTCCGTGGTGTCTTGGCATTATTTTACTGTCTATATAAAATAAAGGATTTTCACCATTCATATCTCCACGGTCTATATGGAGATATGTTGGCTACCTGGTAGGGGGTTAAGGGAACGGTTTGGTAAAGGTCTTGCCATTGTTCAGCGTTTAGAGGTCCTGCAATGGACCTGGGTCAAATTTAGTAGGACCTCCTTCAATACTTCATGGTATTGGATGGCGGGGGTCCAAACTCTTTGATCCCCTCATAAGTTAACTACTATTAATACTATAACCCGGCTATTTAGGACTGTATCCCTGCTGACTCAGACTACTTAGCCGAGGGTAACGTCACCGCCAAAAGCGGGGCCTACCACAATACTGCATTAATAACTTAATTCATTATCTTCCAATAATCCACCCTTTTAGGATTGTATCCCTGCTGACTCAAACTACTGGGGTGAGGGTAAGGTCGCCTTCAAAAGAGGGGCCTACTACAATAACTAAGATAATCTCTTAATTATGTGCAAAAGTGCGGAAATAATCAAAGGTTATACTAGATACGAGTCGGAACCAAGTGATTCATCTTGTCTATCTGTTTTTCTTTTATTTTTATTTTCAGCATTTTAGTTAGTTTTATTTTTCTTAGTTTAAAACATTTTTCTAAACTTTTATTTTGGTTAGACGTTGAGGATAAACCGGTACTAAAAGCTCTTGTGTCCTTGGACGACCTCGGTATCTTACCAACGCTATACTACACTCAACGATGGGTGCACTTGCCCATATGTGTGTTTAGTGTTAGTGAAATATAGTGTTTTATAAATTTAAAACTTGGCTAAAATAAGTGTTAAAAAGGGCTTAAAATACACACCTAATATATATAACACTTTACCGCACATCATGTATACAACGCATTTTACCGACAAGGAGTGTCTGATTCTGAAGCCGGGGTTTGTTATTCCTGAGGAGTGGATCATAATGTGAGCACCAAGGGTAAACGATCTGTACGTGTTGGACATGAGCGTTGCTACGACTACCACGGGTCACCCTCAGTGTTTCGTATCGAAAGCTACCAAGAAGGAGTCAGTGTTGTGGCATCGAAAAATTGGCCACATTCACCTACGTAAGATGAATCACTTGGTTCACAACGATCTTGTTAGAGGTGTTCATCTGAAGAATTTCCATCTAGAGGGAGAATGTATTAGCTGTCTAAAAGGAAAGCAACACAAGAAATCTCATCCGAGAAAAATAGAGAACTTAATCTCGAAGCCACTTGAAAGACTTCACATGGATCTTTTCGGTCCTGTGAATGTCAAGAGCATTACTGGAGATCTTTACTGCCTAGTGGTTACCGATGACTTTTCGAGATTTTCGTGGGTGATGTTCCTGAAGACAAAAGATGAAACATTTGAGAGTTTGCTGAAGTTGTTCAGAAAGATAGAGAATCTGTACCAGACCCGCATATAAAGACTAAGAAGTGATAATGGTACAGAGTTCAAAAATAACAAAATGGAAGAATTCTGCGACAGAAGAGGTATATTGCAATAGTTCAACGCACCATACACATCACATCAGAATGGAGTTGCAGAAAGAAAGAATCGGACGCTGATCGAAATGGCACGAACAATGTTGGCTGATTCAAAGTTACCTATCAACTTTTGGGGAGAAGCCGTGTCTGCCGCTTGCTATACTCTCAACCGGGTTCCTACTGTGAAGAAGCATAACAAAACGTGCTTTGAACTCCTAAACAAACGCAAGCCTAATTTGGAATATCTGGAACCGTTCGGGTCTCCCTGCACTGTTCTAGATCCCGATGGAAAGTTTGGTTCGAAGAATTTGGAAGGAATCTTCGTGGGCTATTCCAGTCCACTTAGACGTGTTTTCATTCCAAGCCTCGGGAGGATTATGGAAGCACAGCACGTGGAATGTCAAGGATACACTATGCCTCCACAAAAGCTCGCAGACTCATGGCGATTCAATTATGATTCTTCATGGGATTTATTCGATTTACCAGAAGAGCCAGAGTACTTTGATGAATTAGACATATTTCAGGATTATGAAGCTTCCCAGGGTAGATTGCCAGTAAAGTCCTCAAAACGTCAACAAACTTCCAATGATAATGAAGCTGGTCCAAGTCATACTGGTGAAAGTAATGATGTACAGCAAACTCAGACTACTTCGGAACTAGAGCCTACTCCAGAAAATCAGAAGACAGTTGATGATAATGCTTCAGAGTCTGACTTGGTTAGCCCGACCTTTGATCGTGGTGATTCAGAATCTGATAGGGAGCAGGTCCAATCTTCAGACCAGACAGTTCATGTTGATGAACATGTTGTGGACCAGAATGTCACAAATTTGGAAGGCGAGGTGAATGTTCCCGGTGAAGTTATGCCGATGACTCTATCCTATCACCCTGAGGAGTTGATTATAGGAGAACTGCAATCAGGAATTCGCACAAGAAGCTAAATTGACCATGGCCTTACATGTTTTTATACTAAAATTGCTCCATTACAAACAGAATTCTCACTCAGTTGCTTTATTTCACAGATTGAACCTCGAACATATAAAGAAGCACTGACGGAAGAATCATAATGCAATGCAAGAGGAGCTGGGTCAATTTGAGAAACTTGGAGTTTGGAAACTTGTCGACCTACCTGATGGGCACTGAAAGATAAATACCAAGTGGGTGTTCAAATGCAAGAGAGACAATCGAGGAGTGATAGTCAGAAACAAAGCTTGACTCGTTGTTCAGGGCTTTAGTCAGTAAGAGGGGATAGACTTCACAGAGGTTTACGCTCCAGTTGCCAGACTTGAGGCCATCAAAATATTTCTTGCTTTCGCTCCATTCAAAGAATTTAAAGTTTACCAGTTAGATGTCAAGTCGGCGTTCCTTTATGGAAAGGTGAAAGAGGAGGTCTACGTCGGTCAGCCACCGGGCTTTACTGACCCGATACAGAAAGACAAGGTCTATCTCTTGGACAAAGCACTGTATGGAGTGCATCAGGCCCCGAGAGCCTGGTACGAAACGCTCTCTCAACACTTACTTTATAACAGCTTTATCCGACGCAAGGTGGATGCTACACTCTTCACTAAGGAAGTCGCTGGTCATCTGCTGATCGTTCAGATATAGGTTGATGACATTATTTTTGGGTCAACAAACGAAGAACTCTACAATGAATTTGAACAAGTGATGAAGCAGAAGTTCGAGATGTCGTCAATGGGTGAGATGAAGTTCTTCCTAGGGCTACAAGTTGATCAGATGCCAGAGGGAACTATCATACATCAAACGAAGTACGTCTTCAAAGTTCTAGAAAAATTTGGGATGTCCGAGACTACACCAATGTCCACCCATTAGCAACTAATCACGGTATCAACCCTGATCTCACTGGACAGAAGGTTGACGAGACGCTATACCATTCGATGATTGGTTCGCTAATGTATTTGACGGCATCTAGACCCGACATCTTGTACCCGACATGCCTCACGGCCCGATATCAGTCAAGTCCTAGAGCTTCGCACATGTCTATCGTCAAAAGGATTCTACGCTACTTGAGAGGAACCTTAAGCCTGGGGTTATGGTATCCCAAAGACGGTGATTTCAAGCTCGAAGGATATTCAGACTCAGACTTCGGTTACTGCAATATCAATTCAAAATCAACAACTGCAGGATGCCAATTCTTCGGACCTTGCTTTGTCACTTGGCAGTGTAAGAAGCAAACAATCATCGCTCTTTCAACGCGTGAAGCAGAGTACGTGTCAACCAGCAGCTGCTGCTCGCAAATTCTATGGATACAGCAACAAATGCGAGATTAATATTTGGAATTTCTTACCTCTCCTATATTTGTTGATAATGAGGCTGCAATCAACATAACAAAAAATCCGGTACATCACGCTAAAACTAAACACATAGAAATTCGACATCACTTCATCCGAGATTGTTTCGAGAAGAAGTTGATTCGAATAGATAAAATCCACACCGACGAACAAAAGGAAGATTTACATACCAAAGCATTGATAAATCATGATTTTTATACTTATTAAAATTGAATGGTATGAAACTTTTGTCGTCAGGGGGGGGCATAATTGGCGTTGATGAGAAAACCACAACAGAGGACGTCGAGAAGCAGACTGCTTTGGTTTTGTCGACTTTTTAGTTGTTTTTGTATTTAGGGGGAGATAGTATATTTCAGAAAATACAAAAACAATATAAAAAATGATAAAATCCAAAAACAATAGAAAAACCAAAAAGAGTTTGTGTAAAATGAGGAAATGATAGTACATCAGCTAGACAGTTACGGTATGCTAAAGAAATGTAAAGTTTTAAAGCGTTAAACAGTCTCACTGATGATATACCAATAGGTTTTTACACTTTTAGTAGACTTTTTCGTGATCTAAACATTAAAATCATATCTTGCTTATTTCATGGGGAACATCTCTCTGATATATAGGTAACCCCTGAAATCTCGTTTGAAAGATTTCCTGTTTCTGACATACTAGGTCTATGTACTTGATGATATCTGGGGTATTATACCCGGACTTTTGATTTTACGGAAGCAATAGCCTACTCCTCGTATAATACTCTGCACAACTTTAATCCTTAAAGCATCCCCTCAGCATAAAAAATGATAAACATTGCAAAATGCGAATCATGTGCTGTTGAAGAAAAGATCCCTAAGAGGGACACACCTTAAAGACGAGCCATCATCTCTTTGTCTGAACAGAAGTTCTAACCTGAGCTCTCATGGCCTCGCACAACCCTTTTACAGATATCATTATTGTACATTCACCTGTAAGACTGAATATAGGAATCTGGATATGAGAGTATATTCTGAGGTGGGACACAAGAATAAGTTAAGTACTTAAAACACCTAAATTGTATCCTGAATAAGTTGAAGTCTGTGTGAAAATTTAAAAGGACCAGTATATCAACAATCTAGGTGAACTGTTTAAAACTTAATGTGAAATTAAGCTCAACGGTACCTGTGACTAGTCGGAAGCTGATATGATCCTCTAACACGCTCACCAAAAATATGTTTGTAAATAGTTTACTGTTTACTTTAAAGCATTTCATTTCATTTTAGCTTGAAAACCCAAAAATATTTTAGTGTTTTTAGCATAAAGTTTCTTAAAATCTAAAAAGATTTTATCTTCTGATTTAGTTTACGAGAAACCAAGGTGGAAAGCTGATCTTAAGAATCTCAGAAGTGAAGCGAAGCAGGAAGTTTCTAGGTTGAACAACTAGGTTGGGAGCTAATCTTTAATGTTTGAGAATTTCAACGTCTAAACGAGTTCATTAAGTTGATACTTATACATTTTTTTCAGAAAAAGTGTTGAAAAAGATTGATCAAATTGTCAGTTGTTTTGTTTTGGGTCAACCAAGGTCATTAATTTGGACTTGGTAGGCAAATTGAGTACCTAAGGTCATTAACTTGGACTTGGATACTTGAGTGGATATCTAAAACTGACCGAAACTGATAAAAGTTGAAAATTTGAAAAAGTAAAAAATTTGAAAAATTGAGTTTGGATCAGATGACCCTCCGATCGGATGGCCATCCGGGTGGTGTTAAGGGCTATAAATAAGGGTCAATCTGTTGAAGTCAAAGTCATTCGAACAGATTGCCCTTCGTCACTCTCACATATCCTCTCAATTGTTCTTGATCTTTATTCACTTTCTTGTTTTTCCAAGCACATAGGATTGTTGGCACACTCATCATTCACTATGGGAAAGGTAAGTTTCCTGATTTTAACCGTTAAATTTCAAGTTTTTGATCTTTGTATGTATCGACGGTGACTGTTAGAAAGAAATCATAGATCTAGGCTTATTTAGTGTTTGTTTGCATAAATTGATGTTAGATCTAGATTTATCGGCCTTAGATCTATAGATTCACCGTTCCAATTTTACCATAACCACATTGGATTTGAACTTAGATTGTTTGAAGGTTGTTGGTAGCCGAAGGACTAAAAGCCAAATTAAACCCAATCTATTAAGTTTTGATATAAACTGAACATAGGGTTTTGCTAGTCGGCCAATTCTTTAAGAGAAATTTTGATCAATTTTGGAAAACATTGAAAAATTTTGATTTGATTTAATGATTGTTCAAACTGTTCTTCATGTTGATCGGAGGACCCTCCGATCGGATGGCCATCCGATCCATTACACATCTTTGTTTGAATAAGTTTCTAAGTGATTGCTTGTGTATGTGTTATAAATTGTTCAACTATTATTCAACACACATGTATAAATGTTCATACTCATGTGTTTCTCATGTTGTCAATCGAATGACCATCCGATCGACTGACCATCCGATCCAAATAACACATGCTTTGTATCATTCTTTGTTGAACTAAACTGCTTTCAAACGAATGATCATCCGATCGGATGACCATCCGATCCATGTGGTATATCTTGACTGTTGTGATCTTCAATGGATAAGCTCATCCGATCGGATGGCCATCCGATCCGTCAGTACTGAATAGAGTGAAGGTGTTAAGGTGTTAGAAAAATTTTGAGATTTTAAAAAAAAAAATCTTTTCACTTTATGTCTAAATATGTGTGCATATTCTAACACTGATATTTTTTGCAGGCAAGAGCGACTGATTGGCATGCTAGTCACAATATTTACTGCATTTTGGATGAAAATTATCCAAATATGGAGCCGTTCAAAGAGATTGTACCGTTTTTAAAAGAAAGTAGAATTGCTAAGGCTTTGACGGAAAAGCATAAATGCTACAAGTCGCATGTAAGAATGTTTTGGAAGTCTGTGAGATATGTCGAAGAGGAAAAGACAATTTATTTGGCAGTTCAGTTGAAAGAAGAAAATGATAAAGATATAGATCTAGAAGTTAAGTTTACGGTGGCAGATGTGAGAAGGGTCTTGGATTTGAAAGATAGCGATGACGATCCAATTATTATCCCAGAGAGGTTAAGCAAAGGATTGTGGTTCAGAATGGGATACACGGGTCATGTGAATGATAAATACCTTAAGTCTAGATTCTGTAGACCTTATAAATTCATGCTACATTGTGTGGTGCATGCTTTATCGCACAGAAAAGGAACATATGATGAGACATCAGACTACATAATGAACATTATTACATGTTTGGTGTTGAATAGGCCTTACATCATTTCACAGGTGATATTTAATCACATGGTTGACAACATCAAAGGCGAGAAGTACATTATGTACCCGAGCTTTATTTAGATGTTGTTAGATGATCAAGTGCCAAATCTTCTGAAAGATCCATCAGATTGTAACACCCTTAATATTATTTAACGATTTTCATATAATTTACGATAATAAACATGTGATTAAGAGCACATATACATTACAAAGTACGGGTTTATTAAAACTTTTACAATTTAAAGTTTAGAACAACATAATGTAGTTTAGTTTGTCGTTTAAAAATTTCGACGAAACAACGTGCGGAAGCTTCTTCTTCATGTGTTCGGTTCTTTCTCGGCGCTTGATCTTCGTCCGGGTACTTTCGATATTCACCTGTGATCGAAACCAACCTAAAAGTTAGTTTTGATAACTTAAATATAAGTTTAAACAAGTTCTACGCATCAAACAATTAACCAAAATAAAAAAAATCAGCCTTTATGTCTCTCGCGTGTCGCGGGAGACTCAACTAGATGTGTCGCGTGCCGCGACGCCTGTCGCGTGCCGCGACGCCTGTCGCGTGTCGCGCCCGGACCTTGTTTCCCCTTCGCGTGCCGCGGGGGAGACCAGTTTCCAGCAGGTTTATATCTGAACCTGCATTTTCTGCCCAACTCCAATTTTAACAAATTTCAAACTTTAAATTGGCATAACTTTCATTCTACAAGTCCGTCTTTCGCGATTCTTTTTTTTCTACACGTTCGTAATTTAATTCTCCATCTTACGGAGTGAAAACCCGACATCTAAATTCACAAAATTTTAACTTTCAAGCTCTCGGCTTGAAATTCAATTATGACACTTTTTTGACCCGTTTGTGATTTATCAAACAAACTTGTTTATTACCTTTTCAAAATATCAAGCATATCACGTTATATCAATTTACTAATATGCAAGGTTCAAATTACGGGTTTCTTATGAATTCTTAACCCCTTTTACCTATCTACTCATTTTGACCCGTTAAGGGAAGTTAAACACTTTTAACTATAAATTTATAAATAAGCGTACCTGGCTCGAGTCAACGTATAGACCCGTTTATACCTTGCTATTATTAATTCAATATTCTATGACAACGCAATTATCCAAATTGCTATTCGTTCCTGTAAACATATGACTTAACAACCAACATTAGTTGATATGGTCATATGATGTTATCACCATCATTTGACCCATTTGGTCTATACGACCAAACAATTATATTTATTACAAATCATGGTTTCTAATTGCTCAATCACGCATCCGACCCATTACGGATTTTACCACAAAAATTTCCCCTTTTTTTTTTACATATTTGACCCAGTTCGGCTTACGCCGTGGGTATCCTTTTAATCTCGATTACAATTAGTCATCACGTGACTAAATTACCATTTTACCCCTTTTTCCATTATTAGTTAAGCTATGAGGTAACTTTAGGAAAACTCATAAATTCTTAGTCGATTTATGACTAAATTACCATTTTACCTCTTTCACCATTAATCATGATTCTAAACGTTTTTATTCGTTCCGACCCATTTCGTTTCGTGTCGGAACCCATAATTCGAACATGATCTATTTTTGTATTTATCACCTATAGAATAAATATGTATGCTAATAAAAAAATAGGTGTAAGCTTTACTTACCTTTCATCCAAGCATGTCTTACTCGTGTCTTTATCCCGTTTGATCATCTCCTCCAAGCTTCACCTAGCTCGTCAAGAGTCAAACTATCATATTACCCATAAAATGGTTAGTTTAGTCATTTCATATTATGGCTACCATTTTCTATGGGGTTTCTTGCATATAATTTACTTAACTAAATCATAGGTCAGTTTTACTTTCTTAATAGTCAAACTACCCATATGTATTATATGCTTTAATCATTCTTTTTCTCATTTTCACAACTTCGTTGACAAGCTTATTTGTAGGTATTTTAAATACTTGCAATACGCAAAATAACATGCTTAATATTCATGAAACCATTGTTTTATAAACAAGGCAAAGTATGAACAAAATACAACTTTCCCTGGATTAAGTTTATCAATAAAATGTGCAGCAACTTTACAATATAGCTGCTGAATTGACTCTTTTGACCACTTTACAGTCTTATTTAGCCCTTCCTGATCAAAGATGAAATGAAGAATTCTAAAATATCTTTCCATCCCAAAAAGAATCAGCTCAATCCGAGCTTCCTAGAATTAATTATGATTTTTGCAAAATCAGCTCAGAAGTCAAAATGCTTCCAATCAGCTTGCTGTCAAAACAGTTCAGCCGACTTCGGACACTATTTTGACCCGTTTAACATCAGAATTTAACAAACATGTTCAAACATAAAACGTAGTATGTCTCAATAGCTTTCTGAGCATATAAGGCTCAACCTCACAGGTCGTTCCAGTGATTTTATATGATTTTTTAAAAACTGCAGCCCAATAATTTTTAATCCCAATCAGCTTTGTTATATTTTCTTGTTCAAGCGTTTCATCAAGCACCTTGTGCGCAACATGAAACATCAAATTTCTCCAGCCCATTTAAGTGTTCTAAATCCTCAAATTCTAGCATAATTAACAAGTACTAACATCAAACTTCAAATCTAATCATGTATTCACTCAATCTTATAAATTGTTCAAGTATTTTGTTCCAACTATTAAATATGATGATTCTAAGCACATGCACATCATCATTTTTACTATTTAGTTAAAAACCCACTTAGCTCATATATGTGTAATCATCAAATTCCTAGTTTTCTATCCTAAATCATCAAACTTTCAACTAGGGTTTGTTCTTAGGCATGGATTCAACCCTATATCACTCATACATATGACATTCATCACAGAATTTCGATTTATGAGTGTTCATGACAAATCATAATCATCACCAAATATCAAAATTAGACATACCTTGTGATCCCCATGACTTGGTGATCACGAATTTAATAAAAGCCCCAATTTTTAGCTTGATTTCCCCTTTGATTTGAGCATTTCTTTGTAATTTAGGGTTCAAGAGAAGAGCCTTTTCTTGTCTGGTGAAAATGTCGACCAGAAACACACTTATGTGTGTGTGTGTTTTTTTTTTTTTTTTGTGTCTAAGTTATTTTAAATAACTCACTTTTGAATTTGCCACTTTTAGTCCCTCTAATTTTTTTTTTTTTTTTTTTGTTAGTTAATTATGAAGTAGGTCACAACCTACTTAATTCCAACATTATCTCTTTTACTAACTAGGTTAAAAATTCCTAGTTAACTTAGTGGGTTCGGGGAAATTATAACCTGTTTTATTTTAAGTCCCGTTAACCATGGCTTCTTACAAACTTCGTTTTCTCTAAACGTTTATTCTTCTTTTTAATTATTATTTAGGATTATTTATTTAAATCCTAACATTCACCGGGTTAAATTTTACCACTAACGGTATTTCACCCGTTCATTAATATTAACGTGGTTTGGCTATCAAACCCGTTTTTGGGGTGTTACAAGTCTACCCCCCTTAAAGAGGTTTCGTCCCCGAAACCTTATTTACGTATTTCTTTTAATTTAGACTAAACGAACTTAGTTTCGTTTTCAAGACATTCATTCGTTCTTTTCAATCTAACGTTTTCATTTATATTGACGCGTACGTCTTTCATGTGTAATGTCTCGCGGGCCGTTATTTTTTAGCTTATCTCCATTATCCTTATTGACCGAGTTGTCACTTGACGACTTTGTCTCATCAGTCTGTTAACATGTTTATCCCGCGCTTGTCTTATGTTAACAAGCGCTTTGTATTTGTCATGACATTTTCCTAAGTTTGAATAGCTTTATCGGCGAGACTAATTAGTCGCCGTCACTTCATACCCCGTCATCCAGGTATACTATTTTGCCATTTCCGGCCTTATGTGTGTTTAAGATTTTCTAATTCCCCTCATACTACTTACGTTTGTTAAAACGTTGCTTTTAACTAAAAACTATTTTTTTTCTTTTTAGTTTATATTTCCTTTTTGTCTTACATCTTTCTCTCATTTCTAGGAATGCTACTTCCGATGATCTATTCCTTTCCGTTATTATTTAATGCGGGGAATTATAACCAATTCTCACGCTTAACCCATATGACCCGTAGGTTCTTTCACTTAGCCTCGTAGGCTATTTATTTAGATTTTCACCTTTTTACCCTTTTAAGGTGAGAGACCCCTACAATTCGTTTCTTTCTATTTGTGACCCGAAGGTCTTTTTGGTCCCGTTAGACTTTAACACTACTTATAATTCTGTAGGTTATGATGATCCCGTAGATCATCTTTTATTCGTATCTTTATTCAACTGTATATATACATTTAGGGTGTCAAGGTACCCTTTTTATGTTTAGAATCATTTATTTTCGCTTTTGTATTTCATTTGACCTTGACCGTAGTCAAAGGCTACATTTGTTTTCTTTCGAATTATTCTTCCGACTCTATGACTTCTTCCGTCATTTACACGTCGGTTTGTCCTACTCTTATCGTTATTCAGTTTACGCCTCTATTTCCTTTCGAACTGTTACCCGGGTTCTTTTTCTTAATGTTTTTAACACTCCAGTTTCACTTGTTTGCGTTTTCCTTTCTATACTCTTTTACGACCTATCACATAGGTTCATTAATATTTCGCGCTTTCATTATTCAGCTTGCGCTTACTTTCATTTTCAAGGGTTATTCTTTATTAATCTCGTTTGACTTGTTTAAGTGAAACTTCGTCACTTATGAACGTCAAACTTCGTTCTTTGTTCGACCCATTCACTTTAAAATAGTTGAATATAATTATCAAAAATTTATGTTTGCAAAATCTTATCGTCTTTTAGTCATGACCCATAATCCGAGTCTTTTGACTTTCTAATCTGCGTTCTCGTCTCTTAGTTTACGCATATTCTTAAAATCATACTCATCTATCGGGTATCTTTACCGAAGTCATTTTCAAAGTAATCATTCTAATATGATTTTAGACTTCGTTTTAACTTATTTAGTCGTCTTAGCGAAATCCATCGCTTTTATTCAATCGCATCCTTTATTCTTTATTTAATTCGTTTGACTTGTCCGTGTGAATTTCATCACCTGTGACAGTCAAACTTTTATCCCTATACGTTAGCATTCCTATCAGTCGGTTTGTATTTTCATTTACCTTGATCTTTGTCCCTTCTCTCGGGCTCGTTGTCCTAACGTAATACGCTTTCGTCCTCCGACTTGCGTTTACGTTTACTATCAAACATCTTACTTGTTTGATTCATTTGGGTACCTTTTTTTTAATTCATCCCATTCACCCCGTCCTTACTACATCGGACGTAAATGTGTCCATCATAAGAAGTTCATGACATCATGTGTTCACTACTTACTTGGCCAGAGTAAGCGATAAACATATGACACACATGACCTTTTTATAATTTTCACATTACACCCTATGTAAGTAACGTCTCTGTTTATTTCCATATCTTTGGTTTCAGTTGGTAAAACTTTATTTAATTGTTATTTATCAATTATTAGTTTTACCCGTTTTATTCTTTGAACATATAAAATGTTTTCCTTTTTACCTAGCTATTATCTCATCAAATTCGTTAATGTGATCGCTACTTTTTTTTCAATTGTATTATATTGAGAATTATTCACTTGGATATTTATTCCCGTCCAAGTTTTCACATAAACTATTTCTATTATTGTCTTGTTATTCACAATCGTGAATAACACATGTTTCTATTTGTTTTCACTTAGAAACATCATCCTGAATAGATATCCTATTCAGGTTTCCCCAAGTTTTATCCTACGTATGCAACCGTCATTCTCTACATGTTTGTTGCATATTACTATTTGTGCGATTTAATTTAAAAGCGTGCACCTGGTAATGCTTGCCCTAATGGGCTTTCCATGTCATTAACCTTGTTCGCGGTCATCACGCGATTTAGGTCCTTGATGAGCATACTCTACTTGTCGTACTTCGGACCGTTCCTCTGTCATGTCCGTCACTTGTTACACTCTCGCCATCTTCAGATGCGAGTATCCTTCAACTAAATATTTACAAGAGTTAGTAATTTCGACATTAATAAACGCCCGTATTGTAATACAAGGCTTTTTACTATACGTGTCAATGCACGTGATTTCGTTAACTATACCATCATTTTCATTGGGGTAACGTGTATTACACGATAACCCTATGTGTTGTTCGCAACACTTTAAGCATACTAAACCATTAACATACATGTACTTACCGGATTTGCGATCAAGCTTCGAACCGAACACACTTTACTCTTTAACCATGAGCTCTGATTACCAACTTGTAATACCCTTAATATTATTTAACGATTTTCGTATAATTTACGATAATAAACATGTGATTAAGAGCACATATACATTACAAAGTACGGGTTTATTAAAACTTTTTCAATTTAAAGTTTAGAACAACATAATGTAGTTTAGTTTGTCGTTTAAAAATTTCGACGAAACAACGTGCGGAAGCTTCTTCTTCATGTGTTCGGTTCTTTCTCGTCGCTTGATCTTCGTCCGGGTACTTTCGATATTCACATGTGATCAAAACCAACCTAAAAGTTAGTTTTGATAACTTAAATATAAGTTTAAACAAGTTCTACGCATCAAACAATTAACCAAAATAAAAAAAAATCAGCCTTTATGTCTCTCGCGTGTCGCGGGAGACTCAACTAGATGTGTCGCGTGTCGCGCCTGGACCTTGTTTCCCCTTCGCGTGCCGCGGGGGAGACCAGTTTCCAGCAGGTTTATATCTGAACCTGCATTTTCTGTCCAGCTCCAATTTTAACAAATTTCAAACTTTAAATTGGCAAAACTTTCATTCTACAAGTCCGTCTTTCGCGATTCTTTTTTTTTCTACGCGTTCGTAATTTAATTCTCCATCTTACGGAGTGAAAACCCGACATCTAAATTCACAAAATTTTAACTTTCAAGCTCTCGGCTTGAAATTCAATTATGACACTTTTTTTGACCCGTTCGTGATTTATCAAACAAACTTGTTTATTACCTTTTCAAAATATCAAGCATATCACGTTATATCAATTTACTAATATGCAAGGTTCAAATTACGGGTTTCTTATGAATTCTTAACCCCTTTTACCTATCTACTCATTTTCACCCGTTAAGGGAAGTTAAACACTTTTAACTATAAATCTATATACAAGCGTACCTGGCTCGAGTCAACGTATAGACCCGTTTATACCTTGCTATTATTAATTCAACATTCAATGACGACGCAATTATCCAAATTGCTATTCGTTCCTTTAAACATATGACTTAACAACCAACATTAGTCGATATGGTCATATGATGTTATCACCATCATTTGACCCATTTGGTCTATACGACCAAACAATTATATTTATTACAAATCATGGTTTCTAATTGCTCAATCACGCATCCGACCCATTACGGACTTTACCACAAAAATTTCCCTTTTTTTTTTACATATTTGACCCAGTTCGGCTTACGCCGTGGGTATCCTTTTAATCTCGATTACAATTAGTCATCACGTGACTAAATTACCATTTTACCCCTTTTTCCATTATTAGTTAAGCTATGAGGTAACTTTAGGAAAACTCATAAATTCTTAGTCGATTTATGACTAAATTACCATTTTACCTCTTTCACCATTAATCATGATTCTAAACATTTTTATTCGTTCCGACCCATTTCGTTTCGTGTCTTAATTCGAACATGATCTATTGTTGTATTTATCACCTATAGAATAAATACGTATGCTAATAAAAAAAATAGGTGTAAGCTTTACTTACCTTTCATCCAAGCAAGTCTTACTCGTGTCTATATCCCGTTTGATCATCTCCTCCAAGCTTCACCTAGCTCGTCAAGAGTCAAACTATCATATTACCCATAAAATAGTTAGTTTAGTCATTTCATATTATGGCTACCATTTTCTATGGGGTTTCTTGCATATAATTTACTTAACTAAATCATAGGTCAGTTTTACTTTCTTAATAGTCAAACTACCCATATGTATTATATGCTTTAATCATTCTTTTTCTCATTTTCACAACTTCGTTGACAAGCTTATTTGTAGGGGGGGTATTGAACGGTCCTCCCAACCGCCGAGGTGATACCACCTCGCGGACCGCCACCCTGCAAGCCTGAGTCTGGGGGTAAATCCGCTACCGTAGGGGCATTGGGAGCGAGCCATAGGACTCGAACCCGCCACCTCCGGGTTAGAATGCGGGCAGGTGGCCATTGGGCTGACACCCAATGTAGGTTTCGTTGACAAGCTTATTTGTAGGTATTTTAAATACTTGCAATACGCAAAATAACATGCTTAATATTCATGAAACCATTGTTTTATAAACAAGGCAAAGTATGAACAAAATAAAACTTTCCTTGGATTAAGTTTATCAATAAAATGTGCAGCAACTTTACAATATAGCTGTTGAATCGACTCTTTTGACCACTTTACAATCTTATTTAGCCCTTCGTGATCAAAGATGAAATGAAGAATTCTAAAATATCTTTCCATCCCAAAAAGAATCAGCTCAATCCGAGCTTCCTAGAATTAATTATGATTTTTGCAAAATCAGCTCAGAAGTCAAAATGCTTCCAATCAGCTTGCTGTCAAAACAGTTCAGCCGACATCGGACACTATTTTTGACCCGTTTAACATCAGAATTTAACAAACATGTTCAAACATAAAACGTAGTATGTCTCAATAGCTTTCTGAGCATATAAGACTCAACCTCACAGGTCGTTCCAGTGATTTTATATGATTTTTTTTAAAACTGCAGCCCAATAATTTTTAATCCCAATAAGCTTTGTTATATTTTCTTGTTCAAGCATTTCATCAAGCACCTTGTGCGCAACATGAAACATCAAATTTCTCCAGCCCATTTAAGTGTTCTAAATCCTTAAATTCTAGCATAATTAACAAGTACTAACATCAAAATTCAAATCTAATCATGTATTCACTCAATCTTATAAATTGTTCAAGTATTTTGTTCCAACTATTAAATATGATGATTCTAAGCACATGCACATCATCATTTTTACTGTTTAGTTAAAAACCCACTTAGCTCATATATGTGTAATCATCAAATTCCTAGTTTTCTATCCTAAATCATCAAACTTTCAACTAGGGTTTGTTCTTAGGCATGGATTCAACCCTATATCACTCTTACATATGACATTCATCACAGAATTTCGATTTATGAGTGTTCATGACAAATCATAATCATCACCAAATATCAAAATTAGACATACCTTGTGATCCCCATGACTTGGTGATCACGAATTTAATAAAAGCTCCAATTTTTAGCTTGATTTCCCCTTTGATTTGAGCATTTCTTTGTAATTTAGGGTTCAAGAGAAGAGCCTTTTCTTGTCTAGTGAAAATGTCGACCAGAAACACACTTATGTGTGGGTTTTTTTTTTTTTTTTTTTTGTCTAAGTTATTTTAAATAACTCACTTTCGAATTTGCCACTTTTAGTCCCTCTAATTTTTTTTTTTTGTTAGTTAATTATGAAGTAGGTCACAACCTACTTAATTCCAACATTATCTCTTTTACTAACTAGATTAAAAATTCCTAGTTAACTTAGTGGGTTCGGGGAAATTATAACCCGTTTTATTTTAAGTCCCGTTAACCATGGCTTCTTACAAACTTCGTTTTCTCTAAACGTTTATTCTTCTTTTTAATTATTATTTAGGATTATTTATTTAAATCCTAACATTCACCGGGTTAAATTTTACCACTAACGGTATTTCACCCGTTCATTAATATTAACGTGGTTTGGCTATCAAACCCATTTTCGGGGTGTTACACAGATGAGCTGAAATTACAACATATGAGTAGTGAAACCTTGAATAGGTTGAACAAGTATAAAGGATTGTCCGTTGATCAGGATCCAAGAGTTAAAGGAATGATCGGAAAGATTAAGAATGCAAATGATGTGGCACCTGAGAACGATCACCGGAGACACGAGGAGAGTAATTCTGAGGACGAAAGTGAACGTTTGAGTGAGATGACAGAAAAGAAGTTAAGGTTTTGGTTCGAGAAGGATGAGAAGAAAAGGAAAAGGACTCCAAAGATTTCACCTAAAGTGGCTACACCGAAAATGGTTATTAAGGGTAAAGTTGGAAAGGGGAATCACAAAAAGAGGTTGGTAGATTATTCATTTGAATATTATACTAATATTGTTGATGTTTGTATTGCAGAGCCAACAAAGAAGAAGTCGCCACCAAAGCTGGTTGATGAAACAGTGATTCCTCCTACAGATTTAATTCAGCAAGGTATTGATTTAATGAAAATGACACTTGATGATTTTGTGAAGCAAAATGAGGATGCTAAAGCTGCGAAAGAAGCTGAATCGTCAGCAAAGAACGTTAAAGCTAAAGGTGTTAAAGAAAAGGAAGTTGAAGGTGTTGCTGAATCAGATTCAAGCGCTGCTGAAAGTGATGATCCAACAAAGATTGCACCAACATCATACATTTCTAGAAAGAAAAAGTTTAAAGGAACACCGAAGAAGAAGAAGGATTCTAATGAGGAAGATTCTACATATGTTCCAACACCACAAGAAAAGAAAAAGAAAGGTCTAAAAAACGCAAAGCAAGACCAACTGGAGTTGTGTTGAGAAGTGTTAGAGAAAAAAGAGATACTGCTGCTGAACAACAAACTACAACTATTCCAGAAGTTCAAAGTGTTAAAGCTCCAGAAGTTGAAAAGCACGTTGAAACTACAAGTATTCCAGAGGTCGAAAAGGTTCAAAGTGTTGAAAAGCCTGCAGAAGAAACAAAGAAAGCACTTGAAAGTCCTATATTTGAAAGAGTCGAAAAGGTTGTTGAAAAGGAGGTAGGGGTGGAGTTTATGGGCGAAAGACAATCTACACCACCACCACCACCAATCAATCCAACAATTCACATTCAAGATGATCCTATAGATCCGTCATAATCAAAGAAAGATACTACTTCAAGCTCAAGCCATAGATTTCCGAAAGTTCAGGGTGAATATCCAGATGATCTTCCTGAAGGTGATTTCGATGTGTTCAATGATGGAAAGATCAATGTACTTACAAAGAAAGTTAGTATTCTGGAAAAAGCAAAGGCCAAGGAAGAAGCTGAACGTGATGAATTGAAAGAAAAGCTTGAGAAAGTGAAAGCAGAAAATGCAGAGTTGAAGAAAGTTGCAAATGATCATGCTGATATTATTGATCAATTGAATGATGACCTTGAAGATCATGCTAAGGTAATTGATAGAATCACTGAAGAGTTCGATGAAGTGAACAAGAAGTATGAGATAATGAATGAAACAAACAAGACACCACATCAGATGATCAGTGAACTACATGAAACGTCTTCAAATGAAAATAAGGTGCTAAGGCAAGAGATAGAAGCTCTAAGGGCCGACAAAGCAGTAAAAGATGAACAATTAAATATGCTTTACACTGTGATTGAACACAGACTTGGATTCAATGTTCATGCTGTGTATAATGAGATTGAAGTTCAAAGGGTCGAGGAAAGAAAAGCTGAAAGAGAAAAGGTGTTGGCTGAAGAAGCAAAGCAGAAGAAGAAAGGTATGGTGATCGATAAAGAAGAGACTCTTGGTACTTCAAGCCAACAAGATCCATCTCAAGCTTAAAGTACTGAAAATGTTGATCCACTTGCTATGATAGCTGTGAGTGAAGTGAAAGATGTTACACCAGAGGAAATTCTACTTGATCAAAGAAAGATTGTTGAGAAAGGTCATGAAGAGAAGGAAGAGGAAGAAGAGGATCTAGAATTGAAAGAGTTATTGGACGACGTTGAAAACTATGATCCTAACGATGATGACGATGATGATCAAGGGGCGACAGGGTTAGTAATTGTGAAGCATTCTAGTCAGCCTACTCTTGAAGATTTTCTGAATGTTCAGCTGAACGAAAAGAAGCGGATCAGCATCATGAAGCTTCTTCTTCTGGAAAACAACATGCTGGTGAATAGGTATTCCTAACTCAACCTAAAGTCATTTACTTACATGTATCTTTTGAGGGGGAGTTAGAGGTAGAAAGAACGAGGGAATCTATGTTAGAAGAATTGGGGATGGATGATGGTCATATGAAATTTGATATCGAAGATGAAATTCTACCATCGCCTGAGAGAGAATATACTTTTAAGTTTGCAAATGAAGCTGATAACTTCAAGGATGTTATAATTGAAGAGGGTTCTGATGTGTCCGATGAAGACACACCCTTTCACTATTCAGGTGTTGATGATACTTTTCCTACCTTTGCTGAAATGTTTAAGTCACATAATGAAGATGAGGTTAGGAGGAAAGTGGTGGAAAGAATAAGTACTGAAGGTATCCCTGAGGTTGTTCCACAGGAAGAATTATTGGAAGGCAGGAAGAAATGGTTCAAGGTGATGCCGAATGAGAGGAAGTTCAAGAGGCCACTTCAATACTTCACAGATCATCCAGATAAATCGCTGGGTGATATACTTTCATGGGGCTATCTTGAAGATCTTCAAGTATATGTTATTCGAAGAGAGCACGGGGTTCAATATTTCGAGTTCTTGTCAGATATCAAAACTCTCCCATGGTGGGATGTGGAGGAGCTCGTGCAGACAAAGAACATCAAACAATTCTACTACAGTCTTGATGTCAAAATGCATGATCAGAAGTTATGGAATTACATAAAGCTCCAAGCAAAGAACAAGTTTCCTGATTGGAAGCCTCATTATTCAGACAAATTATCAAGTATGATCCAATCACTGGAGAGAAAGATATAACGCTAAAGATAAAGCCTCCAAAGTGTTTAAAGAATATTCCGCTACGTGCTACGGAACAAGATTTCCACGAAGACTTTAAAGGATGGATTTATAATCAAACCACAACGGAAGCAGTGATATCTCCGTACGACAAGAAGACAGGTGAAACAAGGCGCATCAACGTGTTAGATCCGATGTGGCTTGTGAACTGCACAAAGAAAGGTATTGATTGTTTGTTCTTTAACAAGATTGTCTATGATGGACCTGGCAGAGTTCAAGCACAACAGTATCAAAAGATGGTGAATCTATGCTTTGCCAAGGACATAAACTCTGGAAGGTATTGGGAAACGAAGTTCAGAGACATTGAGTTAGAAGAATTCTTGAAGAAGGAAAAGAGAAGTGAGAAATTCAAGAAGATAAGAGAAAGAGCAGCAGTTCTTGGGAGTAGAAAGTTCAAAAGACCTCCACCAACTGACCAAACTCCGATAGAATCTGAAGAGAAAAACTTCCTAGATGGGATAGAAAAAGAGATGGAGATCCAGAGTATAGGAAGTACTGGAATGAAATCGGAAGATCATTAAGGCGTAAGATGTTGGCAGAGAGGGCAGAGAAGAGAAGACAGAAGGTAAAGGCTAGCAGGCGCAGCAGCAAGACGCAATGAAGACTATGCAGGAAGGAAGACTACAGCTACATCCAAGGGGGAGTCTGTTAGTGCAATATGTCTGTAGCTTCCGTCTGTATCGAGTCTGTATTTTGTCCTGTATGTGTCGTTGTATAGTTTCGTATGTATGTTATTTTGTATCTTGACGAAACGGGAGACTAAACGTTATTTGTTAATGTGATCCGGTCATATGACAATTGGGTCATCCGGACGGATGGCCATCCGGATGGATGACCCTCCGACCGGATGACTTATAACCTCCCAGCTTTGTCTATAAATAGAGATGTAGGGGTCACATTGTAAAAACTTTTGGCAGTCACTCCTAGCGAAGCTCTGTCCAGATCTCTTTGGAACTTTTGTACTTTCAGATTACTCAATGAGAATGGACATGTTAATCGTTGATTTCGTTGTTGATTACTCTCTGACGATGCATAGGGATTCCGTACCTCTGTATTGATCGATCCGACCACGTTCTTCATCTAGAGAACCGACTCCTGCAACACTCACAATTTTGAAAACTTTGTCAATCTTTTCTGAAATCACATTCTGAATCGGGACTTCAAGATCTGAGAATAATTTGTCCGATCCAATCATGGTATAAACCAATCCTTTTGAATCATCATTCTCCTTTTTTCTCAGATTTTGAGTTTTTCAAATAACCTTCATGAAAACTACCTTCATTTTCATCCTGTGATTCAGATTTACCTGTTTCAACAGACTCTTCTTTCAAAACACTTTCAACGACCTTACCTACCACCTCTGAATCACTAGAATCATCAGATTTGGAATAGGTCACATCTATGTTAGTTGGCAATTGATCAACCATGTTGAAAGCTTTTTCCACCTTCTCGTCATCATAGAATGTGAATTTTTCCTCAAACGGTGGTGGAACCTGATGATACTCTGAGCCAATTCCTTTCTTGATTTGCTCAGAATCTTTACCATCCGGTTTTAGATTGAAAATACATTCAAGAATATATGATGAAGCGTGATAACTGTGTAACTTGTTGTTATCTTGTTCTAAATCAGCTATTTTACGCTTTAGCTTAGCAACATCTTCAATGTAAGAATTTACAACTTGTTTTATTTCATAATGTCGCTTAAGCGTATAAGATGTTTCAGAACAATATGTCATTCTCTATTGAACAAGTTTCATTTGACTCTTCACGTCTTCATAAGATTCTTATGTAATGTGATATGCAAGTTTAACTGAATCATACTCTTTTTTCATTTCTTGAAAATAATTTTCTTTTTGTAAACATTCTTCAGTCATTTTTGAAACCTTTTCTTTCAAAATCTCATTTTCTTTTTCTAAATTCTTGCATTTTTGTGTTAGCTTTTCGTCATTATCTTTCAAAACTTTTTCGTTTTCTAACATTTCTTTGCATTTCTCTTTGAAAACTTTTTCAATTTTAGTGAATTCAATGTCTCTTGTTCTGAATTTTTCATCTTTTTCAGTACAAGCACTGCATGTTTCCATGCATTTCTTGCACTGTTCAACAATTTTGTTTAAAACTTCATATTCAGTTAAAGTCTTTACCTCAGAGATTGGCACCTCGGCTTTCTCTTCAGTCTGTGTTCGATCAGCTTTTTTCTTTTGTTGTTCCTCACCAACACCGTCAGCATCATCCACTTCAACTGAACTTTCAATCCTCTCATCAGCTTCTTCTTTGCTCTTCAGATCCTCTTCATTATGTTGTTCTTCAGTAACAGCTTCTTCACCAACTGCTTCTCCTTCACTCTTCTGTTCCTCAGCAACCTTTTTCAGATCATCAACCAAACTTTCAACATTCTTCTTCATCCTCTCTTCATCCTCTCTTCATCTCTCTGTCTTAGACTCGCTGTCATGACATTTCTGATGATTTTATCTAGCTTTTTCACATAATCTTTATCTTTCGCGACATTTGAATAGTACTCGCCGGATAGAGGGATTACTGCAAGAACGTCGTTAAACACCACTTCTTTTCGATGGACAACTGGTTCACCTTTGCTGTTGATATAACATTCTGGTTTCTTGTCATACCTTCCATAATTCTTTGCTTCTTCATATTCTTTCTCCATTTCTTCGATTCGATACCTAACAATACATCTCTCTCTATATGTCTTCTCTTTCAGAATCTCTTCTTTTGTTTTCTCTTTCACAACAGCAACGAAGGCACTCTCTTTCACTTCAGCCACTAAAGTAGCGTTGAATCCATATTCTTCTTCTGGAAGAAATTCATCCCAGTTGAATCCTTCATCATATTGTTCTTCTTCTGGAAGAAATTCACTCCAGTTGAATCCTTCATCATCTTGGATCACTACACATGCTCTTGACTTCTCTTTCTCAGAATTGTTTTCAATTTGTTTCATCTTTGATGGTTCCTCTCTGCTCCTGTGATAGATCGCTTTACGATAGTAATCGTCTTTAAATGGATTAGCGGTTTCTTCAATAGCATAGTTTCTACATTCTCTTTTAAATGACCCTTTTGCTTACATTTGAAGCAGGTCACTTTTAATTTGTCGAAGCCTAGCTTTGTTGATGGTCCACCGAGTGTTTGTCTTCCAGTTATTTCCATGATCCGCTGTACTCTTCGAATGCAGCTAGCCAAACACCATCTCAGATCAATCAGTTCCAACTCTTCCGGATCTACCTGGTCGTAATCTTCCTATGTCAGCTCAGAATTTCCAATTTTCCCAGCCACCAGACTTTCGTATGATTCCAGAATCGATGCTAGAAAACTCATTTGTTGTTTAGCAGCATTCATGCATTGCTGGAGAATTTTTCAGCTTTAATGCAATGTTGCAGAGAATTTCTTCAGATTCTTCAGAGTTTGATGTTGTTGACGATGAATGATATCCTGGATCATAGCTTGATGAGCTTTTCTGTGAGTCTTTCAACTTTTCAACACTGTATGCAATCTTTGGCGATTCATTGACTTTCACGGAGGGTACACTGCCCATGAAGTAAAAACCAACATTTTGTTGATACGAAGAACTGCTCATATTGCTTTGCTTTTGCAGTTCAAACTCATGACTCTCTATCTTTTCTATCAAAGCATCAAGAGTAATTGTATCATACAACACATCATTTTTCAAAATAAACACAAACGTTTGCCAATGATCAGCTCGTGGTAACGCTTCAATGATTTTATCAATGATTTCCTCACGGGTTTTTGTTATTCCAAACCTATCGAGTTCGATTTTAAGGTGACAAAACCTTTCAATCATTTGTCTTACAGATTCACCTTTTACACCGTCAAACAAACCAAATTCCTTTTTAAGTAAAGCTATTTTGTTCTTTTTGATTTGTTTCCCACCCTCGGCTTTTACCCCTAATGCTTCCCACACTGATTTAGATGAGCCATTGTGATTAAGCAGTGGAAAGATATCATCTCTAATTGACTGTTGGATTAAAGCAATCATCTGTTGTTCATACGAAAAGTTCCTTTTATCATCAACTAATAGGCTTTTAAGTGGGATCTCTTCGTTTTTATCATCAACAGGCCTGCTATAACTGAATTCCATACAAAACCAGCTTTCGTGTGCATAAGCTTTGGCCCAGTTAATGAATCATTCTTACCACCATGTATAATCTTCAATACTATCAAGTTTTGGTGGTTTAGAATTAGTTCCATAAAAATTATCATGATTAATGTTTTCAGTTATTTCTTTCTAAATGCTTTTCAGTGTGATAGTCGATGTTTCGGAAGATTTTGACGTGAACACCTTGTAAAACGTGTTGTAGAACTCTTCAGCCATGACGTTTGATTCCATGTTTTTCTCCTTCGCGTATCGCTCCTTGAATTTTTTCGCCTGGTTTATCACCTGCAATCAAACAAGCAAACGATCAGTTTAAAACGAACTGAATTTGTGAAAGTCCGTGAAATGTGTGTTGGTGAAATCGATCTAAGACTCGTGCCGAAGACTCGCGGACTCGTTCCAATGATGTTTGGATGAATACTCAATCGGATGAACCTGATCGAATGAGGTCAAAGTTATCCGATCGGATGGCTTTTGACTTTTGACAACCTGATCGAATGACAAATTGGACGAATGACTATCCGCTTCTCAATTTGGCTGATAGAATCAACAGACGACAATTCAACACAATATCAAACCAACTTGAATGTGAAAACTTGATTGGGACGCAATCTTATCGAATGACAATAACCTGACTTTAATGGGCCAAACAACAAAAATCACATGGGCCGTTGAACTTGTATTAATTGATCGAATGGATTATGAAGAATGGATCGAATGTAAATCCGATCGAATCACTTCCAAAGATAAGTTTCGTCCGGATAGTCGTTCGGTCGAATGACCGTTCGACTACTTTGTTCAATTGTGACTTAGGTCCGGATATTCGTTCGATCGGATTTACATTCCGATCAACTACACAAGTTAGTTGACACCTTTTGAATGTAATCAGCAAATGATCAAAGCTTATTGCACCGATAATCTTTCTGTATGAAGCATTAATGGACCGAGATGCTTTAATGACTGTGCACTATCTTGAACAATTCAATCAGACTTACCAATTGAGATTCAAGTTGGGCCGCTCTTGATATGATAATCTGACAATTCATGTGATAAAATGATACAAGTTGAAACCTTATTGGACCTTTTATTCACATTAAATGTAGATGGAATTCTTGATCATGGACTTTTATAATTGGCCGACAACATTGAAATGATATCAGTGATTGAGCCAAGGAAAAATACTGATCACATGTGACGAATGAGTGTTCGTTCGGATCACTTTTTCAAAAAATATACTTCGTCCAGATCTTCGTTCGATAGAACGACCGTTTGACTGATGTTATGGATCACTTTTCAAATATGTAATTCATCCGGATTGTCGTTCGGTCGGATGAAAATCCGAGTGATGACAACACTTTATTGAACCGTCAAAAGTTAATGGGTACGGAAGACTCAAAACCAGTTGGTTCGACCTGGTTAGAGCAGAGCTTCAGATGACCTAACAATAACCTGCAAGATCACAAGGAAACAAGCACACCGTTAGCCTCGTCACAGGGAGGGGGGCCTCTCTGTGACCAAGCTCGGGCGTGAGAATAAGTATTTGTGAGGAGAAAGTAGGCCAGGGAGAGAGAAAGGAGAGTTTAGAGAGGGAAAGTTGTGATTACCCCTTTTTGGAAGTCTAAGTGTGGCATTTATAGTCTTTGGATATGCTGACGTGGCGGGTTAGTTAGGGTCAGACCAGTCACTGTCATGGCGGTTATGGCTGTGGGGCCCAGTTAGTTATGGCGTACCAGTGTATTTGGTCGTTCCGTCTATGGTATGAGGTGCGATCCGACCTTCATGTGTTGTAGTTTGGTTTTATGTTTGGCAATAATTCGGTCCGACCAAGGACGTATCCTCATCAAGTCACCCTAGTTCGTAGCGTTTCCTAGGTAAAAGCTTCGAACTATAACGGCGTAACTATTGGCGGGCTGATCCCTTGATTTGTCGTTTGTTGATTTTTTGAATTTTAAATTTTTGGGCGGTGACTTTTGCTGGGTAACTGACGGTCATTTTATCTTTTCCGCTGACGTGACGTTTGACATGTGTCACTTATCGTGACGTGTCACTCTTTGATTGGCTGCCGTTGAGGCGGTGTATTATCCCTATAAAAGGGGGGTAAAAAGTAACTTTTGTTTTTACTTTTCTGCTCCATCTTCTTCTTCATTTTCTCTTAGGCGAAACAACTTCATCAACCAGGTCAGTGTCCTTCTTTTTAGTATGGCGAACAAGAGCAATCTATCCGGTTGCTTCAATATTTTGCGTAGAAATGGTTTACAGTAGTACATAGATAATTACGCAATTCCTGCCTCATTACACCCCATTCTCCCCGAAAAGAATACGCCAATTTATCCTTTTGTACCGGGGAAGATAGGGGTTTACACTCGCCTTTTCGATTACTGCAACTATCGTCTTCCTCTGACGAAGTTCTTGATCGAAGTTCTTTTATTTCACGAGGTTCATCTTTCTCAAATGAACCCTTTCGGCCTTGCCAAGGTGTGTCACTTTGAGTTAGCTTGTCGTGGTTTGGGATCCGACCCGGATTTGGATGTGTTCCGGGCTTTTTACAAGCTGAATCGGTCCGGTAGCTGGTACACCTTCGAAGTTAGGGATAAAAATTCTTGTTGTTATACGTGGATTACTACCAGTATAAAGGATTGGAAAGATCACTTCTTCTTGGTTGATGATCGGTGCGTTCCGGAGTTTATGACATGGAGACCGAAGAAGTCGCGCCTTCCAGCCCCTCTTCCTGAAGACTTCAAGTTTAACAGAGATTTAAATGCGAATTTGATTAAGGAAGCTGGACGTATACAGAAGTATCCGGAACACATCCTTGTCATGGGGCGGATTAGCACGATCTGGGCCGAACCGGAGTGGTATCCTACCCTCAAGTGGAATAAATAGGGTTAGTTGTGCGGTGCTTCTTGAATTTGTTTTGATTACTTTGCTCGTTTTGTATGCTTTACGTCATGTCGGACTATAGATATTATTTATCGTTCGTTTTTGTGCAGCTATGGGTTTAAAGGAAGCTTTGAGGTTGAAGTCTTTTGATTCCAAGGAGCTCGACATTCGGGCCACAAGGACACCGAAAGGTGATCCTCCGTATCTAAGCATTGTGCAGGAGAATCTTTATCAGATTCGGGAACCCGAGGCTCCGGATAATCAGGGAGGTTCAGCCGGTCAAGGAGGTTCAGGTTCGGCTCCTGCGGCACAAATAGCGGATATTGTTCCGGCTCAAGCTGCGGTGGTGGTTGGTAGCGATAAGGGCAAGAAATCAAGTTCGAGTGGGACGAAAGGGTCTGGTTCCAAATTTATTATTAAAGACGAAGGAGTACATGAGTCTATCGAAGACGAGGGAGTGCATGTCAAAGGGGGAGAAGAGGGTGATGATGGTGAAGAGCGTCCCCAAGTTAGCTTGAAAAGAAGACGGACTACTTCTTCGAAGTCCGATCCGAAGCCCAAGCAGGCGAAGAAAAAGAAAACGGATTTCAAGACCATCACACTGGATGATGAGGAGGATGACCAAGCCACTGAGTTTTCTGCAGCAGGAGGTTTATTAGCAAATCTTGATGCCCATCTTCATGGTGGTCGCACCCCTAGGGATCGCCCGGTCAATATTCCAATAAGCCCATTATCTTTCGGCGGGGCTTCTACCATGGTTATCGAAGATATTCATATGCCCGAGCCCTTATCTTTCAAAAAAATTGAACCGTCTCCCTCCGTTAAGCCTATAACGGAGGTTGCTTCCAATGTGTCAAGACCGAGCCCCAAACCAATTGATGGTGGGGATAGTGCCTCTTCTTCCCCTTTATGGTATAACACTGAAGCTGTTTTCTTGTCCTGGGAGCTAGGTTCGGGCGACGTCGAAGACATGGATTCGGCTCGAGCTTTGGAGAAGTATGTACCGGAGTGGTCACTGACGAACAAGGATAGGATTGTGGACCCCCTGTCAGCGAAGATGGCATTATTTCATTTGGGGACTCCGGCCGAACATTCTCATTATCAGAAGATGAGCGGTCCGGAATGTCACGGCCCCCGACCCGGTTTGACCCGTTTCAGGAGCCGCGGGACAGAAAATCCCGTGGTATTTATTTAATTGAATTGACAGCGGAAGTTTTCTTCAGGATCTTTTTAAAACTGAAATTTCCCGATTATTTTATTTCACAACTCGGGATAAAACCCCGGTAATTTACAATCTTATGATTTCACTGAGAAATCTTTGTTTTACAAAACATGTTTCTTTATTTTATATTGAGCCACTTCCTTAAGCTTGTAGTGCGTCGCGGCACTTTTCTTGGATCATAACAGATCACCTGAAACATGTTTGAAAAAAAATTTGTCAGCGGGAAATACTGGTGAATCATTCTTTTTACTAAAACAACGCTTTTGTTATAAATTACAGTATTAAGAGCGATTACAATGTTTTCATGTATCAACCAACTACCCACAGTAATTGTCACTCGACCATCCATTGGTAACCACATAGTCCAATGGTGTATGTGACTATGGTCATATCACCCCTTGGCTAACTCGTTCTCCAATGGTGAAGTTTATCAAGTATTGTATACAAACCCCACATACCGGCTGTAATTTGGTGACTACAAAGACTTAATCCCTGTAATTATAACTTTGAAAGTAAACATGATTTTGTAAAGTATTTTTATAAAAAGAGAATGACTCACCTTGCAGATTTTATATGAGCAGAGCTTAGCCTACTGATTAGCCTTTTAACCTAAATTTAATAACATGCACACGAACTCGGTTAGTAACTAATACAGCATTTACGATAACTTACGAGATTAAACCTTCACAACGAATGACAAAGTGCGATACTTAAACATCCATCGAATTAACGACGAATGGCAAAGCATAAACCCTAATGTGGGCAGCACTTAAACATCCATTGGATAATTTAATTGATCGGACATTGAATCATAGCAACGATCGAGTTAATACTCGGTATTGGAGAAGCGCCTCGCTAAATTGAAAGTAATTTCGACTTCAGAGTAACAAGAATTCGTTTTTGAACTTTGTTTTCGAAACTAACAGACTGTGCATGCAACAAGCTATTTATAGCTAATTTTTAGGGTTCACGCGGCCCGCGTAAACCCAGGGTTAACACTTACGCAGCCCGCGAGGCTGCCTAGTCTACGAGTAGGGTTGATTGGTCACCAGTAGGTTAGCCAGCTGGACACCACGTGGATCCGGAACACTTATCCGGTCAACCATTTTTTGACACGACCCGCGTAAGATATGTCTTGTCTTTTACGCGGCCCGCCTGGGAACCAGAATTTTGTTTTTCTTGATTTTTAATATGGTTTCGGGTTTCAGGGGTCTGGGTTTTTATTTACGGGTATTTTTTAGGACAATTTTGAGATTCCTTACATCCTCCCCACCTTATTTAAAATCTTGTCCTCGAGATTTATTGGAATAAGTGAGGATACTTTCTCTTCATCTCCGATTCCAGCTCCCAAGTGTATTTGGGTCCTCTCTTTGAATCCCACTTGACCTTAACTAGCACTAGTCGTTTGTGCTTGAAAAATTTCACCTTTCTGTCTTCTATCTGAAGAGGTTTCTCAACAAATTTTAACTTTTCGTTTACCTCTATATCTTGAAGAGGTACTACCAAAGATTCGTCTGATAGGCATTTCTTGAGATTAGATACATGGAATACGTCATGTACTCCAGCTTACTCTTCTGGTAGTTGTAAACGATAAGCAACTGATCCTATACGTTGGATCACTGAAAATGGTCCTATGTATCTTGGACTTAACTTTCCTTTCTTACCAAATCGAACTACTCCTTTCCAAGGTGAAACTTTCAATAGTACTTTGTCTCCAATTTGAAACTCGAGTGGCTTTCGTCTATTGTCTGCATAACTTTTCTGACGATCTCGAGCCGTCTTCAGTCTTTCCTTGATATGTGTAATCTTGTCGGTCGTCTCTTGCACTATTTCAGGACCTGACAATTGACTTTCTCCTATTTCTGCCCAACAAACTGGAGTTCTGCACTTTCTTCCATACAGTGCTTCGTATGGGGCAGTTTCGATGCTTGCATGATAACTATTGTTATATGAGAATTCAATTAAAGGTAAGTGGTCATCCCAATTTCCACCAAAATCTATTACACATGCTCTAAGCATGTCTTCCAGAGTTTGGATTGTCCTTTCACTTTGTCCGTCTGTTTGAGGATGATATGACGTACTTAAATTTAGTCGGGTTCCCATTGCTTCTTGGAAACTTGTCCAAAAATGAGAAGTAAAACGACTATCCCTATCGGAAACAATGGAGAGTGGAACTCCAAGTAAGGATACTATTTCATCTACATACAACTTTGCCAACCTTTCCATGCTAAAGGTTTCTTTCATAGGTAGAAAGTGAGCTGATTTAGTTAATCGATCCACAATTACCCAAATCGCATCATTACCTTTTCTGGTTTTGGGTAACTTAGTAACAAAATCCATTGTTATGAGTTCCCATTTCCATACAGGCATTTCTAATTGTTGTCGTAGACCTGAGGGTTTCTGGTGTTCTGCCTTAACTTGTGAACAAGTAAGACACTTAGAAACATATCGAGCTATGTCCTTTTTCATTCCTATCCACCAAAAGTTATTTCTTAAATCTTGGTACATTTTATTGTTTCCTGGGTGCATGGTATACCTAGATTTATGGGCTTCTTCTAAAATCTTATTTCTTAATTCTCCCTGCTTAGGTACCCAAATTCTTCTATTGTGGAATCTCCAAATTCCATCAGCTCCTTGTTCTAATTCTTTTATTCTTCCTTTCATTCCTTCAGCATCATCCTTGATTGCTGTTTCTTGAAAATGCTTTAGTTGTTCCATTAAATCTAACTGTAGATTTAATCTAAGAGCACGAACTCGTCATTGTTTCTCATGGTAAGTACGACTTAAAGCATCTGCAACGACATTTGCCTTTCCTTCGTGATATTGAATATCACAGTCGTAGTCACTTAGGATTTCCATCCATCTCCTTTGCCTCATGTTTAACTCTTTTTGCCCAAATATATATCTTAAACTTTTGTGATCCGTATAGACAGTAAATTTACTTCCGTAAAGATAATGTCTCCAAATTTTAAGGGCAAAAATTATAGCGCCTAACTCTAAGTCATGAGTTGTATAGTTTTCCTCGTGCTTTTTCAATTGTCTTGAAGCATACGCAATTACCTTCTTGCGTTGCATTAGCACACATCCTAATCCTAGTTTTGAAGCATCACAGTAAACTTCAAAATCTTCAGTTCCTGCTGGTAAAGCTAGGATTGGGGCATTTGTTAACTTTTGCTTTAGAATCCTAAAAGCTTCTTCTTGCTTAGGTCCCCATTCAAACTTAACTGCTTTACAGGTTGGCTTAGTTAATGGTACAGCTATCTTGGAAAAATCCTTAATAAACCATCTATAGTATCCGGCTAAACCTATAAAACTTATAATTTCCATTGCGGATTGCGGAACCTTCCATTTGGTAATTGCCTCTATCTTAGCAGGATCTACATGAATACCTTCGTGATTCACCATGTGTCCTAGGAATTGCACTTCTTGCAACCAAAATTCACACTTCGAGAATTTGGCGTACAGCTTTTCTTTTCTTAACAAAGTTAAGAGTGCATGCAAGTGCTGACAATGCTCGTCCTGACTTTTGGAATAAATAAGTATATCGTCAATAAAAACAATTACAAATTTATCCAAGTACGGTTTACAGATTCTATTCATCATGTCCATGAATGCGGCAGGTGCATTCGTTAATCCGAAGGGCATGATTGTAAACTCGTAATGACCATACCTAGTTCTGAAAGCACTTTTAGGTATGTTTTCTTCTTGTACCTTCAATTGATGGTATCCGGAGCGTAAGTCGATCTTAGAAAAGTATCTAGCTCCTTGAAGTTGATCAAACAGATCATCAATCCTAGGTAATGGGTATCGATTTTTAATTGTAACCTTATACAATTCTCTATAATCAATACACATTCTCATCGAACCATCCTTCTTCTTCACAAATAATACTGGTGCTCCCCACGGGGATGAACTAGGTTGTATGAAACCTTTACTTAGTAATTCATCTAATTGCTTTTTCAGTTCTAACATTTCTGGGGTGCTAACTGATAAGGTGCTTTGGCTATCGGTGTAGTTCCGGGAATTAGATGAATTCTAAATTCTACTTCACTATCTAGTGGTAATCTTGGTAACTCTTCTAGGAATAGATCTGGGTATTCTGAGACTACAGGAATCTCCTTAAGTTCTTTACCCTTAGTACTAATGATTACTGAAATCATATATATTATTCCTTGCTTCCGTTCATAACTAGCAACTTTCATTACTGATATGAACTTCATGGGCTTACGTGGTTTATCTCCTGTAATCATGATTACTTCTCCAGTAGGTGCCTGAATCTCTATAGAATTTTTATCACAAAGGATTCGAGCATGGTTGGCTACTAACCAATCCATTCCTAATACGACTTCGAATCCAGTTAAATTCATTGGCAATAGGTTTGCATGAAATTTATGACCTGAAAGTTCTATATTTTCTTTTTGCAAAACCTTATCTATGTTAATAGAATTTCCGTCTGCCATTTCGACTGTAAAAATCTGCCTAAGGTTGGTTAAGGGTAAGTTAAGAGCTTGGCAGAATGAAGTATTTATAAAACTTTGGTTTGCACCAGAGTCAAATAATACTTTTGCGTAAATGTTGTGAACTAAGAACGTACCAGCTATCACATCTGGAATGAGTTCTGCCTCCTGAATAGTTAATTGGAATGCACGAGCATTCTTCTTGGTAGCTCTGTCGGCTGGTTTAGTTTTATTGTCTGCTGGTTTAACCAACTTAGGGCATTCTGGCTTAAAATGTCCTGTTTCTCCACAGTTATAGCAAACTCTTGTTTTCTTTCTGCAGTCTTCTTCGCGATGTCCTACGACTTTGCAAAAGTTGCAGGTTGCATTACATCTTCCATAATGTTTCTTTTTACAATTCCAGCAGAACGGCGGAGTTGAAGATTGCCCTGTTCCTCTTTTCCTGAAACTGCTGTTATTACCCGTACGAAATCCTTGGGTAATTTTCTGAGCCAGTTCCTTTTTCCTGTTTTCATCTCTTGTACGTACCAACTCGTCAGTTAGGGTGTTAGCTAATTCCACCGCATCGTCAATAGTACGAGGTCTCGCAGCTTTAACGATGTTAGGGATTTCGCCAATCAATCCCCAAATATAGCGAGAAATGAGTACCGGTTCTGGCGAAGCCAGTGTTGGCACCACTCTAGCATATTCAAAGAATGTCGAAGTATACCCGCGACAATCTACACCCACCATTCGATGATTTAGGAACTTATTTGCCATTTGATCTTTTTCATATTCGGGACAGAATTTTCTTTCCATAAGACTCTTAAATTCTTCCCAGTTCATGGCATAGGCCATATTTCTTCCTTTGGCTTGAAGTACTGTATTCCACCATTCTAGCGCCCCTTCTTTGAAAAGGTTTGACGCATACATGACCTTGTCGTCCTTGGCACATTTACTTATTGTAATCACTGCCTCAGTTTTCTCTAACCAACGCAGTGCTGCAGTCGCTCCTTCATTGCCTGCAAATTCAGTGGTTTTACAAGCAAGAAATTCTTTGTAAGTGCAACCAGGCGTCGCAGCTTTCATTTTCTTAGGGAGCGGAGCTTGCAGTGGATCATTATTGTGATTAGTATGATTACCACCTCCGTTTACGCTATTACTGAAGTTATCTTCAGAAATACGTTTGCTAGGAATGATTTGTTGAGGTTCAACAAGTTTTTGGGCAGCAGCAAGAATTGCTGGAATAGCATTGGCTATTCCTTGAGCAACGATATTTTCTATATCTTGCCTAGTCATAAATTGATCCTCCTGGTTTTGCTCAGATTGGTTAACCTCATTAACTGTTTCATTATTAGCGTTTTCCATCTGATAATTAATATATATAATTTATTAGTATCGAATAAATAACAATTATACACAAAACAATCATACAAATTTCACAACACACATATAGCCAAAACTATCAATTTCTCGATTCCCATTTTTATATTTTATAATATGCATCAATACACACTTTTATCTTACAAAGTTTTATTTGTAAATATTTTACAAGATTATAGTTTACTTGTATTATTATATAACCACAGTTTCATAACCCTACTATCCCTCGTCAGTTGGTATTTCAGTAACGACGTTCCCTCTCGTCATATTTCGAGGAGATATGTTCTCCTACTTCCCTGATCCTATTTCCTGCATCCTCCAACTCCTCACCAAAGTGGCGGAGTTCAGCTAAGTTGTCAGTGCTCATTTGAGGGTTTGGTATAGGTTCTTGGTCGAACTGAGGGAGAAAGGTATAAGGATTGTTGATAAGGTTTTGGAACCGCCAATCATTGGTCCACCATTCATCCATTCCTAGAGGTTGGGTGTGGATTATAGGTTCTGGGATTGCTGGTTCCAAGTTCATTGGTAGTTGTGTTTCAGTAGGATAAGGGTAGAGATTATTATTGATAGGCCTGACGACATCACAACTCGCCAATGCACGATCTAATTCCTCCTGAATTGGCAACTCCTCAATTTACCTAGAGCTTTCCCCAATTTCCATCTCTATCTATCTAGAACCTTCTCCAATCTCCATTTCTATCTGCCTAGAACCTTCCCCGGCTTCAATCCCCTTTCCTTTATCTAAGGGATTTTCTATTTTGGGAATCTTCCTATTGGCGGGTTTCCTCCTATGCACACGCCTCCATCCCACAAATCTTCTCCTTTTCTTAGGCTTGGGTTTTTCTGGTGGTGGAACGTTGAATTCCATAGGTTCTTCTATATCGGGTATATAACCAGTAAAATCTCTGGAAACCTCTATTTTCACCAGATAGTGATTTAAATTCTGAAGGGCTTCAGATAAGTCATTCATGCTGTTTAGCATATATGCAAAATACACAAAAATTGCTAAGTTAAAATTTTATAACAAATTTCATAAATAACCTTTTATTATTGCATACCGTGTGACTAATTTAATACAAAGGACAACTGACAATTAAACATATTAGAGTTTACTGTAAACTTATTTATTTACTGAATAAGGTTTCTGGCTTGTAGGTGATAGGGGTGCTAGAACTGAGATAGGGTATTTAAAGATTTGCATTTACTGCTACAGTGGCTAGCATATAGAGATCTGCCCATTTTTCATCTAACTTGTCTTCCCATGGTGGGTTACTGCCTAGTTCTTGGGTTTTCTGATTAACTCTTTTTTCTTTTAGTTGTGATTTCTTTATTTTCTCCTGACTTTTCCTAATAATCAAACTTCTTTTATTAGGAGAAAGTGGTTCCTCATATTGTACCTTTCGAACAAATATTCCTTCTTCAGGATTTGCATAGTGTTTTGAGGAATTTGTTTGGGATGAACTTCCCTTCTCGTTTGATGACCTATCTAATTTAAGATAGATGTTTGAAAGCTTTTGCTTACCCATACTGTACACAAATATTCAAATAATAAACAAATAATTACAGAAGAGCAATTAGTAAAATTAAGTATTTTCTAATTACTTAATTGGCTTAAATCAGTGGCTCTGATACCACCTTTTTCTGTCACGACCCCCGACCCGGTTTGACCCGTTTCAGGAGCCGCGGGACAGAAAATCCCGTGGTATTTTATTAATTGAATTGACAGCGGAAGTTTTCTTCAGGATCTTTTTAAAACTGAAATTTCCCGATTATTTTATTTCACAACTCGGGATAAAACCCCGGTAATTTACAATCATATGATTTCACTGAGAAATCTTTGTTTTACAAAACATGTTTCTTTATTTTATATTGAGCCACTTCCTTAAGCTTGTAGTGCGTCGCGGCACTTTTCTTGGATCATAACAGATCACCTGAAACATGTTTGAAAAAAATTTTGTCAGCGGGAAATACTGGTGAATCATTCTTTTTACTAAAACAACGCTTTTGTTATAAATTACAGTATTAAGAGCGATTACAATGTTTCCATATATCAACCAACTACCCACAGTATTTGTCACTCGACCATCCATTGGTAACCTCATAGTCCAATGGTGTCTGTGACTATGGTCATATCACCCCTTGGCTAACTCGTTGTCCAATGGTGAAGTTTATCAAGTATTGTATACAAACCCCACATACCGGCTGTAATTTGGTGACTACAAAGACTTAATCCCTGTAATTATAACTTTGATAGTAAACATGATTTTGTAAAGTATTTTGATAAAAAGATAATGACTCACCTTGCAGATTTTATATGAGCAGAGCTTAGCCTACTGATTAGCCTTTTAACCTAAATTTAATAACATGCACACGAACTCAGTTAGTAACTAATACAGCATTTACGATAACTCACGAGATTAAACCTTTACAACGAATGACAAAGTACGATACTTAAACATCCATCGAATTAACGACGAATGACAAAGCATAAACCCTAATGTGGGCTGCACTTAAACATCCATTGGATAATTTAATTGATCAGACATTGAATCGTAGCAGCGATCGAGTTAATACCCGGTATTGGAGCAGTGCCTCGCTAAATTGAAAGTAATTTCGACTTCAGAGTAACAAGAATTCGTTTTTGAACTTTGTTTTCGACACTAACAGACTGTGCATGCAACAAGCTATTTATAGCTAATTTTTAGGGTTCACGCGGCCCGCGTAAACCCAGGGTTAACACTTACGCGGCCCGCGAGGCTGCCTAGTCTACGAGTAGGGTTGATTGGTCACCAGTAGGTTAGCCAGCTGGACACCACGTGGATCCAGAACACTTATCCGGTAAACCATGTTTTGACGCGGCCCGCGTAAGACATGTCTTGTCTTTTACGCGGCCCGCCTGGGAACCAGAATTTTGTTTTTCTTGATTTTTAATATGGTTTAGGGTTTCAGGGGTCCGGGTTTTTATTTACGGGTATTTTTTAGGACAATTTTGAGAGTCCTTACACGGAACTTGGAAATGCTTTGATGTTAAACCAAGCCCAGTAGAATTCTTTAGTGGTGGAGACATACAAGCGCTGGGTCGAAGCGGAGTCAAACTGTCGTAAGCTTGAGCGTGAAGTTGCTGTTTTGAAAAACGAAGAGAATGTTCGGTCGAAAACAAAGCAGGAGCTATCTTCTCTCCGTTCTCAGATTAACCGTTTGAAGGAGCAGGTTTTGGAGGCGAAAGAAGTTAATAAATCTTCCCAGGCTTCGGCGGCGGCTGCTTATGAAGCTCGAGACAAAGCCCTTCAAGACTTAGAAGCTTTCAAGTTGAAATTCGCTGATCTGGAGAAAAAGTTATCTGGCGCGGAGAAGAGGCATGCGGCTGAGCTGAAAGAAATGCAAACATCTTATGATCAGCTTCTGGCCGATCATCATCGCTTGATTGATGGTACGCTCGTAATTTTGCTTTTTTATTGTTTCCTTTTCCTACTTATTGAATCCTGTTTTTCTTCAGTTAAAGATGAATTAGAGAGGGCTCGGGACAGGGCGATTGAATCGCACAAAGCAACGATCGACGAGGCGAAAGGCATGTTGACCCGTACTGATGGTGAGACGGTTGAGCTATATGCCCAGGTGTCGGAGCTCATGCTTACCAAGCAATGGTTTCTCACGGATGGGATTGCCTGGGTGGTTAAATTGGTTCACCAAAGCCCTGAGATGGAGAAAGTCGTTGCGGACCTGGTCAACAGTGTAAACGTAGTTGGGGTGAATGAAAGAATCAAACAAGGCTTTAAGGCTGCTTTGGATTCAGTCCGTTCGGCCGAAGAAGTTCCTGGATATGATGAAGGAGCACAGGATGCATTGGATGCCGCAATAAAAGCCTTTAACAATTTTCATATCTCTGTTCTTGGCAAGGTTGCGGATTTAATTGACAAACCTTTGTCCGTCATTAAACAGAGAAGTGAACTCCCTATCGTGAAAGAAGATTATGAAGCTTGAAGTTTAGTTTTTATAATCGTGCGACACTACTCTGTTATTGTGGCATGTAACCGTACAATTTAAATTTTTTCCTTTTGGCATGTATTCGCACAGTTTATCTTTTCGCTTGTAGCATTTGACTGACATGTTTTTGTAGCTTAGTATAAAATCATGATTTTGATAACAAGTATTCAATCCTGGCTACTTAGTTTTTTAGTTTGCGTCCAAACTTTCACTGTTCGACCAGGTTTTTGCTCGGCCATCTTAGGTGGCTGAGTTTTTGGCAAGAAGTTTCTTTTGGACTTCTTTTGCTTAGCAGATTTTTTGTAGTCAGACCGTATTATGTACGAACCTTTTGCTTAATAGATTTTACTGTTTTTGGAACTACTTAAGCCTTCTCGATCGGCGCGAGGCATGGGTCGAGGCCCGTTTGTGCACATTTTTAACATTGTTCGAACTTATACATACAGTATGCTTTATACTTGTAAAAACACATATCGCTTTATTTATTGATTCAATCATAGTTTTCGGGGAAAACCCTCCCGGTTTACAAGGAAATTGGAAATTAGTTCGGGGCATTACCCTCCCGATTCGTACATGGAAATTGAAAGTAAAAAACATAAGTAATAGCGATCTTTTCTTAGCCGTAGTAGGCTGTTTACATGAAACACTTCTTTAAATGCACCCCGTTCCATGTCCTGGGTATGGGGGTTCCATCATTTTTTTCCAACACGTACGAGCCTTTTTCGCTTGCCTCTTTGACTCGGTACGGTCCTTCCCATTTTGGGGTTAGCTTGCCAGGGGCTTCGACACGGCTGGCATCGTTACTCCGGAGCACAAAGTCTCCGACCTTGAATTTGTAAAGCTTGGCATGGGCGTTATAGTACTTCTCGATCTTCTTTTTGTATCGGGCTTCTTTAATTGCCGCGATGTTCCGACATTCTTCTAGCAGATCAAGATTAGATCGGAGCTCACGCTCGTTTTCCTCCCAATTTTTGTACCTTTGGTTTGGGAGTCCAATCTCTGCGGGAATCACGACCTCAGTGCCATAAGTAAGGCTGAATGGAGTTTCTCCGTTACTAGTCTTGTGTAACGTTCGGTGAGCCCATAAAACGTTTGGTAACTCGTCCGCCCAACCCTTGCCTTCATAACCAAGTCTTCTCTTTATCCCATCAACGATTCGGCGGTTTATCTGTTCGACCTGCCCGTTCCCCTAGGGATGGGCGACCGAGGAAAAGACTTGGTTAATTTTCAAGTTTTCACACCACCGCTTGAACGGGTTTTCCGCGAACTGCTTTGCATTGTCGCTTACGATGTAGAGTGGAAGACCGAAACGGCATACGATTTGTTCCCAAAAGAATCTTGTTACGTTATAGCCGGAGATGATTATGAAAGGTCTGGCTTCCACCCATTTAGTGAAATAATCCACTGCGACTAGCAAATATTGGGCGCTTCCGCTCGATCGTGGGAAATGACCAACTATATCGACACCCCACTTTTGGAAGGGCCATGTGGCGGTCACCGGGATCATTTCATTCTTTGCTCGGAGGCTCACTGGTGCGTGCTTTTGGCATTCGTCACATTGTTGGAGTTCTTTAACTGCACTCTCATGCATCCCGGGCCAATAATATCCTGCATTTTTTACTTTTGTCACGATCATTTTTGGCCCGGCGTGAATACCACAAATGCCGTAATATATTTCTCTGATGATATAACTGGCCTGCTCCGGATCAAGACATTTTAGCAGGGGTCCGAGAAAAGTCTTTCGGTACAGACCTCCTTCCTGCATCTGATATTGGAGCGAGTTGATTTGGATCTTTCTTGCTTCTGCTTTATCAACTGACAAGACGTCGTGCACCAAGTAGTTGATTATGGGTGTCATCCATGTTTGCCTCGGAGCTTCTACTTGTATAACTTGAGGAGTCGCAATTGACGGTGCGGTTAACACTTCTACCCTTACCTCTTTGGCCAAGTGACTGAATGATACCGATGCCAACTTGCTCAATGCGTCGGCCTTTTTGTTTTTGCTACGGGGAACGTGTTCGACTTTACATGCCTCGAATGATGCCATAATTTGCTTCACTTGTTCGAGATATTCGATCATGTTAGCCTCCCTCGCCTCATATTCTCCGTTTACCTGATTTGCTACGAGCAACGAATCTACGTGGGCTACGACATTTCTTGCTCCGACTTTTAGCGCCAGACGTAGACCAGCCAAGAGCGCCTCGTATTCCGCTTCGTTATTAGAACTCTTAAATTCTAGCCGGAGCGCATACGTCATATCCGTACCATCTGGATCGGTGAGAATTAGGCCTGCTCCCGCTCCTTCGGCGCTTGAAGCCCTGTCTGTATACAAGGACCAAGGCTTCTCTAGAGCTTTCTCGATTTCTTGCGTTTCCTTATCCTCCGGCATTTCTACTAGGAAATCAGCTATCACCTGCCCTTTTAACGGACATTTGGTTCTGAAGGTGATATCGAATGCGCCCAGCTCGATCACCTATTTCGCCATACGACCTGAAACTTCGGGTCGTCAAAGAACATGCTGGATTCTTGGATCCGTTCGTACCTCGATCGGGTGAGCTTGAAAGTATCGCCGGAGTCTTCTTGAGGCATGGACCAATGCTAGAGCTAATTTTTCCAAGTTTGAATATCTCGTTTCATAGTCTTTTAGTGTTCGGTTCACGTAGTAGATGGGGATTTGCGCCCCGGTCCGGTGAGCGACTAGTACTGCACTGATAGCACCAGACGATGTAGCCAGATAGACCGTTAGCACCTCATCCTTTTCTGGTACGGTAAGAGTCAGTAAAGTGCCGAGATAAACTTTAAGTTCTTCGAAAGCTCGTGCAGCTTCTTCTATCCATTTGAACTCCGATCTGAAGCTTTTTCTGAGCACGTCCATGAACGGGAGTGACCTGTCTGCTGCTTTTGACAAGAAACGATGGAGAGCAGCCAATCGCCCATTTAGGGATTGAATCTCTTTTACTGAAGTTGGACGTTTCATTGTAAGGACGGCATCGATCTTGTCTAGGTTGGCTCAAAGGCCTTTTGACCCGACCATGACTCCCAAGAACTTTCCTTCTTCTACCCCGAATGTACATTTTTTGGGGTTTAACTTCATGTTGATACTTCAGAGTCAGGTGAAAGTTTCAAGTATGTCTTTCAGCATGGTGGCTTCATCGTGTCTCATGATTACAATATCAACATATACTTCTACATTTCGCTTGATCTGATCTTTGAAAGCTTTGCTCATCAGATGCTGATACGTAGCACCAGCGTTCTTCAGCCCAAAAGGCATCTTGGTGAAACAATAAACTCCTTCGTTGGTGACAAAGGTTGTCTTATCCTCGTCTTCGACCGCCATTTGTATCTGGTGGTACCCTTTGTATGCGTCTAGAAAACACTTTAACCTGAACGTGGCGACGGAGTCAATCTTCTCATCAATCTCCGGTAACGGAAAACAATCCTTTGGGCACGCGTCATTTAGATCGGTGAAATCGATACACATTCTCCATGAGTTGTCCTTTTTCCGCACCAAAACTGGGTTCGACACCCATGTTTGGTACCGAACTTCTCGAATATTCCCGGCATCTAAAAGGCTTTTTACGTCTTTTGCAATAGCCTTGGCTCGATCCGGCGCCATATGCCTTTTTCTCTGTGCTATCGGTTTAATCGACTCTTTTACGTTCAGGTGGTGCTGCGCCATAGACCTGGGGACCCCTTGCATATCGGAGTGCTTCCATGCGAAAACATCGATCGAGTTACTTAATAGTTCCCATAGGAGCTTCTTCGTTCGTTTTGGGAGTTGGGCTCCGATAACCACTTGCTGTTCGGGGAAGTCCGGGTTGATCGCCCAGAGTTCTGTAGGCACCTCAGACTTTTTGGAGCTCGTTTCCGCCGCATGTCTTACTTCGGCTACTAACGAGTTTGATTCTGAAATAATAGTGGCGACCCCGGCTTCAGTGGGAAATTTAATGGCACCGTGTATCGTCGAGCTGATTGCACCGAGAACTCGCAGTCCTGGTCGTCCGAGTATTATGTTATGCGACGAGTGAGTTCCAACAACCAGAAAAGTTAGTTGAACAGTTCTACTCTTGTCATCATCCTTGAAAGTGGTCTGAAGGGTAATCTGCCCTATTGGACGAACCACTTCTCCCGAAAAACTTATCAGAGGAGTGGAGACTTCAATCAACTTCCTCTTCGTTTGGGGGTTCAGCTGCTGGAAACACTGTAGATACATGATTTCAAAGGCGCTTCCTCCGTTTACATAGATTCGTCGGACAAGGTGTCCGGCGACGACGGCCGAGATCGTAATTGGTCCGTCTCGAGCGTCATTTGGATCGATCGGAGGGAAGTATGTTGGTTGGTGCATCTATGCTGCCATATGTTGATTCGATCGCTTTACCCCTTTGGATTCAGTCGACCGGATCATATTGATTCCGGGTTCGATGTGTGGATTATCGATTGCTGCTGCAGATTTCTTCCCATCTTTTACTTCTTTCATGAGATGAGAGAGTTTACCGGATCGTATAGCCTTCTCGATCTCTTGCTTCAGAGCCCAACATTCATCAGTTGTATGCCCCTTGTCTCGGTGATATTCACAATACTTCTTGGAGTGCTTATCCGAGGTAGGTCGATGCTTCGACAGTGTAGGGAACCGGGTGGTTTCTGTACTAAGAATTTCACTTGGCCATTTTGTGAGCTCGGAGAAGGTGTTAAAGCGCACGTTTCCGGTTCGGAAACTGCTTCGATCTGACTTCTGATACGGACCACGACTTCTATTCCAACTGTTGCCTCTATCTTTTGGTGGTGACGCGTTCCGTCTCCAAGATGTGGTTCGAGCCTTGGTATTTCTTGCTGTGGTTTCGTTCGGTTGACCGCAGGCACTCTTTCCCCGAACGAAGGCTTGAGCTCGCTCCATAAGTATCTCCATGGTTTTTTGGAAGATCTTCGTGGAGTTTTTCCACGAGTTGATTGTTCCAAACTCCGTGACAAAATCCAGAGACTCGGAGCTGGTCAACCGCTCCACTTATCTGCATGCTTTCTCGATTGAAGCGATCGATAAAATCTTCTACGGACTCTCCGTCGTGGCGCTTTATATGGTGAACCTCGGTAATGTCTTTCTTGCAGCGTCGCTGCTGACAGAAATTTTGCAGAAATATACGCCGGAAATCTTCGAAGTGATCTATCGACCCCTCTGGCAACCCATCAAACCAAACTCTTGCCGATCCGGTGAGAGTTTGGGCGAACATATGACACCAAGCCGGCATAGGCCACTGTTCGACCTTAGCCGCTCCGGCGAACGCGAACATGTGGTCATCCGGATCGGACGTACCGTCGTAAAACTTCAGCGTGGGTGGCATCTTTAGCTTCGCTGGGAGTGGGGCATTGACGATCCGTAACGTAAACTTTGATTGGGAAGTCATAGACGTGGGGTGATATGGCATGATTAGCTCCTGATCTTGAGGGTTTAAACCCATAGATCCCTGGCGAAACAGGTCGTTTAGACCGTTATTCATCGGAGCACTCGTAATCGAGGAAAATTGTGTAACACATGTTATGGGAGTGGAGATTATAGAACTTACCAGAGATCCGGAAGTGAAGGCTCCAACGGAGACGGGGTTACCCCCTGGATAGACACTGTTAAACAGGTTCGTTCGGAGACTCTGCAACATCTCCTCTCGCTGTTGTAACTGTCGCAATAGATCAGCATTCCGTAAAAGGAAGGCGTTGTCAAAGTTAGGTAGCGGCGTGGCGACCGGAGCAGTAACAGACAGCGTGGTGATAGAGCTTCCGCCTACAGAATTTGCAGCTGGAGGTGCCGACGCTGATCCTATCGAAGCCGCTGGGGCAGCAACTGATGTTGATGCAATTGTGGAGGCAGCGTTTCCTTCCCATATGTCATTGTAAGATGGGAAAGTGTTGGTGGAGACTGCTGCCGTTGATTCTGCCATAATTTTGAATGAACAGAAACAAGGAAACGAATTGTGTGAATTCGAGGGGATGGCGCCACTGAAGACTCAAAACCAGTTGGTTCGACCTGGTTAGAGCAGAGCTTCAGATGACCTAACAATAACCTGCAAGATCACAAGGAAACAAGCACACCGTTAGCCTCGTCACAGGGAGGGGGGCCTCTCTGTGACCACGCTAGGGCGTGTGAATAAGTATTTGTGAGGAGAAAGTAGGTCAGGGAGAGAGAGAGGAGAGTTTAGAGAGGGAAAGTTGTGATTACCCCTTTTTGGAAGTCTAAGTGTGGTATTTATAGTCTTTGGATATGTTGACGTGGCGGGTTAGTTAGGGTCGGACCAGTCACTGTCATGGTTGTTATGGCGTACCAGTGTATTTGGTCGTTCCGTCTATGGCATGAGGTGCAATCCGACCTTCATGTGTTGTAGTTTGGTTTTATGTTTGGCAAGGACGTATCCTCATCAATCACATGCGAGATTCTTAATTGTGCCGACACCTTTTTTGTTTCTCAATGAAATCAGATTAAAACGTTTTCAATGAGCCGACACTTGTAATATTGAATCCACGATTTAATCATATGAGCTTTTGGGTCAACAAGCTTTCACGTGATCAACTGATTTTAGAATAAATCTGATTGGGCCGAGTAAAAGATAGTGGATCTATCAGACACTAATGATGAGTTGGGCTTTTAATTGAATCACGATTTTATTGGGCCGTTACTTTTATCGGACGGTCGTTCGACCGAATGACAATCCGAGTGAAGTTAGGTAATTATAAGTGATCCGATCGGACGAACTTTTCTTGATCGGATGATAATCCGAGAGTTGACAAGCTCAAAGAGACTTATGTCTGGATGGTCATCCGAACGGATGGCCATCCGGGTGAAAAATAAGAACATCAACAGCAGCTATTTTTCAACATTTTCGGACAAAAAATTTTTGATATCTCTCAAAATAGTTGGAATTTTAATCTCAAAATTTGTAGGCTTTTAAAACAATGTTTTTCGCATAATAGTCAAAAAATCAGCAAATTTTAACCATGAAAACCTTGTTAATTTTGCGTTTTTGTGACAAAAAGTGAAGAAAATTAGTAGAGGAAGAGTTTTGACGAATTTGATGCGAAATTGGATCTGAATCTGATGAAATCACGCCGATTCTTGTGAATTTGATCCGTGCAATCGAGCTCCTGCTCTGATACCAATTGTGAGGGCGTTGTAGGACCGTAAACGACTCCCGAATGATTGCGAACCGAAACGTGCGATGTGCGGAATCCGTGCACGTGCGGGACCGAACACAAGAACGTATATAATCTGTGATTCTATATAATATATGAAAATATACAAGCACCGTGAATCACCTTGATGACTTTCACTCTCTAGACTCTCTCTCTAGGCTCCAAATCTTCCAAATCACAAATGAGCAAAAGTCCTAAAACTCTAACCTAAGCCTTCTATTTATAGGCAAAGGCATAAGGGATTTCCCCTTATTTACAAGTTTACCATTCCTTACTCAAACTTGACTTTCCTCTATATATTACAATATAAAATCTTGTTTTCTTTTGATTTCTGCTACGAACTGGATTGACGGAGGCGATAGACATTTGTGCATTCACAAAAGAATCCACATTGTATAATCACAAGTAATGACGAAAGGATTGTAAATTTAGTTTGTTCATGAAGAATTATTATTGTTTGAGATCTCGAGAAAAGTACGATTCGTGTCTTCGACATTGAAATGAAGAACGCATCAAATGTAAAACACATAAAAATTCATATGACATAAAAGAGATTCAATGCAAAACGTAAAGTGTCTCGGAATGAAACTAAGACTTTTCCAAAGTGGTCGAAAATCCTTTGAGTTAGGGAAACATGCTTTGGCCAAGTAGGTAGAATACTCTCACCGAGAAGCGGTTAACAATATACACCCTTCTAGTTACTACATGTCCCTAGTCAATCAAAGATTCGAGACTTTGGCGAGATTGAAAATCGAGGAGTGGGACTAGTTATCAAGATACGGGTTTCACCCCTAACTTGGTAACATCGTACCCTAAGTGTGGTTAGTACTTATCGGACGAAACAAGGAGACAAATTTCAAATCGTCGATAAGAGTCCACTAGAATATGAAAGGAAAATTCTCATCAAGATATGGATATCACTCCTAACTTGATGGTGAAATTTCGTGAAAAAATCGATAAACGCGGATTGAGGGATTTCACCAAAAATTGGGGGTTTTCATGCCTATTTTTGGTAAAATCGCCTTGTGTGTAAAATAAGAGTGTATTCAAGTCTTCACATGTGTATTGTTTTTGCCATAGGAAAGGCATGTATATTTGAGACCAAAGAAAATAGATAAGAAACAATTAAGGGAGAATTCAAGTAGTTTTGAGCATGAATAAGAATGGTCAATATGGTTCCTAAACTATAGACTAGGTCAAAAGCTTGGAAATTTTCCTAATCCCCTATAGTTATGGCTCTAATACCAAGCTGTCACACCCCAACCAATGGCGAAAACATCGAAGTGAGATGAAAACGAGATTGCAAGAGACTTCATAGCACTAATTGTGACAATATTTAATAATTCAAATTTCATTGATAAAATGGAAGTACATTGTCTAAAAAGGGATATAAAAAATTACAACATGAAACAAATACATAAGTTTAAATCTAGGTGATTATCTAATCCACCCTAAATACTTTTCCTTAATCATCATCGACTAGTTTCCTGCAACATGTATTAAAATAATGATCAACAAAAGTTGGTGAGTATACGTTTTATTACAAAGTATAATAGTGAAAAAGTTGTCTCATATCCAACATGGTATTTTGCATATAATGTTACTATCAAACTAACATGTGTTAACTATATGTCAAACCCAAGTTTAACGCAATCGTGCATACCATTGTCGCTAAAACGACAAGGTTGTAAAATAGTTTACTTAACAATATCACAAGAATACGGGTGGTGACTCAATCCTATGGCGCTATAATTGTTAAGGGAGGCTAGCAAAGTTAATGAGCATATAGGCACAAGTATACATAGCATGCGATAACAAGAATAATACAAGTATCATGTTAGAAAAGATAGAGTGTGATTATAACAAGTGAATCGTGATTTTGTGATTTGTATAAAGTGTACACGTTGCACCCAAAGTGTATAAAATGGAAAATAGGATTGAGTATACTGATGGTTTTGCAAAGCTTTCCTCTTTGAAATCCGTGAGTTGATGATGGCGAGAGTTGGAACACCGAGGTTACCCTACATTGGGTAAACAAAGGTGTATGAGATACTTGGAATTGGACGAAGGATTCAGATTAGAATTTGTGTTATAGAAAGTATGTATAAACACGAAAGTATATCTCGCCTAAGCACTCGTTTTAACACTAAGTTTCTGTGATTTCATGGGTCCTGATTTGCCCATTAGAATCAACAATGAGGAACCTAGAACGGAGATAAAAGATTACCAAAGTTCACAACACTGTTCATGCGAATGGAAGATCCATTCATGCGAAAGGAGTCTATTAGTGGGAATAGGTGTCAATTCGTGCGAACGGTGCCAGTTCGTGCAAATGGAAAATCCTAGTTTATGCGACAGGACATGTTCGTGCGAATGGGGCCTGTTCGAGAAACTTAACCATAAACCGGTTAATGTTCTGATTTCGGCTAGGATTTATATATATATATATATAGTATTATCAGTCCAGTATAGTCACAGAGTTCATTAAATTCATGCCTGCAGGTACGAACACCTCATTGTATAATTCACCAAAGCTCAAAGTTTATCGACATAGTCGATAAACCCGGTTGGTCATGAATAATAAGTATAACTGAAATAAATAAATAAATTTATCCAGGCAGTCAAGTATGAACAACCCGGGCGTGTCATTCCCAACATGGCATGTGTTGGAGGCAAGGCGGGGTTAACGTACTTTGATTCTAGGAAACTGCTTAGGTGTTCGATTACAAGGTACATAAGTGAGGTAGTGGATCTAGTTTGGAAAGCTAAGGATCCCACAGTTCACACTTCTACCAGAGCACAGGTTCATCCATATTTAAAATGGTGAATCATGGATGGTTTCAACACTTGTAGTTTTGTTAGCACAAAAGTAAAATAATTGAATATTAGTTCCTATGAATGGACCAGCTCACACGAGTGAAATCAGTCCGTGCGAAGGGACTGCTTCGTGCAATCGAGTCCTGGTTCGTTACGAAAGTCTCTGTTTTGAGCTTGTTTCTTTGGTGAAAATCAACCTCAACACAAACCCATAGCTATGGACTTAGTTGTGAGCTCGGTGGGTTCCATATTTCCACCAAGTTTCAAAGTCAGAATGTTTTGTATAAGAAATTGTATAGAAATAAAACTAAGTCTTCGTTTTTTTGCCTCAATGTGGTGAGGTTTCACCTTAGACTACCATGACAAGTCTATGAAAACCATCCTAGAGGTTTTCCAAATATGAAGATTTGAAGAAATGAAGAAAAGTAGAAGAAAATAGTAGAAAATGGTTATGGAAGTGAGCTAAAACTCACTTAGAAGTGGCTGGAATGCTCTATCGAAAATGCACAAGTTCAGTGAGTTGAGAGAAAGTTTGAGCGTACGGAAAGTGTCAAGTGAGGAAGTGGTCACATATTTATAGATGCCGAGTAGGGTTGGTGCGGATGGGCAGGTCGTGCGGCTGAGGTCAGTCCGCACGAATGGGTGGTCACTTCGCAGGAAGAGGAGTTCAGTCGTATAAGGGGTTAGGTCGGCCAATCTCGTGTGTTTCAGCCGGTTTTAAGTATCTCAAACATAAGAGTGCAATGTATAAGTATAATGCATGTATAAATGATGTTGCAAGTATTCCAAGTATGAATTTCTGAGTATGAGCATGTATTCAAGTTTCAACGAATAACGTAAGTATGTAACATGTATAAGTATGAAATAATAGAGTTTCATTATGATCAAAGCCTCGCATTATAATGTTTAGAAAAGAAATATGAACACAATACAATTACAAGTTTCCAAAAATAGAAATATGATTACACTTTCTAAATAAGGAAAGTATAGAAATGCGAAGCGTTACACTTGTTGGTGAGAGGAACTAGGTATACGCAAGGCAAGGTTATCAAGTTCATCAAACAATGGTTTTATGGTAGATAGTAGAACTGTGGTGTGTGGTGTGTAAAGAGAAGCAACACTGGGAGAGGGGCTTGAGAAGAATTGCTCAAGTGAGTCATCTCCCTCTTGATGTGGGTCCCTTGTGCTTACAACACAATCCTTTTGCGAGGATAGGTGAGGAGTTTGGATGGGTTGAGATGTTTGCATCTGTTGTGAGGAAGTAACAACAGATGTTTGCTGCTTTTGTGATACAACACGCTCCTCTGGTACCTCATCTTCTAGAGACATCTTTTTGGGTGTTTTCTTTTCGGATTTGGGCTTGCAGATGGAAGTGGTCTGTTTGGAAATGGCTGGTGTGTGTTCCACGGTACTGGGTTGGAACTGTGGTCACCAGGAGCAGTGGGCTCTACAACAGATGTTGTAACATCTGTTGTTGGGTTTTCAAAACATTTTCTTCACCCACATTTTCTTGACCCTTGGTCATCATGCAGTTGAATGTTTCTTTTGAAAGACTTTTAGTTTTAAGGGCCTCTCTTGCAAAAATATTTGTGCCAAGACCCTTTGTAAAAGACAACTTATAATTCTTGGGTACAAGAGAAAGACATATGAGTAAGGTATGAAAGAAAAAACTTCATAGCAGGTGGAAAATTGGGTTTAAAAATTTTTGCCCCTTTCATCTATGCATCATACCCCTCTCTATGAATTCATGATGAAGTTTAGTTTTTGTAAAGTTTCATTACTGTCTCATCATCTAAGGAAAATGTAGCGGAGATCAATTCTGGCGTGATCTAAACAGCAGTACCTTTTACTGTTGAAATGATGGTGGAGCACTTTTTATCATGAATTAAATAATCTAAATTTGCCCAAAGTTAACTAGTCGTTTCTTACTTATCATACATGTATACTTTCTTTCAATTCTAGCATACTTACAGAAACGTCAATTTTATCATTTCATGTACAAATTTTCTTCCCTTGTCAATATTTAAATCATTCGTTTGGGTCTTAGCCTATCAATCATCCAACTCTCATTAGTCGATTTACTATCATGTCTATCATGTAAGTTGATTCAATATTTCTTTCTTTCCATAAAATTTTCTTGCCACAACAACAGTTGTCAACGGCTATGCTTACTTCATAACATAAACATTTCATACTATCTTATTAATATTTGCCTTATACCTACCTATATAACTAGTTTGACTCTTTATTAGTTCAAACTATCAACAAATTCTTATTTAGATTGATTTCATTCTTTTAACTACAACCTGCCCCACACATGTTTGTACATGCGCTACATATACATATGCTTCTGTTAGACAAGTAGTATGCTCAGCCCGACAAAGCTATCGACACCACTTACTTACAATGTATATACCTACCTTAGTTGGAGAGAGAAACACGTCCCCCCTTCGCTTCCATCCAATCCTACTTACTACTTACATAGGGACTCTACCTTTCATTCATTTATATCTCATTCTTAAGGTTTTATCCATGCTTACCTACGGATACAATCCTTCTCTTCCAATCTTTCATTTGCACCTTCCATTTGTGTATGTTTGATTCGTACTCGCTTGCGGGTTCAAACATTTTCATTCCTACATTTCATTCTTACTTGTTTGATCCGTACTTACTTATGGATACGAATGCTTTCATGATCCTACAATTGACATCCACATTCAAGTTAGCCAATTAAACATAACTCTACCATCCTTACTTGCTAGTAAGTCTGTGTGCTATACAATAACACCAATTTCACTTCTTAATCCTAACAAAACAACCAACAAAATACCTAATGTTAAGTCATACTATTCAAGCATAGAACACAAGCTACTAATGCATACTTCTTACCGAATCATATAATGTAACACCTCAAAAATTTACATCCAATAATGTATTGACACGTGTCATAAGCTTTGAATATGTGAAAAAGTGCTTAAGAGGGACTAAAGTTGACAAACAGTGAAACTATGTGAATATAAGGGTCCAAAGTGTCAACAATTGATAAATAGGCTCTACAATAACCCTACATGGTGTTTATAATCTTAAACGATTAAATCATGGATCATACAAAGCGGAAAGATGAAAGAAAGTGAGTAATTACAAACTACAGGGGCTAAAAGTGTCAACATGTGGAAAGTATACATCTGAGTGATCTTTTGGCAAACCCGAAGCTTTGTAATGGTAAAATATACTCACTAGAATATGTGGTAAAAATTTCATCAAGTTTCGTTATCGTGTGAGAAAGTTATGATCAAAACCGTGCACGAAGGGTTAAATACGTTAACGTTAAATTTCGTGACTTTTCGGGTGAGCACAAAATTAACCAAGGACCTAACCAAGTTTGTAAATGTCCCAAGGCCCTTAAAAGTCAGGTTTAAGGGTCAAGAGTGCAAAATAAATAGCCAAAACCACGTTACAAAGGACAAGGACTAAATTGTAATTGTTAGAAACTTGTTAAGCTGGTTAACAGCTTGTACGCGGCCCGCGTAAGGGGCTTCGCGGCCCGCCTACAAGTGCCCAGCGACAAAAACAGCGACCAGCTGCCAGTTCAGGTCTGATTTCGAGTTGTTAACAGCTAGATCCGATACCTGAGCCTCACCAATGGAATTACATGCATCTAGGGGCACTTGGACTCATCTTACAACCTCAGTAGACTCACATGGCAACATCAAATGTGATCAAAATTGCTATAAAGTGGACTTGAAGTTGCAAACAATGAACACTTGCATTCACAAAATTCACAAGACAACTTCTGGAGCTCTCTGGACATCAAGCCAACTTCCTAGTGATCTCTAAGCTTAATTAGGACTCTTGTAAGTGTTCATAACCCTTTCTAATTCGTTCTAGCTTAGTTAATTAAGCAAAAGTCAAACCATCGTAATTTAAGTTTGACCTTGTGATTAAACGAAATTTGCTCAGTCATTTCTCGAATTGAAAGTACCTACAGGTTGGTATTTATGTGGGTAACAAACCCTTAAAAGGGTACTTTCAGATTCCTACTCTAACTATGTTAATTGTCGAGTCAAAGCTAGTTTCGAAAAGTCAACAGAATTATTATTTGCAAATTTAAGCATGATTAGAAATGTAGGGTACATGCAACCTGTTTGATCATTAAAATAACATGATAATTAATGTAAGAACATGTCTCAACATGTTCAACTCGACAATTTTCAGTATAAACCCGGATCGGACCCGAAAGTCGCATATTTTGACTTTTGCTTTGACTATCAGTTCTGATCCGTTCATGCATGTTTGAGATCTGCCTTAGAGCTTATTTTGGACCAAGTTTCATATATGTATAACTCTCTGAGATTGTACAACTTGGTTCAATACTTATCCGATTCATATGCATGTTTCCGATTTATGCTTAAATGTGACTATTATACCCTTTTGACTATAAAACGTGATTTTTGAAAAAGTGAAAGAGTAGAAACATTTGTTACTGATTTATAAACTTGCACCTAAAATTTGATATCAGTTTGAGGTCTAGATTAAGAGTTATGCTCATTATCGTAATTTGAAACCTTTATGTTAATTAAACGGCGTAATTAGCAAATAGCCTATTTAAACCCACTTTTTGATATCAAACTTTTTACCCACTGATGTTATATAATATTTTGGGATTTTTAAAGATTTTTATTAAATTTTTGGCTGAGCATAACATAGGTCTCTAAGTTTAATTCGGTTAATACTTATTTTGCCCTTTTAAGCCATAAAATGAGTTTTACAAATCCTTTTGACTCCAAACCTTTTTCTACTGATTTTATTTGATAAATAAAATATTTTGAGCATTCTGGAAATATAAAAATATCAGCTTTCTTTTAAAAACCCGGAAACGGCTCTAAATCGCCTTTTTAAGCGTTTTTTACGCATAGTATGTACTATAACCATATTAAACATATAAGGTTGATACCTACTGATGTTTTTAGTATATTTTTATATAATAATAGTAAGTATAAGTTTTTGAACTCAGGTCTCCAGTTTTGACCTTTTAAGCCCTTGTGAAATTACCAAAAGGTTAAGTGCAGGTACTACTCGTACTAGGCTGGCGGTCTTCTAGAGCGTCCACAATAAGTCTCGCAAACTTGGATGACAATAAAGCTGTTGAACAATATCTTATTTTATTTTGATCCTCCTGTGGATCCGTTTCAACTAATTGTGATATTTAATATTACACTTTATTAAAGTTGAAATGAATCTTTCTTTGCTTCCGCTGTGCATTTATATATTGTGTTGTTTGTCTATGATGATACCAACTACATCACGATACTCCCCACCGGGCCCACCGGTGACACGTGGAAATTAGGGGTGTGACAGGTTGGTATCAGAGCCAACTCTGAGTGAATTAAACACTAGCCTTTTGTGTTTAATCTTAGTTACACAATTGCACATTCCTCGATTCTCGAGTCTAGACAAAGAACTTAGGAAGTATCCAAATTTTTGGTTTTATTTCTAACTTTGTCTTATATATTTTTGTTGTATCACTTGTGTGTTTTTGACAGGTTGTCAACATGCCGCCACGTATGAGAGGAAGAGGAAGGGGAAATGGAGCACATGTAGCCCCAAACGACCACGAGGCCGGACCGTCACACCGGCGAACACCTTCGGACCCCCATAACTCGGACGCTCAAAATCTTTGGAGGTCTTTTATTGAGCCTGCTAGGCGCTCGGTATCACTGAGTACCTCCCCATCAATCCCACACTCTTTTGGGCCTTATTCCCAAAATGAACCCCAAAACTCTCACCAGTCCTTCATACCTCTCCAAGGACACCAATCACCCTTTGACCAACCATCACCTGTTTTCCAGGGCTTGTTCAACCCTGACAATTACCTAGGAGCAGCAGTGGGTTTTAACCCACTTGGACCCGAAGACCACTTTTCTGGTGGCAACCCGATGGACATTGATGAAGATACCGATCCCGCAATGCCACCATCAGGAACACTGAACCACCCCATCGAGATTTCTGATGGGTCACCATTTATGGGATCACCTTACAATGGTCCCGACAGCTTTGAGGAGAACTTCAAGCAGTATGACTGGGCATTTACTCCCAGTTACCATAGCTCTCCCTTGCACCAACCACACCACTCTCCCCTGCACCAGCCACACCACTCTCCCCTACACCAACAGCAGCCACAGCAGCAACAGAATCCTTCCGAGGATTCCCGACTGGTCGCGGTCACTCCGCCGGCAGCACCACCTCAGCTTCAGCCTCCCTCGCCCCCGAGGCGAAGGAGAACGACTTTGCGAATATCCGCACGAGGGGGGATACGCATCAGCACCCCTCCACATTCTAGCGGCAGCCGGTACTCGCCACTTCACGAAGAACCGGAGACGGGAGAATCTTCACACCCCGTCTCAGAAGTGAACATTGCGCCAGTCGCACCACAACCACCATTGGGTTTTGGAGACCCAATTCCCACTTACACTGGTGCGGCTGCATACAATCCCTTCGAGCAGCTGAACCACACAGGCTACAACTTTACAGAGGAACCCTACTGGATAGCAGCAAACTCCAACACTCTCCATCAGGAAGGTCCCTACGGAGGTCTCTGGGCTACGGGACAATCGACCTATGGATACCCACCATATGGGTATCAACAACCGCCTCCTCGACCTCCGCAATATCAGCCGCCTCCTCAAGCGCCGGCAATGTCACCGCCGCAATTTCAAGAAATCCTTTATGAGATACATGAGGTGCGACAAGAGGTGCGACATGACATGCGGCAAGAACGAAGGCATAACCGGGGGATGTTCAAGAAGATGGTGGATTTGATCAAGGGTAAAAGCAAGAAGGATCGCTGAATCCTTTGTTTGTTACTTATTTTAGTTGTAATCATGTCCCTGCGAGGACATTTATTTCTGTACTCTGCCCCTGCGTGGGCATATTATCCTTTCTGTCCTGCCCCTGCGTGGGCATGTTTTTCTATTTTGACCCCTGCGTGGGTTTATTTTGTTAGTTGGCCCCTGCGTGGGCATGTTGTTTATGTAAAAGTCCCGTTTAGGGCAAACTCGTACTAGTTTAATTTTTTTTGGAATGGTTAATTTAAGTTTTTCATTTATAAATTATGCATGAATATAATATATGAATAAATGAAAAATAACATATTTTGATTTACCATTTTTTATAATAATAAGAATCTTAAAAAGGTAAAACCTAGCTTGAATGTCATATAAAAGACCTGGCCAATATGGTAGAACCTGTTGAAAAAGATTCAAATCTATGTTAACATCTGCAAATATGTTAACATTCTTGGCTAGTGTGATCCGCAAAATCACACATGTCACCCTTCCTATTAATTACCCAAATTTATATTTTTATATATATCTGATTGTGACAAAATACCTACGGGTTATAATTAATGTCATATAAAACAAAGGCAGCCGTAGTTTATAGACTCCCTGCCAAGAAAAGGATTGATTTGTCTTATTTATTCAAACTTTAATCCTTTAAGATCTAAATTTTAATTTAGAAATTTGTCTACGTGACTAGGCCTGTTGTGCCAATATTTTATTTCATTTTTGGATAAAGTTTCTAATAAAGAGTCCTGAATGAAATTACTTAACAAATTAACTAATATGGCTCTTATTTACCATGGTTAATAAATTGTCAAGAACGATAATACTGTTTAGGCTTCTAAATAGACCTTGTCCTTATTTTCTTTATGTAGCAATTAAGACTACATGGCTAAGTCTGAAGAATTAAACAGTCGTCCAGCAGAAAACCCTGATAATGCTAAGATACTTGTAACTGGTGCGGAGTTACAAGCAATAGTGGAAAATGATGTTAACAAAGCCATCGAGAGGCAATATAGTGAATCGAGTGGTACTCGAACCAGGACCAGATCAGCTCCTCACTCTAAGCCAAAAGTTAACTCTGAGGCTCATAGCAAACCGCCCTCTAAGAAAGATGAACTTAAGAAAGATGAGCTCAAGAAGGATGATGATCGACACTCATCAAATCAGAACAGTATTCCCTCAAAAAGGATGGTGTATGATGCCAAACCACACACCAAGTCCTGTACTTACAAGTACTTTGTTTCTTGCAAACCCCGGGACTTCACCGGGGAGAAGGGAGCAGTAGATTGTATAACTTGGTTGGACGAAATGGATACGGTTGTAGACATCAGCGGTTGTGCTGAAAGGGACGTAGTAAAATACGTATCCCAATCATTCAAAGGAGAAGCACTGGCGTGGTGGAAATCTCTCATACAAGCTGCTGGAAAGATCCCGCTCTACAATCTATCATGGGATCAGTTCGTTGCCCTTATTAAGGATAATTATTGCCCGCAGCACGAAGTTGAGAGAATTGAGTCAGACTTCCTATCTTTAGTGATGAAGAATTTAGACTGCCAGGCATACCTCACCACTTTCAATACCCTATCTAGGTTGGTTCCATACTTGGTAACCCCAGAACCTAAGAGGATTGCTCGCTTCATCGGGGGTTTAGCCCCAGAGATTAAAGCTAGTGTTAAGGCATCAAGGCCTGCTACCTTCAAATCAGCAGCTGATCTATCTCTCTCTCTTACCCTGGACGTAGTCAGGTTGAGAGCACTCAGGAATTCAGAAGAGAACAAAAGGAAGCGTGAGGACGATACCTCACGAAGATCAGCTAAGAAACACCGAGGAAATGACGACCACAAGAAAGGGTCGGGATCTAAGAGAGATGGGCAACAATCGGGAGATAAGCCCAAATGTAAAACTTGCAAGAAGAACCATTTTGGGAGGTGTCGATTTGAGTCAAAATCCCAGTCTCACACGAGATCCTGTGGAATTTGCAAATCTACGGATCATAAGACTTTGGAGTGTAAGAAGCTGAAGGATGCAACATGTTACGGTTGCAACGAAAAAGGGCACATAAAGTCTAACTGCCCAAAGAACGCCAAGAAAACCGAAGATGGGAAAAAGACCAATGCGAGGGTCTTCAAGATGGACGCTAAGGAAGCTATTCAGGATGACAACGTGATTACAGGTACTTTTCTCGTAAATGATGTTTTTGCTAGAGTATTGTTTGATTCTGGAGCAGATAAGTCTTTTGTAGATAATAAGTTTTGTGAGTTGTTGAAAATGCCTGTAAAACCCTTAAGTGTGAAATATGAGGTGGAATTAGCTGATGGAACCTTAGAAACCGCCCCAACTGTTTTAGATGGATGTGTTATATCCATTAGGAATCACTCTTTTCCATTGTCCTTACTTCCCTTTAAGCTAGCCGGTTTTGACATAGTGATAGGCATGGATTGGTTATCGCATAACCAAGCCCAGATTGTGTGCAACAGAAAGCAAGTGGTAGTCAAAACTCCGTCTGGTGAATCACTCACCATCCAAGGAGATACCCAGCATGGATTGCCTGAGCAAGTGTCTATGCTCAAGGCATCCAGATGTCTGCAGAAGGGTTGTGTCATTTATATGGCACAAGTTACTATTGATGAGCCAAAGCCTAAGATTGAAGACATCCCTGTCATTTCAGAATATCCTGAAGTTTTCCCCGAAGAACTACCTGGTTTACCACCAGATAGGCAAGTGGAATTCCGAATTGACATCATTCCGGGTGCAGCACCAGTAGCGAGAGCGCCTTATAGGTTAGCACCAACGGAGATGAAGGAGTTAAGGACACAGTTAGATGATCTGTTAGCTAAAGGTTTTATTAGACCTAGTTCTTCTCCTTGGGGAGCGCCGATTTTGTTTGTCAAGAAGAAGGATGGGTCGATGCGTCTGTGCATCGATTACCGTGAGCTGAATAAAGTCACTATCAAGAATAGGTATCCTTTGCCCAGGATCGATGATCTGTTCGATCAATTGCAAGGGGCAAGCTACTTCTCTAAGATCGACTTGAGGTCAGGCTATCATCAGTTGAAGGTCAAGGATGAAGATGTGCACAAGACTGCATTTAGGACTCGTTATGGACATTACGAGTTCCTAGTGATGCCTTTTGGGCTCACTAATGCACCGGCCGCATTCATGGATCTCATGAATCGCGTCTGCAAGCCTTACTTGGACAAATTCGTCATCGTCTTTATTGACGACATCCTCATTTACTCGAAGAACCAAGCTGACCACGAGAAACACCTTCGTTGTATTCTCAAACTTCTACATCATGAGAAACTCTACGCCAAATTTTCGAAGTGCGAATTTTGGCTTCGGAAAGTCCAATTCCTTGGACATGTGGTAAGTGAGCGTGGTATCCAAGTGGATCCCGCTAAGGTAGAAGCAGTTATGAATTGGCAAGAGCCGAAGACACCTACTGAGATTCGTAGCTTCATGGGTTTAGCGGGATATTATAGGCGTTTTATTGAAAACTTTTCAAGGATTGCTGTGCCCCTAACTTCGTTGACACGTAAGAAGGTTAAGTTTGATTGGGGCCCTAAGCAGCAGGAATCCTTTGACATTTTGAAGAAAAAGTTGAGCAATGCACCAGTATTAACATTGCCCGATGGTATAGAAGAATTTGTGGTGTATTGTGATGCATCCCACACTGGTATGGGCTGTGTACTCATGCAGAAAGGCAAGGTTATTGCCTACGCTTCACGACAGTTAAAGGTACACGAGAAGAACTACACCACCCATGACTTAGAGCTGGGTGCCGTTGTATTTGCATTGAAACTATGGAGGCATTACTTATATGGAACCAAGTGTGTGATCTATTCAAATCACAAGAGCCTTCAACATTTGTTCAATCAGAAGGACTTGAACATGCGACAAAGACGATGGATGGAAACTCTAAATGATTATGATTGTGAGATAAAATACCATCCAGGCAAGGTAAATGTAGTTGCTGACGCCTTGAGCAGAAAAGAAAGAGTAAAGCCGATAAGAATCAATGCCAAGCGCATTGAAATAAGGAATAATTTGAACGAAAGGGTGTTAGCTGCACAGAAGGAAGCTGTGCTGGAAGCTAACTATCCTGAAGAAAAGTTAGGAGTAACTGAGGAGCATTTATCCCATGACAAGGACGGAATGCTAAGATTGAATGGACGAATATGGATTCCAGTTTTTGGAGGACTTCGGGATGTTATCCTCCAGGAAGCCCACAGTTCCAAATATTCTGTTCATCCTGGAGCTGATAAGATGTACCAGGATCTAAAGGCAAACTACTGGTGGATTGGTTTGAAAAAGTCTGTAGCTGCCTATGTAGCAAAATGTTTGACTTGTGCGCAAGTCAAAGCGGAGCACCAGAAGCCGTCAGGTTTGTTACAACAACCTGAAATTCCCACATGGAACTGGGAGATGGTGACGATGGATTTCATCACCAAGTTGCCAAAGACGAGGAAGGGAAATGATACTATATGGGTCATAGTGGATAGACTGACGAAGTCAGCACATTTCCTACCCATTAAGGAAACTTACTGCTCAGACATGTTAGCTCAATTATATGTAGATAAGATCGTAGCTCTACATGGTGTACCATTGTCAAATATCTCGGATAGAGATACAAGATACACCTCTCATTTTTGGAAAAGTTTCCAACAGTCATTGGGCACGCGCTTGAATTTTAGTACGGCTTACCACCCACAGACAGATGGACAGAGTGAGCGTACCATCCAAACATTGGAAGACATGCTTCGTGCATGTGTGATTGATTTAGGAGGCAGTTGGGATAAGCATCTGCCATTGGTCGAGTTCTCCTATAACAATAGCTATCATACTAGTATTAAGGCTGCACCTTTTGAGGCATTATATGGTAGAAAATGCAGAACACCCATTTGTTGGGCGGAAGTAGGAGAAGTTCAATTATCAGGACCAGATTTGGTCTTTGAAACAACGGACAAGATTGTCTAGATTCGCGATCGCCTGAAAGCTGCCAGGGATAGGCAGAAAAGTTATGCGGATCCAAAGCGTAAGTCTTTTCACTTCGAAGTAGGTGACAAGGTATTGCTTAAAGTATCACCCTGGAAGGGAATGATGCGATTTGGTAAGAAAGGAAAGCTAAGCCCGAGATACATAGGACCTTTCGAGATTATCGAACGTGTCAGGTCAGTTTCTTATAAGTTAAACTTGCCTGAAGAGCTTAGTGCTATACATAATGTTTTTCACATCTGTAATCTGAAGAAGTGTTTCGCTGATGAATCACTGGTCATACCGCATACGGATGTACATATAGATGAGAGCTTGAAATTCGTGGAGAAACCATTGTCGATTGAGGATCGACAGGTGAAGAAGCTTCGAAGGAAGCATGTGCCTATTGTCAAAGTCAAATGGGATGCCCGTAGAGGTCCCGAATACACATGGGAGGTAGAATCCACGATGAAAGAAAAATACCCTCATTTGTTTCAGTAAATCTCAAGGTCGAGATTTCTTTTAAGGGGGTGAGGATGTAACACCTCGAAAATTTACATCCAATAATGTATTGACACGTGTCATAGGCTTTGAATATGTGAAAAAGTGCTTAAGAGGGACTAAAGTTGACAAACAGTGAAACTATGTGAATATAAGGGTCCAAAGTGTCAACAATTGATAAATAGGCTCTACAATAACCCTACATGGTGTTTATAATCTTAAACGATTAAATCATGGATCATACAAAGCGGAAAGATGAAAGAAAGTGAGGAATTACAAACTACAGGGGCTAAAAGTGTCAACATGTGGAAAGTATACCTCTGGGTGATCTTTTGGCAAACCCGAAGCTTTGTAATGGTAAAATATACTCACTAGAATATGTGGTAAAAATTTCATCAAGTTTCGTTATCGTATGAGAAAGTTATGATCAAAACCGTGCACGGAGGGTTAAATACGTTAACGTTAAATTTCGTGACTTTTCGGGTGAGCACAAAGTTAACCAAGGACCTACCCAAGTTTGTAAATGTCCCAAGGCCCTTAAAAGTCAGGTTTAAGGGTCAAGAGTGCAAAATAAATAGCCAAAACCACGTTACAAAGGACAAGGACTGAATTGTAATTGTTAGAAACTTGTTAAGCTGGTTAACAGCTTGTACGCGGCCCGTGTAAGGGGCTTCGCGGCCCGCCTACAAGTGCCCAGCGACAAAAACAGAGACCAGCTGCCAGTTCAGGTCTGATTTCGAGTTGTTAACAGCTGGATCCGATACCTGAGCCTCACCAATGGAATTACATGCATCTAGGGGCACTTGGACTCATCTTACAACCTCAGTAGACTCACATGGCAACATCAAATGTGATCAAAATTGCTATAAAGTGGACTTGAAGTTGCAAACAATGAACACTTGCATTCACAAAATTCACAAGACAACTTCTGGAGCTCTCTGGACATCAAGCCAACTTCCTAGTGATCTCTAAGCTTAATTAGGACTCTTGTAAGTCTTCATAACCCTTTCTAATTCGTTCTAGCTTAGTTAATTAAGCAAAAGTCAAACCATCGTAATTTAAGTTTGACATTGTGATTAAACAAAATTTGCTCAGTCATTTCTCGAATTGAAAGTACCTACAGGTTGGTATTTATGTGGGTAACAAACCCTTAAAAGGGTACTTTCAGATTCCTACTCTAACTATGTTAATTGTCGAGTCAAAGCTTGTTTCGAAAAGTCAACAGAATTATTATTTGCAAATTTAAGCATGATTAGAAATGTAGGGTACATGCAACCTGTTTGATCATTAAAATAACATGATAATTAATGTAAGAACATGTCTCAACATGTTCAACTCGACAATTTTCAGTATAAACCCGGATCGGACCCGAAAGTCGCATATTTTGACTTTTGCTTTGACTATCAGTTCTGATCCGTTCATGCATGTTTGAGATCTGCCTTAGAGCTTATTTTGGACCAAGTTTCATATATGTATAACTCTCTGAGATTGTACAACTTGGTTCAATACTTATCCGATTCATATGCATGTTTCCGATTTATGCTTAAATGTGACTATTATACCCTTTTGACTATAAAACATGATTTTTGAAAAAGTGAAAGAGTAGAAACATTTTTTACTGATTTATAAACTTGCACCTAAAATTTGATAACAGTTTGAGGTCTAGATTAAGAGTTATGCTCATTATCGTAATTTGAAACCTTTATGTTAATTAAACGGCGTAATTAGCAAATAGCCTATTTAAACCCACTTTTTGATATCAAACTTTTTACCCACTGATGTTATATAATATTTTGGGATTTTTAAATATTTTTATTAAATTTTTGGCTGAGCATAACATAGGTCTCTAAGTTTAATTCGGTTAATACCGATTTTGCCCTTTTAAGCCATAAAATGAGTTTTACAAATCCTTTTGACTCCAAACCTTTTTCTACTGATTTTATTTGATAAATAAAATATTTTGAGCATTCTGGAAATATAAAAATATCAGCTTTCTTTTAAAAACCCGGAAACGGCTCTAAATCGCCTTTTTAAGCGTTTTTAACGCATAGTATGTACTATAACCATATTAAACATATAAGGTTGATACCTACTGATGTTTTTAGTATATTTTTATATAATAACAGTAAGTATAAGTTTTTGAACTCAGGTCTCCAGTTTTGACCTTTTAAGCCCTTGTGAAATTACCAAAATACCCCTAAGGTGCCCCTAAGGTGCATAGTTTGGTTTTAAATGATAAGTTTCACATATGGGTCATACCCTACTGTTATAACATGTTAAATTAAGTATATTTACTGTATAAACCAGTCCTGTAACTCGGATTTCTAATTTAACTCCTTTATAATCTTTTAAATGACCAAAATGCCCTTATGAGGCATAAATTGTGTTTAAATCCGTTTTGGGCATAATAGAAGATATCTTACTGATATTATAACATATTTAAGCCATATTATATCAGGGAACTTGCATATGACTCTTATGGTTACCCGTGACGCCCTTTTCGCGCTCGGTTCGGTTTATGTAACTAGTTTGCATAAATTGACCGAAACGGGTCAAACCTTATCATTTTTGTCTCAAAATCCAAAATGTATTTAGTATACCCATATTATACAAGTATTCAAACTTGTCGGGTCTAAATCACATTCTATCCGGTCTTCGCTTAATCGTGCGTTTGAACCGTATCATCCTTAAAAAACTAGCCGGTCTAAGCTTAAGCTTAAATAAAGGCCCGTTAGAAATCTAAGAGGTTATTATAAACCTTTGTTCCAGAATAAGAAGAACCAGTAAAAGCTACCTTCACTTGCTAGTTGTGATTTATACTTTACTCAGGTAAATACTTTTAACTTATTTTCCCTATACGGGCTTGGGTTACGGTATATAAAAATACCGCTTGATCGAGCATCAAATCTTACATCTTTGGGTGGTTAATTGAATAATTTGAACGGCCCGTTTAAACAGTCTTGTTCACTTAAAGCCTTTGGGGGGTTAATGACCATGTCCCGGATATCCTTGGCATCATCTTACGAGATGGCCACGACCTGAGCACGGGGTGTAGGCGTACACCTGTCAGTGTATAACTCTATAATGTGGTGTGTCTATTGATCTTTAACCCGGACAAGATCCGGGCTACTGAACGCACAAGTAACATGTAATTCGTTCACAAGATTATATTGCATAATTATCCCAAGTTATAAAAAGATTTTGTGCCACGTGCATTCAAATCAATTTTCAACCTTTTCAAAATGAGTCAGTTAAATTGTATTTACCAGTGTAAACTGACGTATTTTCCCAAAAGGTTAAGTGCAGGTACTACTCGTACTAGGCTGGCGGTCTTCTAGAGCGTCCACAATAAGTCTCGCAAACTTGGATGACAATAAAGCTGTTGAACAATATCTTATTTTATTTTGATCCGCCTGTGGATCCGTTTCAACTAATTGTGATATTTAATATTACACTTTATTAAAGTTGAAATGAATCTTTCTTTGCTTCCGCTGTGCATTTATATATTGTGTTGTTTGTCTATGATGATACCAACTACGTCACGATACTCCCCACCGGGCCCACCGGTGACACGTGGAAATTAGGGGTGTGACATATAATCAACTATATTTCCACCTAAGGCACATTCCTAATGTTATATTACTATCAGGCATGTCATTATCACATTCTATACATGTTCATCCATTATTATCATACAATTTTACATACTAACCTATTCTAGGCATTCATCAAGCACTTGGTGTGCATAATACTATCTAAGGACAATGTAGAAGAATTTCATGATTTTCTTCTTACTTCTTGTTTTCATTCATCAACAATGTACAAGTACTTTATGTTTTTCTTCCTACTTCTTGTTTTCATTGATCAACACAACTAAACATCAAACAAATTCCATACCATACTCAACCTAACTAACAAGTATGTTTCACATACTACATAATACATCAATCTGCACAAGAATTGGACATGGGTGACACACCCATGTCTCCATTTTCACCACTTTTAGTGGGTTTCACCTTCAAATATCAATTTAGTTAAAATCATTTATAATACAAGTTCTATTTGGTGATTCCAATACATATTAATCTTTAATTACTTACTAATTCAAAGATTTGTCACATACTAAATACTTGCAAAATCACCAAATTAAATTCTACAATTTAACACATGACAATTTACCACATGATTGTTAAGGCCAGATAATGAGAAATCTTCATTCATGCAAGGTTTAACATTCAATTTAACCTTGATTCAAGGCTGAATTTCATACTTGTTTTGGAGAGGATTTCTCCACTTTCTTTATCTCCATTCACAACACACACATATACACACGCACTTAGGCTAATTTTATAAAACTTCACCCCTAATTACCAAGTTTAGTCCCTCATGTTTGTTACTTCATCATAATTGTCATCACTTTCATTCTTTGTTTCTTTGACTAAGTATTTAACTGGGTTAAATAGCTTAGTTATTTAATTTTATACTATAACATATGGAAACATACTATGCGAATTTAAAAATTTGAGTTTTGAGGCGTTACACCGGTACGGACCGTTATTTGAAGGTAAAACAAGTATCAAAAACTCTAAATGTCGGTACCGAAAGTCGAGTCGGCTCGGAAAATTCGATACCGGCTCCGAACCGGTACTTGGTACCATTTGCTCATCACTATTAATTACTATATACAACAGATTGTCAGTTTGTAAGATGATTAGCAGATACATTTGCCCGTTATTGTGTTCTGCAAACCAATGATTTACATATTTAACTCGTGTAACACACGGTATTATAACCTAGTTATTATATATATGAATTAAGTTTTTATTATTTTAAATTGGAAAATTCATTTAAGTTATTATATTTACCTAAATTCAAAATTCAAAGATCACACTCGTCTTCCCCTACCATCCTAAGCAATCATCTTATTAAATTATTAAAACTAGAATTGAGACCCGCCGCAATGCGGCGGGGATTCTTTAGTTATAATTAAGTCAATTTAAGATCCGCAAGTTATGTTAAACCTGTCAAACGGGAAAAAATAGACAATATAAAAACGTTCACCCATACATGTACGTTGCGTCGTGTTAACTCGCAAAATTTAGAATGAAACGTAAAAACGTTAAACAAAAGACGCACGTTGCGATGTGTTAAGTCACAACATTTAGAACCAAGCATAAAACGAAAAATTTGCGGAAAATGAAAACTATAAAGGAGCAAAGTTGAAAGTAAATAAAAGTTGCGAGGATAGAGTGCAAAAGATAAAAAGTTTTGGGTTAAAAGTAAAAAAAGCAAATAGTTTTGGGTTAAAAGTAATTTATGAAATACTTTTTGGTGAAAAGTACAAAAAAAATATTTTTTTTTGGAAAACCCCCAAAGCCAAGGTCACGACAACAATATGCATAACCATTTTTTCTTTAGAAAACCCCCAAAGTACACCCCGCGTTGCGGCGGGGCGTAAAACGGTATCAAATAGTACTAATGTCACACAACCGTCATCGACCACCAACACTGACTCGACGTAGGATCTGTGTGTTGCGACGCACCTGTCAAACATGAAAAAATAGCGGTAAAAACGTTGAACCACACATGCACGTTGTGCCGTGTTAACTTGGAAAATTTGAAACAAAACAGAAAAAAGTTAAACCACACTCATACTTTGTGTTGTATTAAGTCGAAAAATTTAGAACTATACGTAAAACGAAAATTTTCCAAAGAAAAAAAGTATAAGTGACAAAAGTTGTGAAGTTAAATTGAAAATAATGAAAAGTTTTGGGTTAAAGTTAAAAAACAAATTATGTAAGGTTAAAATTGTAAAAGATAAAAACCTTTGGGTTAAAAGTAAAAAAATCAAGTTTAGTTTTGGGTTAAAGTTAAAAAAAAAAATTATGTAGGATTAAAATTACAAAAGCTAAAAACCTTTGGGTTAAAAGTAAAAAATCAAGTTTTTTAAAAAAAAAAACTCTCAAAGCACAAGATACAAGTGGTTATGCAAAAAAAACTTGTTGATTTATATATGGAATAATAATAAATTAAGAGGAAACTGAATTAAAAAATAAAAAAATGGTAAATTCATGTGACGAGAGAAATAAAAAATTGGTAAATTCATGTGACAAGAGAAATTAAGTAATGGAGTTTGGACCACGAAACGAGTGACGTGAGAGAAGATAAGATAAAATGGATACTCCGTGAATCGGATGCTTTCACAATCACACTCCTATTCGGTAACAAAACGGCGCCATGACATCACCCTCCTTATCCCTTTAAATTAGCTGTCCCTGATTTCAACGCTACACTTTTTTCTCTCTATGTTCCTTAATATTTTACAATATTATTAAAAACTTTCTTTTACAAAATTAAATAGTACTATGCCTGCGGATTTTAATCAAACTTATCATAATTAGACCATGCGTAGCGGTAATGCCCCGACTCTTAGGCGTTTTGCGTCATGTGGCAGCCCAGTCAGCAAGGGACATTATTGGGCGTTTTTACAAAACGGGTGTAGTGGGGATGTGGGGCATTATGTTAAATGAGATGTAAAATAATTAAATAAAAAAAAACCTCAAAAAAATCTTATTGGATAACAAAAAGGGAGATGGAAGATGATTGGAGAAGGAGATTGGGGCAAGGCGTTTTTAAAACCACGCTGAATCAATTTTTTTCCAAAAAAAAAAAACGCTAAAAAACGCCCCATGTAATGGGTTCCGGGCGTTTTTGGGCGTTATTTTTGAAGTTAAAAAAAAAAACGCCACACTACACATGGTCTTATAAGGGTGTAAGGAGTAGTTAGACACTTGAAAATAGTAAACTTCAAAATCAACCAATGAGAGTGTGTTATGTCAAAGTGGTAAACTATGCACAAAAATATTGGCAATGGTTAAACACTTTATGAATTTGTAAACTATTTAAAAAAAAATGAAAAATGTGTGATTGGTTGAGATGGTATGGACCCTACCACACACCCCTCGCTATCTCCCCTTCCCTCCCTCTCCCCGATTCGGTGTTCCCTCACCGATTTCTCCCCCCCCCCCCCCCCCCCCAATCGGTAAAACATGGCGGTAAAAAGGCTGGCATCGGTCACCGATCGGTGCCGCATGCCTTTGTCGCTGCCACTCCTTATCCCCTAATTTTAGTTATTTTCTGGTTGACAACTTCTGAATGATTAAGTGCTGAACCAGTAAGAGATCCGAACAATTAAGTACTGAACCATTAAGATGTTTGAACCATTAAGAGGCTGTATAATGTTTAATCGTTCAGAAGCAAACGTTTGGCCAATTCAGATTAGAGGTTTTAATGACTTAGTATAATGCTTAACCATTCAAAGACAAATGTCTGAATCATTCAGACATCTGCTCGCGAAACAAACAGTCTGAACTATTAAGTGTTGAACCATTAAGAGATCTGAACCATTAAGAGATTCATTAAGAGGTAAACAAACAACCCTTAATTATGAACTCACAACTTTTATAGTTTTTATCTGACATATAAGGCTGGACGGTATGGAGAGTCGTCCCCCTTCGTCCCGGTGCGGCGCCCATCCTCCACCCATTTCGCCCCCCTCCGTCGCGCCCTCTCCGGCTGTTTCAGGCCGTTCAAGCCGTCCCACATGAGGACAAAACCTCCTCACACACACATATATAAATACACATATACATATATTTTAGGACCATTCCCCCATTTCCTTACCTTCATTATCTTTGCACCATCCTCATCCCCATCCTACGTGACGCTTACTTGACGGACCATCCTCTAAGGAATGAGTATCACCATACTGTGTAGTCTAATGTCCAATATATGATTGACTAAAAACTTTTTCGGCCATTATTAATAATATCAAAGGTAATCTAAAGGTTAGGGATTCAAACTTTAGTTAGAGCAATTTTTTATCTTTTTTTTTTTCCTTCTTATAAGTATATGTCACTTAAACTATTAGTCATTATAGTTGATGTATAGTAGAATAATTAATCTTGTTTTCTCTTTAAACATGATTTCGTCTTTAAATCTTGTTTGCAGCATATATTTTTTTTCTTCCCTTAAGTACCAAGTCACTTAGTGGAGATGGATACGATCGGGTGTTTCCGTTGGTGGAACGATGTTACTCCAGTATTCCGTCAGTGATCCCAATTTGCCGTTCAAAAAAATAGGAGGTTCGGTTGAGTAAAATAATAATTAAAGTTATTTAATTATTATCTGAATTATCTATTAGTTTTAGTTTTATTATTATTTGTTTAGATAAGTATTATTTAGTATTTGAGCTAGAGGAGAAATAGAATTCGTATTAATTTAGGATGTTTAATGTATGGAGTTTTCCTTCGATCGTTCATCTTGATAGAAAAATGCATGCTTTTAAAAATGAACCACATCACCTCGAAATAAAAGTAAAAGAGATGTATCTGATTAATATTTACGTTTACAAAGGCTAATGAACCATAATAATAACAACAACAACAACATTCAATCTCATGTTTAATATATAATAAAAAAATAACAATAAAGGTCACCATCGCATCACGTTAGATGGAAGGAATACGACTGAGTAAAACCCCGATGAAAGAATACAACAAAAATGAATAGTTTTCTGCTCGTAACATGGTAACGTAGGAGCCGTTCGTATATAAATAAAATAAAGTAATTTTATTAATCGATTACAATACAGAAATAAAAGAAAGCAGTAAAATACAAAACTATTACAACTAAAATAATACTGAAAAACAAGAACAAAGATGAGACGAAAAAGAAATTGAGGCTGAGGGTTGTGTTTAACACAGAGCCCCTTAAAACAAATTCCGAGTCTCACAGGAGAACTCGTTTTGTTTCCCAGGGTACAACAGCCGGAGCAGTAGTACCGTCGGAGCTGGCTCGAGGACCAGAAGTCTACCTTGAAAGAAGCAAGAAAAAGATCAGAAGTATGTAGAGGGAAGTTTGCATAAGTTGTTGGTGTAGCTGGTGCCTTCTGTTGTGGAAGAGATGTTGTATTTATACAGCATATGAGTTGGAACAGCTAAAAATGAATTAAAGGAGAGAATTAAATTGCATTGAACGTCTTCAATGCACTTTAATTCGTCATTTAATTCTCAGTTAAAACCGTTGACTTGTCAGTTTCAAATGTTGAAATGAAACTGCTCTGTCATTAAAGTCTGGAAGCTTTTGTCGCACTGGTTTGGCTCACTTTCATGCGCGCATACCACCCTGGTCATGCCCCGTGTACTCGCGTGCCTACCTGCCATGTCATCCTCCAAGTTTACCTGCCACCACAACCCGTGTGCTTCACCACGCGCGCGTGGTCAAAAAGACAAAGGCGGCTCTCAAGCGGCTCGCGGCATGCGAAGTGCAAAGTATGCCATCAAAGCGCCACATTGCACCCATCGTCCACGCCACGCGCGCGCGCGTGCAAGGGCGAGTGCGAGTTAGGGTGCTCTGCACCCTTCACGAATACACTTAGTGTGTGCTTCCATGAAACAATAAGGATGGAGTGTTCCCACTTAAATACCCCTTTAAGTTTCATCTGTCACACCCTCAATTTCCACTTGCGGAATATCACCCCGAGGCGTGCGACTGACCAGGATCAAGCCACCAATCATATTGAACCATAATAAAATAAAACAGTCTCTATCACAAGCAATACGATTAGTGACTAAAGTTCAAAGTTCACAGTTTAAAGAAGTAAATATAGTCAATAGCGGAATCATAAGCTTAGCGGTTTAAAACATCAGTTTCAAAGTCCATAATTATTAAAGGCACCCAATCAAGGGTTAAAGCGACCACTACACTCCCCGCTGCAAGCTCCTGGGCAATCACTGAATACCTACAAAGCATGCAGTATGGTCTCAACATAAAGTTGGCGAGTTCATGAGTTGTCCAGTTTTAATTACATAAAACTTATGTTTGTGGTAAGTTACTTATTTATATCATGCCATGGGGAGCTACCCCATATGTAAGCTACTAAACTGTGTAATACCGAATACTTTGCGACCTGTTGCTTCGTTGTTGCCCCGTTTGTCAATGTCTATCATCATTGACGGTTTGCCAAGTCCTATTAGTTCACGACCGATCCTCTACAGGCACAGTGTGAGGTTGGTGAAACCTAAATACCGCTATCAACTAATAACCCGTTCGCCAGGCACCGACGACTAATCGGTATAGAAAGTAGGGACTTCGTGATACAGTTTTGTTTAGTACACTTGTTGCATCTAATATAAATAGTAATTAACCGTATTCCAAACTAGTAATAGTAAGCAATCCCAAACCTGGGAAAGAGTCGTTTGTTCTGTTTCTCCACCACCGGGAACGCATGCTTTTAGTAAAGTGTGTGAACTCACCTTGGTTTCCTCGGCAGATAGTTTACTTGTTTTAACAGTTGGTCAACCACGTCTTATTATGGTTACCAATACTAGTCAGGTTTTTGTATGCAAGTAATTCATGTATTTGTACATATAGCTAATAAGTAGCACACAAAGTACCATACATAACACAAGCCCAATTATGTGAACAGTAACACGGACAGTCCAACATTAGTGCGCGATCTAGAATTAAGTGTGCGATCCAGATGTATTCAGCCCAATAACGAGTGTGTGGTCCAATACATAATCAGTGTACGTGTGTGCGGCCCAATACATCAAGCTATCCATGACTAGAGTGTGCGGCCCACCATTAGACAACCTACTTAGAGTGTGCGGCCTGTCCAAGGTGTGCGGTCATGCAATCCATAATTGTATTATGTGTTTTACGTGTTGTACAAGACTGTGCGGTCCACCTAGTATGCGACATGCTTAACTCTCTTGTACCCTGTGCAGACGCATCTTGTACACTAGAATGTACGATCTTAGAGGTGTGCGACCTAGCATACTTGGGTGTACAAGATGCACCACGAGTTGTACCTTGCCCAATGTGCGTTATACCTCACACACACAGGTGTGCAGATAAAGTTGTACATCACCCGAGTGTGCGGTGCACTTAAATCAAACAGCATTGGTCACAGTTTTCACAATCAAATCAGATAAGACAAAACATAAGTTTCACATCATTCCTTATAACCTTAATCATCCTTTTCAACGTTGGTTTGTACAGTAACATTAAATCAAAGCATCTTTCATTCAGGTTTCTATAACCTAATCAGCCAAATGCCATCATAATCACCAATCATTTGATCATAGATGTAGTCCCTCTTTTAACAAACAGATTAACCATGCTTGAATCATCAAAAATGGATCTAGGGTTCTATTTCAATATCATGTATCGAGACACTAGCTTTTTAGAAAAGAATCATCATTTATCAAAACATTCATGTACATATATCAAATCGATCTTTACCCTATATAGCATACACCTTAACAAGCATCATGAACAGAATTTTAAACAAGAATCATCATTAGATATTCATAAAAATCCAAACTTTTGTAGCACAACAAAACCCTAGTCTTTACAAGCAACATTTACCTTTTAATTCCCAATGATTTTATCAAAGCATCACACATAAACAATTACCTATCAAATGAAATCATGTACAATCATTTAACATACAAACCATCAACCAAGCTTGCACCTTTATCATGTATTATCATCAAGTATGGAGGAAATAAGCTAACCGGTTAATCGAGAGTGAAAGGTGCGTAGAAACAGAGGAAGAGAAGCTCCTAAGTGATGAACACTAGCTGCCCTTGAAGGATGACTATGCTGCTTTGCAAACCCGAAGAAGAAGGAGAGAAATTGGTGTGTTTTTAGGGTTTTTAGAGGGAAAAAGTTAGAGAGAGAGATGGAGAATGTTTATAAGGATTGCTGCCAAATGATTGTTACCAACATTCCCCTATGTCAGCTGAAATGAGGGTATGTGTAAATGCCCTTAAATATCGCACATATCTATGTGTGCGCCCCCTTCTAAGTGTGCGGGTATATTAGGGAATTTTGTGGGCTCATAGGGGTTGGGCCTGGATTTCAAAGGATTGTGCGGTTGCAGCCCAAGGCGAGTGGAGTGTATGGGACAAGAGGGAAGGTGAGGCTGGGCACATTTTTGTGTTTGATTGATTCATAATAATTACAAATAACATTAATAATTCATCTTAATTACATAACACACATATAATCAATCTAATAATTATCAACTAAATCTCGTTTATTAAATCCACATAATCATATGTATAATAAAAATCGTGTAGGAAAACCCGAAGTGTCAAATTATCCCCAAGTTCAAAGAAATTTCTTCCCGAAATTTAGTGCGCAGTCACTGACAAGCTAGTGTGTATAAATGTTTTCGCGGGGTGTCACATCATCTCTCTTACTATGTGGGACAAGGTTCCACTTTCCCATTATTTCAGCATTCAATGTTTCAAACACCAAACTTTGAGCACCGATATCTCATTCATATTAGTTCCGTTTTGGACGCGGTTTAGTTCGTTGCGAAGCTCTTCCAACATAGAACACAAACCCACAAATAAATATATGAAATCTCCTTCGTTTCTTATATTTATTTCTAGTCCAAAAATAGGAAAAATTCATTTCCTATATTTGTGAAAATTCCTATTTTCACAAAATTTCCAACAATCCCCCACATGAATGAAAATCGATCTTTCCTTAAAAGTTTCAATGATACACTTCGACAGTTGAGTATTGCAAGATAGGTAGCTTGTTAAATTTGAACCTTCTTTTGTGAAGCATACTTAGCTTCTTCGGGTTCCTCACTTACCTCTGGTGCCTCCTCCGGATCTTCTTCGGGTTCCTCCTCTGGATCTTCTTCAGGTTCCTCAGGTTCAGCGACATTATTCATCGCCGCAGTAAGCCTCTCGTCCACAGCTTAATCATGTCGCGGTTATCGCCCGTATCATAGTGCAAGCTGACCACCTGTGCTTGTAAATTCCTTGAGTAGTCAACCAGGTTGTTGTGTTGTCGAGTCATACGAGCTTGGTTTTCCCTTAGCAGTCGGATTTCCTCCACTGCCTCTTCGAGAGTTAACTCTCGGGGTTTCTTGCTAGGTCACACCTTTCAAGTTCGAGCATCTGTAGGATACGTTGCTCACGTGCAATTCTCCTTAAGCCAAGGAAAGATTTAGGTTTAGAAGAAGATGAGTTCTGGTCAATTGGCCTCTTATTGTTAGGATCTATATAGCTTGGCATATCTGAGATGCAATTTACAAATAAGTAAATGCAATGCAATAAATATGTAACAAGTAGGCACATATGTGAGGACCATGATCATCTTCAATAAACGCTCAGATCGGATCGGTTATCTACGTGCAATGTGCGGAATCCATGCAAGAGATCGACATAAAGATCATACAGATACCGTTAAGATCACTTCCAATTAATGTTTGAAGAGTTACAAATCCTGGAGAAATTTTAGCAGAGCTTCACTAGAGTTTGCCAAAAAGTTACATAACAAATGAACCCAACACCCCTGTATATAGAGTTGTGGCTTCGTACGAAGGCCCCTGTGGCTTCGTACGAACCGGGGTGTTAAGCCAAATCAAACTAATTTGACCTATCTATGTCCCTTCGTACGAAGGGACTTACACATTACAAAACCAAGTCAAGTTCATACTAACACATACAATTACATTAAAATAGACTCGATACTAGACGTAAGCTACAGACATATTGTATTCATAACATACGTAAATGATGCAATAAAGATGTTGGGACTTGCACTTAGAGTGTAGTGTCATTGCGGCTTGCTCGATACAGAAGAGGTTATAGTCTGGTTTTTCTTCAAAAAGTTTTAAAACCGAGTTTACTATAAGCAATGGCTCTGATACGAATCTGTCACACCCTCAAAATCCACATGCGGAGTTTTACCGCGAGGCGTGCGACTGACCAAGATCAAACCACTAATCATGTTGAACATTTATTAAAGTTATAAAAATTCATCACAACCAACACGATTAGTGATTAGGTTTTTAAATGTCTAAAACGCAGTTCAATCACAGACAATAGTTTAAAACCACATGTTTAGTAAAAATCACAACCAATAGTTTTTATCGCAGCCATGACACTCCAATGCTGCAAGCTCCCGAGCTGTACTTAGCGACTTGCAAAGCATGCACAAGTGTGTCAACAAAGGTTGGCAAGTTCATAGTTTTCATTGTTATTGAAAAATAAGTTCATTAAATTACTTTAGTTTATTAAATCATGTCATGGGTAACTAACCCAATGTTAAGCTACTAAACTATGAAGTACCGAAAACTTAACTGTAGTAAGTTGCTGTGCCCCGTATCAATGTCTATCATCATTGATAAAGTGTCAAGGTCAATAGTTCACACCCGGCTCCCAGCACGATGTGAGATTTGTCGAACCTAATAGCGCTATCAAATATACCCCGTTTTCCAAACCCGAAAACTAATCGGTATGATGGGTAGAGACTTTCAGATAGTTGTTCGTTTAGTACGCTAAAGACATGAAATGTAAACTATGGTATTTATTTAATAGTATTCCAATCCAGAAATATAAGGTGGTCCCAATCCAGGGATAGTGTGGTTCCCAATACCCGGGAATGCATGCTTTTAGTAAATATGTGAACTCACCTTAGATTAGCTCGACAGATTAAGAGTGTACGAGCTAGAATGGTCAACCACGTCCTATTATAGTTACCAAAAGTATTTGGGGTTGTTTATGCAATTCACCTAAGTCCTACATGTATCTTGCAATTAGCACGCATACAAGTTGTCACAAATATTTAACCGTACGGTTTTCATGCATATCTTTACAACCTATGGCATAAGATACGCTAATCATACCATCAATAAGCAAGTGCGGACAACAGTGGCGGAACCAGAACATTATAACTGGGGGGTCACGGTGTCTTTTGTTATCTTTACGTTCCTTGTGGTATACAACATAACATAAATTGACTTTTCATAAGTCTGTATAACATAACAAAAACTAAAACGTATTTAACTCAATGGTATCTTGACTTGTTAAATGATGACACATCCCCCAAGAGGTTGAGAGTTCTAGTCCACAAGTGCAATAGGCTTTTCTTGGCGCATAGTCTTTTACGCCTTGCTACCCCCCGTGGCTGCTGGGTGGATTCCCAGTGCAACAAATAACATTCTAGTGCCACTGGGATTCACATCAACTCTCTACCCAGGGAATGGCACACCTACACAACTTAAAGTTCAAGAATAAATAACATAACACACCCGGCCCTACCGGCAGAAGGGCCTCCACTGCAGACCTCTCGGGCATGCGGAATTCCCAACAACGGTCTCATACCATCCTTCCTCACCATCATCACAGGGCTCTGTGGTGATCTTCACCTCGTTATCTGGCGCAAACATGCACCATAACCGAACAATTGCAAAACCGCAAGCAAATTTATTAGTAGGGGAGACATGTTCTTAACATAACGAAGTCAAAGAAAACTACATGGGCCATTCTCCCTACAAACAGGCTTCAGCCTGCTGCCTGCCTTCCACCGCATCATCATGCAGAGAGCAATTAATCCCCTGTTGCTCACAACAACCAAGGGGAAAACCTGGAGTGCCTTATACCACTCCTACGATGTAGGGAGGGCCAACATCTCCTTCGGAATGTGCTGGAACACACTCCGGACCTCAAGCCTACAGACAACCGCATCTTGCTTGACGTAAAAAAAACTTGGACTTCCAGTTAGTGAAGCCCTTAGGAGGCGTCTCCAGTATCTTCTTTACGACCTTGTGGGCATAAAAAGAATAATAACCCAGTTGTACCTTCAACTAGTAAAAATGATGAAAGTGCTCAATCGTCGGCTCTAACTGTTGGGACCTGCAATAGTACTCGAAGTGACGAGCACGAACCATCGCTAGTGGACTCAACTGGGAGATGTGAATCTTGTAGTATTCCAACAAATCGTCCATAAAGACCGTCAACATAAGCCGGAAATTTCCCTCATTGAAAAAATCGGCAAAAAGAGTCACATAGCCGATGGGGGCATCGGCAGCAGTCTGACACTCTGCTGGATATTGAGCCCCATATTGTGCCGGCATTCGACAGTTCAATAACAAGGTCAGAAAACCATTTCCAGACCAGTTTAGAACTGGTAACATGCCGCCGATGTCGATATTTTCTGGGTTTTCATCCCTAAATGAAGACTGAAGCCATTATAAAGAATATGTGAAGGATCGAAAAAGAAACAGCTGAAGAAATTCGCCGGAAAAATAGATAGTCACCAATCAAAAGCGTGAAAAGAAACCCTAGGGTTTCTTCTCCTATATATACCCTTCGCATTTAATGTGAAGGAAAAGACGTGCAGAACGTGTGTCTTTTCCGCCAATCATTTACCGCCAGCTGGCGAGCGACGGTTCACTAACAGTTGCCACGCGTGTGGTTTCCCATGCGCCTGACAATATACGAACAAGCTACCTGCTGCAGAGTGCATTTAATGCCTCGGGCAGTGCACCAATCAGAGGCACATCACCTTTTCACCAATCAAATCCCACCAACTTCTCACATGTGGTACACATGACTAGTTACACATCAAGTAACTATACACATTCCCACTATTTCTCCACTACCACTTGCGTACCTGAGGTGCACATGAAACGGTGATTTCCAACTGCAGGTGGCTATGGGAACGATGGATATGGGAACGATGGCTATGGAAACGGTGGCTATGGAAATAATGCTATTGGAAAGAACTAGCCATTCTCATCTTTCACCAACAAGATCCAAATAATATATGTTCAAACACCAAATCTCATTTGACCAACAATCAAAATGGTGAACCGCAACACCGCAACACCTGGTTTCCACCAATATCCCTTGCGTATGCCGACGCAACGCGACTTTCCATAGCAAGGACAACTAGTTTCAGTTTTCTTTTTACTTTGAATCAAATCCCATTTAATCAAAGAAAAAGAAAACTCAAACAACCAGTTGATACACATGAAGCAACTGCAAAAGTGCTTTTGCGTTTTTTGACCAAGCACAGCTGGCGCTAGGTGACTTGTACTATGAAAGAAAACTCAAACAAATGACCAATTGATGAACATAAAGCATCAGCAAAAGCGGTCGTAGGATAGCGATTCAACATCGACTTGCACCGACCGACTCAAGGTTGTTTTCAGTATCAATAAAAACTGAGCTCGTTTTACTTTGAAACAAATCCCAGCTTTCAAAGAAAAGACCAATTAATAAACATGAAGCAAGAGCAAAAGGTGATTGTGCATTTGGGTTGCCAAAGCATACATCACCACAATCGGCTGAGTATTTTCTTCAATTTGTTTCTAAGAACATCAAGCACTCATTACCTACTTAAGTACAAACATATCCAGCATTACACCTTGGTACGTGTGTGTAACGCCTCGCTTTTTGAAACTTACTTTAATTAGAAAGATCGTTTACATTCCTATTTTTGGAAACTTATATCACTACCGTATTCATATTTTGCTTTCAGCTCATAATTCGAAGCTTTAATTCGTAGTAAAACTTGGTTGCTTTACCTAAATTATACTTTTATTTCACGTACTCGATTTTACAGTTATCACATTGACACGATTGACACATATGCATCGTTCGCATAAACACATACTTGTTTTAATTACAAATTATCCTAAATTTGTAATTTCATTCGCGTTATTCAAATACTTAGTTATACAATTTCAATACTTAATATAAACTTCTATACTAGTTTAACACTTAATCTTGTTTTAATTATACACATTCGTGATTCTCGTAAAAACATATCTATCTTACAAACAAACTGTCGTAAATACGTGTCTTCATACATCTTAAACATACAAATACTTGATTTTATGTTTACAATACTTAAACTATACCATTACATACGAATACCACTTAATTATATGTTCTTTATACCAAATATACGCCAAAATACACTCAAACCAAACACCAGGGACCAAACTTGACAAAAAACTGAAAGTTACCTCGAAGACCCTTGGCTGCGTGTCGCAGCAGCCTTGGGTTTCTCCTCCGTGAACCATGGGGCTAATCTATCCGAGATAGCCTCTTTCCAGCTTGTTTATTGGTCGATTTTTGCACCTTAACCCCAACTACTTGTCTTTAATACTCAACTAACTCACCATTAACACTAACCCTAACCTCCACACTATAAATACATATCTTCCACACTATCTTAACCCTTAACACTCTCTAAATTTACTCTCAAATTCATCCAAATTTCCAATGTTGGCAGATTCATACCTTTGCTCAAAACAGTGAGTTTTGAGCACTTTTCTTCTACTTTTCTCATGTTTTCTTGTACCAATCTACTTGGATGACCCTCAAGGATGTTATCCAAGATTCACCAAGGTGTAATCAGGTGATACATCACTTACATAAGGCTCCAAAGTCAGATTTACTTTCTGATTTATATAAACTTATGCAAACTCACTTTTCTTCAACTTTTCTTCATCATTTCTTCTCTTACAAAGCTTGGAACACCTCTATGAATGTTTCCACAGGTTTACCATGGTAAACCAAGATGGAACAACACCATTTTGAGGTCCAAACTTTCTGTTTTGGAAGAAGCTTGGTTAACGTTTACAAAACTTAACTTTTCTATTTGAATCTTGTACCTAGCAACCTCCAAAACCCATCAATGGTTGTGGAACTTGTTAGAATCGATTCTTACAAGTTTAGAGGTACAAACAACCTCTAAACTTTCTGTTTTATTAGGGTTCCTTACAACCCACAAGTGTTGAAGTCACATAAGTTTGCCATAGTTCATATGGCGAGACTTATGTTTGATGCAGGTGTGAACTTGGGATGCTTTAGCAATCCTAACTTGATTCCACACCTCACTTGATGATTTACTTGATAATATACAAGTTAGTTCTTTATTTCTTGTTATTCATGACCCGCCGAATCATCCTTGTGATGATTTGTGAAATGATGAATCATATAAAGAGGTTAAACCTTCATGCTTGACTTACATGATAATATATGACAATCTATGATGGACTTAGCTTAGGTTGTTTATGCTAGAATACTTTCATGCACTCTATTTGTCAATAACTTAGCTAGTCCACCTTAACAATTATAGCGCTATAGGAGTAGCACACCGCCCATCGGGGTATTGTTAAGTTATTATACTTTACGGGCTCGTTCACTTCGGTGACGAGGGATGCACATTATTCTCGTGGACACACAGGTTTCGCCTATAGTTATGCATGCTAGCTACAACTTTGTATATAAATTGATAGTCCAGGAAACGTTGAGTTTGACGGAGCTTTGGTCCCAAGATAGCCGGTTCGGTGATAAGAAATGAGTAGAAGATAGAAACGACACTGAACATTCACTTATAATCTGGTTTCTATTAATATATGAAAGTTACATACCCGTGAAACCAGTTGGACAGCATCTCCCCTCAGGGAACCAAAAGCTTTTTCAACACAAGACCCAAGCACCTCTATATATAGGTTGCTTGGCTTCGTACGAACCCACTAAGGGTGCCTTCATACGAAGCGACTTGGTCTTGCATCTGTACGAACCGACTATGTCATCCCTTCGTACGAAGCGGCTTATACATCACAAAACCTTTGATTCGTAGTGGATTTCACTCTATTCTATACAATATTCAACACATGCTCTATCTAGCCTATTCGCACAGTGGCAGACATACAAAATATGCACCAACAGTCCCCCCTTGGCTGTCACTGTCGAATTGTCATGTTGAAAACCTTGAGCTGTGTTTAAATATTCTGTAACTTCAAATATTCTGCAACTTCAATCAGGCATCTTAAAATCTTCAATAGATTCCCATTTGATCGATGACCCGGATTTGCTTTGACAGTGTTTGCACAAATTCCCCATGAAATGAATCTTCAGGTCTTTGTTTGCACAGTTCACGACTCCACCTCTGATTTGCTAAACTGCAATCTTCACAAACAATCACCAACTTGAAACTAATCAATGCAGCAATATCTGTTTCAGCTTTAGCCACATCCGCGTTCGGTTTTTTATATAACATTTCAGCAACATCGATCTCGCATTCCTCCAGCTTGATCTGGTTATTGTACAAAAACCCAACCGGCAATTGATAGAAACTTCAAATAGCCCTCTAGTTAACCTCAAATCTATGATTACCCATGAAAATCTAAAATCCCGTTTTCCGTGATCAACATTAAGCACCTTCAAGAATGAAAGATCCGTGAAAACAGTAATTTCCACAATCAGCAAATCTTCTACGGATAACGAATCATCTGGTAACATATACTGATCTCCGAAGCATTCGTCCACAATCAGATTCACCCTCTCGGACAATCTTGATCTCAGAAGATTTCATCCACAATCAGATTCACATTTCCAGACAATTCTGAAGTCGGAACTACCCGAATACTGTTGCAGTGTCATGAATTTCAAAAATGCTGGAATTTCAATATATGACATTGAAAATTTTTACCCCCCCCCTTCATTTTTTCCGAATTCTGACATCTTATCAATGAATTCCCCCTCAAACTGAGCAATTCAGTCTTCTGTCATCTCTAAAAAACTTGACTACATGAAGAATATAACAATTCTGCCACCAGAAGTCAGTTTTTCATCTATGCGGATTTAACGTTTTGGCCCATAAATAGTTAGATACCCTGGATGATAAACATTATGCAACAGTATCATGACTACCCCACTAATTTCCTCAATCTGTGAATGCATAATTTGTTTGCTAAAGAGCCAGATGAATTGACAATGAAACACCAAGTGTCCATTCGTACGAAGCTAGAAATACCCCTTCGTACGAAGATGTAATAATATGACAATTACAAACCTGCGAAGAGTCGACAATTATGCTCCCATGCCCGTTCGTACGAACCCAGATGCACCTTTGTACAAACCTGGAATGTCCCTTCGTACGAACCCAGGGGTGGGTTCGTACTAACATGTATAACAGTTAGTAACGTCCCGTCGCACGAAGCTGCACGTTCCTACGAAGCTGAGCTGATGTCTCAAGAACACTTTCAAACATATTTCGATCCAGAATCTTCATAACTTTGAATTTCATGATGAAACTTCACAGGATTGTGTGAAAATAATTCTGAACATGATGATGTCTTCAATTTCGAATTCCATCCGTGAATTGACCTTCAATTTGATGTTTTTCTTTGTTTTACGTCAAAACTCCCTACACATCCAAAATTCTTAAGCATAGGTGATTCAACAAACTGTTAGATCGATTGAATCGGTACCGTAGCTCTGATACCACTTGATAGTCCAGGAAACGTCGAGCTTGACGGAGCTTTGGTCCCGAGATAGCCGGTTCGGTGATAAGAAATGAGTAGAAGATAGAAATGACACCGAACATTCACTTATAATCTAGTTTTTATTAATATATGAAAGTTACATACCCGTGAACCAGTTGGACAACATCTCCCCTCAGGGAACCAAAAGCGTTTTCAACATAAGACCCAAGCACCTCTATATATAGGCTGCCTGTCTTCATACGAACCCACTGAGGGTGCCTTCTTACGAAGCGACTTAGTCTAGCATTCGTACAAACCAACTATGTCGTCTCTTCGTACGAAGCGGGTTATACATCACAAAACCTTTGATTCATACTGGATTCCACTCTATTCTATACAATATTCAATACATGCTCTATCTAGCCTATTCGCACAGTGGCAGACATACAAAATATGCAACAACATAAATTTCCATGTTGGATTTGAGACAAACTTTTATTATATTATGCTAGTACTCAAAACTTGTATACTCGCCAATACTTTTATATTGAACTATACTTTAAAACATGTTGCAGAATTATGAAGATGATGATGATGACGATGATGATGATGAACGAAACTTAGTAGGATGCCTAGAAACGCATTTTAAACTTTAAATACTAGTTGTAATGTAATTCATCTTGTTTCAACTTGTTGTATTCGATTCAAACAATGTAATTAGTTCTTTTAGCAATGAAATGAAATTATTATCAAATATTTGTCACAATTTAGTGTTATGAGTAATGAGTAATCTATTTCGTCTCACTCTGATGTTTCCGCCATCCGTTGGGGTGTGACAGATTGGTATCAGAGCCATAACTATAGGGAATTAGGAAAATTGCCATGCTTTTGACCTAGTCTATAGTTAAGCATCATACTTGATTTATGTGCTAATTTCTTGAAACATCGTTTATGTGCTCATGTCTATTTCATTATTTCAAAACATACGCCTTTCCTAAGGTGATTGTACACGATTATGTTAAACTTGAAACCACTCTTATTATACAAAAGAGACGACTTCACCAAAATAGGTGTGAAACCCACAATTTGGTAAACGACTCTCAATCCACTTATTCTTTTGTACAAAATTCGTCATCAAGTTAGGAGTGAAATCCTCACCTTGATGGACAATTTCCATTTCAAATCTAGTGGACCCTCATCAACGTTTCGGAATTAACTTTCTTGACCCAACAAGTACCAACCACACTTGGGGTACGACGTTGTCAAGTTAGGGGTGAAACCCGCACCTTGTCGACTAGGCCCACTCCTCGATTTTCAAAATCCCGCCAAGTCTCGAACTTTTGATTGATTAGGGACATGTAGTAACCAGAAGGGTGAATACCGTTAACCGAAATTTCGGTGAGAGTATTCCAACTATTAGGCCAAAGCATGATTCCCAAACTCAAAAGAACTTTTGACCACTTTGGTTTAGTCAAAAGTTCCGTTTTGGAACAATCCGAGTTTTGATCAAACTTCCATTTTACCAATATCAATTTTTCGCTTATCACGATTCAAACTTTCCTTTTCAAGATTCAAGTTATTTTCAAGATGGTTACACACACATCATACTAAATCTTTTCATATACTTATACATTATTTACATGCATGATTTCAAAAGCGTCACCAACAAGATTTACATTTCTTGAAATCCCTAAATGGAGGCATATCATCAAGATAGGAGTGATTCCCTTACCTTGACGATTTGCTCCGCCCCTTCCCTTCTTAAAACGACCTCACCAACGGGTTAGGGGTGATTCCCTTACCTCGGTGATCGTGACCAAACTTTCCTTTTAAGGAGACTTTATTATGCCAACCACACGATCACTTTTTATACCTAGATCTTTTATCATTTCGTCGAAACCTCCACTTATGCGAAAATTTCAAAACTCATCGTTTTATCAAACGTGTTTAAGCTCTTTTGACCCTGTAAATTAAAAAGGAGCAAAGAAGCACGTTTTTTCCAACATTAGTACCGAAAAGGGTTGATTTTATGCCATATTTGATATAATATATATGTTGTATTTAACGCACATCAAATAACCCCACACTTGAATCTTTACGTGTCCTCAAGCAAAACTCTATATCGTGGCTTACACACCCAAACGTAATTGGTAGCAGAGAAGTTTTGGGCTTATGTTTAGAGTGTCGGGAATCTAAGTTCTAAATTTATTTTGTTTTTATTTTATTTACAATCTTATTCATCATGATTTATTTAAAACACATATTAAGAAAAAGTATTTGTTTTGGGCATAACATGCCTTTATAAAATTCTATTTAGTTATATACAAACTTAAATACTTCACAAGTGGTCACTCAACACTCGGCTGAAGATGTATAAGTGAAAACGCACGTACCCGGTTTAGAGCTTACTCCTAGTATAGGCTTGACAAACAATCAAACCTCCTCCTTTTTGACGTTTTAATCCTTGTAACTATCCTGAGGGCTTTTGAAAGGTAAGGTTGTGGCTCGGGTAGGTGTGTTTTTATTGAAAGTGGCTAAAATTGTAAAATGTCGGTTTTTTGTTTTGAAAATTTATTTGCTTATGACTTAGTTAAAAGCTACATATTTATAAGCAATAATTTCTGCTTATTTATTTCAAGTAGCTATATATATATATATAATTTTCAAAAGAACCACATTTACTGAAAACAAGGGGTGTGAAAATAAAAATAATTGGTTTCGGGTGATGGGTGGTCGTATTTGCAAAAAAAAAAAAAATTTTGCGGGTTTAGAAATGAAAGGTTTTAAGGCTCAACAGGGTTTATCTAGGGGAATGTTTTTGATAAAGAAAGAAAAATAAAGGTTTTAAACGAAAAACAGGTTTAGTCCTAATGGCTCTATCATTTACTTATTTGGATTTGTGTCGGTAAGGATTTGAAACGTATTGCTTTGGCAAGTTGTAGATTTGGAAGAACCAAACGAGATATTCATACCAGAAACGAAAATTGAGGAATTAGTATAGATGTGTATTTATATGCTCGTTAAAGGCTCAAAACTCACTTTTGTGGGAAAAGGGTTATAGTGTAAAAATGTATATATAATAAATTTGACAAAGATTTGCTATGCCCGTTTTTATAATTTTCTTAATTGGTTCTTTTTATCATGACGCTATCAGGTGTAAATCAGTAAAAACATAATTTTTAGAACTTATTTTACCCAACTAAACCAAGATAAGTAAAAAGAAAATAAAAAGAAATTGAAAAAGTTTGGGGTGATTAGCGGTTTTCCAATGCGAGTTTTGTGTAAGGCTTGTTTTTAGGATAAACGAATCAAGGTTATAACATCCCCCCCCCCCCCCACACTTAAATTACACATTGTCCTCAATGTGTCCCAGATAGGATTTATTTTGATTAAATGTGTCAAAAGTGTGTAATAATAACAAAAATTGACAGTTACTGGGCACTGGGCACGGGGGCGTGTCTGGTTAACACGGCCCGTGGCCAAAGTGCCAGTAACGTGTTTTTCAGAAAACTTACAATGGAGTGAGCACGAGGTCGTGTCTGGATAACACGGCCCATGTCACTTTCTGGGGAGAAAAATTTTGGCATCAGGTGTGTGGGCACAAGGGGCTGTCTGGTGAGCACGACCCCGTGGCAATCGTCTATTTCAGGTAAAACTTGGGTTTTGATGTTTGGCTTCTTTTTTCCGGGCTTGGGGACCACTATGCTTAGTGTGTCCAAGCCTCCCATGGTACCTGTCAGCTACAATACTACAGCAATACAACAATCCAACACAAACATAATACATCCAAAATTACCAAAGTTTAAGTTGTTTTACCACCACCAAATCACAAGAAAATAAAAACAAATGCAGAAAAGTAAATTGTTCAACGGGACGCAGCCTGGGATATACGAGTTTGTTCAAAAGTTATGGAAAGATAACCTGGAAGATACCCAGGTCGCCCGCTACCACCACTGCCTAGTCTGAATCCAAGTCCTGACCCTCCTCCTCTTCCTCGTCGCGAAGCACCATGTTGTCCCGTATGTAGGTGATGTGGTTTTGCATGGTGATGATGTTGCGCTCCATGCTTTCGATCCGGGAACTTGAGCTTTGACCCAAGCTGTAGGCGTTCTTTGAGACTTGGAGGGTTTCCTGCATGATATTATATAAATTATGCAGGTTAGGAAAATCACCCCAGCCTTAGGATGAGGAGCCCGGAAATGATCTGGGCGTGGAGGACGATTTGGGACATCTTCGATCGCAAGGATTTCATCCGGGTTCCAAACCCGACCGCGTGCATCCATAAAGCACATTAATCCATTGTTGTAATCGATGATCAGATTCAGACTTCGGCACAAAGCAAGATCATCTTTCGTCACACTTACACCCTTGTGAAATACAATCGGGGTTCGCCTAATGTAGTTCTTGAAGATTTTGGTGATCCATCCCCCATAGATGATGGGTCTGTGAGTGTCTGCGGTGGCGTTGGTGGCCATGTTTCTCAGAAGCATGTGGGCGACGTCGATGAGTTGGTTGGTCACGAGGCAATAAAGATAAGTGAGCTCGTGAAGGTTCACCACCCCACCGCTATTTTTCCGCTGACACAAAGAACCGCTAAGGACCCGGTGGATGTAACAGATAAGTGGGTCCTTAATCTTGGTGCTTGTCATGGAGCTCGGGTTCTAGGGGCCATCTCCAATCCGTGCCCATGCAGCCTGCCTCAGGTTGTCGGGTAGTTCGCGGATAGCTTCCGTGAATTCAGGCTCAACAGTATCTTCCTCGGTGTAAAGCCTAATATTAACATCGAATTGGGTAGCTGATAGACTGTACCCCTCATCCCCACACTTGAATTACACTGCATCAGAACCAAAGAAATCTTGTTGGGTTTTGTTGAAAGTCAGTGTGCTCAGAAAATCCATGTTATACTCATGGATTGACCGAAGCCGAGCCTCTAAGAAGACGCGGAGAGGACCAGTGACGAGAGCATCGTATCATTCCCGTTGCCCCACAGTTTCAAGTGTCTCATAGCAAACTTGTCTCGGAGGTTCTTCATGCCTAGCTTGCAAAACCTCTAACCAAATTTGGTAGTCAAGCTCAGAAGATTTGAACCTTAGGAACTTGTGTGGCGCCATTCCTGCAAGAAAGAACTAGTAAGACAGTTGGTATGTTGAAAATTATGTAAAAAATTGAAATCAGGTGGTCTGGACATGGCCTCGTGTCTTTCAGACACGACCCCGTGTCTGTGGTCTGTGTTGCCCATGGCCCCGTGTCTAGTGGACACTGCCCCGTGTCAAATTGTCTTTAACTTCAAAAATTAAGATTTTCGAGCCAGCTTCGAAAAATTCAAAATATTTGGTCCATTAGGTGTTGTTTACCCTAAGAATCAAACCCTAAGTATCAGTTTTGCATAAAACACTTGTTTACCCCTTCGATTTTAGGTTTTTCGATCAAGAACAAGGGTTTAGGAATAACTGCCTGAACAACCCGATTTTTCCAACAATGTTCAGTGATTTACTTCTCAAAACACTAGTACTAACTACTACTAACACGATCTAAACAAAAATTCGAGATTGGCATGGATCTAGTTCAAGAACCCTAGATTAAACCCGAATTTTTGATGTTACACTACATGCAAATCACTAAACTAACTAACTATGATGTTAGAACCATACCTCGTAGTCGGATTTGGTCGGATGATCATTGAAATTTGGCGGAAAATGGTCAGGAACCGGAGCCTCTGGAGATACGGGTCGTGTTTTGTGTTGAGAAAGTGAAGACAGGCTTTATTAATTTTTTGTGTAACTGGGCGTTTGGACACGGGGGTGTGCCAAGTGGGCACGACCCCGTGGTCAGAGTGCCAATAACATAATTTTTTATTGTGCACGTGTGTGTGACCGTTTTTCCGAGGGTTCCCTTTTTGTACTTACTCGTTTCTCGTCAAATCTTGAAGGATGATGCTTCCCCATTGCTCCTACAAGATGATTTAAAAAGAAAAACATGCATATTTACAATTAACGTTTGATCGTTTTCCGATCATGTATCTACCTCTTGAAGAGTCATTTCAACTTCCTCATCCTCAATGAAGCCTCGGTAAAGCTTAAGCCTTTGTCCGTTTACCTTAAAAGGATCTCCGTTTGGAGGCTTAATTTCTACGGTTCCATGTGGAAAGATTTAGGTAATGGAAAAAGGTCCTGACCACCTTGACTTAAGCTTTCACGGAAATAACCGAAGCCTCGAGTTAAACAATAGCACTTGATCCCCCTCCCGAAATTCTTTAGGTTTGCTTATTTTATTGTGTACATTTTTCATGCGTTCCTTATAAATTTCGAAGTTAGAGTATGCTTGATTTCTTAATTCATCCAATTCGTTTAACTGATAGAATCAATTTTTACCTGCAGTTTCTTGGTCTAGGCTTACGTTATTAACGCCCCGTAGGTTTGTGTGCAATTTCTACTGGAAGGTGACGTTTTTTTCCATAGACGAGCTTATATGGGGTGGTGCCTATTGGTGTTTTATAGGCGGTTCGGAAGGCCCATAAAGCATCGTCTAGTTTATCTGCCCAATCTTTTTTATTTTGACCTATGGTTTTTTCTAAGATTCTTTTTAGCTCTCGATTTGTTACTTCGGCTTGCCCATTGGCTTGAGGATGGAAGGAGGTTGAAAAACGGTGATAGGCTCCATATTTTGTTAAAATTTTATTTAATTGATAATTGCAAAAATGGGTACCTCTATCACTAATGAGTGCTTTTGGAGTTCCGAAACGAGAGAATAGTCGTTTTAGGAATTTTACCACAACTCTCCCATTGTTAGATGGAAGAGCTTCAGCCTCAGCCCATCTGGACATGTAATTGACTGTAACAAGAATATATTTGTTCCCTTTTGACGATGGGAAAGGTCCCATAAAATCCATACCCCAAACATAAAAAAATTCACAAATAAGAATGTCGTTTTGGAGCATTTTGTTTCTTGATGAGATATTACCTGTTCGTTGGCATGCATCACATGTTTTAATTAAATTGTATGCATCCTTATGGATGGTTGGCCAATAAAATCCTAAATCGAGTACCTTTCGTGCGGTGCTTGTGACTCCATGATGTCCTCCGTACGATCCTTCATGACAATGGAGAATAATTTTTCTTGCTTCTTGTCCATGGACGCATCTTCGGATGAGTTGGTCAGCACATAGTTTAAAAAGATATGGATCTTCCCAAAAATTGTGTTTTACATCAGTAAAGATTTTTTTTCTTTGTTGATATGACCGACCTTTGACTAGAATGCCACTAGCTAGGTAGTTAGCATAGTCGGTGTACCATGGTTCTTCTTGATATTCGACCATTTCCAAGGATTCGGTGGGGGAACTTTTCATTGATGAGTTCTTCCCAAGTTGGCTCCAAAGCGAGATCTTCTAAGCGAGATAGATGATCGATGGCGGTGTTTCGCTCCTCGTTTATCTTTTATTTCAATGTCGAATTCTTGGAGGAGAGGAATCCATCGGATCAAACGTGGTTTGCCATCTTGTTTTCTGAAAAGGTATCGATTGGCGGCATGGTCCGTATAGACTATCGTATTAGAAAGAACAAGATAGGAACGAAATTTATCAAAAGCAAATACTACGGCTAGTAACTCTTTTTCGGTTGTTGTATAATTTTCTTGAGCATCGTTAAGAGTTTTACTTGCATAGTATATTTGATGAAAGTGTTTTTCTTTTCGTTGTTATAAGACGTCTCCAACTGCAAAGTCACTTGCGTCGCACAAGATTTCAAAAGGTAGTTTCAATCGGGCGCTATCATGATTGGTGCATTGACTAGCATTTCTTTAAGGGTAAGAAAAGCTTTATTGCATTCCTTGTCGAAGATGAATGGTGCATCCTTTTCAAGTAATTTTGTTAGAGGCCTAGAGATTTTTGAAAAGTCTTTGATAAATCGCCTATAAAATCTAGCATGTCCTAGGAAACTTTGAATAGCTCGAACGGAGGATGGTGAAGGTAATCGGGAAATAGTGCCTATTTTTGCCCGATCAACTTCCATTCCTTTGCTTGAGATTTTATGACCGAGTACTATTCCTTCAGTCACCATGAAATGGCATTTTTCCCAGTTAAGGGTGAGGTTAGTTTCCTCACATCGGGATAGCATTCGTTCAATATTATAGAGCCATTGGTCAAATGTATCTCCAAAGATAGAAAAGTCATCCATGAAAACTTCCATGGTTTTTTCTATCATGTCGTGGAAGATAGCCACTATGCAACATTGAAACGTAGCATTCGTTCAATATTATCGAGCCATTGGTCAAATGTATCTCCAAAAGGATAGGGACATGTAAAACTTGTTTTTTTGGTCCTCCGGTGCTATGGGAATTTGAAAATACCTGGAGAAACCATCGAGAAAACAATAGAATTTATGACCGGATAGTCTTTCTAACATTTGGTCGATGAATGGTAAAGGAAAGTGGTCTTTCCTTGTTGCTTCGTTTAATTTGTGATAGTCGATACAAACTCTCTATCTGGTGACGGTTCTTATTGGTATAAGTTCGTTTTTATCGTTAGTTATTACCGTCATACCTCCCTTTTTTGGCACTACTTCGACGGGACTTACCCATGGGCTATCGGAGATAGGGTAGATAATTTTGGCGTCTAGTAGCTTGATGACTTCATTTTTAACCACTTCTTATACGTTTGGATTTACTCTTCTTTGTGGTTGTATTACCGTTTTATAGTCATCTTTCATTAAAATTTTGTGTGTGCACATGGAAGGATTGATGCCTTTGATATCCATAAGTTTCCATGCGATTGCGTTTTTATGTTTTTTTCAAAAGTTTTATTAATTTTGTTTTTCAAAAAGTGTTAGTTTAGAAGAAATGATTACGGGGAGCTTACCATGTTTGTCCAAGAATGCGTATTCTAGACCTTTTGGTAGTTCCTTGAGTTCGAGTGGCGGTGGGTCTTCAAGAGACCACTTATTTTCTTCTTTGTTATGATCGATGGCCGAAAAGGTTTGTTCAATGGCGACTTCCTCTTCAATGAATTATTCCTCTTTTTCTTCCGTATCGGGTGGCTCTGCTTCATGTTCAATCAAGGGGTCATCATTGCCAATTGGGTATTTCATTGGCTGGTCGAGATTGACGTACCTTTTATCGGCCCCTAATTGAAGGGGTAGGTTGTTTTGCTTCGTTTGACTAAGGTTTGATGGGATTTTATGAACGGTTGTCCCAACACGAGGTGGGTATCATCTAGGATGATAAAGTCGGTTGGTACTACTGCTTAGCTTGTTGGAATTAAGACATCCTCAACCATTCCTGTGGCGTTTATCATTTTTCGCTTAGAGAGAAAAATAAGAATTTTAAGAGGAGAAAAATCACTAGTACCTAATTTTTCGAAAATATAGTTTGGCATTATGTTAACACAAAGATCTTTATCAATTAGCACGTTACTAACAAAGATGTTTTGAAAAAAACATGGTACCGGTTTTATGTTTAGTTCATGGTATTCATCTTGTATTAGTGAAGTTTGATCATTTGTTAACGTGTTGCTAACTAATTCTTCGATTTTAGTGGTAGTGTTTAACTCTTTTAAAAACTTGGCATGAGAAGATACTAAACGATGATTTTCAAAAGAAGGTTGTAAAACGTGAATTTCTTGAAAGTTTTGTTATATTTTATAATCGTTAGTTTTAGACTTACCTTCTTCTTGGTTTGGTTCATACGTGAGTATTTCGTTTTGTTGCTCTTTTATTTTTACCTCTTCGATTATTACCTCTTTAGTACAAATGGTCTCTTCCTTTTCTCGAGATCTCTTAATTAAGAGCTCTAGATTTTTGAGACTTCGTATAAGGCTTTCGACTTCGGGATTTACTGTCGGTGGTGTTCCATAGGTTTCAAACGGATTGGTTTCCCAGTCAAAGCTTAACTTTGGGAGCTGAAACCTTGGTTCTTTATATATGGTGTATGAGGTTGATGGTTGAAAAGGTAACAATGTTATACCGAATGGGATTCACCACAAATGGTACAATAAGGTTCCTCATAATCATTCTCAATATAGTAGTTGTAGTCTTCTCAGTAGTAATCCATTGTATTGGAAGATAACCAGAAGAATAACGAGACTCGAGATCAGAAAACAGAAAACTAAAATTTAACAGAATGTTGACCACGGCCCCGTGGGCAACTCTGTATCTGGGCATTTGAAAAGGTTTTTTTGAAAATTTGCAGCACCGGGGCGTGCCCCAGTGGGACGGCCCCGTGTTAAACCTACTGTAAAAAGAAAAAAGTTCTGAAAATGGGCACACAGTTTTGAAAAATGTTTAGAATTTGATTAGGCCGCTAATTTTAAACTTTCTCAAAATCTTTGTGTCCTCGGCAACGGCGCCAAAAACTTGGTACGTGTACGGGTGTATATATTTTTTAGATATATTTTAAGCTCTTTTTACTCACGTATCTAGTTTTAAATTTTTAAAACACGATATAATACTATCACTCTACACACGTTAGGGCAAGTGCACCCATCGTGCACGTAGTATAGTGATGGCAAGATACCGAGGTCATCCAAGGACACAAGAGCTTTTAGTTCTGGCTTATCGTTAACGTCTAATTTAACCAAATTTTCATGAAACGTTTTGAAAGTTATAAAAAAAATAAACTAGAAAATGAAAATAAAATATAAGGAAATACAAATAGACAAGAAGAAACACTTGGTTCCAACTCCTCTTTTATGTATCCTTTAATGATTTACGCACTTTGGGCATTTTAAGAGATTATCTTTAAGTTATAGTAGTAGGCACCCTTCCAGGCAACGTTACCCTCAACCTATTGGTCTGAGTCAACAGGGATACAGTCCCGCAAGGTCGGATTATTGAAAGATAATTAAGTAAGTTATTAATGCGAAAAGTGGTAGGCCCCCTTCCAGACAACGTTACCCTCAACCTATTGATCTAAGTCAGCATGGATACAATCCCGCAAGGTTGGTTTAAAGTTTTAATAGTAGTTTATAAATAAGGGATTCAAGCGGTTCTTCCTTCTCCCGACTGTACCGCCCACTCGTGAAGTCTTACTAGGCTTGAACCAGGTTCTCACAAGATCTATACACTGAACGAAACATAGAATTACCCAACCACTCTTCTAACCCCTTTCCAGGCAGTTAACGTGCTTTATATAGACCGTAAAGACACGGATGAGTGAATCAACTAAACATGAAGAATGGTTAAATAAATTTGCCCTTAATATAGAAAACTAGTTATTAAAGTCATTAATATATAGCCAAATAAAAAGGAGCCAAAGTTTGGAAATCAAAAAGTAATACATAAAAGATTTGTCTTCACCAAGTGATGTAAGAGTTTAGATAAGCATGGCCTTTGTTTGAAAAGAACTCTTACGATCGATCTTGGATCCCGAGACTACTACACACCCTAAATGATGGAAGATGGATGATGGTGGTAGGTGTTGGTGTTGGTGTTGTAGTGGTGGCAAGTTTGAGAGAAGTGGTTTGCCAAGGAATGAATTGGAATGAAACCAAACACCCCTATTTATAGCTGAAGTCAGACAATCAACACAGCCACGTGGCCTTCAATCTCTCTCCTCTTCATTAACTGCAGTGTGAGACCTTGTACTAACACGGCCCCGTGTATCAACGGCACGGCCTGTGGCCATTGTACTTGCTATACTATCTCAGATTCTACGAATCTTAGAGTTGACCATGCCCCGTGTTGCCTTAGCACGACCCGTGTTGGTGTGTCTGGTTTGTCTTTTGCTGTTGTCTTTTTCTTCTATAGAGAATCTTGACTGGGCACGGCCCCGTGCCATAGCTTCTGATTTTGTTATTTTGTTGGTTTGGATGTGGATGCGAGCTTGGCGAGTCGTGTCAATCCTCCTTCTTTGTATTCATGTTGGTTTCTGCTATTAATTTGCTTCTTTTATGCGTTTAAGCTCCTTTGGCCCTGTAAATTAAAAAGCAGCAAAGAAACACGCTTTTCCAACATTTGTACTGAAAAAAGGGTTGATTTTATGTCGTATTTGATAGAATTTATGTGTTGTATTTTACGCACATCACACCTACTTGTAACTTGCGCATGGAAGCAACACTGGACAGGGAGGACTTGAAGGGGTATGGTCCCAGATCTTGCACCAGGATTTGGCTCAAGTGACCATCACCCGGTTTACTCTCCCAATCGACAAATAACATGCCTCAGTTCATGCGGGCACACGCGGACACGGTTTGCTTTCCCACTCGGATAAAGATGAGATTCTCACCTTGTGTATGAAAATGGTTGTTTTAGGCAACATACAGAGATGCTGTGATTGCTACTAAAGGAGGTAGTTGTTACTATCATCTGAATCCACATCTTCAACTGTCGTGTTACTACATTTCACACATTTCCATGTACAATCCCGCGCGGACGCGGGCAGGGATGACATCGGATGATGCAACCTTCCGAGGCTACAACATCGTGCAGGCGTGCGCGGGGACGGCGAAGGAAGTGTAGAGTAAGGTGTAGATGTGTTGACCTATACATGTACAACTTACCCAACACATGTTGCGAGCTTGCGCGAGCCCGCAAGGCGCACGCGCAAGGCCAGCATCTTATTGTCATACAAGTGGAACTGTCACTTTGACTTCTGTGACCAACCAGCAAGTGGTATTCATTGACATTGAAAACAACGCTCAGTTGACCACCCAATACGCGGCTACCCAGCCCACTTGCATAAAGCAGATAAACAGACAGACAACCCCAGCAGGTCGTGTGGCAGCCGTTCCTTCATGCGACTGATACAACAGGACACGTGGCGACGCCTCCACCGTGCGCCTGACACTTCTGCAGCCACTACACCAGCTAGGCCTATGGAAAAGCTGCAACTCGTCAGTCAGGCCCAAGGCCCATCAAGCGGCCCATTGGCCTTTCTCCTTCACTCTTCGGCTATAAATACCAACTTCAAACCAGGTTTTGAGGTAATGCTAATATGCTCACTCTCACTTACTACTTAAACATTTATCTTGCTTCCAAAGCAAATACTTATTCTCATGCTGGATGGTGGTTACAAGGAGCAACCCCCACCCTATTCTCCTTGTTGCAAGTCACGGTGTGTTTCACTGTGCAGGTGACAGATTAGATATGATCTAGCCATCAATCGAGGGAAAGAAGGGATTAACTGTTAGTGCAGTAATGTCTATCGCCTCCGTCAATCCAGTTCGTAGCAGAATCTAAAGAAAACATAGCTTTATATTGTAATTTGTAGGAAAAAGGCAAGGTGGCAATATTGTAAATAAGAGGAAATCTCTTATAAGCCTTGGCCTATAAATAGGAGGCTTATGCCTTTAGTTTAGAATTTTTGCTCATTTGATAGATTTGGAGCTCGGTGCTTAGAGAGAGAAAGTAGAGAGAGAAACTATTGCTCAAGGTGATTCGTGGTGCTTGTACTCGTCATATCGATTAATAGAATCACGTTTATTGTACGATCTTATGTTCGGTCACGTTCGTGTACGGATTCCGCACGTCACACGTATCGGTTCGCAGTCGTTTGGAGTCGAAAACCGGTCCTACAAGTGGTATCAGAGCAGGAGCTTGATTGCGCAGATCAAACGCACATAATCATTCAAAGGTTGATCAGAATCAGATCCAATTTCATCCAGATTTGTCAAAATTTCTTCATTTTTCATCTCTTTCACGTTCTTGACTGAAAATCGCAAAATTAAACAGGATTTTACCGTTAAAAATTGCTGACTTTTTGATATGTTGTGCGAAAATACTTGATCTAAAAGCCTACAAATTTTCAGATCTTAATTCTAAGTGATTTGAGAGACATCTAAATTTTTGTGTTCGAAAGTAAATGATGAATATGTTGACTGTTGTTGTTAATCTTCAAAGTGGTGTTCACCGATCGGATGGCAATCCGATTGGATGACCACCCGATCCATTGAACAGTAAGTTATTAAATTCATAAGTGTCAAAGTCTCAGATTGTCACCCGATCTGGTGACCATCCGATCCAAGTCCCACTCGTTTCGTTGCAAGCTAGTAAAAGTTGACTTTGTTGACTGTCACCCGATCGGATCACCATCCGATGAGCGGTGATCCGTTCAACAAACATTTTAAGTTTTGCCTGGGGTCAATACATCACGTGATCTCCTGAGTCCATTCATTACATCTTGTTAGCGGCCCAATCACAAAGTGAAATCAATAGTGCTTGTCAGTTGTGTCACGTGAATTTCTCGGCCCAAGTCAAGTTGAGGTCCAATAAAAAAATTGATTCTTATCACTATTGTCGGCCATTTAGAAATTCAATGTTGTCAGTTGCATGTGAAGTAATATAGTTTGACGATCCTTATAGATAATATCATTTTGTGTGTAAAAGTTGAAAAGTGGTATAATCATTGGACGGTGACTCGATCGGATCACCATCCGATCGGCCAACATAAATTTTTTTGTCTTGTAGTGTCATTCATCGAGTGGTGACTCGATCGGATCACTATCCGATCCTTGTCACTCTCTCGCTTATTCACTTGTTGTGCAAATCAACGAGTGGCAATCCGAACGGATTGCCATCCGATCCTAAAATTCTTCATTTGCTTGTGTAACAGGTTAAATTGTCGGATCTTCACCCGATCGGACAGCATCCCACCCGATCGGGCAGCACCTCACTCGATCGAGCGGTGATCCGATCGACGAACTCTCGAGTCGTGTTGACGAACTCTCGAGTCGTGTTGACGAACCTTCATTGTTTGACGAACAATTGACCTTGACGAACCATTGCATTGACGAACCTTCAATTGATGAACACTTATTATCAGATCCATTATTACTTCACGTGATACTTTAAAAGTCCACTAAATAAACGGTTCAATAGGATTTCATTGAGAATCAAACTTGTCGGCCATTCTAATACTAAACGCATGTGATTACATTGATAAGTTTTGACGTAATCAAAACATCTCGGCCCAATCAAAATTTTCGACCCATGAGACTTGAATTTTTGTGATCAGAATTGTTAGTAGTTGTCGGACACTCTGATTGTATTAAAAGCTTTTCTGGCCTATGTGATTATTGTTTCGGTCCAATCATCAACAAGTTCAATCAGAAACAATAAATGTACACTGACAATTTTATATGATAGTTCAGCCCAAACATACATCTGGCCCAAAAACATTATTTGTCCGAAAAAAAGGGCCCATTTGAGTAAAGAGGTGTGCATCCATTCATCTAGTATTGGAACGAGTCCACGAATCTTCAACACGAGTCCTAGATCAATTCCACCGTCACACACTTTCATGTATTTAGTTCATTTAAACTGATCGTTTGTTTGTGTATTCGCAGGTGATTCAAGATTTACAAGGTGCGAATATCAAGAAGTAGATTGAAAGTATCAGAAGGTGGTGAAGAATTTTACAACACATTTTACAATGCATTTACTTCAGAATCCTCCGAAAGAAGAACAGAAACAAGAGATTTTTCAAAAGAAATTTCGGACAGTTTGAAGTACGACAATATGTACGGAAACCAACATAAACCACCGAAATTAATGAGTGTTGAAGATTATAACTGGTGGAAAAATCGGTTTGAGGGTTGGGTAAAATCTTTTGCACATGAAAGTTAGATAAAATTAAAATACGGATATATTGAACCAACAAAAGAAGGAGGAGTTTTATTAACTGATGCAGCTCACAGAAAAAGAAATAAAACATATTGTTGCTGAACAAAGAATGATTACATTGTTATAACAATCAGTTAGAGAAGATATTATTTCACTACTTGAACATGAGAAAACGTCAAAAGGTTTGTGGGAGGTGTTAGAAAGAAAATGTACTGGTGGTGAGGAGATTATCAAAAATAAACGTTCGTTATTGAAAAAAGAATTTGATTTATTTGCATGTATGAAAGGTGAAACTGTACCATAGATTATTGAAAGATTCTGTCACCTTAAATTTGAACTAGAGAGGTTTGGTGTCAAAAGATAATGAAGAGATCATTGATAGGTTGATAGAAGTTGTTCCGAATGAAGATGACTTGTTACATTATGTCATGATTCTCAAAAACAGCAATGATATGAGCAAGGTGACTCTAGATTGGCTGATTGAGAAGCTTGAGGGGCATGATTTAGAAATCAAGAAACAAAACAAAATAGGAAGCCAGCTGTATAAACAAAATGTAGATTTATACTAAAGAGGAAACATGATTGATCAAAAGTCAAAAACGGCATTTAGTGCTGGAAGCTCAAGGGATTCACCTCAGCAACGTTTTTCAAGAGATTCGGGTTATTATTCAATTGGTTTAAATTCATCAAATCTGAACATAGTCCAGTGCAATATCGCCATAGATTTGAAAAGCTCTCAAAGTCTGAATGTAGAAGCTGCCAAGCAACAAATGGTGTTTTTAGCATCTGTCTTGGAATCGTACGAAAGTCTGATCGCGGGAAAAGTTGGAAACCCAAATATGATGAAGGAAGATTATGATCAGATCGATCCAAAAGAGATGGAGCTGATAGACATAAAATGGTGCATGGCTAGCGTAATGAGGAGAGCACAACGCTTCATGGAGATCACTGGACGATCGTGTTTGGGATCTGCTGATTCGAAATTGGGATTCGATAAGGCGAAAGTTACCTGTTTCAAGTGCAAACAGAAAGGGCACTTCAAGAGAGAGTGCACAAACAGGCAAACCGATGAAGATGTGAATCCATTCAAAGATGATTATTATCAAAACGCAATCTATCATCGCAATAGTGGATCATCAAATGTGAATCAAAAACAGATCGGTGAAGGGTCATCAAAGGAAAGATTAAGGGCGATGGTGGTTATTCAAGAAGACGAAGGTTATGACTGGAGTCAAGTTCTTCCAGAAAAAGATTATGTCAGATATGCATTTGTAGCCGAAGTGGTTCAAGATAAACGATGGCAAAGAGATAGTGCAAGATATGAGATTAGAAAATTGAATGCTCCATTCAAAGAAGCTCAGAAAGCCAAAAGATTGAATGCAGATTTGGAGTGTTATATGGATCCACAGGGTAATCCAATGGTTGATCCTTCTAAGGTGGATTTTGATGCAGTAACAAATCTTTTTCCAGATCAGGACACTTATCATACAAGAAGGTTATCCGAAAAAGGTTATGAAGCTGATCTGATGAACAAATAGAAAGAAATTTTTGAAGCAAGTCTACCAAAAGTGGTGGAAATGAGAAAGAGGAAAGAAGAAGAGCTGGAAAAGCTGATAGAGGAGGTGAAGAGAACGGCAGAGGATGCTGATAAGGATGAATAAAAGAAGGAAGAGGATCAGAAAGTTGAAACAGAAGAATCACAAGTGTCAGATGACACTAAGGTAACTGAATCTTCTGAATTATTAAATGTTGAAAATGTTGATAAAACTGAAGATAAATGCAGGAATTGCATAGAAATGTGCAAAGTCTGTACTAAGAAAGATCAAAAGATAAAAACAAAAGATATTGAAATAAATAAAATTGAAAATGGTTCAAAACAAAATGCAAGGAAATACTTGAAAATGAAGAAATTTTGAAACAAAAGATTGAAAAGCTGACACTGAAATATCAAGATTTTGAGAAGGAAAATGAAATTTTAAGACAAATGTGTACAGCAAAATGTAAAGGTTGTGTTGAAAAAGATAATAAGTTTCAAGATTTTCAAAAAGAGTATGATAAATTGAAATGGTCAAGTCAGAGGGTACAAGAAGCTTATGATACTTTGAAGAAACAAGTCAAATGTTTTAACAAAAGATTGTCTGAAACTTTAACAACAAAAGAACTTTATGAGAAAAAGTTTGAAGAAAAGAAACTTGAATTAAATAAGTATGTTGATGAAGTTGCTAATCTCAAACAAGTTCTAGTTGAAAAAGAAAAGATTGTTACAAAACTTCAAAGTTATCATAGTTCTTCGTACATTCTCGAACGCATTTTCAATATCACACTAGATGACAAGGATTCTAACAAGAATAAAAAAGGTATTGGTTCAGAATATCATCAGGTACCACCACCATTGAGAGATAATTATACTTTTTATGATGAGGAAAAGGTGGCAAAAGGTCTGAATATAGTTGACCAGTTACTTGAAAATATCGATGTGACTTACACCAAATCTGATGAAGCTGATGATTCAGAGGTGGTAAGTAAGGTTGTTGAAAGTGTTTTGAAAGATGAGTCTACCAAAGGTAAGTCTGAATTACAGGATGAAAATGAGGGAAATTTTCATGATGGCTATCTTAAATAGTCAAAATCTGAGAAATTTGTGAATGATGATCCAAAAGGATTGGCTTATATCATGATTGGATTGGACAAATTATTCTCAGATAACGAGTTCCCGATTCAGAATGTGATTGCGGATAAAATTGACAAAGTGTTTAAACTGGTAGAGATTGAAAAGTCAGAAATTTCAAAATTTGCTGGGAAAAACAAGAAAACTTTTTATAACAGACCAAGCTATAAAAAGAAGAACATGAAGGCTGGTTTGGGTTATAAAAAGAAACAAAATCAAGATAAAACGTTTGAAAAGCAAAATTTTCAAAAGAAAATGAATTTCGTTCACGGGAAAAGTTCGGAAGAAGAGAAAGAACTCCAATTTAGACGACAGTCTAATGAAGATTTCTATGCTCAGAAAAAGCAACAACAACAGGCTAAAGACGTTTCAAGGAAAACTTGTTTTAAATGTGATCAAACTCGACATCTTGCACGCAAGTGTCCAAACCCAAAGCCTGTTGATGTTGAAAAACAGAAATATGAGGATGTGAAACAAAGGTCTACCAGTTCCAAACAAACTTGGAGGTACAACACAAACAAGTTTGCTTCGAATCAAACTTGGAAATCAAATCAGACTAGGTTTGATTCAAGACAAACCTGGAATTGTCAAACACCCGGCTTCATAAAAACACAAAGTTGGTAAACATTGGTTGATATGACAAAACCAAACCAGTTTTGGAAATCAAAAGTGGTTGTTCAAAATCAAAATAATCAAAACGAGTCACGATTTTACAAAAGAAGTGCTTCAAAAGGACAAAACTGGGTGGTTAAGAGACAAGTGACTTCTGTAAATGACGAAAAAGTTGAAGTCAAAGATGAAAAAGTTTTTGTACAAAATGACAAAGATTTTCCATCATTGAATGAATTTTGTGTTGAAATGCCTAAGGTCAAACAGACCTGGGCTAAATTGTTCAAGTAATTGAGTTTTTGTGAATGTGCAGGTGCTCATGAAGTTTAATTGTCAAGAAAAAGAATTGATGAGCAGCTTGGCACAGGAGGAGAAGTCTGCTGAACCCTGGTTTGGTTAAACAGGGAGTTTATCGGTTTGTGTATATAAATAAACTATATTTCAAAAACCCTAAAAATTGAAAAAAAAAATGTTTTTTTTAAATTTGATTTTGACAAGGTGATCGAGTGGCAATCCGATCGGGCAGCCATCCGATCGTCATTACTATGTGTTTGAAATGTTCACTGTGCAACCTTGTCAGAGTTTTGGTAAACACCGGATTTTATTTAAATAGATGGGATAAACCCATATTTTACAATGGTAGCTTTAATAAATTTGATTACATAAAATAATATTTCTTAATTTTATTTAATTAAAATTAGCCACTTCTTGACGCCTTTCGGTGCCGTATCCATCTCTTACTCCAATCTACTGTAATTACCTGAAACGCGTTTGAAAAAGGTTTTGTCAGCGGGAAATACTGAGTGAATCATTCTTTTTACTAAAACGACACGTTTGTTATAATTTACAGTATTAAGAGCGATTACAATGTTTTTATATCAACCAACTACCCACAGTATTTGTCACTCGACTGGATCTGTGACTATGGTCATATCATCATTGGTTGTCCCAATGATGACGTATATCACTGTTAGGGCTTATTTGCCTAACCTGTGTTAGGGCTTATTAGCCTAACCCTGTGATACTTCACTGTTAGGGCTTATTTGCCTAACCTGTGTTAGGGCTTATTAGCCTAACTCCGTGAGAAATTAATATTGTGCACAATACCCCACATACCGGCTGTAAATTGGTGATTACAAAGACTTAATCCCTGTAATTATAACTTTAAAAGTAAACATACTTTTGAAATCAAATTTGATAAAAAGAGAATGACTCACATTATAAGCATACAGATTCATACGGGCAAAGTTTAGTCTACAGATAAGCCTTGATATATTGCAGATTTATACAGGCAGAGCTTAGCCTATTGATTTAGCCTTATAACCTAGTGCACACGAACTAGGTAATTAACTAATACAGCATTTACGATAACTCACGAGATTAAAACCCTCACAACGAATGACAAAATGCAATCACTTAAACATCCATCGGATTCACAACGAATGACAGAGTATTCCCCGAGTTCGGGTGGTACTCAAACATCCTGTCGGAATCACGACTAATGACAAAGGATAGCACTTAAACATCCATCGGATAGTTTCCATCGATCGGACATTGAATCGTAGCAGCGATCGAGTTAATACCCTGTATTGTAGCAGCACCCCACTATACTAATTAGTGATTTTGAGATTATTTCTATTATAACTCATCGCACAAATTGAATTTGAACGTCGTAATGAAACCAGAAATCAAGTCCCAGACTCTGCTATTTATACACGATTTTGACCTGGCTTACGGACCGTAAGCCTTATCCCTTACGGTCCGTAAGGGACACGAAATCACTATAGGCTTGCCACGCGTGTTTCTAGCCTAGCTGAATCGACGGAATAGAGAAATTCAATTTTGACAGCGTTTTATAAGGATAATCGTTGAGTAGAAAATACCCCCCCTGAGTTTTAGGGGCCCTGATCCTGATTCTGATTGTTCTAAAAATTTTAGGGTTTGTGCAGAATCACTTGGGTGTCTCAATTAGGGTTTCTTATTGGATAAAATAATAAAATAAATAGGACTTTTAATGAGGGTTGTTACATTCTCCCCACCTTAATAAAAATCTCGTCCTCGAGATTTACTGGAATAAGTAGGAATACTTTTTCTTCATCTCAGATTCCAGCTCCCAAGTGTATTTTGGTTATGATATTTCTTTTAGACTTATCACATTTTAGTTAATAAAATTAATATTAGGGTAGATGACACAGAATTAAAATATCGAATTTTGTGAATACGAGTTGTATCATAAGTATGATTCAATGGTTCAACTGAATTAGTTGAAGAAATCGATGATAAACGAATGAGATGAAATGATATATCTTCCAAGGTGACTAGGTTCAAGCCAAAAGATATATGATCAATAGATATTTAGAATGAATGTGAAGGAATTTTAGAATTAATAAAATTCTTTGTCAAAAGAAAACTTAATTTGATTGGCAACTGAAGAAGACTTAGAATTGACAGGTTTAAAATGAAATTAAAGCATGAAAAATGATTTGTCAAATATTAAATTATGATATGAGAAAATCAATGTGCTGAGATGAGTGAATTGCAAAGATACACCAAAAGACAATAGAGTTAGTGTATCATTATTTAGCGTTCCAAGTTATTTTAATTGCGAAACAATGTGACAGTACACTATTAGTGACCATATTTTTCATATTATGTCCTAGAGATCGAAATATAATAAGAACAAGTTGTTTTGGCATGACTAACCATTATATTATATTTGTATAGCAATTGTAATATATTTTATTTGTTACGTATTTTTACTATATGTAAATGATCACCACTTTTAAATAAATGTTATTTTTAGTATTTTACTATACTATGTATAATAACTTATATTTACTATGTAATATATATTACAAAACATCGTAATGAAGTTATTATATTATTTTGTAAAAGAAATCACTTTTATTTATAACGTTAAATGAAAGCTGTAAATAAAAATGTAAAAATATTTATTATACAAAAGTATTTGTAAAATATTTTGTAAATATATAACACTTTATGGGTTGATTCTATGTGATTACTTATTTTCATTTTTGAAATCATATAACGTTGTGAATGTATTTATAAATGTTGTAAATAAGTGAAAACAGGGACTATTCTTATATATTACTATGTTTTCCTAACCCAATGTAGTTGATGACTACCATATTATTCTTATATGTTCATTTTCTTGTTAGAGTGTTATGGTACATAGTTACCACAAAACATGTGATAAACAATTATTTATATATAATTTTATTCATCCTTCTAATTCTTGTATTGTTTTATGAAAATATGTCTTCTCCTTACAGTACAAAATATTGTTATATATAATTAAAATTTACTAAATAAGTATAATTACTTAATTTATATATATTAACTAGTCATTATCATGGTGGATATTGATTAGTGCTGCCTTGTTTAAGCATAGGTGGCCAATCCATGCCTAACTAATGCTAGGCTATCCAATACCTGCCCCTGACAATAACCCTAGTATTTTAAAATAATACTAACACTATTACTATTAATATTTTATTACTAATAATAAAACTAATATTAGTAATAAATAATTAAACATACACTTAAATGAGAGTATAATTTAAACATAATTTTTATACATATATATATATATATAAATATAAATTCTTCACCTCAATGGTTTAATAAGAATATAGTAATATTATTTTGTAAATTAGGTAATCACTTATGTAAATTTCCATATATAATTAATTAATTTATTTTTAAATGATGTTTCTCGATTAATGATGATAAAGCAATAAATATTACGAAATGCTCGATTGATGCTGTAAGAACTATTAAGAGATACACGAAAATAGGACATGAATTTGTGTATCATTGTCTTAGCACACGATTGTGTTAAAATTGCTTTTATAAATATATAAATAATTAAATCCGTATATGATATATATAAACGAGATTAGTGCAAGCTTTAAATTTTGTGAAAACGTTAGTACAAGGTGATCATGATCAAAGAAATGATTCAATGAAGTCGAAGACTAAACAAGCCTATTATGGTTCAAAACAAATGAAGTGCTTGTTGGAACTATTTTGAATATGATAGCTTCCATTCATCATATGGGATCTTGAAATGAATATGTAATGTGAGCAAATCAAATAATTTGAACTTGATTTAAACAAAACAAGTTTTAATAAGAAAGTTCGGACATGGTCACAATAGAAACTATGTATGCCAAAGAAAATTAAATTTTTCAAGAAATTCATTGACTCGATATCAAGGAGTTATTGTTTTGCAATAATGCGGTTCATAGTACAAAAAGCGGAATGATATTTGAGTTTGGATAAAATAACAAATCGGAATGAAGCCCTCCAGTGGTCTTTATAAATCAAATGAACCAAATGCATAACAAACAATGCATGTGTAACGTGTGGATTTACCAAGAAATGAAATAGATCAATATTCGCTACTATGAAAGAAATCCTCATGGTATGATGACTATTAGGGGAAGTAGAAACACGAAAGTTAATTTATTATATGCAAAAGTCAGAATTTCAACAAAAGAAATATAAGAACTTTTATCTGGAATTTCGTGTGATAACCGTTGTTAAGTGAAATTACCAGGGAATGTCGAATAAAAATAAAATAGGGAATTTGCAAAGGTATGTGACTCCTTTTTGCAGTGATAATAATTATGACTCTGATTAGACTGTGCACTGATGATTGTGAAATCTTGTTACAACGTACCTCAGCGAGATTTATGTCGGTTGTAGGATCATATGGCAAAGTGCTTCTTTTTTATTAATAGTTTTTCTACTGACGGAATTAGTATTGGGGTCATCGTGTCTAAATTATATTTTCCAAAGGTCTTACTTTGGAAGTCGTGTGTGCTATACTTCGACGTCTGTGGACGTATAATTTAAGTTTCATGTGTTTTCTTGTATACTAGCACATCTTTACATTTTTCTTACTTGCGTTAATAGTTTATGGTAACGCATTGGAAATTCTTTATACTTTTGATGGTGTCCCAACTTTAAAGGGTTTTCATTGTACGAGTTACGAGGTAAATGATCAAACGAAATAATGTTTGATATCGGAAAAGAGATTCCAAATAAAGAAATCTAGACACATATACTTGTGCTTTATTCCTATTTGGCTTTTGGAATTCCTTATAGATATATATATATATATATATATATATATATATATATATATAATCATATATTTCACATGCTGAAATAAATATAACATCTATCAGGTCAATGTATTTAGCAGATATATATTTCCAAAAACCAATCAGATATCTGATCTTGATACTATTTAGGGAATTTTGTCACTTGCTGACATATTATATACCTTCTTACCCGGTTCTCGCCGGAGAGGTAACTTCAGTATATCCGGACAAACTGGAGAGTCAGCTACACCATACCCAGTCTTGCCGGAGAAAACGTTCTATTTCCCATAAATAGTATCTTTTCAAGATTTTAAAAGTGCCTTTTTCATTAGGGCTTTTATCCAGAATCAAGGAAATTTGTATTCGCGTAACATATCTTATTCTAGACCAAGTAATATCAATAAGCAAGGATTAATAGCAATTAAATGTTATTGCTTATTTATCGTATCTTGCAATATTCTAATTACCATTCTTATCGCATACAAAAACCCATCATAATTTATTCACATAAGTACTTAGCTTATCTTGAAGTTTATACTAAGGCATCTTTTCTTAAGTTCAAGTCTAAATGCTATCATGTGTGCTACCAGTTAACAGCAATCTCCTAACTCTTTTATACAAACTTAGGTATTATTGTCACAACACCTAAAAGCTTAAATTAGTGGCTCTGATACCACCTTCTGTCACGGCCCCCGACCCACCCTGGACGGAATCGGAAGCCGTGAACAGCCCAGTGGTACCGGTGATTTAATTTGAAAAATATTGCAGCGGAAATTTCATCAGGACCGTGAGTTAGGAAAATATCAGAGTTTTGGTAAACACCGGATTTTATTTAAATAGATGGGATAAACCCATATTTTACAATGGTAGCTTTAATAAATTTGATTACATAAAATAATATTTCTTAATTTTATTTAATTAAAATAAGCCACTTCTTGAAGCCTTTCGGTGCCGTATCCATCTCTTACTCCAATCTACTGTAATTACCTGAAACGCGTTTGAAAAAGGTTTTGTCAGCGGGAAATACTGAGTGAATCATTCTTTTTACTAAAACGACACGTTTGTTATAATTTACAGTATTAAGAGCGATTACAATGTTTTTATATCAACCAACTACCCACAGTATTTGTCACTCGACCGGATCTGTGACTATGGTCATATCACCATTGGCTGCCCCAATGATGACGTATATCACTGTTAGGGCTTATTTGCCTAACCTGTGTTAGGGCTTATTAGCCTAACCCCGTGAGAAATTAATATTGTGCACAATACCCCACATACCGGCTGTAAATTGGTGATTACAAAGACTTAATCCCTGTAATTATAACTTTAAAAGTAAACATAATTTTGAAATCAAATTTGATAAAAAGAGAATGACTCACATTATAAGCATATAGATTCATACGGGCAAAGTTTAGTCTACAGATAAGCCTTGATATATTGCAGATTTATACAGGCAGAGCTTAGCCTATTGATTTAGCCTTATAACCTAGTGCACACGAACTAGGTAATTAACTAATACAACATTTACGATAACTCATGAGATTAAAACCCTCACAACGAATGACAAAGTGCAATCACTTAAACATCCATCGGATTCACAACGAATGACAGAGTATTCCCCGAGTTCGGGTGGTACTCAAACATCCTGTCGGAATCACGACTAATGACAAAGGATAGCGCTTAAACATCCATCGGATAGTTTCCATCGATCGGACATTGAATCGTAGCAGCGATCGAGTTAATACCCTGTATTGTAGCAGCACCCCACTATACTAATTAGTGATTTTGAGATTGTTTCTATTATAACTCATCGCACAAATCGAATTTGAACGTCGTAATGAAACCAGAAATCAAGACCCAGACTCTGCTATTTATACACGATTTTGACCTGGCTTACGGACCGTAAGCGTTATCCCTTACGGTCCGTAAGGGACACGAAATCACTATAGGCTTGCCACGCGTGTTTCTAGCCTAGCTGAGTCGACGGAATCGAGAAATTCAATTTTGACAGCGTTTTATAAGGATAATCGTTGAGTAGAAAATACCCCCCCTGAGTTTTAGGGGCCCTGATCCTGATTCTGATTGTTCTAAAAATTTTAGAGTTTGTGCAGAATCACTTAGGTGTCTCAATTAGGGTTTCTTATTGGATAAAATAATAAAATAAATAGGACTTTTAATGAGGGTTGTTACATAATGGTATTGTATTATGGATGGTAGGAGGTAATGGTAATGTATTATGGATGGTAGGAGGTAATAGTAGTGTATTATGGATAGTATGATAGATGAAAGGGAAAGTGTATTCAAAGTATTGTACCAGAACACCTTATTTCATGTTGATACATATAGATGCACATGTGCATTTCTAATATTGGTAATGTAAAAATTATTGTATTACATATGGTAGTGTAAATGAAAGTGCAATTGTCTAATATTTGTAATGAATTACAGAATTTGTCAAAGAAATGACAAAAATGTACATGTGCATATTTGTGTATTATGGATGGAATGATAGATGAAAGAGAAAGTGTATTCAAAGTAGTGTACCAAAACACCTTATTTCATGTTCATACATATAGATGCACATGTGCATTTCTAATATTGTTAACGTAAAAAGTAGTGTATTACACGTGGTAGTGTAAATGAAAGTGCAATTGTCATATTTGTAATGAATTACGGAATTTGTCAAAGAAATGATACATATGCACATGTGCATAGAGAAACTGTTACTCGACTTTTTTTTTTTGAAATTTTTTTTTATTATCAACGAAATATAGCGATTTTCCAAAAAAAATAGTAAAAAAATGGGTGTTTTATAGAATTTTTTAGGTATTACTGTTTGTGTTCACACTGGTTCTCGCGGTTCTCGCAATAAAGCATGGTTCCTAACGGATCCTTCTCCTATATATATAGAGAGAGAGTGAGGTTCCTGAGTGAACCATAGTGTTTTTGTGAATAAAATGAACAAATCTTGTCCATTGATTTAGAAGATGATAGATTTTAGATTAATGGCATTATTGTAATTAAAGATACATATTATTTTATTTTATTTTTAATATAAAGGGTAAAATTGGAAACTAATTGAAAGTTGGTAACCGTCATCTCCATTTGAAAAGATGATCCCTAAAAATATGTTTGTCCAGTTTTAATTATCTTCTCAATTCAAATTTTATATTACAAAAACAAATTTCTAAAATTACCATTATCTTTCTCTTCTTCAAAGAAAAAAAAAACAACGATCGCCATACTAAATGGTGGCTAATGGTTGATTATTCACCACTACACTGACTGATAGTACCAGATAAAAACAACCATCCAAATCACTCGATCTAAAACCCCTTAATTTGGCTACATTTACAAAAGCATCATGATTATCTGATTGTGTGCTAAACAAAATGTGTATATTGTGCACAAATTGGACTATACATATGTGTATACTCATGCATGTATATGTCTACATTGTTGTGCATATGTGCATTGTACTCATATACACAAGTGTGCAGGCTGTTGTTCGTATACTGTACACTGTTGTACATCTGTACATTGTACTCATGTACACCTATGTATATAAACAATAAAACGCTGGAAAACGAAAAATGCATATGTTGTTCGTTTTTATTAAAAAAACTATAGCAATATCGTACTCAAATTAAAGAGAATAAAAAACTCGTTTTTATGGTGTATTTAAATAAAAAAAATATTAACATATGAAAAATTTATTACTATTTAAAGATCATAAGGGGTAGTTAGTTTAATGTTAACAAAAATATATAACTTTCTAATTTAAACTGATTAATTACTATCATATCCTTTACATCAAAAAAATGATCAATGGCTCAGATTGGTTCATACAGTTCACAAACAAGGATGTTGTTCACTCATGAATCTCATCCTATATATATATTGGGGGCCGCTAAAATGAAAACCACCACCGGTTGTGAGAACCGAGAGAACTACTTTCTAACCATTATATCTTCAAGATTGATGGCTGAGATTAAAAGTAATTAAAACTATTATAAAATTCTTTTTGTCTTATTATGTTTTTTATATTTTAATGTTAAAGGGTATTTAAGTAAATTTGTTTTTTTCGTCTTATTTGATTTATAGTTTTTTATTACATTTTTTGTCTTATTGCATTAATTGTTTTTTTTTTTTATCAAAAATCTGATTTTTTTTATTAAACAACATTTTGAAATCAGATTTTTTGATAATTTTTTTTTTCAAGATTTGTTTAAAAAAACATTTTTTTAATAGCCGTTTTTTCACGCCCCGTTTTTACGGCCCGTTTTACGCCTTGTTTTTTACGCTCCGTTTTTTTCGCCCCGTTTTACGTACTGTTTTTGTACGTTTTACAATTTACATAAATTTTTTTTTACGTTTTACGTTAAAAAGTTTTTACACAAAAGTTTACGTTTTACGTCTTACGTTAAAAATTTTACGGTTTTAACTTTTTTTTACAAAAACTTTTTTTTTTTGTTCAATTTTTTTTTATGAAAACTTTTTTACGGTTTTAGATTTTTTTTACAAAAACTTTTTTACCCAAAACGAACGCACCCAGAAATCACAACTCGGTAGGTGTTTCAGATACATTGAAGTTATCATCATCGACTGGGAAAAAATATAAAAAACCAACAACAAAAATCAAAACAAAGTGTGGATTCTTGAAAAAAACGGGGTTTGGCTCAGATTTTCCAATAATCAAGGCTGCAAAGTGCGGTTGCAGGTTCAAAAAACCTACCCTCCACCATCCTTGCCACGCCATCGTCAACAAAATATACAATTTTTTGGCATCATCACCGCCCAATCCAACAGATCTAACACACATAATTGCAGTTATCACAAAATACCAACATAATCAAGAACACAAATCAACATAATCAAAAACCCAAATCAACCCCCAACATACCAAAATACCAACAGAATCAAGAACACAAATCAAACACAACAAAACAGAGACATGAACCCTATAACAACCAAACCGGACCACCAGGACTCACCACCACCGTCGCCATCAAAACCCACCACCACTGTCCCCGTCAATCCTCATACAACCACCACCTCCGACATCGACGACACCACCACTCATACAGCCACCACCTCCAACACCACCGCCGCCAACACCGTCGGGCCACCCTCAAACCGCCACCACCTCTACCCACCACCCAATCACCAGCACCACCGACATCGACGGCACACCACCTTCAATCACCAGCACCACTGTCATCGACAGCACCACCGGCAAATCAGATGATGAAGAGAGAGAACCGCGGTGGTTTTATATCTCCGGCCGATGACGGTGGTTTTATATCACCGGCCAATGACGGTGAGGGGTTCAAATCAGAGGATGCGGTGGTGGATCTAAGAACTCATCGTAGAAGAAGTTTGACTTCCATTTCCGTCGTGCTACCGGAAGGTGCTCTGGTGGTGGATCCGATAAACTCACCGGTTGAAAAAACTTGTGGGTGCCCGGAGTATTTGACGGTGGTGTTTGGGGGTCGCCGGAGAAAACGAGGGGGTTGTCGGTGCGGGTGTAGCGCCGGAGCTGAAGATGATGATTTTCTGAAGATGATAAAGATGATGAATTTCTTCATTCATAAGCTGAAGATGATGAATTTCTTCATCTAAGATGAAGAGAGAGAGATGCCAGGGAGTGTTTGAAAAATGTGTCAAGAGATAATGTGATGAAAATGACTTTAAAAAGAGATGGACATGACATATAAAGTAAATTACCTAAATACCCTTTTGGTTGGCATAATCTGATTGGTGGAGAGTGGTTTTCGCGGTTCTCGCAACCGAGGGTGGTTTCTATTTTAGCGGCCCTATATATATATATAGGATTAGGTTCAAGAGTGAATACTAGTGTAGCTTGCGAACTGAGTGAACTACACTAGTGTATTTTACGATTTGATGATGAGATCCTGGCCATACACGTGTGTAGATCAATGGCCAGGATTTCTTCACTCAGTTCGCAAATACACTAGTGTTCACTCTAGAACCCCCTACCCTATATATAGGGGACCGCTAAAATGAAAACCACCTCTAGTTGTAAGAACCGTGAGAACTACATCGTACGGGGCGAGGTGGACCAATTTTTTTTTCATAAACGTAGATGCGTGTATTATAAACACATTTGTAAAAAAAAATTCAAAAAAAAATGTCGTGTGTGTAGTTTTGAGCACCACAAGTTAGCGTTTACGAGTACCGTAAATTTGGTTTAAAATTTACGGTACCCGTAAACACAAACAAAACTACACACACAACATTTTTTTTTTGAATTTTGTTTTACAAATATGTTTATAATACACGCATCTACGTTTATGAAAAAAAAATTGGTCCAACTCGCCCCGTACGGTGTAGTTCCTATGGTTCTTACAACTGGATGTGGTTTTCATTTTAGCGGACCCCTATATATATATAATAGAGAGTTAAAATGAGAAAAACTCTTTGTAATATTAAAAAAAATGAAATTTCAACCAATAAGAATGTTTCATTTTGCTTCATATAATATTTGTATTTATTGTTATTGTAAAGGTATATTGATAAACTTAAATAGATCATCAATTTTTAGCTTTCCTTTTTAATAGTTAACTCCATTAAATTTGTAACTTATATTCAAAATATGTATCTTAGAAATAATTAGAGTAAGATAAATTACGAGTCGTGTAGGATAATTTCGATATATTTGAATAAATTTCAATATGTGTAGGATAAATATCGAAATGTGTATGGTAAATTTTGATGTGTGTAGGCTAAATTTTTTAATGTGGAGAATCATAGTCTTTATGACTAACTAATTAGTCAAATATAATAATAAATGAAATAAGAGAAAACTATTTAATGATTTACATTTGTACTTTTTTTTTCTTCTTCTCAACCCCTCCCCTATATATATAGGGAGAAGATCATGCGAGAACCACCTCTTATTGTGAGAACCGCGAGAACCAATGTGAACACACCAAAAATGCCTAAAAATAGTTAAAAATCACACAAATTTTTTTTTTTATTTTTTTAATATTTTTTAGGTTAAAATCGCTACTTTTCGAACCCAAAACAAAAAAAAAAAATTTTAAAATTTTTTTTGCTTCGAAAAGTAGCGATTTTAACCTAAAAAATATTAAAAAAATCAAAAAAAAAATTTTGGATTTTTTTAGATTTTTTTAGGTTTTTTGGGGGTTTAGTTTTTAGCATTTTAGCTTGGGTGGGGGGGGGGTAGGTTTTTTTAGGTTTTTTTTTAGCTTGGGGGGGGGGGTTAGGTTTTTTTTGGGGGGGGGGGTGGGGGGTTTAGGTTTTTTTGGGGGGGGGGTGGGGGTTAGGTTTTTTTATGTTTTTTTTAGGTTTTTTTAGCTATTTTAGGTTGTGTTCACATTGGTTCTCAAGGTTCTCACAATAAGGGTGGTTCTCGCATGAGCCCCTCCCTATATATATATATATATAGATAAGAGATCTTGTACAAGAGATGAATTTTATATGACGTGTAGGAGAGAATCATGACTACACATTTGTTTTTCTCAATTCAAGGAGGGAAGGGTATGATGGTCTTTTCTCCCTTTTCTTAACTAGTTTCCTCCTTGATCATCAAACGGCTATAACTTTTTTCTATGTTAATAGTTTTTAAAAAAATTATACCGAACTAACTATCATTTCATTCTCTTTAATTCGAGCAGGCTATTGCTATAGTGTTTTTAAAAATAATTTATAGGACTTTGAATACCCATTACGTGATTACATGATTTTGAATACCCAATACCCATTACATGATTATGAATACCCGGTGCATGACTCCATGATTTTTGAATACCCTTTACGAAATTACACTTTCAACATAAATCATTACGCATTCAATGTAAATTCATTACGTGATTACACATTCAATATGATTTGTTATAACTAATGTTAATACAATTATGTTTATTACGTGATTACACATTCAATAATATGAACTTGAATGTTTATGCTTTATTACGTGGTTAAATCTCTAATATACGACATTATGTTGTTATTATAGGTTAGTTTGGCGGATGTTTTGTATATAATTTATCATTAATATGTGATTATACATGAAATATTAGGTATTACATATGAAATATTATGTATTACATGTTTTGTTTTTACGTAATCTCTCAGTAGGTTTCACATAAATATTATAATGAAATCACATAATCACGAAATGAGTATTTAAAATCATGTAGTCACGTAATAATACATAGTCAACTATTGTTACGTAATTACGTAATCACTTACTGGGGCTTCACATAAAATACTATAATGAAATCAAGTAATCAAGTAATGGGTATCCAAAATCACGTAGTCACATACTAGGTATTTAAAATCACGTAATCATGTAATGGGTATTCAAAATCCTGGAAATTTTTTTAAGAAAAATATAGCAATAAACTACTCGAATTAAAGAGAATGAAATACTCGTTAATACGGTGTAATTTTTATAAAAAAATATTACCGTATGAAAAAGTTATAACCATTTGAAAAATCAAGAGGAAGTGGGTTTATGAGTCAACAATATTTGATTTTCCTGTTTTACCCTTTCCCGGTTTCCCTTGTTTTTAGTTTTGTGAATTCTATATTTGGGAAGCACTTAATCTCAACCATTAATCTTGCAAATCAAGTGACAAACTTGTTTCCTACACTTCATACAATTCTTTCCTTTTGTACAATAACCTCTCTCTCTCTCTCTCTCTATATATATATATAGGAGAATGATCATTTAGGACCCACCCTTTATTGCGAGAACCGCGAGAACCAATGTGAACACAACCAAAAATACTTAAAAAAATATAAAAAACGCACAATTTTTTCTAATATTCTTTATAGAAAAATCGCTAGTTTTCGTTATTAATTTTTTTTTCTACTAAAAGTAGCGATTTAACTTAAAAAAATATTTTAAAAAAAATTTGTGTGTTTTTTAGTTTTTTTTTTTTAAGATTTTTTTTAGGTTTTTTTGGGGTTTAGTTTTTAGCATTTAGCTTGGGTGTGGGGGGGGTTAGGTTTTTTTTAGGTTTTCGGTGGTGTAGTGGGTTTATTTTGTTGTGTTCACATTGGTTCTCGCATGAACCCTACCATATATATATATATATAAGGGATGGATAGATAGAAAACTCATATTAGTTAAGAAAACTAAGAAACCCAAATGAATGGACCTTATTTCTCAACATGTTACACTTTTTTACAGACTGTGTTACATTTAACAACCAGAGGCTGCCATGTGTTACGTGTAACAGCTTTTGCAGACTTTCAGCTTTTTTTGAAAAGGTAAAAGTTGTTACGAAACACGTTTACAAAAAGGTGTAACACGTGCCAAAGGAAGGTCCATTCATTTGTGTTTCTTAGTTTTTTTTAACTAATATGGGTTTTCTTCCTATAATTGCCCTATATATATATATATATATATATATAAACGGGATCAGGAGAAACGCTCAAAAGTGTGAGAACGGTGAGAACGCATCCTGGCCCAACACGTGTCCCGTGGCATAGAGAAGGGCGGAGGGGTTTTTTTGTCTTTTCATTCTTGTTTTTATTTCCCAACGCGGTATAATATTTTATGCCGTCTAAGTTTTTTTTGGCGTTAATTGTATTTTTTAAACTTTTTGGCGTTAAATTAATTTTTTGTGTCACATATGTAATTTTTTGGCGTTATAGCGTTTTCTGGTTGATTTTTTTGGCGTTTATGGCGTTTTGTATAATAATTCACTACGAGTCACTATTATTTGCATAAAATTACAATAAGTCCAATTTTTTTTGGCGTTTAGTAAATTTTTTGGCATTTAATTCCCTTTACAAGGTGTTTTGCCAGCATCTGTTCTCCCAGTTTTCATACATCTAACGTTTTGGTGTTTGTAGTTTTAGGCGTTTTATATAATAATGTATTTTATTTATAGAGAATTAGATAACAAATCAACATATAACTTGATATCAAAACAATATAAAATGAAAACAAAAATAATAAAAAATGGTAATCTAATTTCTCTTCCGAATCTTCACTGTCATCAGCTCCTGTCTTTCTTAAATTTGTTTTGGCGTTTTGAACCTTTTTTGAATACTTTAGCTAGATGACAACTTTCCTACATAAACCCCGTCTTTTTCAGAAGAAGCTGCTTAGTGGTATCCTGATTTTTGGTGTGATATTCTTGTTTGGTGGCATATCATTGAAGATCAACTCTTGCTTGATGCTATTTATAATAACGGAGTCCAAAATAGCATTTTTCAGTTGTGTTGAACCATTTCTTCCATGCCTATAATCATCAAGAAGAAAGCTCACATGATGGCATATCACTGTCATCAGTCTCTTTTTCATGAATATTTGTCCATCTCATCCAGCAAAATATTATTAAGTTAACCTCCTCAGAAAAATGATCCATTTCAGTGAAAGCTTTGACATCTGTGGCGTTTTAAAGGGAGTGGTTTCTAGATGATATGGCGTTTTTGTGTTTTTTCTAGGTGTGATTAATTTCATTATGTATAGACCCCTCTCTTATAGGAGTTTTTTTGCACGTATTTTTGGGCGGAATTTTTTATTGTAATAAATGATAGTAATAAAGTAACTGTCTTTTCAGTTACTGGGTTGATCAGCTTTTATCAGTTTTATAGGTTATAGACGTCCCGTCTTCTAAGTTTAGCGTTTTTTTTAAATGGCCTTATGCAGACCAACATGACAAAATAGAATAACGGAGTAAATAAAATATTAAGCAGGAAAAATATTTTTTGTTATTTTTGGCGTTTTTTAGGGTTAACCATTTTTTAGTATAATTTTGGCGTTTTGCTAATAAAGATAGTAATATATCATTTAATTATTATCTTAAAAAAAGATTACGTAGAAGAAAAAAAAATTAAAATCTTTCGTCAGAAGGTACTTTATCTGAATAGTATCCATCACTTGTGTTATCTTCTTCCTCCTCGGATTCTTCATCTTGATCTTCATCCATGTCTTCCCATTCACCTTCATCAGCTTCTTGTTCCTGAAGATTCTGAAGCCTCCACCTGAACATGTCTTGCATTAACTCCAATTTTGAGTCAATTTCTGTGTTGGTACATTTGGCGTTATGCAATTCTTCCATGAAACCCAGTCGCTGCTTTGTCATGATGTTCTTTAGCAAGTAGACTTGCTCATCTCCGCTGTCGTATGTAACCGTCACCATGTCTGTTTCATCATCAAAACGCCATGATGTCATGATAGGGTCGGGCTTCATATATCGTTTGATTGGTCCAAATTTGATGGTTAATGCTTTCATAAGCACATGCGTTTCATGGCAATGGTTGTCTAGAGCGATGCCAATGGATAAGATTTGCCTCTGTATCTCTTCTTCCATTTTAAGAATTGCCTTGACCGTCTTAACATACACCCTCCTTTTGTTGTCAAATTGGAGGACTTGTCGCCTGATCCCCAGAGTGTATCTCCACGAAACCATTGTTGCCATTTTTGGCGTTTTGTTTAAGTTGGCGTTTTGGTTAAGGATGTTTTTTTTTTTGTAGAAAATGGATAGGTTGAAGTGATTATGTAAGCTATGTTTTTACGTTTGTTTATATAATGATGTTTTTGGCGCGTAATTTAGGAGGGATTTCTTCTAATAAATGTTATTAACTGAAATTCAGTTATTTTGTGTTGTTTCATCTTCCTGTAATATTCAACGTGTTTTATTTTAAAATTTTGGCGTTTTGTTTATAATGGCGTTTTATTTTTTTGTTTGGCGTTTTATGATTTGATGGCGTTTTGAATATGAGGTGTAAAAGACCCTTTTACCCTTAATGAAGCACGTCCCACCTAATAATATTGATGTTATTTACGAAAACACCACCGCGTAATCTAGTCCATGGATTGTTTTGATCGGACGATCCATAATCGTTCTCACACTTTTCACCGTTTTCTCTAAATCCTGACCCTATATATATATATATATATATATATATATATATAGGGAGCCGCTAAAATAGGAACCATCCCCAGTTGTAAAAATCACGAGAACCACTCTCAACCAATCAGAAAAAGGGTATTTTGGTCATTTACACCAAATGTCAAATCTCCTCTCTTTCTTCATTTAAAGTCTTTGACTTTTAACATACCTCTCTCCTCTATCATCTCTAATTTACATCTCTCTTCTCTCATATCTCAGATTCATTCTCATATTCATCTCTCATCTCTCAAATCTCTTAGATCCATCTTCATCTCTCAGATTCATTTTTCTTGTTCAGCCGACACCATACAAATCCCCTGGTCTCCCTTTTCATCTCCTTGTTGAGAAACCCTAACTATACTTCAAACACACACACACATGAAATCAAAATATTGACCATCTCTCTCTCAACACAGCCGACATCCCCCCACCCCCTCTGTCTCCCTCCCGACACCTTCTCAGGCGGACAAGCACCGCAGGCGGCAGATGAAGACGCGTCGCCGCTCACGGCGACGGCGGTGGTGAGTCGGAATGACGGCACAGCCCCTTTTTTCTCGTTTTTCCGATGATGGATAAGGTTAGATGAAGGTGATGATGAATCTAGAGAGTTTGAGCAGAGAAGAAGAGAGAGGGAAGCGGCGGAGCCGGCGACGGCGGCGGTGGTGTTCTTGTTTACTACCAGCTTCCGGTATCACCACCACCTGGTTCTCTTTATTTTATTTTATTATTTTTTAAAAAAAATTGATGATGGTGTTGTTGATGATGTTCATGGCGACGGCGGTGGAGGTCCGGCGGCCTCCCCGTTCTTCCGTCTACAGTGGCGGAAAAGGTGGTGGTTATCATCTTCAACTGGCTTTGTTTTGATTTCTTTCGGGTCAGATTCAAGTTGGTTCAGCTTCAAGTTTGGCGGTGATTCGAGTTACGGTTCAGATTAGTGTTCGGGTTTTACGGGTCAACAATCAAAGTTTCGGGTTTGGTCAAACCTGGTCAAAGTCAGGTTTGACTGGTTCAGGTCAACTGGTCAATGGTCAGATGTGGGTTTTTTTTTAGGCGTCGATGATGATAGCAATCTATCTGAGATACGTACCGAGTTGCGATTTTCTGGGTGCGTTCGTTTTGTGTAAAAAACTTTTAGAAAAAAAATATGTTAAAACCGTAAACTTTTTAACGTAAAACGTAAACTTTTTAATGTAAAAAACGTAAAGATTTTAACGTGAAACGAAAATTTTTTAACGTAAAACGTAAAAAGTTTAACGTCAAACGTAAAAACGTAAAATGTAAAACGTAAAACGTAAACTTTTTAACGTAAAACGTAAATTTTTTAACGTAAAACGTAAATTTTTTAACGTAAAACGTAAACTTTTTAACGTAAAACGTAAACTTTTTAACATATAACGTAAACTTTTTTAACGAAAAACTTTTTTTATGTAAGTTGTAAAACGTAAAAAACGGCGCGTTAAAAAAACGAAGCGTGAAAAAATTGGGCTTAAAAATGGCGCGTTAAAAACGACGCGTGAAAAAGCCGGGCGTGAAAACGGCATGTAAAAAACGGCGTGGAAAAAAAATATATTTTTTTTAAATCTGAATTTAAAATTGTTTTTAAAAAAAAATTGTTTAATAATACAAAAATAGTAGTAAAAAACAATAAAGACAAAAAGACAAAATTAAGTAAATTTACTAAACTAACCTTTTGGATTAAAATATTAAAGACATAATAAGTCAAAAAATATTTAATAATACTTTTTAATTACTTTTAATCTCATCTATTGATCTTGAAGATCTAATGGATGAAAAGTGGTTCTCTCGGTTCTTACAACTGGAGGTGGTTTTCATTTTAGCGCTCCCCTATATATATATATATGTATTAGGTTCAAGAGTGAACACTAATGTAACTTGCGAACTGAGTGAACTAATCCTGGCCATACACATGTGTAGATCAATGGACAGGATTTGATGTTGAAATACACTAGTGTATTTTACGATTTGATGATGAAATCCTAGCCATACACGTGTGTAGATCAATGGCCAGGATTTGTTCACTCAGTTCACAAATACATTAGTGTTCACTCTAGAACCCCACCATATATATATATATAGGACAAAGATCCGTTAGGAACCACCTCTTATTGCGAGAACCGCGAGAACCAATGTGAACACAACCAAAAATGCCTAAAAATAGCTAAAAATCACACAAATTTTTTTTTTTTTTATATTTTTTATAAAAAAATCGCTACTTTTCGAAGCCAAAAATTTTTTTTTTTTGCTTCTAAAAGTAGCGATTTTAACATAAAAAATATTAAAAAAAAATTAGATTTTTTTTTATTTTTTTTAGATTTTTTTAGGTTTTTTTTGGGGTTTAGTTTTTAGCATTTTAGCTTGTGGGGGGGGGGGGGGGGTGGGGGAGAGGGTTTAGGTTTTTTTTGGGGGGGGGGGGGGTGGGGGGGGGTTAGTTTTTTTTTAAGGTTTTTTGGGGTTTTAGTTTTTAGCATTTAGCTTGCGGGGGGGGGGGGGGGGGTTTGGTTTTTTTTTGGGGGGGGGGGGGGTGGGGGTTAGGTTTTTTTAGCTATTTTAGGTTGTGTTCACATTGGTTCTCGCGGTTCTCGCAATAAGGGTGGTTCTCGCATGAACCTTACCCTATATATATATATAGGGGATGGTTCAAATTCATTGGGAACACTAAAAAAGTGGGGAACAGCGGGGTACCGACTCAATCGAACTCCGATTTGACTCATTCTAGCCGCGTTGGAACCGCCTCGTCGAACCCTAACTAAGACCTCTTAACCCTAAACCCTAAATCCTAACTCCTAAACTCTAAATACTAAAGCTAAAAAATAAGGCTAAAACCTAAGCTAAACCATAAAATTTAAACTATAAACCCTAAAAGCTAAACCCTAAAGGCTAAACCTAAAGCTAAACCTAAAGCTAAACACTAAAGCTAAACCCTAAAGCTAAAACCTAAACCCTAAGGCTAAACCCTAAGGCTAAACCCTAAAAGCCAAACCCTAATATATTTAGGGTTTAGGGGTTATAATTTAGGGTTTAGGGTTAAAAGATCCTTGTTATGGTTCGACGAGCCGGTTCCAACGCCGCTAGAATGAGTCCAGTCGGAGTTCATTTGAGTCAGTTCCCCACTGTTCCCCACTTTTTTAGTGTTCCCCAATGAACATCACACTATATATATATATAAAGGTGTGGGTGATTTTTTTGTAAACAAAATAAGAGTAAATTGCCGTTTTAGTCCTTGAGGTTTGTCTAAATTTGTAATTTTAGTTCAAATAGTTTTTTTCCCTCATCTGAGTCCCTGGCTTTTTCCTTTTGTTGTCATTTTAATCATCTGGTATAACTCCATCCAAAACATTCATTTAAGTTAGGGACAGTTTGATCAGTTTATATATTTCAGTTTTTTGTTCATTTTTTCACTTTTTATTATTAAACAAAAACCAAAAGCAAAATATAAAACCTACCACCCCATCCCTACCCATGATTCTTTACTCTCTATCTTCCCCGACTGTTGGCAAAGACCATTGCCTTCTCAAAACCATTTACCCAAACCCAATATCAAAACAACCATAGTTGTCTTCATTTTTCAAAAACCCTTCTCAGTTATTGTTCGTTTGACTCCATCCACATTTCCAATAATTCCATAGGTAGAATGTTGGAGGGGCGCGACCACCTCACGACGCCAGTGAGCAGCTGAGCATCACCTTTATGAAGCACCTCCCATCTTCGCCCTTTGTTTCTCAATCTTGACCCGTTATAATTGATAGACACACGACGTTTAGATACCGGGGTCGCAAACCAGCAACAACTGATGCTCAGTCATAAACCACCAAACCGGTGGTTGCGGTATAGAGTGGGTTTTAGCCAATCCCCCGTCACAGCCATGACTTGCCCCATCGAAATGTCACCGTATCACCTTTGGCTCGACGTAGAAGCCGATCCACCGTCACAACCATGAGTTGCCTGTTGAGTACCCACTGTTAGGTAGTGTCAAGAATGGGATAGGTAGCCCGTTGAGCGGATCAATCTCAAAGATAATTAGAGAGAAGCCAGAGTAGCAATTCAGAGAGAATATTAGACTTTCATAATTTTCATTCTCCCCTTTTAATTAAACTAAGCTTGGCTTATATAGCCTTAAAATCAAATGTAACTACAGACCCACTAAGACCACTAATCTACTAACTAACTCCACTAACATAATAATAGGGAAAATAAAAGAAACTAAATAAAACATGCAGAAAGGAAACATGGGTTGATTGCATCGGACGTGGGTGGTGATGGACCCAAGGATTGGCACATAACAATCTCACCCCCTCGAAACATCCTTGTCCTCAAGGATGAAGCCGGATGGAACTTCATGTTGCGCCATGGCGGCTGCCACTCGACGCGTCCCATGGCATTCGGAGATGTTGGAACGGAGTGCCATGGTGGACGCCACTCGCGCCTCACGGTTGCACGTATGAACGGTGTCGTTTTCTTTTTAGTCTTCGTTGAAATCACATCCGTCTTCAACATGGTTGCCATGGTGATTGGAGTTGTGGCCTTGACTGTGGCTCTTCCTGTCATCAATAGGGATGGTGATGGGATGAATGATGGTGTCCGTTTTAATGGTGGTGTAACACGGGTTAAGGACTCGGTGCTATGTGTTGGGTTGGGTTGGGTTGGGTTGTAAGGTGACGATTTTGGCAGCGGGTTCGGGTTGGTGTTCCGGTGTGGATTGTATGTTAGCAATGGTGGAGATGATTGCTGCCATTTTTGGTGGTGGTGAGGCAGGTGACGGTGTTTTAGCGAAAGCGGGTGACAGAACTTGCGGGACAGGCGGTGCGGTGGCGGAAATGGGTGGTGGAGGTGTAGGGACTGTTGGATGCGGTTGGGTAGCGGTTTGTGGTGGTGTGGTGGGAACGGGTGACACGGCTGGTGGTGTTGCGGTAGAAGCGGGTGACAGGATAAGTGGTGCTGTGGCAGAAGCTTATTTCGGTGGTAGTGAGGCAAGTGGTGGTGTCGCGGCGGAAGCGGTGTGGCTGTAGGTTGCCCATCTTTGGGACTCCATTTTTTTGAAGATTGATCATCTCTAAAAGAGTCGACTCAATCTGACTAAATGTAACCTTCACTTCAAGAGCGTCCATTGATGGGGATCAAGACCGCTCTGATACCACTGTTGAGTACCCACAGTTAGGTAGTGTCAAGAATGGGATAGGTAACCCGTTGAGCGGATCAATCTCAAAGATAATTAGAGAGAAACCAGAGTAGCAATTTAGAGAGAATATTAGACTTTCATAATTTTCATTCCCCCCTTTTAATTAAACTAAGCTTGGCTTATATAGCCTTAAAATCAAATGTAACTACATGTCACACCCCCAAAATCCACCACGCGGAGTATCACCGCTTGGAGGCGTGACGTGACCAGGATCGAGCCACCAATCATATTGAACAACACAATTAAGTAAATGAAACCAACTACAATACGATTGGTGACCTAAAGAAGGTAACCGATTTTAAGATAACAGCGGAAGCATAAAACGTAAGTTCAAAACATAAGTTCACATTTCATAAGTTTAAAGTCTCAAACATAAGTTCCATAGGTTTATAAAGTTCAATTATTACGTATGGGATATAACAACCCATATTCCACAACAACCTTCTCCTCATGCAAGCTCCAAAAGCATCTAGCGACCTGTAAGGCATGTAACAACGAGTCAACAACAAAGTTGAGTGAGTTCACGTTTGGTTGTTTAGTTTTAAGTTGTTTCTGAAAAACGTGGTTTGACTTTCGTTGGCTTAATTGTCGTGGGGGTTACCCCGTAGTTGAAAGTATGTTTAACCAGTTCGTTTTTCATTACCCAAACCATATCCATAATCAGTGGGGGCTTTCCCCGTGTGAACTACTAGACGGTATGATATCGACTACTACGAACAATAGTTATGCCCTACATCAGTGTCTATTATCACTGACAGTTTGCCATAGTCCATTAGTACACGCCCGTCCGACTAGCACAGTTTGAGGTTTGTTAAATCTAATAGCGCTATTAACTAATGACCCGCTCGCCATTGGCCTCGGCGATTAAGTCGATATAATGAAGAGGGACTTATTGATAGAGTTTTGTCTAGCTAATTTTTAAGGTTGTTGTCCTACACCAGGAGGACGAACGTACGTATTCTGCACCAGGAGAATTCGTAGGATTAATAATGGCATCCTATCTATGGAGGATGGCCGTACATATCCTACCCAAGGAGGATATGTAGATTTCATTTTAGTTTCTTAACCCATTCCCAAACCACCGGGAATCCCATGCCTTGTAGAAAGTGTGAACTCACCTCGGTTTGCTCGGTTAGATTCTCAAATATAGCTAACAGTCAAGGTTGGTCAATCACGTCCTAATATGATTACCAGTTAGTCATTTAGTGGTTTTCAAATATAGCACAAAGTTCCTACACGTATCTAACACATATCATGCATTACTTTAACCGTTTATGCCCATATATACTTCCCATCCATTCCCCACTCATAAGCAAACATACAATAATGCATATAACACATATAACATGTTAGATCATTCACAGATAGCATACTCGACATTTAGACACGCAAATTACAACTTATGTCGTTTCAGCTTAAATATTCAAAACCAGGCTGTTTTCGAACATTTTAATAAAATAGTTAACTTATTCCAAAAATTTCCAAATTTTTACAGAATGTCTTAAACGTTCCAAATTTTGTTGTGTAAAAATATCGGGGTCCAGTTCATTACCAATTTTTTATTAAAATTTATTTTCCTGACTGAACTCAGATTTATCTTTTTCTGACCACAGTCCACGGAATAATTTATTTAAAATTCATCGAGAGTCAAATTTATGAAATTCCAGTAGGGTAATTACAACTACATCGGTGGTCATCTACAGTACAAGTTTCATGATCTAACTCTACACAGAACGCAAGTTATGACAGAAAACAAAACGCATATTTTCAGCAGAAAAATGCAGCTCTAGCTGCTGTTACAAAATGACGCTTTAAAAATAGTAAACGGAGTCCAAAAATTATGATTCCGGTGCCATTAGAACCGTATTTCATAATACATAAATCTAGGCTTTAGAAAATACATTTTTCGTTAAGTTATGGCCTGTTTACAGCCAACTGAAGTTGGCTGTAAAGCTTGGACAGATTCTGTTTTTAGTCTTTAGCTTTCTAGTTTGTGTTCGATTGATTCCGTTAATCATGTTTAGGGATCACAACAACATCAAACATCAATATTAACCAACACATCATCAGAAAAATCAACAAGAATCATAACAACACAAGATCTACATGATTTACACACATAACTTCTCTTTATCCACACTTTAGCACATTATGTTCAAGACTTGTTCATGAGCTTTAAAGTTCCTTAACTTTTTATCATTCTAACATCTATTAACCACTAAAATAACATAAAGAATGAACGGATCTAAGTTCTTACCACTAGCTCAAGGCTAGGGAAGTTCGAGTGTAGAAAAGTGATGGTTAATAGCGAATGGAGAAGGTCCTTTCACTTCCGAACGCACCGAGCTTCGTTGTTGATCCTATTGCACCTTTGTATGTATGAGAAATGGTTGTATGGAAGTTGAATGATGGTGATATGGTGGGTGGTTGTGGCTGCCGAAAGCAAAGAAGGAAGGGAAAGAAAGAGTTGTTTGCTAAAGGTTGTAGTGAGAATGAGAAGTCATAACCTTGGTATTATTATATAGACCATGTTCCTTCATTATCCATTGTGCTAAATGTTTCATTAACCACTAACAAGATCAATAAAATAATAAAATATCATGGGGGGTGTCCCCATTCTCCCACAACCGGTTCACATGGGGAGGGGGGGTATGGTCTAGTTGGATTTTAAAATGGCTAGTTACATAACTAGTTAGAAACCAAGTGTGTAGTTAGTGTAGTAAAGTGTGTTATAATATAAAGTGGGTTAGGGTATTCGGGGACCCTAACTAGCTCAGAAAAATAAAAATAATGTGTTTAACAATATTTTTGTGTTTCGGGTAGTGTCCGGTTGTTCGGTTCGATACTGTTCCGTTAAACTGCTTAATTAATCCGTAACGTGTCATACATATATATTTTTGTAACGTTTTTAATTTTTAACACTCAGGAAGGTATACCGGACTATTTAGTAACTTTTCTGTATACTACTAGTATGTTAACAAGCACATGTGAGTATAACACAGTAATCGGATAGCAGTTAAGTAATTCCACACAGTTGTCAAGCACTATAATTGTCATTAATAAATTGTACGGAATACATGTAAATTTGAGGGTTGTCACATTCTCCCCCTGTTAAGAGAATTTCGTCGAAATTTAGCGCGTGGTTACTGGGGAAGCTAGTTAAGTTGCGTTGTTTTCCTGATTTTCCTGGGGTGTCACATCATCCCCCCGTTGATTTGGAATTTCGTCCCGAAATTCTGCAGTAGCTTCAGCCTCAGCAGTGGTTGCGTTTTTCATAAACTGCTGGGGATACTTGAGTTTCATTTGGTCTTCTCGTTCCCAGGTATACTCTGGGCCACGACGGGCATTCCAACGAACTCGAACAAGAGGTATTCTTGTGCGCTTGAGAATCTTAACATCTCGATCAGTAATCTCTACAGGTTCCTCGACGAATCGCAGCTGGTCATCGATAGTGAGTTCCTTGAGAGGAACTATGAGGGTCTCATCTGACAGACACTTCTTCAGATTTGACACGTGGAATATGTTGTGAACTCCGCTGAGTTTTTCGGGTAGATTCAACCTGTAGGCGACTTTGCCAATTTTCTCGATGATTTCGAACGGTCCGACATAACGCGGATTGGGCTTGCCTCGTTTGAAAAAGCGGACTACACCTTTCCAAGGTGAGACTTTGAGTAGCACTCGATCCCCAACCTGGAACTCGAGTGGTTTTCTTCCCTTATCAGCATAGCTTTTCTGACGGTCACGAGCTGCCGCCATTCGCTGTCGTATCTGAGCAATTCTCTCGGTGGTATCTACCATAAGTTCTGGGCCAGTGATTTGGCTGTCACCAACTTCTGCCCAACAAAGAGGTGATCGGCATTTGTGTCCGTACAATGCCTCGAACGGAGCGGCCTGGATGCTGGTGTGGTAGCTGTTGTTATACGAAAACTCCATCAGCGGGAGGTGCTTTTCCCAGCCATTACCAAAATCGATTACACATGCCCTAAGCATGTCTTCAAGGGTTTGGATGGTGCGTTCAGATTGCCAATCCGTCTGTGGGTGATAAGCGGTGCTCATATCTAAACGTGAGCCAAAAGACTTGTGCATTGCTTGCCACAGTTCAGAAGTAAAACGCGCATCACGATCAGAAATGATAGAGGTTGGCACTCCGTGCCTTGACACCACTTATTTTAGGTAGATGTCTGCTAAAGTAGAAAACTTATCCGTTTCCTTGATAGCCAGAAAATGTGCAGACTTGGTCAGTCGATCTACGATCACCCAAATGGTATCATTTCCGCGTTGAGATCTGGGCAGGCCGGTAACAAAATCCATGGAAATTTGCTCCCATTTCCATTTCGGGATCTCCGGTTGTTGAAGTAGGCCTGATGGTTTCTGATATTCAGTCTTGACTCTCGCACAAGTCAAGCACTTACTGACGTAGGTTGCTATGTGGGCTTTCATGCCAGGCCACCAATACGTAGTCTTGAGGTCGTAGTACATTTTATCCGAACCAGAATGTACCGAATAACGAGACTTGTGTGCTTCATCCATCACAAGCTCGCGTAGGTCTCCATAAAGTGGAATCCAGATGAGTCCGTTAACATAGTAGGCGCCGTCTTCCTTTTGTTCTAGCCGCTGCCTCGATCCTCGTAAGGATTCAGCCCTGATGTTCTCTGCTTTCAATGCTTCAACCTGAGCATCGCGAATCTGAACGGGAAGGTTGGATTGGATAGTAAGCTGTAAAGCACGTACACGCTTAGGTATAGTATCCTTCCGACTGAGGGCGTCAGCCACAACATTGGCTTTGCCCGGATGGTACTTGATTGCGCATTCGTAATCATTCAAGAGTTCGACCCATCGGCGTTGTCGCATGTTTAACTCCTTTTGCTTGAAGATATGCTCGAGACTCCTGTGATCGGTGTAAACGGTGCACTTGGTACCGTACAGGTAATGTCTCCATATCTTAAGTGCGAAAACAACTGCTCCCAGCTCCAAGTCATGCGTAGTGTAGTTCCTTTCATGAACTTTAAGTTGGCGCGATGCGTAGGCAATGACCTTGTCACGTTGCATCAATACGCAACCAAGTCCTTGGATGGAAGCGTCGCAGTAAACCACAAAATCATCTGTGCCTTCAGGCAATGAGAGGATAGGCGCGCTACAAAGTCTATCCTTCAAGTGCTGAAATGCGGACTCCTGTGCATCACCCCAACGATAGGTGACACCTTTTTGAGTCAGTGAAGTGAGAGGTTGCGCAATCTTGGAGAAATCTTTGATAAACCTTCTGTAATATCCTGCCAAACCCAAGAATTGGCGGATTTCTGTTGGTGTGCAGGGTGCAGGCCAGTTCTTGATCGATTCAACCTTAGATGGATCCACATGAATTCCATCCTTGTTTACCACATGGCCTAGAAAGTGGACTTCGCGAAGCCAGAAGTCACATTTCGAAAACTTGGCATACAACTGCTCTGCTCGAAGAAGTTCCAGCATAAGTCGTAGATGTTGCTCGTGTTCCTCCTGACTCTTCGAATAGATCAGGATATCGTCGATGAATACAATGACAAACTTATCCAGGTAAGGCTTGCACACTCGTTTCATGAGATCCATGAAGACCGCTGGTGCATTCGTCAACCCGAAAGGCATGACCAGAAACTCGTAATGGCCGTAGCGAGTTCTGAATGCTGTTTTGGAGACGTCCTCCTCTCGGACTCTCAGCTGATGGTATCCCGATCTCAAATCAATCTTAGAGTAATAACTCGACCCTTGCAACTGGTCGAACAAGTCGTCAATACGTGGAAGAGGATAACGATTCTTCACAGTCACCTTGTTGAGTTCGCGGTAGTCGATACACATTCTGAAAGTACCATCTTTCTTTTTCACAAACAAGACTGGAGCTCCCCAGGGCGAAGAGCTAGGACGTATGAAACCCTTTTCCAAGAGTTCTTGTAGTTGTGTGGACAGTTCTTCAAGTTCTGATGGAGCTAGATGATAAGGTGCTCGAGCTATGGGCGCTGCTCTAGGAGCTAGCTCGATTTGAAACTCAACTTGGCGATGAGGCGGAAGACCAGGCAATTCCTCAGGAAATACCTCAGGAAAATCGCGCACAATAGGAATGTCTTCAATTCTCTTCTCTTCCGTTGATGTGTCAGTAACGAGTGCTAGAATGGTCGTGTGGCCCTTTCGCAAACACTTCTGGGCCTTAAGGAAAGAGATAATGCCTACGACAACACCACTCTTGTCACCCTGAATCACGAGAGGTTCTTCACCAGAACAAGGAATGCGGACGATTTTCTCCTTGCAAACAATCTCCGCTTGATGATGGGATAGCCAATCCATCCCAATAACGACGTCGAAACTACCCAGTGTGATAGGAATAAGATCGATAGAGAAAGTCTGACCAGCTAAGACGAGGTTACAAACTTTAACTACGTGTGTGGCTTCAAGACTTTTACCATTTGCTAGTTCCACCGTGTGTTTGGTGTTCAGAAGTGTTGGAGTGCGCTTAAGCATTTGGCTAACTTTTAAGGACACATAACTAGTATCGGCACCCGAATCGAATAAAACAGTAACAAAGAAGTCGTCCAGAAGAAACTTACCCATCACAACGTTGGGATCGTTCCTTGCATCACCTTGACCAATCACGAACACACGACCCCTTGCTCCATTACCATTGTTGTTACCCCCGTTGTTGCCTCCATTGTTGTTCCCGTTTCCTTGATTATTGTTGTTCTGATTCTGGTTCAGTTGGGGGCAGTTCCTCTTAAAGTGACCTTCAGTGCCACACTGAAAGCATCCTTTATTGCCATGTTGTTGCTGCTGCTGGTGATTCTGTGGAGCTTGTTGTTGTTGTTGGCGATTCTGATTTGCTGGTCGTGCGCTCCTACAATCCTTTGCTTCATGACCAAACTTGTTACACCTCAGACAACGACCCTTGTTGCACTGCCCGCTGTGATGCTTGTGGCACCGATTGCACTTGGGGTGGTTCCCTCGGTATCCACCCTGTCCTTGACTACCGGAAGATTGCTGACCAGGACTCTGGTAGTCATCAGTCTTTCGCTGCTGAGACTGAACTGAAGTAGACCCCTTTCCGGAGTTCCCATCCCATTTTCGCTTGTTGTCACTAGGAGCATCGAGAGTAGCTGTGGCACTGATACGTTTGGGCAGCCTGTTTTGCTCCACCGCCTGGTCAGTGAGTCGATGGGCCAACTTGATGATTTGCTGTATGGTACCCAGGTTGGCTGAAGTCACGTGACTTTGAATCTCTGGTACAAGGCCCTTGAGATACAGCTCAATTCGTTTGATGGGAGGGTCCACCATGGTAGGGCACAAGATGGCCAGCTCATTTGACCTTTTCGTATACGCCTCAATCTCAGACCCCGTCATTTTCAGATTGTAAAATTCCACCTCTAGCTTGTGGATGTCATCCCGACTACAGTACTCCTCCTTGATCAGCTCTTTGAAACCATTCTAGGGGGTGGCATTAGCAACTGCCAGTCCTAGTAGTTGAACCTGCGCCTTCCACCAGGTTAACGCAGCTCCTTCAAGTGTCCCGGTAGCATATTTCACCCTACAATCTTCGGGGCATTCGCACATCTCGAAAACAGACTCAAGCTTCTCGAACTAGTGTAGGAGGCCTACAGCTCCTTCAGTGCCACTGAAAGTAGTAGGTCGGCAGTCCATGAAGGTTTTGAACGTGCACACAGGAGGTTGAGCATGTTGACCTCTTGCGCGAGAATAAAAGACAAGATTAAGCATGAGGGTTGGTTTGCGAAGGTAGGATCTAAATGTCCTAAGGTGAGTTGGTATGGCAGGTTATACCTCCTGCAGGGTTGGCTGCGAGTGCCTCAGCGACTCGTTCGTTGATCAAAGCCGTCAACTGGGCTTGAGTGAGGTTGATACGTTCTCCGCGTCTGCTGATGATCTTCATAATGAAGCAACGTAAGTGAGAAAGGTGTCGCGAAAGTGCGTAAGTGTGGGACGACAATAGAGAGTAAGCACACAAGGTTCAAATAGCAATTATCACGTTATCTAATGCACAGTGAGAACTATCTAACCGACAATAAATCATACCACTTATGGTGTCGAGTCTTGCACGTGGAGCGAAGCGTCGTTGTGGATCATTGAGCACTGTACAGGTTATAGTCTGGTTTTATCAAAAAGCTTTTTCCCCTTTTTTAAAACCAAGTTCATTATAACCAATGGCTCTGATACCAATCTGTCACACCCCCAAAATCCACCACGCGGAGTATCACCGCTTGGAGGCGTGACGTGACCAGGATCGAGCCACCAATCATATTGAACAACACAATTAAGTAAATGAAACCAACTACAATACGATTGGTGACCTAAAGAAGGTAACCGATTTTAAGATAACAGCGGAAGCATAAAACGTAAGTTCAAAACATAAGTTCACAGTTTATAAGTTTAAAGTCTTAAACATAAGTTCCATAGGTTTATAAAGTTCAATTATTAAGTATGGGGTATAACAACCCATATTCCACAACAACCTTCTCCTCATGCAAGCTCCAAAAGCATCTAGCGACCTGTAAGGCATGTAACAACGAGTCAACAACAAAGTTGAGTGAGTTCACGTTTGGTTGTTTAGTTTTAAGTTGTTTCTGAAAAACGTGGTTTGACTTTTGTTGGCTTAATTGCCGTGGGGGTTACCCCGTAGTTGAAAGTATGTTTAACCAGTTCCTTTTTCATTACCCAAACCATATCCATAATCAGTGGGGGCTTTCCCCGTGTGAACTACTAGACGGTATAATATCGACTACTACGAACAATAGTTGTGCCCTACATCAGTGTCTATCATCACTGACAGTTTGCCATAGTCCATTAGTACACGCCCGTCCGACTGGCACAGTGTGAGGTTTGTTAAACCTAATAGCGCTATTAACTAATGACCCGCTCGCCATTGGCCTCGGCGATTAAGTCGATATAATGAAGAGGGACTTATTGATAGAGTTTTGTCTAGCTAGTTTTTAAGGTTGTTGTCCTACACCAGGAGGACGAACATACGTATTCTGCACCAGGAGAATTCGTAGGATTAATAATGGCATCCTATCTATGGAGGATGGCCGTACATATCCTACCCAATGAGGATATGTAGGTTTCATTTTAGTTTCTTAACCCATTCCCAAACCACCGGGAATCCCATGCCTTGTAGAAAGTGTGAACTCACCTCGGTTTGCTCGGTTAGATTCTCAAATATAGCTAACAGTCAAGGTTGGTCAATCACGTCCTAATATGATTACCAGTTAGTCATTTAGTGGTTTTCAAATATAGCACAAAGTTCCTACACGTATCTAACACATATCATGCATTACTTTAACCGTTTATGCCCATATATACTTCCCATCCATTCCCCACTCATAAGAAAACATACAATAATGCATATAACACATATAACATGTTAGATCATTCACAGATAGCATACTCGACATTTAGACACGCAAATTACAACTTATGTCGTTTCAGCTTAAATATTCAAAACCAGGCTGTTTTCGGACATTTTAATAAAATAGTTAACTTATTCCAAAACTTCCCAAATTTTTACAAAATATCTTAAACGTTCCAAATTTTATTGTGTAAAAATATCGGGGTCCATTTCATTACCAATATTTTATAAAAATTTATTTTCCAGACTGAACTCATATTTATTTTTTTTCTGACCACAGTCCACGGAATAATTTATTTAAAATTCATCGAGAGTCCGATTTACGAAATTCCAGTGGGGTAATTACAAATACATCGGTGGTCATCTACAGTACAAGTTTCATGATCTAACTCTACACAGAACTCAAGTTATGACAGAAAACAAAACGCATATTTTCAGCAGAAAAATGCAGCTCTAGCTGCTGTTACAAAATGACGCTTTAAAAATAGTAAACGGAGTCAAAAAATTATGATTCCGGTGCCATTAGAACCTTATTTCATAATACATAAATCTAGGCTTCAGAAAATACATTTTTCGTTAAGTTATGGCCTGTTTACAGCCAACTGAAGTTGGCTGTAAAGCTTGGACAGATTCTGTTTTTAGTCTTTAGCTTTCTAGTTTGTGTTCGATTGATTCCGTTAATCATGTTTAGGGATCACAACAACATCAAACATCAATATTAACCAACACATCATCAGAAAAATCAACAAGAATCATAACAACACAAGATCTACATGATTTACACACATAACTTCTCTTTATCCACACTTTAACACATTATGTTCAAGACTTGTTCATGAGCTTTAAAGTTCCTTAACTTTTTATCATTCTAACATCTATTAACCACTAAAATAACATAAAGAATGAACGGATCTAAGTTCTTACCACTAGCTCAAGGCTAGGAAAGTTCGAGTGTAGAAAAGTGATGGTTAATAGCGAATGGAGAAGGTCCTTCCACTTCCGAACGCACCGAGCTTCGTTGTTGATCCTATTGCACCTTTGTATGTATGAGAAATAGTTGTATGGAAGTTGAATGATGGTGATATGGTGGGTGGTTGTGGCTGCCGAAAGCAAAGAAGGAAGGGAAAGAAAGAGTTGTTTGCTAAAGGTTGTAGTGAGAATGAGAAGTCATAACCTTGGTATTATTATATAGACCATGTTCCTTCATTATCCATTATGCTAAATGTTTCATTAACCACTAACAAGATCAATAAAATAATAAAATATCATGGGGGTGTCCCCATTCTCCCACAACCGGTTCACATGGGGGGGGGGGGGGTATGGTCTAGTTGGATTCTAAAATGGCTAGTTACATAACTAGTTAGAAACCTAGTGTGTAGTTAGTGTAGTAAAGTGTGTTATAATATAAAAATAATGTGTTTAACAATATTTTTGTGTTTCGGGTAGTGTCCGGTTGTTCGGTTCGATACTGTTCCGTTAAACTGCTTAATTAATCCGTAACGTGTCATACATATATATTTTTGTAACGTTTTTAATTTTTAACACTCAGGAAGGTATACCGGACTATTTAGTAACTTTTCTGTATACTACTAGTATGTTAACAAGCACATGTGAGTATAACACAGTAATCAGATAGCAGTTAAGTAATTCCACACAGTTGTCAAGCACTATAATTGTCATTAATAAATTGTACGGAATACATGTAAATTTGAGGGTTGTCACACTACAGACCCACTAGGACCACTAATCTACTAACTAACTCCACTAACATAATAATAGGGAAAATAAAAGAAACTAAATAAAAAATGCAGAAAGGAAACATGGGTTGATTGCATCGGACGTGAGTGGTCATGGACCCAAGTATTGGCACATAACATTGCCCCAACCGAAGCCACCGCCGTTCTTGATCTGTTGTCTTTATAGTCGGTTGCACACCGGCGAAGTGAGGAGACCCGTCGGAGGCCATGGCTGGGTCCTCTTCCATCAATGTACTCTCTCTCTGGCTTTTTTCTCTCTCTAGATATTTCTAATTTATGCACTGAAATCGTAAGACTAAAGGGAGTGGGGCAACCTTTTGAGTGGGCGTCTTGCGACACGTGGCGCCACGTCACATAAGAGGATTTTGACCAAAAAAGGGGGAGTGGGGCAACCTTGCTGGGTGGGGCGTCTTGCGACACGTGGCACCCATTTAATTTTGATTTTTTTTATGTAAAAGATATAAAGTGTTATATTTTTTTATAAAATTATTGATACTCATTAAATAAAATAACCAACATACAACTTTTATTCATTAAAAAACATACAACAATACACATCTACTACTCATCGTCACTAACGTACTCGTTTAGGTCGAGGTCGACTACATTGTTATTATCTTCATCCTCGTTATCTCCTTCATCCTCGTTGTATCGTCGTCGGACGAGGACGACTACATTGTATCGTCGTCGGACGAGGATGACGAAGGGACGTTGAACTCCATTTGTGGTTCCAAAAAAACAAAATGGTTATGTTGAAAGAAAGTATTTTTAGGGTGTGTTGTGTTGTATATTTTTAGAGTGTGTTATGTTGTATGGTGGATGTATATATATATATATAGTAATTTGGTTAAAAAAAATAACTTTAGTCAATATATCCGTTGGAACCACAAATATAACGGCTAGTTTCTTTGATTTTTGTGGAAAGTAGGCGACGAGAACAGGTTGGGCTGGAGGGGGACGCCACCCAAGTCGCCCCCGGGGGCGGTGTTCCAGGCGACCTGGGGCGACCTGGGGGTGGGAGTCGCCCCACTACACTCAGTCTAAAGGAGGGGGAAAAGAGAGGAGGGGGTAGGAGTGGGATGGGTAGGTTTTGTATTTTGTTTAATAATAAAAATGAAATATATAAACTGACCAAACTGCCCATAACTTAAATGAATTTTTTGGATAAAGTTAGAACAGATGATCAAAATGACAATAAAATGGAAAAGTTAGGGATCCAAAGAAGAAGAAAAAAACTATTAGGACTAAAATAATAAATTTGGAGAAACCTCAGGAACTAAAATAACAATTTACTTAAAAAATAATGTTTTTTATTTATAAGTAATATATATATATATATAAAGTGGTAAATTACCTATAACTCAACGTTACATTTTAACGGGCCATGGAAATGACAAATAATTAGGGTGTACGGGGCGTTCGCGGGGAAGGGGTGCGGTGACCCTAGTCACCGATCGGGAACACCGCCGCCATCAAAGCGGGGACCCGAATCGGTGATAGGGATCGGTGTGGAGTTACCGCGTGGGGGGGAACGATTTTCGAAAGAGGACCGTTGTCAAACGGTCAATTTTATAAAAAAAAAAAAATCATTTTTTATACAAATATAAATAACCACACCTTCATACTCTCATCAAACCACACTCTCATCAAACCACATTTTTTATACAAATTTCATTTTTTTATACTCTCAAACCACACCCACTTCACAAATTTTTTATATTCTCAAACCACACCCACTTCTCAAACCGAGCAATGGAGAACCAACCCCGCGAAGCCAAGAAAAAAACTAAGGGACGAGGCAAGCAACCGTCTCGTGGTGGTTCGAGCGGTGCAAGTGCACAATCACAACCCCCTTTCGGATATACTCCACAACCCCCGTTTTTAACATGTATATTTTTTATTTTTCTTTACTAAGTTTATATTTTTTTAACATGTATATTTTTTATTTTTCTTTACTAAGTTTATATTTTTTTTAACATGTAGGATCGCACACGAGGAAGCGGAGTCAAGGATCTCGACGTGATGAAAGTCGCTTTAACAGAATTTAAAGAGAGATATCCGAACGGTTTTCAACATGTCGAGGCGTGGGAGGTCATGCGAAAATACGACAAATGGGCCCAAGTCCCATTGTTGGGTGAGGAAGGGGAAGGTTCGGGAAATAAAAGAAAGCCCGTTGAGGTGGACCCTTCCATACCCGATATGAACGAAGACCCCTCGCCACAAAGAGCACAACGGCGAGACAAGCGTCAAGCGACATCGTCCGAGGGAAGCTCGGCCGAGTTGGCGGAACAATTCAAAGAGTACACCGCCATGAAAGAAAAGAAAACCGCGATTGAATATAAGGCGGTTGAATTGAGGATGAAAAGAGAGGAGCAGGCTCTCGAGCTCATATCGGAACAACGCGAGACGATGAAAAACTACAATTACGATCGAGATATGGAAATATTCATCAAGCCGCACGACGATGCTCCGCCAAGTATGTTGTCGTTCATCCTCGCCCGAAAACGCGACATCGCTAAGAAGTACGGGTGGCCAATCGATTTCTAAAATTTTTATTTTCTAGTTTGAATGTAATTTTTATTTTCTAGTTTGAATGTATTTTCTAGTTTTAATGTTATTTTTATTTTGTAGTTTTATTTTGTTAAATTTTATTTAATTTTTATTAATATTTTTTTATAAACATGCATAATTTCAACAAATAAAAAAAAAAAAAAAAACCAAGTCACCTAAAGAGGGGAGTGCCGCCATCAAAATGGGGTGTTAGGGGAGTTTAAGAGGGGAGTTGACGTGACACAAGAGGATTGGTTGGGCGTAAGAGAGGGGACTCACCTCTTAGGTGAGTGCCCCTTACACCCTTACAAACCTCAGGTGTTCAGTTGTAAAAGTACACACTTTTTTGGATGTAACAAACAAATCTCTTAACCGCATGGATAATTTTGACATTTTACGAGTTCTTTTATTGTATAGTAAATATTGATTTGCTGACACATTTCATAATTATCATACTTCACAATTTTTAAATCTTATAATCTAAAAATCGACAAGTTCAACCAACGCTGGTTCAACCTATTTGAACCAAACCAACACGAGACCTTGCTTCTGATCCAACCCGTCCGACCAGCTATACCGATTTCAACAATACTAATTATAACATTACATTATCTTTTTAATTTTTATTTATATAGGGTTAAATGTCATTTTAGTCCCTGTGGTTTGGGTCATTTTAACAATTTAGTTCAAAGGTATCATTTTTCACATGTAGATCCAAAAAAAGTTTCACCGTTGCCATTTTAGTCCACTAAGTTAATTTTATCCATTTTTCCTGTACAAGAAGAGCAATTCGGTCATTTTATATGTATCTGTTAACAAGAAGGGCAATTCAGCCATATAAAATGACCGAATTGCCATTCTCGTTAACAGAAATAAGGGATGAAGTTAACCCAGTGGACCAAAATGGCAACGTCAAAACTTTTTAAAACACACAGACGAAAAATGAAACATTTGAACTAAAGTAATAAAATAACACAAACTATAGGGACTAAAATGACATTTAACTCAATTTTATTAGGGGTGTTAAACGGGTCGTGTTCGCGGGTTGGCGTGTTCAACCCGACCCGAACCCGGAAATTTTACACAAACCCGAACCCGAACCCGAAAATCATATCATACATATGAACCCGAACATGACCCGAAGTTTCGTGGGTTGACCCGAACACGACCAATTCAACCCGAATTTTTGATTTTTTTTTCTGAAATTAATATATGAAAATTTATATACTATTAATTTGAAACATTTGTGTGCATCTTTGGTTGTAATTTGTGCTTAAATGGTTGTACCTTAATCAAATATAGGTTGTAAGTTGTGCTTAAGTGGTTGTACCTTAATCAAATAATAATGGTTTCATTAACTTACCAAATCCAATCTGTTTTGTATGCATGTATGGTTGTAAATTGTGCTTAAGTGGTTGTACCTTAATCAAATAATGGTTTCATTATCTTACCATATTCAATCGGTTTGAACTATTCAAGGTTGTGTTGTTTTATTTGTAAATTATTGTTATTTATAATAATCTAATTAATTTAGCCAAAATCTGCAACATATTGATGCAATGGTTGTTGTAATGTATGCATTATGGTTTGTATAGTGGTAATGATATATATTAGAGTTAATAGCCAAAATGGTCCCTGAGGTTTGCTCACTTTTGCCACTTTAGTCCAAAACCCAAATTTGTTACATCTGGGTCCCCGAGGTTTGCATTTTGTTGCCATTTTAGTCCAAATTTCAAATTTGACCAGATTACCCACTTTTGACCTGCTATTTTGTCTTCACCATCAGGGGCATTTTGGTCATTTTGGTCATTTATTATCTCTTTATTATATCTCAATTATAATAACTCACTCTCTCTCCCTCAACACAGAGACTTCATATTTCAGCACCACCACCGTCCACCACCACCGCACCGCCACCATCGCCACAGCACCTCCACTACCGCAACCATCTCTGTCTCTCTCTCTTCTCCCTCTCTCTCTTCCGCAACCACCACAACCTTACCACTGTGAGAACCACCGCCACCACAAAACCCAAACCCCCACCCCTGCTACCTCTGTGAGAACCACCGCCACCACAAACCCACCACCACCGAATTAACACCCAATCAGACACATCCATCACCCATTAACACCCTAATCAGACACATACACATACACACACCGACAACAATAATGCCACTGCAGAACAACAACAACAACAAGCACCACCACCTCCACCACACCTCCGCCACACCTCAGCCACCACCACATTTCAGCCACCGACCACACCTCTGCCACCACCACACCCCCACCCCTTTCACTCTTCTCCATTCGGTGAATATGCCACTGCCAGAACAACAATAATGCCACTGCAGAACAACAACAAGCACCACCACCTCCACCACACCTCCGCCATACCTCAGCCACCACCACACTTCAGCTACCTCCGCCACCACCACACCCACACCCCCACCCCCTTCACTCTTCTCCATTCGGTGAATTTATGAACAGATCGGTGAATTTATGAACATATTTATGGATCAAAACTCAAAACCCACATCAAAATCATCAAATCGGTTGCCTTAAACCCCCAAAATCATCAAATCGGTTGCAACATATGTGACTCAAAACCCACATCAAAATCATCAAATCGGTGAATGTATGTACATCAAAACCACCACCACCACCGCACCGCCACCATCCCAATGTCGGTTCTCATCACGGTGGTGGTGGTGTTTGACGGTGGTGCCGACGGCGGCGATGTTGATGATGATGATGATGATCTTGACGGTGGTGAGATAGAGAGAAGAGAGAGACGGTGGTAGTTTAGAGATGTTGATGATGATGATGGTCTTGACGGTGGCGGTGGTGGTAGTTTAGAGAGAGAGAGAGAGAGAGAGAGCAGTGACATTGAGAGAGAGAGAGAGATATGTATCTGTGTGGGTGTATATATATAGATATTATATATAATTGATTTTTTTAATATAAATTACTTTATAATAATCCAAAATGACAATTTTGCCCCTAGAAGAAATGAGGAAAAGGACAAAAATCAGTAAGAAATCCTGACAAAATCTGACTTTTTTGAAATTTGGACTAAAATGGCAACAAAATGCAAACCTCGGGGACCCAGATGTAACAAATTTGGGTTTTGGACTAAAGTGGCAAAAGTGAGCAAACCTCAGGGACCATTTTGGCTATTAACTCTATATATTATAAATAGATATAGATTACGATGAACATATCAAACGGGAAAAAATAGACGCGGGTTCATCGTAACGCGCGAGTACTAGATCAAGTTAGTTATTTTATTCTATATTTTACGTTTCGGTTTAATTTCTTCGCATTAACACCGCAACTTCAGTGTCTGTGGTCGCTGACAGTAGTGTGGCATAGTGCTCGCCCCCGCCGCAACGCGGGGGTACTAGTTAAAATTTACTTAAGAAACACAAACGTATATAATAATATTATATTTAAATTATAAATCTATGTTAAATTCTCTTATTAAGTTATAATAATGGCCTAAAATACGCACCCATTTAATTTATAATATAAAATATGTTGTAAAAAATTATAATATAGTATAAATGTGTTAAACGGGTCAACGCGCCAACCTGACCAGGTTGACCCGAACCCGATCCGTTAACCTAAACAGGTTCGTGGGTTCAACCTGAAACTGAACCGAACTCGTTTAGACTAAACCTAAACACGCTAATTTCATGTTAGGTTCGTGTCAGGTTCGTGTCAGGTTTTCGGGTCGTGTCAGAAATTCACACACTAATTTTTATATTTAATATCTTCTCCCCTTCCCAAAATACCCTTGACCTTAAACAAAACTACAAAACTACCCCCACTTCCAGTCATCGTTATCAATGATAACTTCTGCTTAGCTTAGTTTCATCGCAACAGAAAACACACAGAATCAACCTCTTCAGATCTGCAAACAAATATCCCCACACACCCAAACCCCTAAACAACTTTAACATCCATCCATCCATCCATCCATCCATCCATCCATACTTACTTCATCCACAAGTTTCAATTCAAACACCTATTACTAAGCTTACAAACCAAGCAGCCTTTCACCCCTCATAATAACCCAAAAAGGTGACAACACCTAATCTTTGTTCATGAAGCTCAACCGTTATCAATTAGTGTTTCCACTTCAATTTTAACCATTATTCAACCACTTTTATCAAACTTTTTAATGAGTTTTGATATGAACACTCAGAATAACAATAATAACCGGCTGCTAAGGTTCCGGTCTGCTCCGAGCTATGTGATACAGAGTTATGTGAATGAGGTTGAGAAAATTAGAGATGTGAACAATGATGGGTTGAATTATGGGTTTGTGGCTTTGCAAGATCTGGAAGCTGAGGTGGATCTTAAACCGAACTTTGGTGCCCAGTTGCAGGAGAATTATCAGAGTACAACTCATGGAAGCGTGGAGAGTGGTCATGGTACAAGTTTGTATAGCAGGGCGGTTGATGGTGATAAAAGTTCGAATTTGTTTAGACAGAATAGCTCTCCTGCTGGATTGTTTTCTAATGTTAATCCGCCTAATGGTACTTATTTTTGTGTTCAGGATGGATTTGGTGTGTGTGTGTTTGTGTGGGGTTTTTTTTTTTTTTTTTACCATTTATGGTAATAGCTGTTGTGGTACAGTTTTCTATATTTGGTTTGTCAAGTTTGGATTGAAGGTCGAGAAATGGTTTTGACTTTTAGAAGTCAAAATTAGAATTTTAAGTTGTAGATCTTTAATGTTTTTTAGTTTTGAGAAAGTACCAGGAAAGCATATATTTTATGTTAAGGAAGTTGAATTAGTAATTCTTTCTACCCATGGTGTTGAAAGTGGTACAATTTGAGTTTTGTAATTAGTTTTGACTTTTAGAAGTCAAAATTAGACATTCAAGTTATAGATCTTTAATCTTTTTAGCCTTGGAAAAGTAGCAAGAACCCATAAATTTCATATTTTAGGGTTTTAAATCAGCAATTCTTTCCACCCATGGTGTTGAAAGTGGTACAATTTGAGTTTTGTAATTAGTTTTGACTTTTAGAAGTCAAATTAGACATCCAAGTTATAGATCTTTAATCTTTTAGCTTGGAAAAAGTAGCAAGAAACCATCAATTTCATATTTTAGGGTTTTAAATCAGCAATTCTTTCCACCCATGATTAAAAAATGCTCTTGGTGTTGCAAATTCATACAATTTGAGTTTTGTAATAAAGTTTGACTTTTAGAAGTCAAAATTAGAGTTCAAAGTTATAGATCTTTATTATTTTAGCTTGAAAAATTACCAAGCACCATAAATTTCAAGTAGAATTTTAAATCAGTAATCTTCCACCCTTGATGTTGCAAAAGTCAAGACAATTTGAGTTTTGTAATCAATTTTGACTTTTAAAAGTAAATAATTCACTACAAAATGTCAAAAGGGTTCATGTGATTTCTGTTGTGGAATCTTTACAGAAAAGATTCTGTTTTTGTGAAATGAATTACAGAAGCAAACATATGCAGGTTATGGCGGATTGAGAGGTGCAGTTGCCAGCTACAGATTGGGAAATGTTGGAAACAATGGTGAACTGAGTCCTTCTTCAAGCAGATTAAAGAGACAACTAAGTACTGGGGTTACATCTTTAGGAATGTTGCCACGAATCTCGGAAGTCGAGCCCGACACCATTGACCCGGGTGTTCTAAATGAATCATCTGATTACCCTTTTGGTTCATGGGAACACGAACCTACTTCACAGTTTATTGATAGCTATTCTGGCCTCAAAAGGGAGTTAAATCTTCCGGTAATTGTTTATCCAATATATATCTGGGAAAAAGGGCAGGTCGAGTTGGCAGGGTAACAGGTAGGGATGAGCATGGTACCGGTACCGAAAAACGGCAATAATGGGTACCGCTACCGGTACCGAAAATAATCTTTACGGTATGGTACCGGTATTTACCGGTAAATCAACCCAAAATATTGGTACCGTACCGAAAACGGGAAAATGGGTACCGGTACCGAAAATCGCTATGGTACGGAACCGGTACCGGTATTTACTGGTAAATCAACCAAAAACATTGGTACCATACCGAAAACGGGAAAATGGTTACCGGTACCGAAACTAATCGCTACGGTACCCGGTACCAATTGCTCACCCCTAGTAACAGGTCATAACGGTTGGTTTTAAAAAAATAATCATATTGGTTTGGGTCAGAACGCATTTTAATAAAAATGGGTTCGGGTCGAAATCGATAACCTGTCAAAACAACTAGATTTTGTTATGGGTTGACTCGGTATACTTTTTGTGAATTTTTTTATAAACGGTTAGATTGTCCTGTTTTGAAAATCATATAATTTTTCTGATTTGACTTGTTTAGTGATAAAACATACCCGTATTGATGAGTTCTTAAGTTAACGGGCTAAACTCTTACCGTTTGTATTATACGTTTTTGTCAATGAAGTCGTCGTTTCTTTCATAATGTGTGTTTTAAGAATGGTGATAACGCGGGAAATCATCAACCTATGTTGTCACACCACTTGAGCTTGCCAAAAACTTCAGGAGAAATGGCTGCTGTCGAAAAGCTGCTGCATTTTCAAGATTCTGTCCCGTGCAAGATTCGTGCAAAGCGAGGTTGTGCTACACATCCAAGAAGCATAGCTGAGAGGGTAATGTTTCAAAATCTCGATTTTCGGCTTTCGGGTTAAAGTCTTGACTTTTGACTTTTGGTTATTATATCATGATATCCTTATGCTGGTTTCTTTAGGTTCGAAGAACGCGTATAAGTGAAAGAATGAGAAAACTACAAGACCTAGTCCCACACATGGATAAGGTATTGACTTTTCTCGATTAGTATACGTTACCCCTTTGACCAAACGGTTTGAAACTAAATTTAAAGCTCTCGTTTTCTTACGGTGTAGCAAACAAACACGTCAGACATGTTGGATTTGGCTGTTGATTACATCAAAGATCTTCAGGAACAATACAAGGTATAAAAGGAACAACCTTTATAATGTTTCATGTTCAGACTCCGTTCTCTCGAGCTTTTGTACCCTCTTCCTAGATATGACAAAATGTGCGGTTCCGACAAAAAAAATAAAAAAAAAAATACTATTTTTGTCAATGTTTTAAGATTATAAAAACATATATAGATAGAATCATTATCTATTATGTTGAATAAAACCATTAGGGTGGGTTGTATGCTCAAGGAATAACACACATTGGCTGATTTTCACAAGTTCGGTTCGTTTGACCGCTTTATTTGACTTTACAGTAAAACAAAATCTAAATCGACCCATTATTTAAGTAAATGGCTTAAGTCGATCTGATTTTCTGATTTTATTTTTGGTTTCGCAGGCGTTAAAGGATTGTCGTGCAAAGTGCATATGTTCGGCAAAGTAAGTTGGGTCAGAGCCAAACTAATCGAAAACGACTTGGTTGGTATCAGTTGAAGAAATTTTTTGTTTGTTACATCCATTTTGCTTCTATAATTCCGGTTAGCATCTATAAGAACGTGATCAACGATCTAAGAATCTATTGATCACGTCCTGGTTGACAACCATTAAAAACGTACTTGTTGTCAAGCCGGACATAAGATTATATTATATTAGTAGAAACAATAATTATAATGAATTTAATTAATTAGTTGTACAGTGGATGTAATAACATTAATCTTTGCTCTATATACGTATACTTATAATTTCGTTTAATATTTTTAGCCAAACGTATCAAGATCAAGGGCTGTATATATACGGACACGTTCATGATAGAATTATTCCAAGTACAAAGCTGTAATAAGTGTATTATGCTTTTCTTACTTAAAATTGGTTCATTACTCGTTTTCCATGAAATAAAAGTTTTTACACGGTGACATAGAGAAGTGCGAAAATCATTGTATCATCAACGAGAATCATTTTATCACCATCGGATCTCGATGATAGAAAAGGTTTTATGCGGTTGCATTTTCTGATGTTGATGGACTTGTTTTTTATGTGATGTGGTTTGGTATTTACATGTATTTGAGTCTGCTAACACTATATTTCTTGCATTCTATAAAATAAAATATACAAAAAGAGAGAAAATTACCTCGTTATGTTTTTTTCTTTTTAAATATATATATGAATCAACAAAATTGTTGCATGGGGTCAAGAATCAAACATAAATCTCCACATGTATATGTCACATCATTACTAATTAGGTGGTGGTCGCAACATTAAAAGAAAGAAACATGTTATTAGGATATGTCTTTTTGTGGAAAAAAACAGAGAAGGCAACATATCATCACATGAGTTCCTGTTCAAGGATGAATGACTCCTTTATTTGTCTTCACTTCTTAATATCTTTTTTGTTGTTTTACTTAGTATTTTTGTACCTTTAAAATTATGAATAACATACATAAAAACGTATAGAGGTGTGAACATAACAAATAGCGTTTTGAAAGAATAGGAAAATGTATGAAGGATGCAAGGAACAAGATGCCAAAAGTAACTATGGCTCAATCTTCTTGGAACCATAAAGCAAGGCATTTTTCTAGTCACAATTTATAAACCATTTTTTTTTTTATCTGGATTTAAGACTGACAATAATAATAATAGAAAAATCTCCCATTAATTTCTACATGATAAAAAAAAAAAAAAAACAAAAAGAAAGTTGTACCGTAATATCAGTATGCATTTGTTACTCTCATTTTCTAAAGAGATATCCAACGATCAACATTGAGAAGCTTCATTAATCTCAAGTAGCTACAAAAATCACTTGAATATTTTTAAACACTCGAAGTAATGGAAGTCTCTAGGAATTTGATTTTAGTAAATATTTTTCAAATCACCAATTTTAGTAAATATTTTTTCCACCAACCTACTTTTGGGGAAAAAAAACACCAAAGTACATAATTAACGTAACACTGTCGACAAAAATGTTGATTAGGTTAACAAAATCAATCAATCAATCAATCATACCCAGATTGATTGATATGATTGTTAGGTTAACAAAATGGAAACACTAAAACACAGATTTATACATGACTTGTTAGGCTGTTCGACGAATGGAATGTAGAATTGTACGTGAGATGCCAAGTGTGTGAGAGTGAAGAACATCGATTTCAATTTTTGGAATATAATGAAGAATTGCCCCCACTTTTAGTGAGAGCATCGAATGATTGAATGTTCCGTTGAACCGAAATACCGAATACTTGAATATGTTAATGGAATGTTAGAATAGAATTAGTGACATAATCGAATTTTAACAGTAACTTCCTTGTGCCTAAATTGAATAATTATTGCCACAAAACCGATTTAACTTGAGGCCACTAATTAGGCATTCGGTAAAAGTGATTTTACAACCGAATTAAAAGATAATGGGATATAATTTGAAGCAAATGAATGAATAATGTAAATTGCAACATCCCCACCCAAAAACAGAAATAACGTGTCTTGCGAGTAAAAGAAAATAGATCCTAAAAATGAAAAAATTCAACATAAATACACATTTCACATTATTACAACTTTTCAAAATCTAAATATTATTAGTAAACTAAAATGCAATTACTATTTCGATGAACCATCTCTAATGTTGGTCATATTTGTAATTGTTGATCATGAATAAACAATTGTTTGGGTAATGATTAATTTTCTTTAAGTTAATGGTTACACAATTTATACGTTAGTAATATGTATAAACTTATGAAATCCAGCATGGAAAACAAAATTTCTTACTTTAGAAATACTAAGAATGATTAAATACTAGTCTTTAGAAGCAAAAAGTGTTTTAAAAGATACAGAAAATATTGTCAGTTTTATGTAATAGTAAAGAACATACGAACAGCTAAAAAAGTACTATAAATAAAATTTCTTACTTTAGAAATACTAAGAATGATTAAATACTAGTCTTTAGAAGCAAAAAGTGTTTTAAAAGATAGAGAAAATATTGTCAGTTTTATGTAATAGTAAAGAACATACGAACAGTTAAAAAAGTACTATAAATAAAAATTAGAATAAAAAATAAATACAAGAAAATTTTTAGCTAAGTAGTGGGAGAGCCGTCGTGTGGTGGCGATGCTGACTCATTTCGGGGCAACACCTATTCAATCGTCGCTCAGAGTATTTCTTGGATAGCTTAGCATGTACCACCTCATCCCGTGTCTTTGTCCCGTGCATCCATGTCCCTTTGTATCGTTTGCACTACCACCTCCATCTATTTTTGGTTTTTAAAACGATTATCTACAAACATTAAATACATGATTCGTAGTTTGTTCATAATGAAAAGTAGAGTAAACTGTAATTTTACACCATGTGGTTAGGGGTGATTGGCACCCTTACCCCTCCTAACGAAATAATTGCAATTTTACCCCCCAACGTTTGCTGTTATGTCGCAACCTTACCCCCCGGCCTCAAATTTGTTGACTAATCTGTTGACTATAACTTGAAATGACTATAATGCCCTTTCATATTACCCCCTATGTTTTGTGCACTCTGTGATATTACCCCCTGCCACCACTGCCACCGCCATTTACCACCACAACCACCATTGCCACCTCCAGCCACCACCACAACTTAATATCCCTTTCATATATAACACCACCACTACTTCCGTCATCGGAAACCTGCAACTCCGGTCATCTTCTCCAACGACTGCCACCTCTGCCACCTCCAGCCACCACCACAACCACCACTGCTGTCACACCCCCAAAAATCCACACGCGGAGTATCACCGCTTGGAGACGTGACTGACCAGGATCAAACCACTAATCATATTGAACAAGGAAGTAATTAATTGTAAAAATCCAACCAACACAGTTGGTGTCCAAAACAAACATAGTTTAAGTTTTGAGCGGAAGCATAATGTTTAAAAACCAAAACACAAGTTTAAATATCCAAAGGTTTAACATGGCACACAGCTGTCCATGTCCCACAACGACACTCCCCATGCAAGCTCCCGCTAAGTACCTATTGACCTGCAAAGCATGTAGTAACGAGTCAACAATAATGTTGAGCGAGTTCACAGTTGGGTGTTCGTTTTAAGTTATTCCAAAAACAGTTCCTTTAACTGGCATCCCTGCCGTGGGGGTTACCCCATAGTTGAAAACGTGATTTGTTTAACCCATTAACTCTGGCAATCCAGCCGTGGGGGCTACCCCATGATAGTTATCTGGCATTTCGGCCGTGGGGGCTACCCCATGTATACACTAGACTCGTTACCATATCGACTGCTGACTGTAGTCATGTTTATGTGCCCTGAACTGTCAATGTCTATCATCATTGACGTGCCCAGATCCATTAGTTCACGCCCGTCCTCTGCGGCACGGTGTGAGGCTTGTCAGACCTAAATAGCGCTATCTAACTAATGACCCGCTCGCCATTGGCTCGGCGATTAAGTCGATATAAAAAGGATGGACTTCGTGATAGAGTTTTGGTCTAGTAAAAGTTATCTGTCCGTAAGGACGAGGAATTATATTCCTGAACCAGTACTGTCCTACCCAAGAAAGGACGAGGAATCCATATTCCTTAACCCCATTCCCAACCCCTGGGAATCCCATGCTTTGTAGAGTGTGAACTCACCTTAGATTGCTCGGTAGGTAAACGAAAGGTCAATCGAGCTGCTAGAGGTCAACCACGTCCTAACATGGTTACCATACAAGTCAGGTTTTGGTTTCAAGTAGTGCACATAAGTATCACATAAGATAGCATGTAAGGAACACACACAGATCATGGCAACACCCATCATCACATTCAACACATATAACGTATTCAAGTTTGGGCTCGCACAAGCTTAGTGGCCTTGTGCGAGTCATCCGTTGGAGCCCAATTAAACCCGGCCCATTATCAAGAACCCAACAATACTATAATCATGAACACGGCCCTTCTAACTTGTCTTGTGCGATTCTATAATACACCCGGCCCAACAATTAGCATAACAGTCCTAACATGTATCGGCCCAAACAGACACACAAGTCTTGTGCGATCCGATTGGGTTGGGTTGTGCAACTGGGTTTGGGCTTTGAAGCCCAACAGTTAAACAAACATCATTACTTGTGCGACTGTGGGTGCCTTGTGCGACTAAAGACATCTTGTGCGACCAGAAGTCTTGTGCGAATGGACTCCTTGTGCGAGTGGACCTCTTGTGCGATCAAGAGGTCTTGTGCGACTGACTTTAAGTTTCCGTTTTTCATGCATAACAGTTACAACATTCAATGATTTCCAAATTTATCATTTATCAATTAACACAATCACCAATTCTAACCAATCCCCCAATCGATCAAACAAGGATTTTTAACATCTAACTCATATGAACCCCAAATATAATCAAAACATAATTATCAATCATAATCATTTACACGATTCATGTTCTTGATTACTAGCATACATCCTAACAACCCAACTATCATCTTAATCGTATATCACAGCCGATTATTTGCAATTGATTAACAACATCACATGATCAACAATCATATACCAACATCACATGATTAACAATCCGAAGCATATACATAACAGCCGATTTAACAAGCATTCGGTTCCAGATCATAATCATGCAAATCGAATTTGTTTAAACATCAACACATAACATCATTGTTCATCATTCATACCACCCTAATTGTTTAATCAAATCATGCAATCATAACATCGTGTAACTAAACATAAATCAAGAACACTAACCGATTGAGAGGTCTAACGAAAAGGGTGATCCGATTCAAGGAATGATCTTCGAGACAAAGGGGATGCTTGCCGTCGACTTAGAGAGAGAGAGGAGAGCACTAGGGTTTTACGTGTGTTGTGTGATTGCAAGTAATGAGAAGTGTAACCCTCCTCATGAGGCTATGCGTATGAGAAGTAGGCCGAACCCATCATGGGCTGCCTATGTGTTCCGAGTTCAAGGAGAAGTGGGCCGAGAGTTGCATGAGTCAAAGCCCAAAGGCTTGTGCGTTCGGGTTTCTATTGTGCGATCAGTTTCTTTCGTGTGATAATACATACAAATAAACAAACACAACACATATTCACATAACATTCAATAACATCAAATTCCGTTTAATCATCCAATTCACAGTCACATACTGTTTACGTTCGTTACATCAAGGTACAAAGATAGGTTCGGAAATACGAGTTGTCACATTATCCCCAAGTTGAAAGAAATTTCGTCCCGAAATTTAGCACGTACTCACTGAGGAAGCTAGTTAAGTTGCATGGTTTTCCTGGTTTTCCTGGGGTGTCACATCCTCCCCCGTCGAAATTCCGTAGCTTCAGCCTCAGTAGTGGTTGTACTGTTTGCGAATAGTTGGGGATACTTTTGCTTCATTTGATCTTCGCGCTCCCAGGTAAACTCTGGGCCGCGACGTGAGTTCCAACGAACTCGAACGAGAGGTATTCTAGTATGCTTGAGGACCTTAACATCCCGGTCCGTGATTTCAACTGGTTCCTCGACGAATCGTAACTGCTCGTCGATAGTGAGCTCCTTCAAAGGAACTATGTGGGTCTCATCTGACAGACACTTCTTCAGATTTGACACGTGGAAAACGTTGTGAACTGCACTGAGTTCCGTTGGTAAGTTCAGTTTGTAGGCCACCTTGCCTATTTTCTCAATGACTTCGAAAGGTCCAACGTATCGTGGGTTAAGTTTGCCTCGTTTACCAAAACGAACCACACCCCTCCAGGGTGAAACTTTTAGTAGCACTCGCTCCCCAACCTGGAGCTCAAGTGGTTTTCTGCCCTTATCGGCGTAGATTTTTTGACGGTCACGAGCTGCCGCCATTCGTTGTCGTATCTGAGCAATTCGTTCTGTTGTGTCTACCACAAGTTCTGGACCAGTAATCTGACTATCCCCCACCTCTGCCCAACAAAGAGGTGACCGGCATTTACGCTCGTACAATGCCTCAAACGGAGCAGCTTTAATGCTGGTGTGGTAGCTGTTATTGTACGAAAATTCCACGAGTGGCAGATGCTTTTCCCAGCCATTGCCAAAGTCAATTACACATGCCCTAAGCATGTCTTCGAGGGCCTGGATGGTACGTTCCGACTGCCCATCCGTTTACGGGTGATAAGCTGTGCTCATATCTAAACGTGAGCCAAAGGACTTATGCATTGCTTGCCACAGTTCTGATGTAAAACGTGCATCTCGATCCGAGATAATAGAGGTGGGCACTGCGTGCCTCGAGACAACTTCCTTAAGATATACGTCTGCTAGCGTGGAGAACTTATCCGTTTCCTTGATAGCCAAGAAGTGAGCAGACTTTGTGAGTCGATCCACGATCACCCAAATAGTATCGTTACCACGTCGAGATCTAGGTAGGCCAGTAACAAAATCCATGGAAATTTGCTCCCATTTCCATTGTGGTATTTCTGGTTGTTGGAGTAGGCCTGAAGGTTTCTGATATTCTGACTTGACTCTCGCACAAGTCAAGCACTTGCTAACGTAAGTTGCTATGTGGGCCTTCATGCTAGGCCACCAGTACGTAGTTTTGATATCATGGTACATTTTATCCGAACCAGGATGTACCGAGTAGCGAGACTTGTGTGCCTCATCCATCACAAGCTCTCGTAGGTTGCCATAAAGTGGGACCCAAATTCGTCCTGTTACGTAGTAAGCGCCGTCTTCCTTCTGTTCTAAGCGTTGCCTTGAGCCGCGTAGGGCTTCAGCCCTGATGTTTTCTGGTTTTAATGCTTCTACCTGAGCATTTCGTATCTGAGAAGGAAGACCAGACTGTATAGTAAGTTGTAAAGCTCGTACGCGCTTGGGCGCAGTGTCCTTTCGACTGAGGGCGTCAGCCACAACGTTGGCTTTGCCTGGGTGGTACCTGATCGAGCATTCGTAGTCATTCAGCAGTTCGACCCATCGTCGTTGTCGCATATTCAGTTCCTTTTGTTTGAAGATATACTCGAGGCTCCTGTGGTCGGTGTAGATGGCGCACTTGGTACCGTACAGGTAATGTCGCCATATCTTAAGTGCAAAAACAACAGCTCCCAGCTCTAAGTCGTGTGTGGTGTAGTTTCTTTCATGAACTTTGAGTTGGCGTGAAGCGTAGGCTATAACCTTATCCCGTTGCATCAGTACACAACCAAGACCCTGAATAGATGCGTCGCAGTAAACCACGAAGTCGTCTGTGCCCTCTGGCAATGAAAGGATAGGTGCACTGCAAAGTCTATCCTTTAAGTGCTGAAACGCTAGCTCTTGTGCATTACCCCATCGATAAACAACGCCTTTCTGCTTTACTGAGGTGAGAGGCTGTGCAATCTTGGAAAAATCCTTAATGAACCTCCTGTAGTAACCTGCCAAACCCAAGAATTGGCGAATTTCCGTTGGTGTGCGAGGTGCAGGCCAGTTCTTAATCGAGTTTACCTTGGATGGATCAACGTGAATCCCATCCTTGTTCACCACATGGCCTAAGAAATGGACTTCACGAAGCCAGAAGTCGCATTTTGAAAACTTGGCGTATAGCTGCTCTGCTCGAAGGAGTTCCAAAATGAGTCGTAAATGTTGCTCGTGCTCCTCCTGACTCTTAGAATAGATCAGGATGTCGTCGATGAATACAATAACGAACTTGTCTAGATACGGCTTGCACACTCGATTCATCAAGTCCATGAAGACCGCAGGTGCGTTTGTCAGCCCAAAAGGCATGACCAAAAACTCATAATGTCCATAACGGGTTCTAAAGGCTGTTTTAGAGACGTCCTCTTCTCGGACTCTCAGCTGGTGATATCCTGATCTCAAATCAATCTTTGAATAGTAGCTCGACCCTTGTAACTGGTCGAACAAGTCGTCAATGCTTGGAAGAGGATAGCGATTCTTCACAGTCACCTTGTTCAGTTCACGGTAGTCGATGCACATTCTGAAAGTACCATCTTTCTTCTTCACGAATAGCACTGGAGCTCCCCAAGGCGATGAGCTAGGACGAATGAAACCCTTATCCAAGAGTTCTTGTAGTTGCGTAGAGAGTTCCTTCAACTCTGATGGAGCCAAACGATACGGTGCACGAGCAATGGGCGCTGCTCCAGGAGCTAGCTCGATTTGGAACTCGACATGGCGATGAGGCGGGAGGCCAGGTAGTTCCTCAGGAAATACCTCAGGATAGTCGCGTACGATCGGAAAATCCTCTATCTTCTTCTCTTTCTTCGAGGTGTCAGTAATGAGAGCCAGAATAGCAGTGTGGCCCTTTCGCAAACACTTTTGGGCTTTAAGGAAAGAGATGATGCTCACAACAGCACCACTCTTGTCGCCACGAATCATGAGAGGTTCCTCACCTGAGCGGGGAATACGGACAATCTTTTCGTTGCAAAGAATCTCTGCTTGGTGTTGGGATAACCAGTCCATCCCAATGACAACGTCGAAACTACCCAGTGTGATAGGAAGGAGGTCGATCGAGAAAGTATGATCAGCAAGAACAAGATTACAACCTTTGACTACGTGTGTGACCTCTAAACTTTTACCATTAGCTAACTCTATAGCGTGCTTGGGGTTCAAAGGTGTTGGGGTACGCTTAAGCAGTTGACTAACTTTTAGGGACACATAACTAGTATCAGCACCCGAATCAAATAAGACAGTAACGTAAAAGTCGTCGAGAAGGAACTTACCCGTCACAACATTGGGATCATTCCTCGCTTCTCCCTGGCCAATAACGAACACACGGCCCCTTGCGCCATTGCCATTGTTACCCCCGTTATTGTTGTTGTTATTGTTGTTCTGGTTCCTGTTTAGTTGGGGACAATCTCTCTTGAAGTGGCCTTCAGCTCCACACTGAAAGCACCCTTTGTTGTTACCTTGCTGCTGCTGGCGTTGATTCTGTTGAGCTTGTTGTTGCTGACGATTCTGGTTTGCGGGGTATAAACTTCTACAATCCTTTGCTGCGTGGCCTGGCTTGTTGCACCGATGACAGTTACCCCTGGTGCATGGCCCGCTGTGATGTAGGTTACAGCGATTGCATTTAGGGTGATTTCCCTTGTACACACCATAACTTTAGCTACCAGATGATTGCTGACTAGGACTCTTATAGTCGTCAGTCCTTCTCTGCTGAGACTGAGACTGCACAGAAGTTGAACCTTTGCTTGAAGCTCCATCCCATTTTCTCTTGTTGTCACTAGGAGCATCCGAAGTAGCTGTAGCACTTATACGCTTTGGTAACCTGTTCTGCTCCACCGCCTGATTAGTAAGACGGTGAGCCAACTGAACAACCTGCTGGATGGTGGCAAGGTTTGCTGAAGTCACATGACTTTGGATTTCTGGTACTAAGCCCTTGAGATAAAGTTCGATACGCTTAATTGGAGGGTCCACCATAGTAGGACACAGTAATGCAAGCTCATTTGATCTCTTCGTATACGCCTCAATTTCTGACCCCGTCATCTTGAGATTAAAGAACTCGACTTCCAGCTTATGAATATCATCACGACTGCAGTATTCTTCCTTGATCATCTCTTTAAAATTGTTCCATGGGGTGGCGTTGGCAGCAACCAACCCCAGCATTTGGACCTGAGCGTTCCACCATGTGAGGGCTAAACCCTCGAGAGTACCGGTAGCATACTTCACCCTGCGTGCCTCAGGGCATTCACACATTTCGAACACAGATTCTAGTTTCTCAAACCAGTGGAGGAGACCTACGGCTCCTTCAGTGCCGCTGAAAGTAGTTGGTCGGCAGTCCATGAAGGTTTTGAAGGTACACACAGGTGGCTGAGCATGCTGACCTGTTGTGGGTGTAAGAAAGGACAAAGTTTAACACAAAGATAGGTTCACGAGAGTAGGACCTAAAGATCCTAGAATGAGTTTTAAACTGCAGGGTATACCTCCTGCTTGTGCGGCTGCAAGTGCCGCAGCAACCTGTTCGTTAATCAGAGTCGTCAACTGGGCTTGAGTCATGTTAATGCGTCCAGACATGATCTTCATATCAAGGAAAACATGAGTGAGAAGGGTTCGCGAAAGTGCGATGACAGAAGAGAGTAAGCATACATGTGTTCAAGCAACAGTAGCTATACTAACTAAGCATATCATGAGCAAAGTTCTAAGATATCTAGCATGTAGGTAATAAAACATAAACCATATCACCTAGAATGTCGAGCCTTGCACGTGGAGTGAAGCGTCGTTGTGGATCGTAGAGCACTGTACAGGTTATAGTCTGGTTTTAACAAAAACGTTTTCCCTTGTTAAAACCAAGTTCTCTATAACCAATGGCTCTGATACCAATCTGTCACACCCCCAAAAATCCACACGCGGAGTATCACCGCTTGGAGACGTGACTGACCAGGATCAAACCACTAATCATATTGAACAAGCAAGTAATTAATTGTAAAAATCCAACCAACACAGTTGGTGTCCAAAACAAACATAGTTTAAGTTTTGAGCGGAAGCATAATGTTTAAAAACCAAAACACAAGTTTAAATATCCAAAGGTTTAACATGGCTTGTTCAATATGATTAGTGGTTTGATCCTGGTCAGTCACGTCTCCAAGCGGTGATACTCCGCGTGTCAATAGGTACTTAGCGGGAGCTTGCATGGGGAGTGTCGTTGTGGGACATGGACAGCTGTGTAAGCAAGTAATTAATTGTAAAAATCCAACCAACACAGTTGGTGTCCAAAACAAACATAGTTTAAGTTTTGAGCGGAAGCATAATGTTTAAAAACCAAAACACAAGTTTAAATATCCAAAGGTTTAACATGGCACACAGCTGTCCATGTCCCACAACGACACTCCCCATGCAAGCTCCCGCTAAGTACCTATTGACCTGCAAAGCATGTAGTAACGAGTCAACAATAATGTTGAGCAAGTTCACAGTTGGGTGTTCGTTTTAAGTTATTCCAAAAACAGTTCCTTTAACTGGCATCCCTGCCGTGGGGGTTACCCCATAGTTGAAAACGTGATTTGTTTAACCCATTAACTCTGGCAATCCAGCCGTGGGGGCTACCCCATGATAGTTATCTGGAATTTCGGCCGTGGGGGCTACCCCATGTATACACTAGACTCGTTACCATATCGACTGCTGACTGTAGTCATGTTTATGTGCCCTGAACTGTCAATGTCTATCATCATTGACGTGCCCAGATCCATTAGTTCACGCCCGTCCTCTGCGGCACGGTGTAAGGCTTGTCAGACCTAAATAGCGCTATCTAACTAATGACCCGCTCGCCATTGGCTCGGTGATTAAGTCGATATAAAAAGGAGGGACTTCGTGATAGAGTTTTGGTCTAGTAAAAGTTATCTGTCCGTAAGGACGAGGAATTATATTCCTGAACCAGTACTGTCCTACCCAAGAAAGGACGAGGAATCCATATTCCTTAACCCCATTCCCAACCCCTGGGAATCCCATGCTTTGTAGAGTCTGAACTCACCTTAGATTGCTCGGTAGGTAAACGAAAGGTCAATCGAGCTGCTAGAGGTCAACCACGTCCTAACATGGTTACCATACAAGTCAGGTTTTGGTTTCAAGTAGTGCATATAAGTATCACATAAGATAGCATGTAAGGAACACACACAGATCATGGCAACACCCATCATCACATTCAACACATATAACGTATTCAAGTTTGGGCTCGCACAAGCTTAGTGGCCTTGTGCGAGTCATCCGTTGGAGCCCAATAAAACTCGGCCCATCATCAAAAACCCAACAATACTATAATCATGAACACGACCCTTCTAACTTGTCTTGTGCGATTCTATAATACACCCGGACCAACAATTAGCATAACAGTCCTAACATGTATCGGCCCAAACAGACACACAAGTCTTGTGCGATCCTATTGGGTTGTGCAACTGGGTTTGGGCTTTGAGGCACAACAGTTAAACAAACATCATTACTTGTTCGACTGTGGGTGCCTTGTGCGACTAAAGACATCTTGTGCGACCAGAAGTCTTGTGCGAATGGACTCCTTGTGCGAGTGGACCTCTTGTGCGATCAAGAGGTCTTGTGCGACTGATTTTATGTTTCCGTTTTTCATGCATAACAGTTACAACATTCAATGATTTCCAAATTTATCATTTATCAATTAACACAATCACCAATTCTAACCAATCCCCTAATCGACCAAACAAGGATTTTTAACATCTAACTCATATGAACCCTAAATATAATCAAAACATAAATATCAATCATAATCATTTACACGATTCATGTTCTTGATTACTAGCATACATCCTAACAACCCAACTATCATCAGAATCGTATATCATAGCCGATTATTTGCAATTGATTAGCAACATCACATGATCAACAATCATATACCAACATCCCATGATTAACAATCCGAAGCATATACATAACAGCCTATTTAACAAGCATTCGGTTCTAGATCATAATCATGCAAATCGAATTTGTTTAAACATCAACACATAACATCATTGTTCATCATTCATACCACCCTAATTGTTTAATCAAATCATGCAATCATAACATCGTGTAACTAAACATAAATCAAGAACACTAACCGATTGAGAGGTCTAACGAAAAGGGTGATCGATTCAAGGAATGATCTTCAAGAGAAAGGGGATGCTTGCCGTCGACTTAGAGAGAGAGAGGAGAGCACTAGGGTTTTACGTGTGTTGTGTGATTGCAAGTAATGAGAAGTGTAACCCTCCTCCTGAGGCTATGCGTATGAGAAGTAGGCCGAACCCATCATGGGCTGCCTATGTGTTCCGAGTTCAAGGAGAAGTGGGCCGAGAGTTGCATGAGTCAAAGCCCAAAGGCTTGTGCGTTCGGGTTTCTATTGTGCGATCGGTTTCTTTCGTGTGATAATACATACAAATAAAAAAACACAACACATATTCACATAACATTCAATAACATCAAATTCCGTTTAATCATCCAATTCACAGTCACATAATGTTTACGTTCGTTACATCAAGGTACAAAGATAGGTTCGGAAATACGAGTTGTCACAACTGCCACCGCCATTCACCACCACAACCATGTTCTGAGTCCGAGGGAACCACAGAGTGCAAACCGTCGCCGGAAACCTGCAACTCCGGCCAATAAGATTTATCCCTTTGTTTTCATTTTCAACAGAGGTCTTCAAAATCAATCACCTACATGAACATAACAGACAGTCAGTTTTTTTTTTTTTATATATTGAAGAACCAAAATAATCAATAATCAATAATCAAACAACAGTTACTTGAAACAGAGTGTGTAGGATTTTGGGGGAAATCAAACACAAAATGATCGAAATTTGGGGGAATTGTTGGGTTTTAGGGGACCAAATGCATCAAGTGTTATGATGGGTTTGAGTTTATGAAGAAATTTGTGATTGAATTAAGGGTTTTTGGTGGTGGAATAAAACAGAGCATGTATGTGGGTTTAGAGTGATGACCTGCAAATTTATAATACACAGTGTGTACGGTTATTACTAATAACTTTATTTAATTCTCCTATATCTTAAAACTAAAAAATGAAAATGAGTGGTATGTGAAATGAATACACAATAATCCAATTAATGCCAAATTTTGTTAAAATGATGTGATAACACTAATCCAATTAGGACTGTTTACGAATCCATGTGGTTGAGTTAACTGGTTTGATTCTTTGCTGGCTAAGTATGCAGTGGCTTCTGCGGCAGTTATTGCCATTTTAGCTGACTCAGCAGCAACTTCGGTTTGGCTGGAGGTGGCTGTGTGGTTGTGGTGGTGGCTGGAGGTGGCAGAAGTGGTAGTGGTGGCAGTCGTTGGAGAAGATGACCGGAGTTGCAGGTTTCCGGTGACGGAAGTAGTGGTGGTGTTATATATGAAAGGGATATTAAGTTGTGGTGGTGGCTGGAGGTGGCAGTGGTGGTTGTGGTGGTGAATGGCGGTGGCAGTGGTGGCAAGGGGTAATATCACAGAGTGCACAAAACACACGGGGTAATATTAAAGGGCATTATAGTTATTTCAAGTTATAGTCAACAAATTTGAGGCCGGGGGTAAGGTTGCGACATAACAGCAAACGTTGGGGGGTAAAATTGCAATTATTTCGTTAGGGGGGTAAGGGTGCCAATCACCCCTAACCACAGGGTGTAAAATTGCAGTTTACTCTAAAAAGTAATTACATTATATGCAAATAATTGCAAACCTACATAAAAGGACCGAGGGCTTGAGATCTCGTTATAATGATTTCATTGGCGCATAAATCGTCATGCCTGGCCGACCTGTTCTTGCCTCTTCGATGTGCATCAGAGAAGGTAGTTCTATCTACCCTTATTGCTCCAACCCCTACCTCATGCCATTGACTCTAATTCACATTTTTTAATTAGCACAACTATATACATGGTGATATATCTTAAACTGTATATAGTTGACTAAACTTTATAAACTCAATAATAGCTATTGATCAAAATAGATGAAAAAGGCTACTTCAACATTTTGATCTCAACTATTATATTAATAAAAGGTACTAAAGGGGTAGAATTGAGAAGATTAGAGGTATGAAAAATCTCTTGAAACTTGTACTCTACATGCACATCATGTGTACTATTACTACCTTATGGACCAACAAAAGCCTATTCACTAAAATATCTTTTTTACACCATTAGTAAAGGAGAAAATCCAATCCATAACTTCTCTTCTCTCCTTTAGTCTTTGTTTTACCAACCAAATCTTTCTCTTTCCCAAATCCATATTGATGTCGTGTGAAACACACATCTTTTCCCTAGTATTTTGTGCATTAATATAGTTAATTTGTATTCGTTATTTGTATGTTTTTAGCCTGTACTTAGTTGCTACTACCTAGGTTAAGATGATCATACATATTTGATTTGTTTTCTATTGGTTTTGGAACTTTGATTGTGGATTAATAATGATTAAAAGACTTTGGTTTTCATGATCTTTTGTATATGCGTATTTAATTATGTTCATTGAATGATTAATATACCTTGTGTTCCTTGTTGAATGTCTTTCAAATAATAGGTGCATGCTAGGTCAATTATTGTGTGTTTTTTTATTATTGGATGGTTTGCTAGACGTAGTTATCCATCAGAGTGTTATTTATAAATTGAATAGGGTTAGGTATTGTACCAATCTCGATAGTTGTGAGGTGAGAGATTGCAGGTTTGTCTTGAGTGTTAGATTGCTAGAGTTAGAGCCTTTGTGAGAAGATCTTCCTAGTTTACCTTTCATTCCTTGCTTACCGAGTCTGATCAGGATTCTATAGTTACATGTGACTTTCGCGCTGTGAGATAGATTGTCTTTGATGGTACTTCTTTATTAGAGTTGGAAAGCCCGTGAGGGAATCCACTAAACCGGTAGATTAACGGCTTTTAGGTTTCCATAGGTTTCTCCTCGAGAAGGGTCGATGGTCCCGTAGGTTATCCTTTGAGTTTAGTATCTTTAGATCCCGGTTTCACAACACTTCCTTTACCAATAAAAAGCTTGTCATTCATGTGTAGGATTCTAACCTAGGTAGTGCTTTCCCATTATTTGAATTCTTCCTCAGTCTTAGTTCGTGTCTTAGTCAGCTTTAGTTAATTTAATTAATTGCATTAGGTTATTAGAAACCCCCCTATAAACAATAAAAACAATTAAGTTAAGTCAGATTAGATAAGTAATCGAGTCTAGTTTACGTAATCAGTAGAGTCTTGTGTGTTTGATACTTGGACTTACTTTAGCTGTACTGCATTGCATTGACCGGTACACTTGCCGGTTAGGTGGTTTAGGTCTAGTACACTTAATCAGTAGAGTCTCGTGTTGATTCAACTGTGTGGATATTTGATATGTGCATACATATACATGTTTTTTCTATCACAATAAACCCACTTGTTAATGGTTTTCATGAAAATATATTTGAAATAGGCTTAATTTAGTTTATTTTTTATATTTAGGACAAATTGGGCCCAAAATGGACAAACGAAGTAAATCCGTGTAAACAACAGAAGATCTGGCCCGAAGCACGCGAGGCACGCCCCGTGCTTCGACCCAAAAACGATAAAAGATATCCAGTGGACTCTTGAAGATCTGGTGGGACCTACAAGAGCGAACCATGCTTTGTGCCTATGTGAGGACCGTTTAGGTGCTCCGAATGCTCCGACCGGCTTAGTTGATCTTCGTATCTCGTGCGGAATCCGAGTAGGAAGTGAACATAGACACAATGATACCGTTGAACATTCTTTTCATTGATAAATTGCTTTGCAGAGCCCAGAAAAGAATTTGACAGAGCTTCGCTACTCGTGTCAAAAAGTTACAAATGAAGACCTCTAAATCCCTATTTATAGACCTCCTAGATCCGTGCGAACCCATAGGGGTGGATCGACTGATTCGTCGAACTGACTGATATGGTCCATTCGCACGGATTGAATCCATCCGTACGAATGGATCATTTACACAAAAAGCCATTCAGTTCAGTACGAAATACATTCAACACATACATTAAACTACTAAACAAACTAAGACTCGATACATGACGTAAGCTACAGACATATGCATTCACAGACTCCCCCTTGGATGTAGCTGTAGTCTTCATGAATAGTCTTCTTTAAGCTCTCTTGCCATATTTTCTTTTCTTCTTTCTATGTTCCTCTTGTTTTTCATGCTGTGCTCTTCTTTCAAAACGACCCTTGGTCATCAACCATTCTCTGTTTGTATCTGTGTAGTCGAAGAACTTGGTGAGTCTGAACTTTTTCTTTTCTTCTTTCTCTATCACTTTGATCAGTAGTATCTGGCTTGTTGTTAGGAAATTTCAAGCTTGCCAAGAATGCTTCTTTCTTCATTCTCTTGTTGATCAACTCCTTTTGGCGTTCTTCCTTTAGAAACTCTTCTTGTTCCAGATCTCTCCAATTTGTCTTCCAGTAGTGACCAGAGTTTATGTCTTTTTCAAAACATACATTAACCAACTTCTGAAACTGCATCGCCTGCTCTTTGTCTGTTGGGTAATACATGATCTTGTTGAAAAACAGACATTCTATATCTTTCTTTGAGCAATTGATGAGCCACATTGGATTGAGCACATTTATATACCTCTAAAACCCTTTTTCATCTTGAAGTGTAATCACTGCTTCACATGTTCTAGGATTGTAGACCCACCCTTTGAAATCCTTGTAGAAATTTTGTTCCATTTCCTTTAAAGGCATGTTCTTCATACATCTAGGACGTTGATGTGAAGAGTGGTATCTTTTTCTCCCGGCACTGGGTCAACCTTCACTATTCTCTTTGGATAATGAGGCTTCCACACAGGGAAATTTGCCTCAGCCTGTTCTCTAATGTATGCCCAAAGCTTTTGCTCGTGAAATCTCACCTGAGGACCCCATAAACACTGTTGAATGTTATTGGTTTTCACCAATTCTTCTATATCCCACTAGGGCAATGTTTTAAGATCTCTGATGAATTTGAAATATTGAACCCCATACTCTCTCTTGATAGCATAAACCTTCAAATCTTCCAAGTATCCCCAAGACAAGATATCTCCCAGTGATTGATCAGGATGTTGTGTAAAGAACTTTAGTGGACGTTTAAACTTTCTTTCTTCAACCATCGGCTTAATCCACTTCTGCCTTTCCTTTAGGAGTTCTTCTTTAGACAAAGTTCTTGGGACACCATCTTCACTAACCTTTTCTGCAACTCTTCTTTTCAATTCATCTTCATTATGCGTTCTGAATAACTCAGCAAATGTTGGGAAATCTTCAGAGTTTTTTGCTTGAGTAATGAAACAGCTCTTTGGATTTATTATACGTAGAAACCATTTTAGTTAAAAAAGTAATAAAAATGTTTAAAAACATTTAAAAAAAGTAATTATTTTTTACATAAAATGTTATATTTTTTGTTTGAATGGCTTCTACATGTGTTTATATGATAACGCTTAGAAGAAATTATGTAATATAATTTTATTTTCTACGTCAAAATGAATTTTTAAATGAACAAAAAGTGTTCTATCCGCGTGACACTTCTACATTCAGATATGAATATATAATACACTAGGATGAAAATTCATTCATGTATAAATTTGTGACTATGTTATGAATAATTTAAGTAAATGAGGGGGGGGGGGTTGGTCACACGAGTTATTTAGGTACATTATATTTACATATATTGATGTACGTATCTTAAAACGCTAGGGTGACCCGACTCAAACCCACATCATTTGCGACCCAAACGCAAACAAAGCCACACCCCTCCCATTAACAATCGGCCCACATCTCTATCCTAACCAACCCACACCCCATAACTCTTCTAACTTGTTTACGACACACTCAAGCCCAAACCATCGCTAATGTTGTCTTCTATGCGGCCCACTTTTAAAATCCCAAACTGCCACCCTTTTTTCTTGGTTACAACCCAAAAAAACTCAGCCCAAGCTCTTTTATATGTGGCCCAAAACTCAAGTCCATAACCGCCCCCAACACCCCACTTAATTTAGATGTTACGTACATGCAAACTCATAAAAACCCTAACTCAAAATCCATTCCCTCCTTCCCTCCCCTACTGACGATGCTGATCAGGAGCCTAAGGACTTTAAGTAATCTAGGTTTCAAGGCTAATCAAAGTCCTTCATCGCTAGGTATCCTAATCTTGTGTTTCGTGTTAATTATAGATGTTCGTGCTTGATAATATTATGTTATCTTGGCTGTATTTTTCTGATTTCTTAATGTTGTTGACGATTATGATGATTTCATGTAGTCTAGGGTTGCTAAAATTCATACTTGATTGATGGTTGATCGCTTATGTGTTCGGTTAGTCATTAGGAATTCGATTATTGCATGATCTTGGTTTGAACCTTGTTAGTTCTTAATGAATTAGTTGATGTATAACCTGATTTATAACGATTATCTGATGAGATAATGCATATGGGTCGTTTTGTTTGCTAAGTAATCGTTTTTGGAAGTCGGGCAACGAAACAGGTTTTGTCCAGAATGTTACAGCCGACTTTACCCGGCAGTAACCGGGTCAAATTTTCTCAAAACTGATGTTTCTTGAGTCTATGATGAATTTCCAAGAAAAACCTTTCAAACCCAACTGAAAGCACATTTGTCTGTCGAATATTTATGTTTTATGAATTTTTCCGTATCGAAGGTTCAGGCTGTGTTTTCTGGCAGAATTTGCAGCCCATTACCAAAGTCATAACTCAATGTAGGAATGGAGTTATGATCTCAAATTTTTACTGTAGGTAGCTCCAAGTGGAATCGGGTTAATCGGGTAATTGAGGATTTTTAAATGAATTTTATCCGTAAGCTGCAGTCAGAAAGTGATGAATCTGACCACGGCATAGTAAATGATTTTTCTAAATTTTTCGATAAAGGGTTAGGCCTCAAATATTTAACACATGGACAACCCCGCCGAGGGGTAAGTCCCATAAAACGATCATAAGTTTTACAGCAAAGTAAGTATGGTAAATGAGGTTCTTAAAACAGCCAAATTTTAGTGATTTTACCATGCATGATTTATAAACCGTATAAGAGTCGAACTTGCTATTTTGGTGTCCGTACTTGCTTAGTGATTTTTTAATTAGCATATGTCATGTCGTAGGTTTTATTATGAATATGTGCATGAAATCCATAGGTCATGGTTGACCACATCAACTTATAAAGCACTTAATTCTTACCGAGCAAAACTAAGGTGAGTTCACAACTCTTTAATAAAAGCATGCGTCCCTGGTTAGGGACAACACACTTATTTCCCTGGTTTTGGAAACACATACGGTACCCCTGGTTTGGGGCTACATGTGTGTTCCTTATTGGAACCACTGAATATACTATCCACTGGAGGTGGAGTAGTACGCTTGGACTAAATGAAAACTCTATCCTGAAAGTCCATACACATAATACCGATTAGCTTGCCGGGTTGGAAGACGGGGTATTAGTTGATAGCGCTATTAGGTTTGACAAACCTCACACCGTGCTGGGAGCCAGGCGTGAACTATTGACCTTTCCTATTGCATCAATGCGGATAGACATTGATGGAGGGCACGAAAACTTACTACGTCAGTTTTTGGTATCTATACAGTTTAGTCACGTGATGAGGGTTAGCTACTCGAGTCATACTTTTAACGCTTTTACATGTGAACTTACGCTCTATGCTTAACCAAAACTGTGAACCCACCAATTTTATGTTGACACACTACTGCATGCTTTGCTGGTCGTTAGGTACATCATTGGAGCTTGTAGCATTTGGAGTGTCGTGGCTGCAATAAACTTTTGGTTTTAATTAAACATTGTGGTTTTTAACTCATGTCTGGTTTTTACGTTTAGCTTCCGCTGTTGGTTTAAACTATGTTTTGGACATTTAAATATTAATGACTAATTGTGTTGATTGTGATGGTTTTAATAACTTAAATATTTGTTCAACATGATTAGTGGCTTGATCCTGGTCAGTTACACGCCTCGCGGTAAAACTCCGTGTTGGACCGTTCTACGACCTTGAAACGTCAGTTAAGGCAGTTCATCTTCGAGTACGAAGGCGGAATCAACGTAATCAAAGTCATAACAGCTATTATCCTCTTAATCCTTCTTTACTGATTGATTTATGTGCTTTTACAACATATTCTGATACAAATCCGGCAGCACTTTGTCTCTCATACAATGACCATCTCTACCAAATGAACTACACAACAACCTATATATAACCTGTTGATTTCGCTTGAGACTGTTCAAGCCAAATCATGATTTCGCTTGAACCTGTTCAAGCTAAATCTCTGTTGTTGATTTCGCTTGAACCAGTTCAAGCTAAATCTGATTTAGCTTGAATAACACAAAAACACTTTCAAGCGAAATCTACAAGATAAACATGTAAAAACCCTAATTAAGACCCTGTTGTGTGTACATTCAAACTAACTAGACACAAGACTTGATTAAGACGTAATCAGCAGATATTTCGTGCACCAACAGACTCCCCCTTGGATGTTGATGAAGTCTTTGGCTTCAAGTCTTTGTCTTTATCATTCTTCAAACATTGTAAAAACTCTCTTCAATCTTTATCTTCAAACTTTAAACTTTAAACTTCAATCTTCCCTTTGACCGTTGATCCAGACTCCCCCTTTCACAGACTCCCCCTCTCGATATGCTAGAATCTGAGATATCTGGTTCAAGCTTTGACATTTAGCTTCCGTTGGGAATAATGAAGTCCAAACCTGTTACTCAACCAACAAACATTACAATTCTATCTTTTCAACAATAATTCACAAACTTAATCAGTTTTAACAATCCACTCAAGTATTCAGGTCCAAGTTGATGACCCTGATCACTTGATTAATCTACCAAGTCCAAATTAATGACCTTGGTTGATCTTTTGACGAATCAATACTGATTTTAAAACAACAATTTCAAACATTTTCTGAAAATAACAAGTATCAAATTAATGAACTTGTTTTTGACTTTCCAAAAAAATTCAAACTTCATCAAAGTAAGCTCTCCTCATTCTTCAGTTCAGAATCTCCTGCATCTGCTTCAAACGACTGAGAATCCAACAATCAACTCTCCACTTTGGTTTGTCAGAAAATAAAGCAGAAATAAAATCTTTTTGAATTTTATCAAAGTGTTCTAAACTAAGAAATGAAATACAGAAAACTTAAATTGAAGAAAGTAAACAAATTAAACTATTTACAAACAAATTTTGCGAGCGTGTCAGGGAATCATATCAGCTTTTCAGACAAATCACAAGTACCGTTAAGCTTCATTTCATACTCAGACTTAAACAATTCACCTCGATTGTCGATATACTGATCCATCTTAAATTCTCACACAAATTTCAATTTACTCAGGATACGATTTAGATGAATTATGAACAAGCTCATTCATGTGTCCCACCTCTTGAATATACTCCCGTATCCAGAATCCCAATAATCAGTCTTACAGGTGAGTATACTACAATGATATCTGTATATAAATTAGGTATGCGAGGGCCGAGGGATCTCAGGTCGATACTTCCGTATACGCAGAGAGATATCAACTTCGACTTTACGGTATGTCCCCTTTAGAGGATCTTTTTGCTTACAACAACAGCGACTATCAATTTTATTGTTTCATCGGCATGCTGAGGGTTTAATGCTATGTTTCAAGCATTGCAGAAAGTATTATCCAAGGACTAGGTCAGAACTACCGTTCAGCAGAAGTCCCGGAATAATACCCCAGACATCATTGAGTATAAAGACCTAGTATATCAGATTAAGAGACCTTTCAAACGAGATTTCAGGGGTTACCTATATATCCAAGTAGTGTTCCCCACGAAATTCACAAGTTTGAAATTTAGGTTTATATCCCGAATAAATCTACTAAATGTGCGAAAACCTATCGACACATCATCAGTGAGACTGTTTAACTCATTTATACTTTACAAATCTTTAGCATACTGTAATCGTCTAGCCGATGTACTATCATTTTCCCTATATACACAAGCTCTTTTTCAGATTTTATCATGTTTTTGTATTTTTGCATTTTTTACTGTTTTTGTATTTTCTGAAAAAATAAACTATATACAAATATCTACTCCCCCTAAATACCAAAACAAGTAAAAAATCGACAAACCATTGCAGATTGTTTCTCGTCTTCATCCGGAACAGTACTCTCATCAACGCCCACAATTCCATCCGACACCGAAAGAAGCTTCATACCATTCAGTTTTAACAAATATTTAAACCGATTTTTATCAAAAGCTTTGGTATGTAAATCAGCTTTCTGTTCGTCAGTGTGGATTTTCTCAATTCGTATCAACTTTTTCTCAAAACAATCACGAATAAAGTGATGACGAATTTCTATGTGTTTAGTTTTAGCGTGATGTACTGGATTCTTTGTTATATTAATTGCGGCCTCATTATCAACAAAAAGAGGTGTGTTAAGAAACTGCAAACCGTAGTCGCGCATCTGTTGCTGTATCCACAATATCTGAGAGCAGCAACTGCTAGCAGAAACATACTCTGCTTCACATGTAGATAACGCCACAGACGTTTGTTTCTTACACTGCCAGGTAACCAATCTAGGACCAAAGAACTGGCATCCTGCAGTTGTTGATTTTGAATTAACTTTGCAGCATCCGAAATCCGAATCGGAATACCCTTCGAGCGTAAAGTCGCCTTTTCTAGGATACCACAACCCCAATGAAGGAGTTCCTTTCAGGTAGCACAATATCCTCTTCACAATAATCAAATGCGATGCTCTCGGGTTAGATTGAAATCTTGCTGCGAGGCACGTTGGATACATTATATCAGGACGTGAAGCAGTTAGGTACATTAAAGAACCTATCATGGATCGGTAAAAAGTTTCATCAGCCCTGTCTCCGGTGAGATCTGGGTGAATCCCATGATTTGTTGCAAGTGGGGTAGTAGCTGGAGTAGAACTTGACATCCCAAATTTCTCTAGAATATCATGAACATACTTTGACTGATGAATGAAAATTCCCTCAGGAAGTTGTTCAACTTGGAAATCCAGAAAGAATTTCATCTCCCCCATTGATGACATTTCAAACTTTTGCTTCATCACTGATTCAAAATCTTTGCATAGATTTTCATTTGTCGACCCAAAGATTATATCGTCCACATAAATCTGAACTATCAGAAGATGACCATCGACCTCTTTAGTGAAGAGAGTGGCATCCACTTTTCCACGAATGAACTTATTGGCTAGTAGGTGTTGAGACAAAGTCTCGTACCAGGCTCTCGGGGCCTGGTGTAAACCATACAGCGCTTTGTCCAATAAGTAGACCTTGTTTTTGTGGATTGGATCGGTGAAGCCCGGCGGCTGACCGACATAAACCTCCTCTTTAACCTTCCGATAAAGAAACGCCGATTTAACATCCAACTGATAAACTTTGAAGTTCTTCCAAGACGCAAATGCTAGGAAAATTCTGATTGCCTCTTGTCGTGCTACAGGAGCATAGACTTCGGTAAAATCATTTCCCTCCTGTTGACTAAATCCCTGAACAACGAGTCGAGCTTTATTTCTTATAACAACTCCTCTATCGTCCCTCTTGCACTTGAACACCCACTTGGTGTTAATCTTTCTCTGACCATCCGGCAAATCAACTAACTTCCACACTCCCAATTTCTCGAATTGACTAAGTTCCTCCTGCATTGCATTGACCCAAGAGTCTTCAGTAAGCGCCTCTTTGTAAGTTCTTGGCTCAACCTGCGAGATAAAACAACTCAATGAGAATTCAGTTTGCAAAGGAGCAACTTTTGTATAAAAACATGTAAGCCCTTTATCAATCTGATTTCGAGTGCGAACTCCAGCTTGCAATTCTCCTATGATCAACTCCTCTGGATGATATGAAAAAGTTCGCGACATCACTTCACTTTGAACATCTACATTTCTCTCCAGATTAGTAACATTCTGCTCTGCATCTTGTTCACCAACTTGGTTTGCTTGACTTGAAATCTGAATTTGCTCCCCCTCAGAATCTGAATCTGAATCACCATGATCAAATACTGGCATGTTTTCAGCTTCTAGATTATCATTCTGAGCCGACTGATTATCCTGAGCAACTTCATTCTGTTGGACATCATCATGTTCACCAGCATTACTTGGACCTGCTTCATCGTCATTTGAAGTTTCCCGTGGTCTCCTCGAATACTCAGCTGGGAACCTTAGCTGCGACTCATATTCACGCAAAATATCCAACTCATCAAAGAAATCTTCATCATCCTCTGATTCTTCTCTCATGTCAAACGAATCCCACAGTTTGTCATAATGATAACGCCATGAATCACCAGGATTCTATGGCGGCATAGTATAACCTTGACATTCAACATATGCAGCTTCAATAATCCGCTTCTCACTTGGAACGAAGACACGTCGCATCGGATTTGCATAACCAACAAAAATTCCCTCAATGCTCTTCGTACCAAACTTTCCATGAGGCTCTATAACCGTACAGGGTGACCCAAACGGTTCTAGATAATTCAAATTCGGTTTGCGGTTATTGATTAGCTCAAAGCATGTTTTGTTGAACTTCTTGACAGTGAGAACCCTGTTGAGCGTATAGGATGCGGCGGAAACAGCTTCAGCCCAAAAGTTTATCGGTAACTTTGAATCTGCGAGCATAGTTCTAGCCGTCTCAATTAGTGTCCGGTTTTTGCGTTCTGCGACTCCATTCTGCTGCGGAGTGTACGGAGCACTAAACTCATGCAAAATACCTCTTTCATCACAAAATTCTTCCATCCTGCTATTCTTGAATTCAGTAACATTATCACTTCGAAATACGCCTTTGGTACAAATTCTCAATTTTCCTGAACAGCCCCATCAAACTGTCAAATGTTTCATCTTTCGTCTTCAAGAAAGAAACCCACGAAAATCTGGAATAATCATCAGTAACGACCAAACAATAGTAATATCCTGTAATACTTTTGACATTCACTGGACCAAACAAATCCATGTGAAGTCGTTCCAGAGGTCTCGAAACTGAATTGACTTGCTTTGTAGGGTGTGACTTTTTCTTCTGCTTGCCTTTGATGCAGCTAATGCACTCCCCTTCCAGATGAAAACCTTTGATATTAACTCCCAATACCAAATCATTGTGCAACAAGTGATTCATCTTCCTTAGGTGAATATGCCCCATCTTGCGGTGCCACAATCTCGATTCTTTCTCAGTTGCTCTAGACACAAAACAATGTGCTTGACCAGTAGTTGTAGTTGCTACACTCATATCTAACACATATAAATCATTCACTCTAGGTGCCCTCATGATAATCCATTCTTCAGGAACAACAAAACCAGGTTTCAAAATCAAACATTCTTTATCAGTGAAGTGAGTAGTATACATATTGTCACAAATCTGCGAGATACTAAGCAGATTGTTCTCCAGCTCAGTGATGTAGTTAACTCTCTCAAACATCACAATCCCATTGGATAACGTTCCTTCACCAACAATTCTACCACCTCCATGACCTGCAAATCCCACATAACCACCATTGATATTCTTCACATCATACAGCAATGTAGTTTTTCCTGTCATATGTCGAGATGCGCCACTATCCATGATCCATCTTGAAATGGCTCTTGGAAGATCCTGCACATACCACAAGTTGATTACAAAACATTTCAATAAAGATGCCGATTCATGCTTCGCGAACAAGTAAGCTCCGGCAATTCAAACTGCTTATTCGAACATGGTGTCCACCCAGGCCTCATCAGCCTTAGGTGTAACCTTGACTCTCGCAATTTGAATTTTGAAATTTTAAGCCTTCAAAGGTGGAAAATTTGCATCATAATCAACCGAAATTGATTCTTCAGCCTTTTTCACTTCAGAAGTTGAAATTTTCATTTCAGTTTTTGGTTTCCAAACTTGTTGAGATAATGCAACCTGTTTATAAAACTTGTCGTTTTTAGTTACCACTTTCTTTACAGGTTCATTTTTCACTTTGATGTTGTTATTTTTCACACTCTTTTTCTCAACAATGATTGGTGCTTTACCCTTCACATCAACTTTCTTCTTTTGAATCTTCACATTTTCAGTCTTAGGCTTCACATTGGTACACTTTCGTGCAATGTGACCAACTTGATTACATCTGAAACATGTTCGAGTATCAACAATTCGACTTGTGCCTTCAAACTGATAATGTGAAGCTGTTTTCTCAAAGAACTCTTTATTTGATTTTGAAAAAAATTCATTTTCCTCATCAGAAAGTGAACTTGAACTGTTCACAAACACCTTCTTTTCTGCAAATCTTTTGTTTTGAAAACTCTTCTTCTGATAACTATTACCACCCCGATACCCACCCGACCAATTGTTTCGATTTTTATTATAAAAACATGGTGGAACAACAGGCTTTTTGTAATAAGCTTTATCTTTCTCAAAATTCATTTGCCTTTTTGTTTCACACAAACTGTTCACTTCTGACAATTCAACTTCAACTAACTTGAAAACATTTGTCAACTTTTTCACATTTACATTCTCAATGGGAAACTCAGAATCCGAATACAACTTATCAGATCCAGCCATCTTGTACATCACAAGACCCGGTTCATCACTTAAGTTGTTTTTGGACTTTGATTTCCGAATGTATTTGTCTAAGAAACACCCATCATCTTCAGTTGAATCAGACATTAAAACACTTTCAGCTGTGCTCTTAACAATCTCTGTCTGAACACTATCATCAGATGATGTAAAAGTAACATCAATGTTTTCCGGAAGTTTAACTTCTTTTTCTTCCTCAATTTCAACCAACCCAGATTGCTTTTTAGTGTAATTATCAAGAACCGGTGGTGGAACTTGATGAAACCCCACCCCAGTTCCATCACAATACACATCTTCGCCCGCTTTGTCTTTCCCGATGGGTTTGGGAATGATATGTTGCAAAACAAAGCTTGCGGAGTTGTAACTGTTAAGCTTCAACTGGATTCGCTCGTTTTCGATTACAGCCTCTTGAACTTTAAGTTTCAATTTAGCGATTTCATCCAGTTGTTGGTTGATTAATTCTTCTTTGACTCTAAGCACTGCTTTCAGATGTTCATTTTCTTTAAAAGTTTTACCATTTCGATCATCACAATCTTTCATTGTGCTTTTGAGTTTTTCAATTTTTTCAGAAATCTGACGGTTTTCAAGAATCAACTTTTCATTTTCTTGTTTAATTTTGTCATGATCAATTTTATCATTTTCAATTTGTTTAGTTAATTCTCTTATCCGTTCAGTTGAAGCTTTAACTGTTTTGTCACGATCAAGAATCTGATTCTCAACACTTCTGACCTTAGCTGTCAGATCATCAACTTTCTTCCCGTTGAGATACGTGACTGTGCTACAAAATTTGCACTCTTTGTTGCAATTTTTGCAATCAGCATTTCCATCGATTTTCTTACCTGACACATTTGTTGACACATCTGAACTGACCTGGCTTTTTGACTCAGACACGGAGTTAGAGTCTACTTCAAGTGCCTTAGCAGCCAGCACTTTGTCAGCCATATTTCCCAAGTTCTCAGCATTCAACTCCTGAGTTGTGTTAATAATTCCAGTATCAATCTTCTTTGCTTTCTCGATCTCTTCTTTCTCTTTTCTCTCTTTCTCTTCTTCTTTCATTTTCTCTGTTGGAGTTCCCCACCATTTGTGTTGCCAATACTCATCATCTTCTTTGTATTGCTGGATTATGGTTTCAATATCAAGCGTACTATCATCGATTGCAATATTTCCATACTCATCAAGATAACACTCTCTGTCTGGATCCCATCTATTGGCTCTCCTCGCTTCCAGAAAAATACGAGATATTCTAATGATTTTGTTTTCAGCTATCATTTTTCTGTATCTATACTTTTGCTCTTCAGTTCGATCGTCTTTCCATGGAATAGGTTCATCGTTTTTCGCCATGAATGCATAACCAACTGCATCTTCTTCTGGTAGAACCTCTTGACTCCAATCATAACCCTCATCATCGTAAATCACCGCAAGAGCTCTAGATTTCTCTCTGTTGTCTTCAACCTGCTTCAATCTAGGCGGCTCAGATTTATTCTGATGATAGATTGCCTTCTTGTAGTAATCATCTCTGAAAGGATTCTCCGACTCATCAACATAAGCGTTTCGGCATTCTCGTTTGAAGTGACCCTTCTGCTTACACTTGAAACAAGTCACCTTCGATTTATCGAACCCCAACTTAGTAGATGCACCACCAATTGTTTTCCGGCCTGTAATTTCCATGAATCTTTGTGCACGACGAACAGCACTTGCCATAGCCAAACGAATATCGATCAGTTCCATTTCCTCCGGATCAATCTGATCGTAATCTTCTTTCGTCAGATTTGTGTTGCCTATCTTCCCAGCTACTAACCCTTCATACGATTCCAACACCGATGCTAGGAAGATCATCTGCTGTTTGGCCGATTCCTCATCAAAGTTCTGAGCATTCTTCAAATCTATCGCGATGTTACATTGAAAACGATTCTTTGCATCTGGATGATTTCCAGAAGATGAAGATCCACTGTGATAACCACTGTGACTTCCACTGCTTTGAGTACTTTGACTTTCTTTGCCAGCTGTCGACACATTTTCAGCAGAAAACGCAGTTTTTGGAGAAGTTGCTTTTGGCATCATGCTCTTTGGATAATACAAATCCAAATTCTGCTGGTAAGATGAGTGATTGACTTTGTATGTCTTCTTCAACTCCAACTCGTGACTCTCGAGTTTCTCAATCAGCAAATCTAATGACAACTTTTCTGGTTCTTTGATGGTATTCTTCAGCATCAGCGCATAATATCTCCAATCCATTTCATCAGGTAACGAATCGAACAATTTGTCGATAAGATCTTCTTCAGAAATTTTGATATCATGTCTTACTAATTCCAGCTTCAGATGACCAAACCTTTCTATCATTTTACAAACTGACTCATTCTTTAAACATCCAAACAGATCAAACTCTTTTCTAAGAAGTTTCTTTTTGTTTTTCACGATTTCAGTACTACCTAAACATTTCTTTTCTAACTTTTCCCAAAGATCTTTTGCATTTGAATAATCGATCAATGAGATTATGTCTTCCCGGACGGACTGAAATAACAATGCCACACACTTTTGTTCAGCTACAAACGATTCAATCTCCTCGGCTGCTCTTAAAGTTTCACCATATTTCTTTCCATGTTCATAACCGTTTTTCAAACTCTTCCAGCTGGGAAATGCGAATGCCATCAACCAGTCTTCAAACTTTCTTGACCACCGACTGTATTCCTCAATAGCCATTAGCTTTGGAGGTTTATTGAACGTTCCGAAAGCACTTTCCGATTCCCAAGCTTCCTTTTTCTTCTCTTTTGGCGGGTTATCATTCACATTGCTTGACGAAGTATCATTGTTTCCGGAATCTCCAGCGAACGCGTACATATCGCTGAATGGGTTCATGAAAAGATCATCCATCGTGAATGTTCCTGCAAAATCAGCAAACACTTGGAAAATTTTTAGGTTTTTGAAAAAATCAGCAAGTTCAAGCGAAACTGAATAGTTTGAAGCGAAATCAACACTTTAAACTATTCAAGCAAAATCTCAAAAATAAACTCAAGCGAAATCTGATCCAAGTGTTTCAAGCGAAATTCAGCAATTCAATTTCGCTTCAACTGTTTCAAGCGAAATCTAAGATCAGTTCTGATTCAAGCGAAATCCACAGCCAATGAATTTCGCTTCAACTGTTTCAAGCGAAATCCTTTAATTCAAATCCAACTGATTCAAGTGAAATCTCACAACTCAATTTCGCTTGAAATGTTCAAGCGAAATCTTCTGATTTTCAAGCTAAATCTTATACTTTCAAGCGAAATCTACCTTCAAGTTCGAACACTTTCAAGCTAAATCAGGTTTTAGACCATTTTTAACAAGTTTTAATCTGAATTTTAGTCCGAATCTTTGTAGGCTTTGTTAAAATAATGTTTTACACGATATACTCGAAAACCAGACCATTTCGACCGTTGGAACTCGTTCAGATCAGAAAAGTATAAAAAGAAATGAGTAGAAAGAAGAGAATCCGCTGCTATGGTATGAACTCCTCGTCCTGAGCTCTGATACCACTAGTTGGACCGTTCTACGACCTTGAAACGTCAGTTAAGGCAGTTCATCTTCGAGTACGAAGGCGGAATCAACGTAATCAAAGTCATAACAGCTATTATCCTTTTAATCCTTCTTTACTGATTGATTTATGTGTTTTTACAACATATTCTGATACAAATCCGGCAGCACTTTGTCTCTCATACAATGACCATCTCTACCAAATGAACTACACAACAACCTATATATAACCTGTTGATTTCGCTTGAGACTGTTCAAGCCAAATCATGATTTTGCTTGAACCTGTTCAAGCTAAATCTCTGTTGTTGATTTCGCTTGAACCAGTTCAAGCTAAATCTGATTTAGCTTGAATCACACAAGAACACTTTCAAGCGAAATCTACAAGATAAACATGTAAAAACCCTAATTAAGACCCTGTTGTGTGTACATTCAAACTAACTAGACACAAGACTTGATTAAGACGTAATCAGCAGACATTTCGTGCACCAACACTCCGCATGTGGATTTTGAGGGTGTGACAGATTGGTATCAGAGCCATTTGTTATAGTGAACTTGGTTTGAAACTTTTGAAAAAAAAAACCAGACTATAACCTCTTCTGTACCAAAAAAGTCGCAACGACACTACTCTGCAAAGTGCAAGTCCCAACATCTTTACTGCATATACTACATATGTGCCTACTTAATATGTATACGTGCATTGCATTAGTTACGCATAAACACACATTTGTTTAACATTTATGCATGGCATTCACACACGTTATACTTATAGGAATGTCGATTTCGAGTTCGCCTCATGCACCAAGCAAGGTACCGGTCGTTCCTAAACCACCACCTCAATCACAATACCCAACCCATTTACTCCAAATCAAAAGGTTGCAAGCTCAGCTTAAAATCATTCCAAACCATACAACCAACGTGTCCATTCGCGTACAATAACCGTGACTTAACGTTACCGAAAAACGTTCCCAAAATCCATCTTTGAAATTTTCTCACATCTCAAAATAACCCCTAACAAAGAATATGTGTTTCTACGGAGTCATACCTTTGCGTACATGACGTCCTTGGCGCGCCAATTTTACTCTGAACTCCTGACACAAAATGCTAGTAGAATCTTGTTTCACCAATAACTTGACCATACGACATCCGTTTCAAGTGTTCTACCTATCCATGCGATCGTCTCAACAGGACCAACATCTAAAAATTATCGGTGTCATCCGTCAACACTGCTGCTGCTGCCAGAACACAGTTCAGACTCTCCATTCATTCGGTTTTCAGTAATATTCGAGCAGACAAGAACCGACACAAACGAACTTGGATTTAGGCGAATAATATGTCCACGTGTTCGTGTCGACGAACCGCATAATCTCCACCTATCGTTGTCACCAGAAACCGCCGCTACAGTCACAGAAAATGAAACGGTAGCTGGAAGTAACAGTTTTGCGCGTTTGTCATCACGCAGCTCGAAACCTTATCATCCGAACTCCGTTACGGACAAACAATATGTCCACGTGACCATGACGTAACGAACTTTCATCCCGTGCCATTGTGACTGCCATTCGCAGCTGGAGTTGCCACCCATGACCAGAATAGTTGCCGGAATTCTTCGGTTACTTGTCAGATTCGTTGTTGTTTTTTTTGGCTTAATTCTTCGGCGGAGCATCTCCACCCACTCGTTCCTTTGATACACCACCGAAATAACGAAACACTAACAACCATATCACAATCTCCATAAATTACAAGGCTACCCCTCCATTACCCTAATATATGGTTAATCCTTAGTCTAACTTGATTTGCACCTTAGCACATCCAACTATGCAAACGGATTTTTCCCCAAATGGTTAGATGGTCTTACGGACATTGGACGACAGAGATACAAATTAGTCAACCCATAGATGAGAATGAAGACTTGAACAACTACCCTACCCCTTATATTTCTAGAGTCGTTATTCCTTGAGAGTTTTTTTCATTTATACGAATCTTTTCATTAGCCTTTACATTGGCCGATGCTTACCGTTTCATGCGATATCTAGTAACTTTTATCGAATTAGACAAATCTATCATCCCATTATCACAGTGACATTGCATCTTCTCTTCTCCATGCAGAAACTACATTGATATTGCGCTCTAGCTTAGAGAAGCGTAAAGCTCGGGTTTTGATCCATGCACTTCTCCTTAAAGAAGTTGTTAAACTAGATCTTCGATCCATGGTGATCACTTCTTGAACTCGGAAGATGGTGATATATTGTTAATACGACCATACCATTTTGATCTTGTTTTCGTGTCCTCGTAATGAAACCTCTTGAAGATGTATGTGCTATATCTAATTCATGCACGCGACTTAGTTCAACCTTTTGGAATTTGATTGCTTATCGGTTTGACTAATCGCAAACTCATTTAAGTTAGTGGGTCACAGTGAATATATCCTTACTCGGACACGTGCAAACTCAACAACTTTGGTAGACGCTTCAGTTGAACCTAGACACTACAAACTCGGACAACAACCATTTTTCTCTGGTTAATTCTTGTTGTGCCAACACCTTCAACGTGACATTTCCATCGATGAATAACATTCTCTATTCCTATTTATACCATTTACGCATGATCAACTACATCCTCATCATCAGATGAATTACTGATTCTAAAATAATTATGTATTACACTGAGTGGAACACATTGATAGCGGCCACACTTTGGTATGTTTTCCACAACTTATCCTGTTGTGCAAATGAAAACCAAAATTCTTGTCTAACTATGTTATGAGCGAATCCTCGCTTGGTTAAACCACTCTCTACTGCATTACTCGAGGAGCAACGAACCATACTTAAGTTCATCAAGTGTAGGAGCACAAAGTAAATTTTATACTTCAGTGAGGTATGCCGAGGTCAACACCATTTTCGCATGAAAGCATCATACGTATGTATAACTTCGTCTTCATTGACCCCTTATTTCCTCTTAGACCAGGAGCTGGTTATCAACTACGTCTAACCACAACCGATATAGCGTGATTGATATCTACCAAGATAATGCACCTGCGGTTTTCATGGATCGTATGAACCATGTGTGCAAACCCTACCTCAACAAGTTTGTTATCGTCTTTATAAATGATATCCTGATCTACTCTAAGACCAAGGAGGAGCACACAGAGCATTTACGCCTTATCTTGGAGCTTCTGAGGAACAAACAACTTTATGCAAAACTATCGAAGTGTGACTTCTGGATTCAAGAAGTGCATTTCCTTGGGCATGTAGTTAATGAAGCTAGAATACATGTCGACCCAGCCAAAATTGAATCCATTCAAAATTGTCCTGTGCCTAAAACTCCAACTGAAATCCGCCAATTCCTTGACCTGGTAGGTTATTATCAAAGATTGATCGAGGGATTCTCCAAGATTGCCCAACCTCTCACTACTCTAAGACAGAAGAGTACCACTTACAAGTGGGTGATACCCAGGAATCTGCCTTCCAGTTGTTAACACAGAAACTCTGCAGTGCACCTATTTTGTCCTTACCAAAAGGCACCAATGATTTTGTTGTCTACTTCGACACATCTATTCAAGGGCTCAGTTGCGTTTTGATGCAACACAAGAAAGTGATTGCTACGCGTCTCAACAACTCGAAGTTCATGAAAAGAACTACACTACCCAAGATCTAGAACTGGGAGTTTTAATCTTTACACTCAAGATATGGAGACATTACTTATACGGTACCAGATGCACGATTTACACCGATCACAAGAGTCTCCAGCACATACTCGACCAAAAGGTGCTCAACATGCGGCAACATCGTTGGGTTGAACTTCTGAATGATTACGACAGTGCGATCAAGTACCATTCGGGTAAGGCTAACGTGGTAGCCGATGCCCTCAGTCAGAAAGAAAGCAGACCCAAGAGAGTTCGAGCTTTGCAACTTACTATTCATTCTAACCTTCCTGATCAGATCCGTGCTGCATAAACCGGAGCGTTGAAGGAGGAAAACCTTCAAAGCTGAGGCCATGCGGGACATGGAAAAGCAACTTGAAACCAAATCGGACAGTGTTCGCTATTTCATGGAACGGATTTAGGTTCCACTACACGGAAATTTGAGGGACCTTGTCATGGATGAAGCCCACAAATCTCGCTACTCTGTTCACCTTGGCTCTGATAAGATGTATCACGACCTGAAGACCCTATACTGGTGGCCGAATATGAAAGCTAACATAGCCACCTACGTGAGCAAGCGCTTGACCTGTGCTAGGGTCAAGATTGAATCCCAAATGCCAACCGGGTTACTACAACAACTAGAGCTACCAATGTGGAAATGGGAGAAAATTTCCATGGATTGCATTACCGATTTACCCAGGACTCAGAGCGGGAATGACACCATTTGGGTGATCGTGGACCGTCTAACTAAATCTGGTCACTTCCTCACGATCAAAGAAACCAGAAAGTTTACCAAGCTTGCCAGTATATACTTGAAGGAAGTAGTCTTTTGACACGGAGTGCCGATCTCCATCATCTCCGATCGTGACTCTCGTTTCGTGTCTGATCTGTGGCAATCTATTCACAAATCATCCGGCTCGCTTCTAGGTACGAGCACAACCTATCAACCACAAAACGATGGTCAAACCGAGCGTACCATTCAAACTCTAGAAAGACATGCTACGAGCATGTGTCATTGATTTCGGTAATTGTTGGGAAAGACACCTACCCTTGGTGGAATTCTCTTATAACAATAGTTACCACACCATTACTCAGGCTGCACCTTTCGAAGCATTGTACGGACGGAAATGTCGGTCACCTCTATGTTGGGTTGAAGTTAGAGACAGTCAAATCACTGGCCCTGAACTCGTGCTCGAAACAACGGAGAAGATCGTTTAGATTAGAAACTGAATGGCAGAAGCTCGTAACAGTCAGAAAAGCTACCTTGATAAGCATAGGAAACTGTTGGAATTCCAAGTTGGTGACATGGTCTTGTTAAAAGTCTCACCTTGGAAGGGTGTTGTTCGTTTCAGTAAACGAAGCAAGCTCAATCCGCGTTGTGTCGGACCATTTGAGATCACAGAAAAAATTGGCACCGTGGCGTATAGACTGAACTTACCAGAAGAACTCAGTGGTGTGCACAATGTCTTTCACGTATTGAATATGAAGAAGTGCCTATCCGATGAGACACTCGTAGTTCCTTTCAAAGAACTCAAGATTGATGATTAACTCCATTTTATTGAGGAACCAGTTGAAATCATGGATTGGGAGGTCAAAACACTTAAGCGCAGTAAGATTCCTATTGTTCGGGTTCGTTGGAACTCAAAAACGTGGCCCAGAGCTCACCTAGGAACAGGAGGATCAGATGATGTGTGTATGTTCGTTTTCGGATCGATTCCGTAACTTCGATGACTGTGTAGATCTCGTATCAAGTGCGGAATCCATGTACGAGAGTGGATCAGACACAAGAAACTAATTATAATGCGTTTTTTATTGATGATGTAACAGTTTACAACCTTGAAAACACTTGAGTAGAGCTTTCTCTCTCTAGATCTCTAAAAGCTCCAAAAGTTCTAAAAGTTCTAAAATGAACAAGACATTCCCCTATTTATAGACCATGTCCATCCTCTCCAACATGCAAGCCCTTTCCTGAGGATGGACTTCAAACTAAACATGTACGTTATATTTGATACGTGATTGATGGAAGCGATAGACATATGCACTCACAATGCGTAAGTATCCTCAGTTGTTCAAGCTGGTTGCATTAAACGTTGAAGCTACTACTGAATTTCGGGACGAAATTCCAAATCAACTTGGGGATGATGTGACACCCCACGAAAACGCTCAACCGCAATAGCTTCTTCAGCAACTGCTTGCAAAATTTTGGTACATTTTTTTTTAAACTTGGGGATTATATGACAACCCACTTTCTTTTTCGAGGTAAAACCGTTCACTTTTTTTCGTTAGTTTTATTTATGTTCGTTATGTTATATGAGCTACATCACACGAATTATTTAGGTACTTTATATATACAAATATTAATGTACGTTTCTTAAAACGCTACCGTGAACTAACTCAAACCCAGAACATTTGCGACCCAAACGCAAACAAAGCCACACCCCTCACCTTAACAATCGGCCCACATCTCTATCCTAACCGACCCGCATCTTGTTTACGACAGAAGACTCAAGCCTAAACCATCACTTATCTTGTCTTGTATGCGGCCCAGATTTTAAACCCCAAACCGCCACCCTTTTGTCTTGGTTACAACCCAAACAAACTCACCCCAAACCCTTTTATTTGTGGCCTAAGCTCAAGTACATAACCGCCCCCAACACCCCACTTAATTTAGATGTTACGTACATGTAAAGTCACAAAACTCAAAATTTGTTCCCTCCTTCCCTTCCCTACTGTCACACCCCAACCGATGGCGGAATCATCGGGGCATGGCACTGAGCGAAACAGATTGTCCAGAAGTTTCCATAACAACTATCATTACCATTTAATTAAAGCAATACGTCCCATACCGTATCTTAAATAGTCAAACAAGTTATTACAGATAACATCAAAACAAATATTCTGTTCCGACAACTCAGATTTAACATAACTAGTTTATTCGTTGGTTTCTAGACTCCAGTTCCTAGCTTCAAGTTCATCACAGCCCGAGAAGCATATAAACAGCCTAGGCACCTGTCACATACGTTAAAATAAAGTCAATACATAAAATGTAAAGGTGAGCATACAAGTTTGATAATAGCATATAGAGTTCGAATTCGTTTACGCATAACCAGCACGTACACATAGTGAAATGAAGCACGTTAGTTATCGACATAGATCCATCGATACCAATGACTGCGGGTTGACTGCCCGAGGCAGTTCGCAATACATGATTACCACCGTAATCCATGCAAGTAAAAGATCCTTAACAACCCCCGTGTGAACGGGTGCTGAGTCCAAACTATAGTACTATCGTTGCTAAGGCAGGTAGACAGCATTCCATGTGTAAACATAACAAACAAGCATTCATAAGCCACGTATAACATGCACAAATGGTCTAGCGTTAAAATAGCTTGAGTAGTGTGATAGTTGTAGTTTGAATATTCGTAACGTATGTAACACCCAAAAGTGCTAAAGCAAAAAGGGTTCGAGTATACTCACAGCGATTGTGGATTGAAGGGAGAGCTTTACAGCGAGTACGGTTAGCCTGAAAAGATTTGATAACAACGATGAGTGGCGCGTAAAACAGTACAAGGTGAGCGTGGTTAGGATGGCTGATCGTGCGGATCAGCTATCCGTGAGAGGGAGTCATCCGTGAGCATGAACTATCCGTGCGGATGGTGATGCGTGCGGATGGTGATCCATCCGGATAAGCTATCCGTGCGTACGAGCTGTCCGTGCGGATGGTAATCCGTGCGGATTGGTTGTGCGTGCGGATGGCATATCCGTACGGACAAGTTGTTTGTGTGGATAAACGTTCAAGTGGATTGTTTCTTCCTAAGTGTGAGATGTGTTTGTGTATGATGGCTTGTGCTTTGGAGTTTTCGTTGTAGCATTTAGAAAACACATAAGTGTTTCTACCTTTCAAGCCGGTCGCGCGGACAATCAATCCGGACGGATGGCAGTCCGTGCGGACAATGGTAATCCGTGCGGATAGTCTGTGCGCGCGGCAGAGACAATCCGTCCGGATAGCCTGTCCGTGCGTACGACTTGGCCGTGCGGATGAACATTGTTTGAATTTTATTTTAAGGCCTTAGTATCTCATGATCCGAAGAGTAATCCATTCAGAGGTCGTCCGTCCGGATTGCTCATTCGTCGATACTCAAACCTTGTTTGGAAAGTGGTTCCCAAGGTTAGCTCGTCCGGGTGACAACCCGTCCGGATGACCTGTGCGTGCGGACAGCTAGTCCGTGCGCACAGCTTGCCCGTGCGGACAGCTTGTCCGTGTGGACAACTGGTCGGTGCGGACAGTCTCTCGTCTGATTGTTCCGTTCGTCTACTCTTGGTTCCTGTTGTCGTTTATCGAGACGTTCTGATTACGTGGCAACCACTTGGAATTGTATTCTCACCCGCATGACTAAACCGGCCAGGAACCACCCTGACTCGACATGTCGGCGACTCAGAACGGTCATTCCGGTTGACTCCGAAATCAGGTGTCTTGCGGTAGAATTCCAGATCTAGGACTAGTGCACCACTATTATCGAGTAGAGACTAGAACCGATCAGATTTATACCGATTTTAAGGGTAAAAGAAGGAGAGAACTTATGTTTTATTTCTTTCAACTCTTTTATCCTTAGAAAAGTTTAGATTTAGGTGAAGTTCTTGTGAAATCTTGTGGAAATCATTCAGATCTGAGATATTCTTGATGGAATGAGGTCAAGCTTGAAGTTCATAAGAACTTCATGATGACGTCACCCGAGAATACCTCAAATCCGGATGATTTCATGGTTAAAAGTGAAGATTTGAAAGATGGAAATGTGTAGAATTGTGTAGTGATCAAGAATGTACAAGAATTAGTGCAAGATCTTACCTGGATTGAGAGAAATCTTTGAAAAAGTGAAGAATGCGTGCGGTTCGGCGTCACTTGCCAAAAGTGGAAAAGTTGGAGAGTGACCCGTGTATTTATAGGATGCCAAAAAGGGAAAGGGTGAGCCGTGCGCATGGCACGTACCCGGATAGGCTATCCGCGCGGATGGGTCATCCGTGCGGATTGACCATCCGTGCGGATGTCGCCTGAATTGGTTCGTTCGGTGCGATGTTGCTTCGGTTCCGATTTGCGAGCGATTCGATAGGGTTTCCTAGTCAAATTACTTTCAGTCCTAACTACTTCTTATATGGCTCGACTCGGAATTCGGGTTCGGGTTCGTTTATGTTTGAGTTAGACTTCGAGTTCGATTGAGTTCGCTTGATTATCTCAACAAAACATAAATAAACATGCACAGGTAACACGTAAGGCACACACACACATATAAGTAAAAATACAAAATTCGAGTTGCGGTTCGATGTCGATTCGATTAGCATAGCTTGATTAACTTTATCGCATTGTTACTTCCTATCATTCAAAGTCGTAGGTCGATTGAAATACGATTAATATGATTCGATTATTGTAATGATCGACACTTACTCCACATAATATAAATAAAATAAAAACATCTCTACGAGTCAAGTCGCGCGAAATCGGTCGTTGACTTTGACCTTGACTTTGACTTTCACTCGTGAAAACACGGGGTGTTACAGCCTCCCCTTGTTTAGGGAATTTCGTCCCGAAATTAAGTTGAAAGCCGTAACTAACCGTGGATCACATGTGAGAGTCCTTCGTTTGGACCACTGGAAGTTGTCAAATTAATCGGGTTCTTACGGTTAAAAATTGATGATTTTCGGATATGATATGCGAAATTTACTGATCTATAAACCTACAAATTTTCATAACCAAATTCCAAGCCATTTGCGAGAGATCCGATTCGTCTCCGATTCGATTGCGTTACAACACGTTCGTTGTGCGGAATCCGCGAACGTATGCGAATTGTGTAGGTTCCGGTTTTGACTCGTGTAACGTGTGGAATCCGTGCACAATCAAAACCGATCACTCGAATAGTAATAACAACGTGATTCTTTGATAAATCTGATAACGTACAAGAACATGAATTACGCAAATGCCAAAGAGTGAAAGTCCCTAATTGAAACCGTAAGGGTCCTATTTATAGGCCAAGGAAATAAGGAGTCTTTCTTTATTTACAATTATGCCACCTTGCCTTTCTTAACCAGACATTACTTACTCATTAAACAACTGTGGATACTTTGCCTTCATGTCGCTTTCGAGTTCCCAAGTGAACTCCGCGCCTCGTTTGCCTTCCCATCGGACTTTCACGATAGGAATGCGTGAGCGCCTGAGTTCTTTGGTTTGGCGATCCATGATTTCGACAGGCTTTTCCATGAAGTGTAATGTTTCGTTCACTTGTAGATCATCGAGAGGAACATGTAAGTCGTGGTCGGCGATGCACTTTCAGAGGTTTGACACGTGGAAAGTCGGGTGGACATTGCTAAGTTCCTCCGGTAATTCGAGTCTGTAGGCGACTTTTCCGATCCTTTCCAGAATCTTAAAAGGTCCAACATATCGAGGCGTGAGTTTTCCCTTCTTGCCGAATCGGACTACACCCTTCCAAGGTGATACCTTTAGTAGTACGTAGTCACCAATGCCATATTCCCGGGGCTTGCGCTTTTTATCGGCGTAAACTTTCTGTCGATCCCGAGCTTTCGCAAGGTTGTCCCTAATTTGGAAGATTTTGTCTGTCGTTTCTTGTAGCAGCTCCGGACCGGTTAGTTGCGAGTGACCGATCTCGTGACACACAATAGGCGATCGATTGCCATCTGGATGCTAGCCTGGTAGCTATTGTTATACGAAAATTCGACTAACGGAAGGTGTCTATCCCAATTACCACCGAAGTCTAGGACACACGAACGGAGTATGTCTTCAAGAGTACGAATCGTTCTTTCAGTCTGACCGTCGGTTTGTGGGTGGAACGCAGTACTTAGATTAAGCGTTGTACCGAGTGCCGCTTGGAATGTTTCCCACAATCGTGAAGTAAACCGAGCATCACGATCAGAAATGATGTCACGAGGCGTCCCATGTCGACAAATGATCTCGTCGGTGTAGATTCGGGCTAATCGTTCTACCTTGTAGTCTTCCCGTATTGGCAGAAAGTGAGCTGATTTGGTCAAACGGTCAATAACAACCCATATGCTGTCGTGACCTGATGACGTGGTTGGAAGCTTGGTTACGAAATCCATAGCTATGCTCTCCCACTTCCACATGGGAATTGGTGGTTGTTCGAGTAAGCCAGAGGGTCTTTGATGTTCAGCCTTGATCCTAGCACAGGTTAGGCATTTTCCGACGTAGAGAGCGATGTCCCGTTTCATACCCGACCACCAGTACCTATAGCGAAGATCATGGTACATTTTGTCAGCACCGGGATGGATAGAATATCGGGATTTGTGGGCTTCATCCATGATAATCTGTCGCAGGTTGGTTCGCTTGGGAATCCAAATTCGGTCTAAGAAGTGGAATATCCCATTCGATTTGCTCACAAGTTGGGCTCCATCGTGGTAGATTCTTTCTTTCTTCAAAGTGCGTTCGTTGAAACATGCGTGCTAGGCGTCGCGAATGAGAGCTTCGAGGTTGTGCTGGGCTTGAACATTACGAGTGCTAAGCAGATAGCTCCGTCTGCTAAGTGCGTCGGCAACAACATTTGCCTTGCCTGGGTGATAACGAATCTCACAGTCGTAATCGTTGAGAAGTTCTACCCATCGGCGTTGACGCATATTTAGTTCCCTCTGATTAAAGATATGTTGTAGGCTCTTATGATCGGTGAAGATCAAACACCTTGTACCATACAGGTAGTGTCGCCAAATCTTTAATGCAAAAACAACTGCGCCTAGCTCGAGATCGTGGGTTGTATAATTCTTCTCGTGGACTTTGAGCTGACGAGATGCGTAAGCTATGACCTTGTATCGTTGCATTAGGACACAACCGAGACCAAGGTTGGAAGCATCATAGTAGACAATGAAATTATCGTTTCCGTCGGGTAGTGTGAGAACAGGAGCATTGCAAAGCATGTATTTGAGGGTTCGAAAGGCAGACTCTTGTTTGGTTCCCCAGACAAAAGGCTGGTCCTTATGCGTGAGAGAGGTAAGTGGTACAGCAATCTTCGAGAATCCTTCGATAAATCATCGATAATAGCCCGCTAGCCCGAGAAAGGAGCGGATTTCAGACGGGTTCTTAGGCGTAACCCAGCTCTTAACAGCTTCAATCTTCGCAGGATCGACTTGAATGCCTTGACTGTTTATGATGTGACCCAGAAACTGAACCTCCCCCAACCAAAACTCGCATTTGGAGAATTTGGCGTAGAGTTGGTTCCCCTGGAGTAACTCGAGAACCAGACGTAGATGTTGCGCATGTTCGGCTCTCGTTTTGGAATAGATCAAGACATCGTCGATGAACACGATGACGAAACAGTCGAGATATGGTTTACACACTCGATTCATCAGATCCATGAAAACTGCTGGTGCGTTTGTTAGGCCAAAAGGCATGAAAACGAATTCATAATGGCCGTAACGAGTACGAAACGCGGTTTTGGGTATATCCTCCTCTTGTATACGCAGCTGATGGTATCCTGAACGTAGATCGATCTTCGAGAAACACGTAGCGCCTTGTAGTTGGTCAAACAAATCGTCGATTCGAGGCAGAGGATAGCGGTTCTTGATAGTCAACTTATTCAATTCCCGGTAGTCGATGCATATCCGGAACGACCCGTCCTTCTTTTTGACGAAAAGGACTGGTGCGCCCCAAGGAGAGGTGCTCGGGCGAATAAAGCCTTTTTCAAGCAATTCCTGGAGTTGGGTTGAGAGTTCGCGCATTTCGGACGGCGCGAGTCGATAAGGAGCTCTGGCGATAGGATTAGCTCCAGGAATGAGATCAATGCGAAAATCAATATCGCGCTTTGGAGGTAGTCCGGGAAGATCCTCTGGAAAAACGTTAGGGAATTCTCGAACCACAGGTACATCTTTTACTTCCTTCTTCTCTTTCTTTTCCTTCTCCGCTGCTACAATGTTAGCCAAGAAAGCCCTGTATTCCTTGCGGAGATACTTGCTAGCTTGGAGACATGACATAAGCTTGAGGCCCTTTGAAGTAGTATCACCGTAAACACATAACGAATCACCGTTTGCGAGCGAAAAACGAATCATTTTATCGAAGCACACGACTTCGGCATGGTTTTCTCGAAGGAAGTCCATGCCTACTATGACGTCGAAACTTCCGAGTTGCATCGGAATGAGATCAATTGATAAGATGTGATTGTTGAGCTCGAGAGTGCAATCACGAATAACAGAGTTTACAGCGATGGTTCTTCCGGTAGCGACTTCAACACCGAATGCAGAGGAGAGTCGAGAACGTTTACGACTAAGGAGTTTCTCAAATTCGATCGACACAAAGCAATTATCGGCTCCAGTATCAAACAAACATGAAGCATAAATACCATTCACAAGGAACGTACCATTGACCACGTTATTGTCGGCCTGGGCTTGACGCACGTTGAGATTGAAAGTTCTGGCGCGTGCGGCCTGTTGTTGCTGCTGTGGTTGCTGCTGTTGCGGTTCTTGTTTCACCACCCTGTTCGGGAACATGTTGGCAAAATGATTCGGGTCGCCACACGTGAAGCAGACTCTGGCCTTGACTGCGGGTGCCGGAGGAGCTTGATGACCCTGTGGGGCAGCGAGTAGAGCTTGATTGGCAGGAGCTTGACGGATACGGCAGTTGGCGGTGAAGTGGCCGTACACGTTGCAGTGAGCACAGAAGCGGCATTGAATAGCTGTCGGGTGATGATAGGTGCAAGTAGGGCAGAGTGGGTGTGGCCCAGTATATGCACGCTTTGCAGGCGGTGCATTGGCCACAGGCGCCGCTACTTGACGCTGTTGGGCAGGTACAGCTTGGATTGGTGCAACAGTAATCGCACAGTTCTTGTTGGTGGAGCTGTTCTTTCTCTTGTTGCTTGATGTGGTAGGTTCAGCAGTCGGTGCGGTAGTGGTGGCTTGATGCAGATGTTTGGAGGTTTTATCCCACACCCCAGCCTTAACCCTTTTGTCATTGATTTCAGCGGCCAGCAGATAGGTCTCTTCGATCGTGGTAGTCTTAGCCGCTTGCACGAAATCAGCAACGCAGTCGGGCAAAGCTCGGATGTACTTTTTGATGGTCATATTAGGAGTCTTGACCTGGTCGGGGCAGATAATGCTGAGCTGTTTGAAGCGAGCAGTAAGACCAGCATTGTCTCCATCCTTCTGATGTATGTGCCAAAATTCATCTTCAAGCTTTTGACGCTCGTGAGGAGGGCAGAATTCCTCTAGCATGACTTCCTTGAGCTCGTCCCACGACAAACCGTAAGCTGCATCATTCCCTCTCTTGTTCCTCTCGGCCGTCCACCAGTCCAAAGCACGGGACTGAAAGACGCCGGTAGCGTTCAGAGTTCGAAGGTCATCAGGGCAACCACTTTGTCGCAGAGTAACCTCGATAGAGTCAAACCAGTGGAATAGTGCAGTAGGACCTCCTTCGCCCGTGAATTCTTTCGGCCCACATGACTTGAATTGTTTGAAACTGAAAGGTCTTGCGACAGCTCTAGGACCTTCAGTCCTCGATTCCTCGGATGATTTGCTGGCATTCTCATAGGCATCGCTCACCGCCTTTGCTACAGCTTTCGCAACGATGGAAGCAAGGCGTCTGTCCTTCTTTTCCTGGCGAGAGAGTGGATGACGGGATCCAGATGACATTGTCTGCAATAGACATCGCCATGGAACTCAACACATGTATTCGAATCTCACCTCACATGTCTACTACTACTAAAGCTCAGTAACACGTACCATGTAAACGCATATAGTCACAAAATCACTGAATTGTACAGAATCACATAAACACATAGAGCACATAATCACAATATTCCTAAACAGATAAGCACAATAGCAAAACACACATAACTTAATTACCAAAAGCAGTCAGAAAACAGAAACCTAGTGTTCAGAGTTCGCGAGTATTCGAAAGCAGTGTAGCGCGAGCGATTTGTCAATGTCGTGTCGTGTGAGTTTCGTGTTTTTAGCAGAAGCAATAGTGTTGGGTCGAAACCAATAGTACCTCAAGACGTTAACAAATAACAGAAAAACACATAAAATCTTCATAAAGGTCGATAAATCAAAAGTAGATTGTCTGCGGCTAATAGACTTCGACTAACCAAAGTGGCTCGACTATTCGCAAGGATCCAGTGTGCACAATTACCTCCAGGACTATGCCTTTGCCTCGATTCTTGGGCGTTGGCGCAATTCCCATTGGTTATATTGTGTCTTTAGATCGTTGGAGTCCATCGAAACTTTGGCGGGAGTTTCGTATAAGAGCAGGACAAGTCGTCAAGGTTAGGGTTCCACCCCTATCTTACAACTTCGTCCTTAGTTTTAATAAAATTGAGGAGATTATTCATCAAAATATGGATTTCACTCCTAATTTGGTATGATTCTCCTCGTTTGTAGCTAAAACGCAAGCTGATTAGGCAACTTTAGTCGAGAGTTTGCGGTTTTCACACCTATTCTCGGCCTCATTACCTGTTCACAACTTGAAAATTCGAGTGCAGTGATAGAAAAGAGTGAGTGATAGTGGCGAGTTTATGCATACGCGTGAGTTGGTCTGTTGGTTCTTAACTATAGACTAGGTCTCTAAGACTTCGACCCGGACTAGGTCGAGTCTTGCCTAATTCCCTATAGTTATGGCTCTGATACCAATCTGTCACACCCCAACCGATGGCGGAATCATCGGGGCATGGCACTGAGCGAAACAGATTGTCCAGAAGTTTCCATAACAACTATCATTACCATTTAATTAAAGCAATACGTCCCATACCGTATCTTAAATAGTCAAACAAGTTACTACAGATAACATCAAAACAAATATTCTGTTCCGACAACTCAGATTTAACATAACTAGTTTATTCGTTGGTTTATAGATTCCAGTTCCTAGCTTCAAGTTCATCACAGCCCGAGAAGCATATAAACAGCCTAGGCACCTGTCACATACGTTAAAATAAAGTCAATACATAAAATGGAAAGGTGAGCATACAAGTTTGATAATAGCATATAGAGTTCGAATTCGTTTACGCATAACCAGCACGTACACATAGTGAAATGAAGCACGTTAGTTATCGACATAGATCCATCGATACCAATGACTGCGGGTTGACTGCCCGAGGCAGTTCGCAATACATGATTACCACCGTAATCCATGCAAGTAAAAGATCCTTAACAACCCCCGTGTGAACGGGTGCTGAGTCCAAACTATAGTACTATCGTTGCTAAGGCAGGTAGACAGCATTCCATGTGTAAACATAACAAATAAGCATTCATAAGCCACGTATAACATGCACAAATGGTCTAGCGCTAAAATAGCTTGAGTAGTGTGATAGTTGTAGTTTGAATATTCGTAACGTATGTAACACCCAAAAGTGCTAAAGCAAAAAGGGTTCGAGTATACTCACAGCGATTGTGGATTCAAGGGAGCGCTTTACAGCGAGTACGGTTAGCCTGAATAGATTTGATAACAACGATGAGTGGCGCGTAAAACAGTACAAGGTGAGCGTGGTTAGGATGGCTGATCGTGCGGATCAGCTATCCGTGAGAGGGAGTCATCTGTGCGCATGAACTATCCGTGCGGATGATGATGCGTGCGGATGGTGATCCATCCGGATAAGCTATCCGTGCGTGCGAGCTGTCCATGCGGATGGTAATCCGTGCGGATTGGTTGTGCGTGCGGATGGCTTATCCGTACGGACAAGTTGTTTGTGTGGATAAACGTTCAAGTGGATTGTTTCTTCTAAGTGTGAGATGTGTTTGTGTATGATGGCTTGTGCTTTGGAGTTTTCGTTGTAGCATTTAGAAAACACATAAGTGTTTCTACCATTCAAGCCGGTCGCGCGGACAATCAATCCGTACGGATGGCAGTCCGTGTGGACAATGGTAATCCTTGCGGACAGTCTGTGCGCGCGGCATAGACAATCCGTCCGGATAGCCTGTCCGTGCGTACGACTTGGCCGTGCGGATGAACATTGTTTGAATTTTATTTTAAGGCCTTAGTATCTCATGATCCGAAGAGTAATCCATTCAGAGGTCGTCCGTCCGGATTGCTCATTCGTCGATACTCAAACCTTGTTTGGAAAGTGGGTCCCAAGGTTAGCTCGTCCGGGTGACAACCCGTCCGGATGACCTGTGCGTGCGGACAGCTAGTCCGTGCGCACAGCTTGCCCGTGCGGACAGCTTGTCCGTGCGGACAACTAGTCCGTGCGGACAGTCTCTTGTCTGATTGTTCCGTTCGTCTACTCCTGGTTCCTGTTGTCGTTTATCGAGACGTTCTGATTATGTGGCAACCACTTGGAATTGTATTCTCACCCGCACGACTAAACCGGCCAGGAACCACCCTGACTCGACATGTCAGCGACTCAGAACGGCCATTCCGGTTGACTCCGAAATCAGGTGTCTTGCTGTAGAATTCCAGATCTAGGACTAGTGCACCACTATTATCGAGTAGAGACTAGAACCGATCAGATTTATACCGATTTTAAGGGTAAAAGAAGGAGAGAACTTAGGTTTTATTTCTTTCAACTCTTTTATCCTTAGAAAAGTTTAGATTTAGGTGAAGTTCTTGTGAAATCTTGTGGAAATCGTTCAGATCTGAGATATTCTTGGTGGAATGAGGTCAAGCTTGAAGTTCATAAGAACTTCATGATGACGTCACCCGAGAATACCTCAAATCCGGATGATTTCATGGTTAAAAGTGAAGATTTGAAAGATGGAAATGTGTAGAATTGTGTAGTGATCAAGAATGTACAAGAATTAGTGCAAGATCTTACCTGGATTGAGAGAAATCTGAGAAAAAGTGAAGAATGCGTGCGGTTAAAACGTCACTTGCCAAAAGTGGAAAAGTTGGAGAGTGACCCGTGTATTTATAGGATGCCAAAAAGGGAAAGGGTGAGCCGTGCGCATGGCACGTACCCGGATAGGCTATCCGCGCGAATGGGTCATCCGTGCGGATTGAAAATCCGTGCGGATTGGCAATCCGTGCGGATTGACCATCCGTGCGGATGTCGCCTGAATTGGTTCGTTCGGTGCGATGTTGCTTCGGTTCCGATTTGCGAGCGATTCGATAGGGTTTCCTAGTCAAATTACTTTCAGTCCTAACTACTTCTTATATGGCTCGACTCGGAATTCGGGTTCGGGTTCGTTTATGTTTGAGTTAGTCTTCGAGTTCGATTGAGTTCGCTTGATTATCTCAACAAAACATAAATAAACATGCACAGGTAACACGTAAGGCACACACACACGTATAAGTAAAAATACAAAATTCGAGTTGCGGTTCGATGTCGATTCGATTAGCATAGCTTGATTAACTTTATCGCATTGTTACTTCCTATCATTCAAAGTCGTAGGTCGATTGAAATACGATTAACATGATTCGATTATTGTAATGAACGACACTTACTCCACATAATATAAATAAAATAAAAACATCTCTACGAGTCAAGTCGCGCGAAATCGGTCGTTGACTTTGACCTTGACTTTGACTTTCACTCGTGAAAACACGGGGTGTTACACCTACTGACGACGCTGATCAGGAGCCTAAGGACTTCAAGTAATCTAGGTTTCAAGGCTAATCAAAGTCCTTCATCGCTAGTATCTTAATCTTGCATTTCGTGTTAATTATAAATGTTCATGCTTGATAATATTATATTATATTGGCTGTATTTTTCTGATTTCTTGATGTTGTTGATGATTATGATGATTTTATGTAGTCTAGGGTTGTTAAAATTCATACTTGATTGATGATTGATCTCTTATGTGTTCGGTTAGTCATTAGGGTTTCGATTATTGCATGATCTTGGTTTGAACCTTGTTAGTTATTGATGAATTAGTTGATGTATAACCTGATTTATAACGATTATCTGCTGAGATGATACATATGGGTCGCTTTGTTTGCTAAGTAATCGTTTTTAGAAGTCGGGTAACGAAACTGGTCCTGTCCAGAAAGTTATAGCCGACTTTACTTGGCTGTAACCAGGCCACATTTTGTCAAAAACTGATATTTCTTGAGTCTATGATGAACTTCCAGGAAAAACATTTCAAACCCAGCTGGAATCACATTTTTTTTGACGAAAATGGATCATTTTATGAATTTTTCCGTTTCAAAGGTTCATGCTACGTTTTCTGGTAGAATTTTCAGCCCATTACGAATGTAATAACTCAATGTAGGAATTGATTTATGATCTCAAATTTTTACTGTAGGTAGTTCCAGGAAGTTATCAAAATATCCAAGTGGAATTCGGTCTATCGGGTAATCGAGGATTTTTAAAATGAATTTTTTCGTAAGCTGTAGTGAGAAAGTGACGAATCTGACCACTGCATAGTAAATAATTTTTCTAAATTTTTTGGTAAAGGGTTAGGCCTAAAAAATTTAACACAAGGACAACCCCACCGACAGGTATGTTCCATCAAAATATCATAAGTTTTACAACAAAGTAAGTATGGTAAACAAGCTTCCTAAAACAACTAACTTTTAGTAATTTTACTATGCATGATTCAGTAAGTACGGTAAACAAGCTTCCGAAAACAACTAAATTTCAGTGATTTTACTATGCATGATTTATAAAGCGTATAAGAGTCGAACTTGCTATTTTGGTGTTCATACTTGCTTAGTGATTGTATAATTAGCGTATGTCATGTCGTAGGTTGTAATATGAACATGTGCATAAAAACCACACGGAAGTACTATGTGACAACTTGTTTACGTGCTATGTGTGCTAGATGACTGTAGAACTTATGGACTTTACATAAACACACTAATAACCCTATGGGTATCATAATAGGTCATGGTTGACCACATCAACTTATAAAGCATTTAACCCTTATCGAGCAAAACTAAGGTTAGTTCACAACTCTTTACTAACAGCATGCTTCCCTGGTTTGGGAAAAGACACTTATTTCCCTGGTTGGGGGCTACACGCGCCTTCCTTGTTGAAACCACTGAGCATACTATCCACTGGAGGTGGAGTAGTATGCTTGGACTAAACGAAAATTCTATCCTGAAAGTCCATACACATAATACCGATTAGCTTTCTGGGTTGGCAGACGGGGTATTAGTTGATAGCGCTATTAGGTTTGATAAATCTCACACCATGCTGGGAGCCGGACGTGAACTATTGACCTTTCCTATTGCATCAATGAGGATAGACATTGATGGAGGGCACAAAAACTTACTACGTTAGTTTTCGGTATCTACACAGTTTAGTCATGTGATGAGGGTTAGCTACCCGACTCATACTTTTAACACTATTACATGTGAACATATGATTACGCTCTACGCTTGACTAAAACTGTGAACCCACCAACTTTATCGTTGGGTACAGCATGGGAGCTTGCAGCATTTGGAGTGTCGTGTGTGACACCCGACTTTTCAGGCCGTACCGTACAATTGTAACACGTGTTGTAAATAGCTAAAAGGATGTATTTGATTGATTATGATGTTTATATGTGAAATTTAATGAGTTGGTAAATTTAAACATTGTTAAAAACTGTGTTGGCAACGATAAGATAAACGCTTATCGCGTAACGGACAAAATGCGAAACGAACATCGGTGACCACCCGATCAGTGTTAAAGTCCTAAAAAAATAGTCTATTATGATTAGAATAATAATTTTAATCCTATTTGTGGGGAAAAATAAATTAAAATGTTAAGAAACTCTATTTTTTGAGTTTAAGCGCGTACCACGCGATGCAGCGCGTGTACCAACAAAATACTGTCAACACAGCCTGTCAAGGCAACTGATAATCATTTTAGTAATAATTTGATGAGATTATCACTTTAGAATGATAGAAATAAATAAAAACGCATAAATCCCTATTTTTGCGATTTTAAGCGCGTACTGCGCAACACAGCGCGCATACTGCCAAATACCGACAACGTAGCCAGTCCAGGTAAACAAAATATTATTCAATAATATTTTGGTGAGTTTATATTTATAGATTGTTAAAAATAATTTAAAACGCACTAAAACGGGATTAAAACGCAAGATAAAATACTTGGTATCCAGTAAGATACCAGTTTTAGCATAAATTATATATATATATATATATGTATATAGATATATACATAAATCGGATATATATATATATATATGAGAGTAGGGGGACTAGTGTTTGTGGGAGACTTCACTCTCTCTCCTCTTTCATGCCTTCATTGGCTAAGAAAGGAGGCATGCGTGACTCATGATTAGCACACCTTCCAACCTCCTCCATAAACCAAGAAGAAAATCAATTTAAAACAATCTCATTTCCCTCTCTCTCTCTCTTGTTCACGGCTGCACACACACTACACACACCAAAATTCGAAATTTCAACCAAGTTCTTGAATGTTCATATTCACTACAAGGTGTTTATGAGTCCAAATGGTGATCTAGAAGTGATTTCAAGGTGTTTCAAGCCACAATCAAGTCCAATATCACCCAATTTTACTAAAAATCATTTAAGAACTTGAAGGTATAAAATTTATTTTAGAAACCTTGTTTTTGATTCTTGATGATGTTGATAATGCTAGAAGTTTCTCAAAGTTTTTGAAATTATTCACAAACTTAAAAACTAAAATAAATGGGGTTTTGAATGAAATAAAATGGGTATATATATGTATGTATATGTGGCGTGAGTGTGTGTGTATGTATAGGTGATTGTGTTTTGATTTTTATTAAAGAATTCTTGATTAACATGATTACTTGAAAAGTAGGATGCATGTAAGAACACTAGCATTTATGTATGAATGAAAATGTGATGATGAATGATATATGTTGTGTTATGAAAAAAAACATGATATTAAGGTGTCCTTGAGTATGATTAGAACATGAATGTTGATGATGATGGTATATGGACGCATTAGATGCATTTATTTGAACATGCATGATGAATGAAGGTCATGAAATGATGATTTGAACATGATTTGATAAAAATGATATTCAATCAGATTATAAACATTAAAATATGATTATTTTGAAATATTTAATGATATAAAACTTTGTTATAAGATTTACTAGCTTTGCATGTTATACATAAGGCTTAGAAACTTGTAAAATAGGTGAAATAATGTGTTTTGTGTATGATTTAGTAAAAATAAGTTTTGATCAGATTATAAACACTAAAATAAAGTTATTTTAAAGTATTTAGTGATATATGATTTTGTCATAATGTTTGCTAGCTTTGCATGTTGTACTTGATGCATTAAAAGTTGTAAAATACGTGAAATCGCATGATTTATGTGACTTACACAAAAACTGCACTAATCTGATTATAATCACTATTTTAATCAGTAAATAACATGTATTGTGTTAAAATATCAAGTCTTTTCGAGTTGGGATGATTATAGTAACGTTTAACGCAAAACTATGCGTTAAAACGGTCAAAAATCGACTTTTCGAATGATTTTTATAAAACTGATTTAGATCAGTAAGTAAACTAATATTTTTAGTTTAAAAATAAGTATTTTAACTAATTTTAAGTTTACTTGGTGTTTGGTTGGTCATACGTGACTTCCGACGCCCGAAACCGTTACCGAATCACTAAAATACGCATTTTTCTATATACACTAGTATGGGTAAAATTTTGGGTAAACCTTATGTGTTAAAATGTGTTATGTGACTTAAACATGAGAATGTGAAAATATGTTAAGTTTTTAACATGATATTAGAAATCTAGCTTACGCATGTATGCGTGTACGTTTTGTGCGGTAGAAACGGTAAAATTGCGTTAAATGTCGAGCATGAAATTTGGTATATATGAGACATTTTATGTATAATTGCTTTAAAAATGACAAAAAAGATAAGTTAGTAATATTTTGTGTGTTCGGTGTTAAATTCCATGAACGTTGTGTATATATATATATATTACGACGCGCAAATCGTAGTTATATTGCGTATAAACAGGAGAGTTAACGGATTTACACAATAATGGTCACCAATAAAATCGTTCAAGTCGCAAAAATCATAATAAATATATAAATGTATATGGACTCATATATATATATTTTAACATGCCAACATCATAAAAAATGACAACTTTTCGAGAAAATCTCAAAGTTATGTGATAATTTTAAGAAAACAGAGAAACTTAGGATTTTTGTGATTAAATGTATATTGATTTAGAATTTTTCTCATATTAGGACGTATATAATCAATTTCTGGGATTGCGGTATTAAAATACGCACCCAAAGGTGAGTGTCACTAAACCCCTCTTTTTACTGTTTTATATATATATTTTGGGGGTGGAGCACGTCGTTAAAATGGTTTAATAATGTTTTCGAAATAAAACATACCTTTTAATATAAAATATATATTTTCGCTGAAAATATATGAATTTGATAAGTCATACGTTTCGAAGTAAAACGATTTTGAAGAATGAATATTGTAAGTGCGGTATTTCTTAAGAGAAATGAGACCGTACGAAATGGGAATGAATTCCGGACTGAGTCTCAACACTTGAGTGACAGGGGAATTCGTAAGTCGTAGTATATTAAATTGTCATATTAGTAGGATATATATATATATTGTACGTGAGGCAGACATCATATTGTTCTTCGAGAAAGAACCCTGCGCCCATGATGTCGTTTAATCTGTTAAGTATGGTACGCGAGGAATTGTTGGTAGATCTATCGGGTTGACAACCCCGTCGTGATCGGTCGCCCCGAGTCAATGTCAAATGACGAATTAAGATTCTGTTTATTGTCTTGCATTGATTATCCCTGCATGGTTAATATATAGTTCGTATCGTCTAGCTAACATATGAGTCTGAAAGTTGACACCATAATTTAATATACAAAACCTGGGCAGTACTACAATCGTCGGAGTAATGAACCGACGGAAGGCCCATGGATTTTATTAAGGAAATAAAATGGACTTTCTAAAATTACGTGGATTGTTTTCAAATAAACACCTAATCAGAAAGTTTTCCTTGGAATAAAATTTGTTAGAAAAAGAATAAGTGAACTCACCTTCCTTTGTGTTGACACTTGATTTTAACGTGTTCTACAGGTACTTGAGCTCGGCTTCGGGAATTTTGGCGTATCTTGTGGTTGTTGATGCATGATTTAGCACTTAAAATGTTGGACTGACTTTTAAATATTCTGGGACAATGTAATAAGATCCATGAGGTGATGAGGATCATAAACAACTTAACTATGTCATGGTTGTGTCGTGTCTTAAAAACGTAAAGTTTAAATAACTTACATTTAGAACATACTAAAATGTCTAACAATTAAATGCATCGATCGACAAGATATAAATGGGCACCAACTTCCGTCTCCACTACGTTATATATTCCGCTGCGATGTTTTTGGGGTGTGACATCGTGGTTGCAATAAACTTTTGCTTTTAAATTTTACTAAACATTATGGTTTTTAACTCATGTCTGGGTTTTTTCGTTTAGTTTTCGTTGTTGGTTTAAACTATGTTTTGGACATTTAAATATTAATCACTAATCGTGTTGATTGTGATAGTTTTAATAACTTAAATATTTGTTCAACATGATTAGTGGCTTGATCCTGATCAGTTGAACGTCTCGCGGTAAAACTCCGCATGTGGATTTTGTGGGTATGACCGGGTAGTGTGTTAGTGGTGATTTTAGTTTAATTGGATTTAGTTGGGATCAAATAGAAATAATAATGCATATATACATATTGTTACAAGTTATAAGGTTTAGAATAAACATGTGTACAAAACTATTCCCATTTCGAAAACCTTAGATCTAATGGTTCAACGGGTCAAACCCCGTAGTGGCAATAGGACTCTAAGGGATACAAAACCCCTGGCGTGGGCCACATTGATAATCTGTAGTAAGTTATTGGAAGTTTATCAGAACTAATTATAGTTTGTAAGCCGCTACCAAGCTAATCATAAGTGTTAACTAAGATCAATGTTGGTGCATACGTCTGTCGACTTTGTCTTGTATCGAGTCTTGTACTAGAATTGTTAGATCAGGGCACGTTGTACGAGAAATAGGGTTTTGGTGTGTCTGAGCTAATTTCGCTTGAAAGTGGCAAGTGCCATTTCAAACGAAATCAGCATTGTTAATTTCGCTTGAAATGGCCAGTGCCACTTTCAAGCGAAATCAGCTCCACTGTATATACCCCTTGATGCGAAGTCAGTTGTAACTTTTGTAATTCCGATACCGAAGTGCTGCCGATGTGTCTACTGATCTGAATACTTGTTATAATCAATAAACAAGACAATTAAGTGTGAAACAAGCTGTTTTCCAAGTCAATTCATCTGTTTCCACCTCTTGAATTGATAAGAACTCTTCCGATCGACTCGTTTGGGTCACAAAACGATCCTACAAGTGGTATCAGAGCTCAGGAGGAAGAGTTCTTGCCAAAACAGCCATAAAATCTGTCTTCTACACCTTCTTTTTCAAAATTCACAAAATTTTACGGTCAAAATGGTCTGAATTTCTCACATTATAAGCGTAACAGTATTTTAATGAATCATTGAGAGTATTGGACCTCAATTCAGCTTAAAATTGGTAAAAATTGTAATTTCGCTTGAAAATGATTTCGGATTAAGTGACGTCAGCAGCATTTCACATGAAATTAGCACTTGTTTCCGCTTGAAATTGCTATTCCGTTTGAAAAGTACCCTTTATTTCACACGAAATTACCTGATTCCGCTTCAGAGTGTGATTCCGTTTGAGACGTTCCACACGAAATTAGTAATTTCGCTCCAAGTAGTAATTCCGTTTGATAATTTCTCTTGAATCAACTATTCCGTTTGAATAGGGGTATTCCGTTTCAAAGTGATTTCGTGTGAGAGGTTATTTCGCACCAAAAAGTGTTATTTCGCTTCAAAGGGTAATTCCACTTCAAAAGTTGATTCAGTTTGAGTTTGGTATTTCATGTGAAATTGTATTTTTGAGACTTGTGTTTGTGAAACAATTTGTTGAATCATGGAAGAGGAATTCTACAATGCGTTTGCTACGCCAGTTGCACCAGTTACAGCTACTGAAACATTGTACAGTGAGAATGAAACGAGAACTCATCAAAAACCGCCAAAGCTTATGTACATTGAAGATTTTAAAGGATGGTAGAATCGATTTGAGAACTGGGTGCAAGCTTATAAGTTTGACGCATGGTGTTCATTGGAAAAAGATTACGACAAACCAAAAAATGAACGTGGGCTTGAAAAAGCTTTTTGTGACTTTTCGGAGAATGATAAATTGAAATATACAAGTGAAAAGATGATGATCAGTATTCTTCAACAAGCAATTAAAGAAGACATCTTTGTTTTGCTCCGACATGAGGGTACTGCTAGGTCAATTTGGACGGCATTGATTCAAAAGTTCAAAGGAAGCGCATATATGATTAAAAACAAAAAGGCGTTATTGAAGAAATCATTTGACATGTTTGTAGCTTTTGATCATGAAACAACAAAAATGACCATTGATAGATATTGTCATCTTGTTTTGGAAATGGGAAGATTGGACATAAAGAAAGACGATGATGAATGGGTTGATAAACTTTCGGATGCATTACCACAGCAGAAATGGGGAACTTATTTGTTGATCCTAAAACACATGAGAAAATCTGAAAATATGAATCTGGCACAGTTTATTCAAAAAATTGAAGAGCACGAGTTGGATATTCAGAAAACAGTAATCATGAAGAATCCAACTGCTCAACAAGATGTCAGTTTATACTACAGAGGAAACAAATTTGAAGTTACTCCAAGTCCAAAGATTCAAACTGGTTTCAGTGCTGATAGTTCGTCTAGAACAAAGGGAAGTACTGTGACTCAAAGTGGTGGATCTTCATCTTCGTATGCAAGTTTTGATCCAAATCTTACAACACCAAGTCCTCAACGACAGAATTCTACAAATCTGCAGTGCAATGTCACTTTGAACATTCAAAATGGTCAAAATCTGTCTCCAGAAATAGCTAAGCAACACATGGCATCACTTGCTGCTATGTTGGAATCATATGAAAGTTTGATTGCTAGAAAAATTGGAAACCCGATGCTTACCAAAGAAGATTTTGACCAAATAGATGCTGAAGAACTTGAGTTGATGGACATCAAGTGGCGTTTAGCCAGTGCTGTTCAAAGGGTAGAAAAGTTTCAACAAATCACCGGAAGAGATGACTTTAATGAATTGGCTAAATCTCTGATAGGTTTTGACAAATCAAAGGTTACATGTTTCAGGTGTCGAGAAAAAGGACATTTTAAGCGTGAGTCCAAAAACAAAGAAGCATATGGAAGACAAGATCAGTCTAGAAAGAACAATTATTATCAAAAATCATTTTTCCATCAGACTGCTCGACAACCACAAACTGCACATGCACGTACCATTGAAGAGAAAAGAGTTTGTTATGGTATAATTGACCAAGATGATGAAAAGGTTGCAGAGGGATTTAGTTGGGATAAATACATTCCACCTGGTTCAGGTCTTGTTGCTAGAATTCTGGAAGAAAATTAAGTCAAATCTAGTCCGAAAAGAATACAGATTTTTCCGGATTTAGGAAGTGATATGGATACTGATGATGAAGAAGAATATCTTAATAAAACTAGAAAATGTTTGGATCCTGATAGTTTTAATTTGTTTTTTGCAGATAAAGTTGAGATGCTGTATGAGAAAAAAGATTGTCAGATTGAAGAGAGAGCTAGAAGCAATAAGAATGACTGATGAAAAGGCAAAGATGGATGCTAAAGAAGCAAATGTTGAACCAAGGATTGAGAAAATGGTAGAGAAAATTGTTGAGATTGAAAAAATAGTCGAAGTTGAGAAACTCGTCGAAGTTGAGAAAGTCGTCGAGGTAGAAAAAATTGTTGAAGTTGAAAAGATTGTCGAGGTTGAAAAGATAGTTGAAGTCATTAAACCTTGTCAGAAATGTTTAGAATCTTGCAATGATTGTGAGGAGAAAGACAAGAACATTCTTGAAATGGAAGAGATGAAAGAGAATTTGTTGTCTGATGTGAAGTATGTGAATGAATCTTATGATGTGCTGAACAGAACAGTAAATGGTCTGAAAAAGACAAATTCAGAAGTTGAGATTGCTATGAAAAAGATGAGTTCTACATTAATGTCAAAACAGAAGGTCATCAATGAGTATATTGAAGATTGTGCAAAATTGAAGCATGACTTGGAATTCGAAAAGATAGAAAGTGAAAGAATCAAACGTTTGTTGTTGAGTTATACAACGTCTGATTATTTTATTGATCGAGTTTATCCTACTGTTGCAGGTCTTGAAGCTTTCCAAGATAAGGCGAATGAAGAGGATACTGGTAAGAAACAGAGTGTCAAATATAACAAGTGTCCGCCGCCGATTTGGAATAGTTATTCTCCCAGAAAACCAAATGAGGAACGTTTAAATAAGGCTCTCAACATCAAGTTAAAGTCTGAAATCATTGATGAGTTACCATACAATATTGATATCACATTCACAACATCTGACACTGATCATGAGTCTGAGTTGCTAGAGAAAGTGGTCGATCAGGTGTTGGATATGGATGAAGAGTCAAAGTCGGAGTCAAAATCTGAAAGTTCGAATTCATCAGAAAAGAGTCCGAGTTCACCGGTTAAAAGGGTTTACAATAAAGAATTCATGTTATCAAAATCTAATTTGAATGAAGGATTAATCAAAGTGGCATATACTTTGAATGATTCAGACAAATTATATTCTGATGAGGAATTTCCAATAAGAAGTGTCAAATCTGAAATGATTAAACAGGTTTTCAAATTAACAGAAATTAATATTTCTAAAATAAAAGATTTAAATCTTCATGAAAAACCTAAAAAGTACACTTCAAGAGTTCAACAGAGATTGAACCAGAAAAATGGTTACAGTTCTGGTTCAGGTTATCAAAAGAAACCAAACCATAACAGTAATTTCAAAAAGAAAGGTCTAGGTTTCATTCCCCCAGAAAATCATATAAATGAGAAAAATTATAAACCAAAAACAAAATTTGTTGCAGGAGGAAGTTCTGAAGAAGAACAGAAGAAACCATTCTGGAAACAGTCAAATGAAGAGTTTCTTGCTGAAAAGAAGAAGAATATGAAGAAATTTGTTTCAAGAGTTGACAAAAGAATTTGTTTCAAATGTCACAAAGTTGGACACATTGCTTGGAATTGCCAACAGTTCAACAATTCAAAGCAGGGAGTTTCTTCTAACTTTGAAACAAACAAGAAATATGTTGATGAAAAGAAACAATCAGCTGAGAAAACTAATATGTTTGGAAATTCGATTTTTGAAACTGGTGAAAGTTCAAAACGTTTTTACAAAAGAAAAGTCGATTTGAACAAACAAAGATGGGTTGTTAAATCTGAGAATAGTTCTGACAATGAATCCGATTCCATAAAATCAGAGGAGTCATCTGTTGAGAAAAAGAATGAGAATTCCGTTCCTGAGCTGAACAATGAAAATTTCTGACATTATCAAAGGAAAATTTGAAGTTAAAGGTTGGTAAAACTGAGATTTCAGGTCAATTCTTCTCTGGTAAAGAAGAATTTGATGCTGAAAAGGCTTTCAATGGGAAAGTCAAATATATCTTTGAGAAGATGGTTGATGGGAAGGTTAAAGGTGCCAAAGAATTTTACAAATCAAAACGTTGGTGGGACAGATGTGTACCAAAATCACCCAAGGCTGGTCATGCTAGGATGACAGCTTTTTCAAACTAAAAAAACCTGACTTGCCGGAGCTCCCAAGTTGGTAATCGTGGAGCAGGAATCGGCACATTTCTTGAGAAATTCACGTTTGTGATATTTCGACTTACAAGTGGTAAATCAGGGACATTAAGTTGTACTTGATTTTCTACAAGTAGTGTTTGTTGATTGAACTTAAAAATGTTAAACTTTTCAAATGTTTGATGAAAGAATAAGGTGATGAAGTGATCCCCTAATCTACAAGTGGTTTTATGAAATCAACAAAACTTATTTTTTGGAAAAACCATTTGATTAAAACAAACTTAAGTGTTTTGAAATCATAATGGGAAAATAGTTTGTTATAAGGGGGAGTTCTGATTGTTTATGCCAAGTGGATGACGAATTAAAGTGATTCGATAACAGTTGTCACTTTATTTGTACAGTTTGTTTTCAAATTTCCTTTAAATGATTTTGAATTTTAGGGGGAGTAAGAAATTTCAGAAAATCCAAAAACATTAGAAAATTTTGAAAAAGTAAAAAACATGATAAAATCAAAAATGAGTTTTGTTGTAAAAAGAGGAAATGATAGTACATCAATGGACTATCACAGCATGCTAAAGAATTGGAAAGTCAAATGTGATAAACGGTCTCACTGATGATATGCCAGTAGGTTTTTACACATTTAGTAGATTGTGACGAGATATAAACCTAAATTTCATACTTGCTTATATCGCGGGGAACATCTCTCGGATATATGGGTAACCCCCGAAATCTTGTTTGAAAGGTCCCTCTTTCTGAGATACTAGGTCTTTATGCTTAGTGATATCTGGGGTATTATCCCGGGACTTCTGATTTTGCGGAAGCAATGGCCTAGTCCCCGGAGAATACTTTACGCTTGCTTGAAATATAGCACCGCCCTCAGCATAAAAAATGATGAAACATTGCAAAATGCTAATCATGTGCTGTTGAAGAAAAGATTCTCTAAAGGGAACCCACCAAAAGTCGAAGCCGTCATCTCACTGATTTTGCGGAAGCAATAGCCTGAGCTCTCACGGCCCTTGCAATTTAACCCTTTTACAGATATCATCTAGGTATACTCACCTGTAAGACTGAATATTGGGATTTGGATACGTGAGTATATTCTGAGGTGGGACACGCGAATAAGTTTAATTCGCTTAAAACATTAATCTCGTATCTCAAAACAGTTGAACTTTGTGTGAGAATTTAGGTGGATCAGTATACTGACAATCTAAGTGAATCGTTTAGAACTTAAAATGTTTAAAGCTTAACGGTGTTGGTGATTTGTTTCAAAAACTGATATGATCCTCTTACACAAACTCAGAAAAATATTGGTTTGTAAATATTTCTTTAATGTATTTCTTTTAATTCAAAATTCAAAAAGATTTTCGGAGTGTTTTAGCATAAATTTTGAAAAATGCAAAAAGATTTTCGTCAACTGATGTTGTAAAGCTGATTTTCAAAATTCCAAGTGCTAAACATGATGAACAACAGGGTTGGGAAAGTTTGTTTGGAATGAAGAAGATTGTTTAAAATGAAAAATTTGAATATTTTGCATTCAAGTGGTTAATAAGAGGTTAATATTATAAAACTATTTCTTAGTTGATGTCTCTTGAAAAAGTTTATAATTTGTCAAAATTTTAAAATTTACTTTGAGGTAGAGAATGTGCAGGTTATGGCTATGAGAGAGACAAGTTGCGATTCTAGTATCTGAGCAGGATGTGAGCCAGTTCACGATCTCGAAATCTGTGAAAGCCAGACTACAATCTCAGCACAACTCAAGAGGGAGTCTTCTAGTAGAACAACATCCGAGGGAGAGAAAAGTCTGTAGATGCAAGAGTCAGAATCGAATCCTGATGATAAAAGAGAGTAGAGGATAAAGCTTACACTGTCAGATATTTTGGAAAAGACCGAAGACTGATAAAGACTGAAGACGTTGAAGACTCGACACTTAAGACTCGTTAACATCCGAGAGGGAGTCTGTTGGTGCATACGTCTGTCGACTTTGTCTTGTATCGAGTCTTGTACTAGAATTGTTAGATCAGGGCACGTTGTATGAGAAATAGGGTTTTGGTGTGTTTGAGCTAATTTCGCTTGAAAGTGGCAAGTGCCATTTCAAACAAAATCAGTATTGTTAATTTCGCTTGAAATGGCCAGTGCCACTTTCATGCAAAATCAACTCCACTATATATACCCCTTGATGCGAAATCAGTTGTAACTGTTGTAATTCCGGTACCGAAGTGCTGCCGACGTGTCTACTGATCTGTAAACTTGTTATAATCAATAAACAAGACAATTAAGTGTGAAACAAGCTGTTTTCCAAGTCAATTCATCTGTTTCCGCCTCTTGAATTGATAAGAACTCTTCTGATCGACTCGTTTGGGTCACAAAACGATCCTACAATCAATAATAACTTGGTCCATTTATAGCAAGTGCGATCAATGATTAGCAATCAACAGTAGTTGATCAACAGCAACAAGATCAATAGTAATTATTTAGTACTAATTGATCAACAACGAGATCAATGGTAATATCTAGTCTGATTTTGGTACGCTATTCTTGTAAGAAAATTGCATATCCGTTCTTGTTTTCTTTTGCGAAATTCTGATTTTTCAAAGCTATGTATACATATGATAATGAAAATAATGCTCAGCTATACTATGAGTTGGATACTTTAATAACACATATATAAATGCGTATGTGTTAATATATGTGTTGATGGGTTTTGTTTTATAACATAATTTTTATATGTGAAGTTAACAAATTATACTGTGTGGGAAAATATCAAATAGGAAGTTTACTTTGGGTAGGAAGTGTAGTAAGAAATAATAAGAGGACACGTGGCAAATAACAGAAAAACATAAAGAGGAGCATTTTAGTCAATCTCTTTTCTTCTATTCTATTTGTCTTTCTCTACATCTTCAAAGCCCATCATTTTCAAAACCTACCATCTTCAACCTTTCTTTCACTTTCTCTCTCTAAAATTACTACATCATGGTGTGATTTTCTTCATCAATGAATGGTTTAAACACTTAATCAACGTGTTATTCAATTTCTTTGAAGAAAACCAGTACATTTTTATGCAATTTCTCATTTTTATCAATTTAACATAATGCAATGGAACTTGAGAAATCGATTGAAACATGTACTTCTTTTCTCAAATGTTTATGATTCTAACCTTCTCTTGATGTATTCTTGCGTTTGGGCAACGTTATTTGATCCAATTTTATTAAGAAATCAGTGGTAAAAAGTTGCAAACCAGGTGTGTGACAAAATGTCTTAAAGAAAATTACAAAACTGTTTTCAGTTTAAACTTTCATTTTGAAATTTGTTTTACAAAATAATGAAAAAACACATTTTTTGTGCGTTTTTTATGTTCATTGCGTTTTACAAAAAAATGAAAAAGCAACGTTTTTTTCCATTGTGTTTTTCAAAAGAATGAAAAACACCTTCTTGTGTGTTTTTTGTCTTTCGTTTTACAAACTAATGAAAAAACCGTTTTTTGTCCATTGCGTTTTACAAAACAATGAAAAAAATACATTTTTTGTGAGCTTTTTGTCCATTGCGCTTTAGAAAAAAACACGTTGTTTTGTGTTTTTAGTGAATTCTGTTTTCGAATAAACACTTTATTTTGTATTTTTAGTCAATTGCGTTTTAGAATAAACACTTTATTTTGTATTTTTAGTCAATTACGTTTTAGAAAAAAACATTTTCTTTTATGTTTTTAGTCAATTGCGTTTTAGAAAAGACAATTTCTTTTGTATTTTAGTTTATAGCATTTTAGAAAAAAAAACACTTTGTTTTGTGTTTTTGATCCTTGCTTTTTAGAAAAGACATTTATTTATGTTTTTTGTCTATTGCGTTTTGGAAAAAAACACTTTGTTTTGTGTTTTTGGTCCATTGCGGCTTAGAAAAAAACACTTTTTGTGTTTTTTGTCCATTTCTTTTTAGATTTTTTTTTGTGTTTTTTGTCCATTGCGCTTTACGCATCTGGGTTATCGAAAACTTTTTTTTTTCAAAAGTGTAGCAATAGTGTGTTCGTTTTAAAGATAATAAAACGCTCGTTTTCATGATGCAATTTTTAAAAAAATAATGTCGTATGAAAAAGTTATTAACGTATTAAAAACGAGGGGAAATTGGAGGAGATAGAAACTATTAACTTGATGTACTAGAATACGCTTTAGAATCTCACCGCCTTCTAGTTTTTGTTCAATTTTATCCATTTAATATAACCTCTTAATTACTCAACTAATGGTCAAAATTACTTTCTATCCAAATAAACTTTCTAATATATCCTAAAATGAAAAAAATGAAAAACCCTAACCTTATTAAAATAGTTTCTTTTCAGATAAAGATTTTTTATTTTCTCTCTTCTGTTTAAACTCTTATTAAAAAATGAAAAACCCTGTATGAGCCTACACAAACAAAGAAAATCTACAAGCTAAACTCCTTAATTTCTTGACAAACCCTAACCTTGTCAACACATTCCAAACGTCTAATTCATCACATTGTCATTTTCATGATCACCCGCATCAAGAAATAAAAAAAGATCGATCTTTTGGATCACGGTCCAAAAGATTTCCTCATGACCATTCATTGAAGAAAACGTTGGTGTAGGGATTGAGTGGATGTTTGTAATTTTAGTGTTATCAACGGAATTTGGTGATACTGGATTAATTTAACGACTTAGTTGAGCTTGTTAAAAACTAAACAAGTTAGAAGATGTGGGGAGGGCAGACTCGTTTCAATTTAACAAGATAGGGTGTTTTGCCGGTTTGTGTGTGTATATATATGTGCGTGCGCGCATGCTTGTGTGAGAGTGGAGGTGCACAAAAAAACCGTACCCGGAATCAGACTTGGTAAAAAAACCAGGAACCAGTTTTTTTTAATACCCGTGTATTCTATACCTGAAACCGGAACCAACCCCACACGTAAGGTATAGATAGGGTATGCATTTTGATTCAATACATGGAACCAGAACCGATCATACCCGAAACCAGACAAGAATCGAAACCGGAACAGATTATTCCCGGCTATACCCTGTCACACCCCAATCGATGGCGGAATCATCAGGGTGCAGCACTAGGCGAATCAGATTGCTCAAGAGAATCCATAACAACAAAACTGCGACAATATTTAACAAGTTCATTATCCCATACTAATAAACAAATACATCACATAAGTTGTCACAGATTTCATGTTTCTCAAACAATACAAATCCAATGACCTAGTTTTTAGGTGAGTTTCTAGACTTCCTAGCTTGTTTCGTGGCAATCTACGTTTAACCTGCAACATACGTTAAAATAAAGTCAATACAAAAAGTATGGGCGAGTATACAGGTTTGATAAAGTAATAAAGTAGGTAAAAGCGCTGCAAATTTCCACATACATAAATGTGATACACAACATACATACTACAAGACAAATACTACCAGCTAAGTCACTCGATGACTGCGGCAGGGTTCCCAAAACGGGCATGATTTCCTTAACTCGACCCCGTTGGGTGTGAGTCCAACTGTAGTACCATACTAGCTAAGGTGGGACGTCGCGAGTAAGAGTCCTAGCATATATGTATTAAGCATCACGTGTAAATATGTACGTCAGTTATTCGCATGTGATAATAGTTTAGAGTATGTACTGCATTTTGATAGTGCATTTTAGATAGGAACGTATGTTACACCCCAAAATGTGTCTAAAACGTTTAAAAGGGGTCAAGTATACTCACACTATGTGTTTAACAAATAAACACAACCTTGTATTGGATTGAAGGGAGCGCGTTGGAGTTAGCCTGAGCATAGAATAGTAGCGTGAGTGTTGAACAATGCGTATCAGCGTGTCGGATGAGATAAGTGTTGAATGGCGAGTTGAACGGATGAATACCCATTCGAATGTGATGTGGGTGTTTGTAAATTACTTTGAAAGCTTTTGAACTTTTTGTTGTAGTATTTAAACAAGTCATCCGGTCGGATGGTTATCCGGACGGATGGCTATTCGATCGGATGGCTATTCGATCGAGAGTTTGGTAGTTTGAAGTTTTGGTCAAATCGTTTGAACATGGAATATTATGAGGGAGAGGTCACCTAGTCGAATGGTCACTCGAGTGGCCATCTGTTGATTTGAAAATTTCATAAAAGTTTTCTAAGTTAGAAATTTGAGTTCTAGCGGAGACGGCGTGATGACGTGTCAAACAATGGAAACACACAATGGTCCAGCCTGGTCGATCGTATGGGAATCACCCCATTCGATCAGACTTACTGTTCCCGATGAAGTTTCATGTTCAACCCGTTAATCGGTCATCTCTCTGGTGGAAATCCGTTTTCAAGCCGGCCCTCAACTAGATAACGAGTGGAGAGTCTGAATGAGTATGGATTCCATCGGTTTTGTGTAGAATGTTGAAGAAAAATTGAAGAAAAGTTGAATTCAGTTGAAAAGTGTTGATTTCTTGTTGAGATTTGGTTAAAGAGTGTGGAAATCCTTTAGATCTCGAACCAATCTCACTTGAATGGTGTTCCGCAACAGTTTTCCTAAGCAAACTGTGTGGAAACCACCTTTGAGAGGTCCAAAATCAGTGATTTTAGAGAAAAATTTAGTGTTTGTGTGTGATTTTGATGAGGAATATGATGTAGAAGTGATTAGTGTTGAAGGTTTTACAAGATTTGAGGAGAAACATTTATGAAATAGCCTTGAATCTCGATTAAAAGTGACTGAGAGCGACTTGAGTGTGTGTGATCGGATGAGAGAACCAAAGTGTTGAAATGAGACACAATGGCTCTATTTATAGGTGAGGGTGGAAGTTAAGGCGGTCGAGTGGGTCGGATGGCTTCCGCCGGTCGAATGGCCATTCGTTCGGATGGCCATCCGAGCGGATGGTCATCCGGACGAAGGTCCATTTGATCGGATGTCCATTCGGACAGCCTGATTTCGTTTGTTAGTTTTCCAACTTTCGTTTCGTTTGGTGCATTTTGTTGCGTTAACCATTGTGGACACTTTAAGCGTTTTAGCGAGATAAATTGTGTCGTTTTATATTGCGTTTCAGTGTGGTAAATTGAGTTGCGAGTGATAGCGTGTGTGCGTCTAAACAAGTTTTATTACTTAAATATTTTTATAAAACTAACAATAGGATATAATTGGTCATAGCATAAGTAACCGCGTTTTGAGTTTGCATTTGCGTTTGCGTCGCATCACGACGAGCGAGGGGAGTAGCTTAAGTACTCACGCGACGTCATCGTTAGCGTTAGTGTATGCGTTGTGATGTGCGATATAGCGTGTTGAAAGTATGCGTTGTAATGCGAAAACATGCGAAGTAGCGTAGTAAGCGATGCAGTTACATTATGATCTAAATCTCTAGTGCTAGGCGTAACGAGAGTAGCGATAGTAACAAGCGCGAAAGTGCGGGTTGTTACAGTCTCCCCTGCTTTTGGAAATTTCGTCCCGAAATTAATCCACAAGGAGGACTCTGAGAATTAACACGAGTAAGTAGCGATAAAAGCGTTAGAGTAAGTGAAGGATGAGCGAGAGGTTGATCAAGCATTGACGAGTGAGAGCGTTGCGATGATATGGAGAAAGCGATGAGTAAAGCGATTCGTTTGACTAAAGGATGGTATCTCACGAGTTAGCGATTCAAAAGATGTTTTGAGTTCTCGAAAAGTGTTGTTACTTTGTTACAAAGGTTTTAAAGAAAACTTAGTTATGAAAATTTTCTCACGGTGTGGCATTAAGCTGAGTCGATGTTCACACCAGCGTTGTAAGAAGGTTTTGGTTGATTCCTCAAAAAGGTTTCAAGGAAATAAAACTTGTTTTACGAAATTTTTCTTATGACGTGGTGTTACCTTGAGTCGATTGTTAAACCAACATTACAAGAAAGTTTTGTTTCGTCCAAAAGTTTTGATTAAAGGTTAGGAAATTCTCCCTTTGTTTCTAAAAGTTGGTAAGAAAATTTTGTTGATAAAAATAAGTTTTAATAATGCAAAAGTTTAAATTTAGAGTCGAGCCCCACAAGGCACCTTTCCTCGAAAGTTTGATAATATGGCTAAAACACTTATATATAGGAAGTACTAGCGGCGTATCCACCATGTTTTAGCTATATTTCCCCCGTTCCGTGGAGCAGTGTCATGTGTGTAGACATGGTATAGATAGATTTTTGTTTCCTTGGTCCAAGCTATGAGTGGTTGGACCAAGTTCAGGAGGAAGATTGAGTAAACCGAGCGGCGAAGTTGTTTGCAACTCAGTTAGCGATGAGAGTGTGCGTGAATGGTTCAACGATTGAGAGCGTCGAAGTAGCGCGAGGGTCGAGTGTGAGGAGCGAGGGCGATAAGCGTCAGGCGTCGAGCGAGCATTGGGCGATAAGCGATAAGCGACGAGCAATAAGTGATACGCGATAAACGACGTGCGTCGAGCGATAAGCGTTAAAACAATAAGCCAAAAGCGAAAAGCTATAGCGATAAGCGATAACGGTAAGCGAATAGCGAAAATGTCACACCCCAACTGATGGCGGAAACATTGGGGTGCGAGAACTAAGCATTCAGATTGCTCACGAGTTTCCATAACGCTATTTGTTTCCATTTAGATTAATTAGATTTCATATCATAAATTGTCTAAACGTCAAACATCAGTCACAAGTATCAAGATTACATAATCGCTTCAAATATTGTTCAAAAACTCTAGATTAGCTAAGTGACGTTTCTAGGCATCATCCTAACTTGATTCCAGTATCCAGCATCTTATCAGCCTGCAACATGTATTGAAATAGGGTCAGTACAAAAATGTACCAGCGAGTATACAAGTTTGAGTATATAGAATAATAGATTAAAATAACTCATATCCACAATGTAAGCAATAAAATAGTTTCAACCGTGCTAGTGTCGCAGTGCACGCAATGATAGCCCAAGTATCCTGATGCTTTAGTGTTTACCCAAGACTCAAGGTAAACTAGAATCCTCCTAACAATACCCCCGAGAATAATGGGGAGGTGCATCTCCTATAGCGCTACTATTGTTGAGGCGGAACTACACACCCTGGATTAAACGTCACATAGCACAAATAGAATACTAGAATTCACAAGTTTCTCATACACGTAGGATAGAGTTTAGCTTGCAAAATCTCAAGTTTTGTAGTTTAATAGAATACATGTTACATCCCAAAGTTTAAAACAAAAAGGGATCGAGTATACTCACAGTGATGGCTTAACAGTTAAGACTGTTATTGGATCAAGGGAGCTCTTTTAGAATTAGCCTGATTAGATTACAACAGATAAGAGTCGGGCAGAGTAACGAGATTGCACAATGTGTCAGATCAGTCACTGGATCGGATGGCGGTTCGATCGGATGGCTATCCGATCGGATTGCCATTCGATCGGGTGACTAATGAGTGAGTGGGACGGGTGGCTGTTCGATCGGATGGCTATCCGATTGGATTGCCACTCGATCCAAGTGTCAAGTGTTTATTAAGTGCCTGGTTACTTTGATCGGATGGCTGTCCGATCGGATGGCTATCCGATCCGGTCGCCATTTGATCAAGGGTTCCAAAGTTTCAAGTGTTTGAAAAAGTTTCTAAGTGTTGCAAGATTATGAGACAAGTGTCACCTGATCGAGTGGCTGCTCGATCGGATGGCTATCCGATCGGATTACCACTCGATCGAGTGGTCCTCGTCTCGGTTATAATTTGTAAAGTTTCTAAGTTTCTGGTTTAACGATGACGACACGGTATGTATTGAGACAACGGCAAACTCGTCAACATACAACCGTTCTGATAGGATGGGAATCACCCCTGCCCGATCAGTCGTCTGTTCATAACGAGTTTATGTCAGAATCTGTATTCCGGCCATCTTTTCCGGTAACAATCCGTTTCTAAACCAACTCCAGGCCATTCATCAAGTCTACAGTCTGTTTAGACCCGGATTCCACCGTTTAAAGTGAAAAGTTGAAGAAGAGATGGAGATAACTTTAAGTTTTAGCTTGAAAAGTCTAGATTTAACGTAGATTTAGTGAAAATACTTGAAATTCCTCATATCTGAGCTAGATCTTACCATGAATGACATCATATAGTAGTTTGTACAAACCACCATGATGACATCATCCTCAAGAACTTAGATCTAAGAGATTTCACGGTGAAAAGTGTGATTTCAAAGAAGAATCACGTAGAGAATGAAGTGTAGATCAAGAGAGTACAAGGATCTAGCGTAAAACGTACCGAAATCGCCGAGAAATCAAAGAATTGTGGTGCGTGTGCGTCTGGGTTGAGTGAGGCTGTCACATCAGTGAAGGACTGATGTGACAGGCCTATTTATAGTGAGAGAGAGGGACTAGGGCGGTGTGCACTCGGATCGGATGGCTGGTCGATCGAGTGGCCATCCGATCGGGTGATCATCCGATCGGATGGCCATCCGACCCATCCGATCAGGTGATCATCCGATCGGATGGCCATCCGAGCCATCCGATCGGATGGTCATCCGATCAGATTGCCACTTGGTCAATCCTATCCTTTCCGCGTTCCCGCCTTGATTCGTTTGCAAGTTAGATTAAGTGTTGCGTTGCGTATAATTTGGTAAAAGTATCACATAACTAGATTACATCATAAACACCAAAAGTTTCCAAGTTTCATAGATTCCGCCAGTTACAAGACTCCAGTCTCTAGTTCAACCAAGAATCAAGTTGCACGAGTCTCATGAGTCAAGCCCCAAATAAGTATCAAGAGTCAAGAGTCAAGTATCAAGTATCAAGAATCCAAGTATCAAGTATCTAGATTTAAGTGTCAAGTCTCATAGTGTTAAGTATCAAGAATCAAGATTCAAGTATCAAGGATAAAGTATCATAGTATTTAAAGCTCAAAGTATCAAAGTATCAACATTACATAGATTAGGGACTAAAACTGACAATAGGCAAAGAATATGGACTAAACTTGCCAAGAGCCTAAAGTTTAGGGACGCAGGGCATTACAGTCTCCCCTCCTTTAGGAGATTTCGTCCCCAAAATCTTAGAGGAAGACTGCTTGAAGAGCTGCGGATACTTGGTCTTCATCTCAGTTTTCAATTCCCAAGTGAATTCGGTGCCACGCTTTCCTTCCCATCGAACCTTGACAATGGAAATTTTGCTGCGCCTCAATCGCTTGACGTCTTAATCCATGACTTCGACCGGTTTCTCCATGAAGTGTACAGCTTCGTTTATTTGCAAGTCTTCGAGGGGAACCTGCAGTTCCTCGTCGGCTAGGCATTTTCGTAGATTGGATACGTGGAACACTGGATTTCTGTTGTTTAGTTCCTGTGGCAGGTCGAGTCTATACGCCACCTTGCCAATCCTTTCCAGTATCTTGAAAGTACCTATATAGCGAGGAGCGAGCTTTCCTTTCTTACCAAAATGAACTACTCCCTTCCAGGGAGATACCTTGAGAAGAACTCGATCACCAACATCAAATTCCAGAGGCTTACGCCTAACATCAGCATAGCTCTTTTGTCTGCTCCTAGCCTTGATCAAGTTATCACAGATCTGAAGAATCTTGTCCGTTGTCTCTTGAATGATTTCAGGGCCAGTAAACTGCTTGTCACCAATCTCATGCCAGCTGAGAGGAGATCGGTACTTGCGGCCATACAAAGCTTCAAAAGGAGCCATCTGAATACTGGAATGATAGCTGTTGTTGTACGAGAACTCAATCAATGGTAAATGTACATCCCAGTTACCACCAAAGTCGATGACACAAGAACGGAGCTTATCCTCTAGGGTTTGAATAGTTCGCTCGGTCTGCCCATCCGTCTGAGGATGAAAGGCCGTGCTAAGATTCAAGTGCGAACCAATAGCAGACTGAAACGTTTGCCAAAGACGCGAAGTAAAACGACCATCACGGTCCGAGATTATGTCGAGAGGGATGCCATGATGGTATATAATCTCATCGGTATAGATTCGAGCAAGTTTCTCCACTTTATAATCTTCACGAATAGGAAGAAAGTGGGCCGATTTGGTCAAACGATCAACAATCACCCAGATACTATCGTGACCAAAAGGCGTACGGGGTAGTTTGGTAATAAAGTCCATAGCGATTCTATCCTATTTCCAAACTGGGATTTCAGGTTGCACTAAGAGTCCAGAAGGACGCTGATGTCTAGCCTTCACTTTCGAGGAAGTGAGGCACTTAGAAACATACACAGCAATGTCCTTATTCATGCCAGGCCAGCAATAAGTTGTACGCAGATCCTGGAACATCTTATCGGCACTTGGATTGTAACCATCTTGGTTTTAATACATGTGAATGTTCATTTAACAATATAACAGTTATCATATATGAATGTGCAATTTGTTTGATACATGCTTGTTTTATGATTTTACATGAAATACCGCCCCAAACGCGTAAGTAGTTGCTAATTTGATTGAGTTTAATACTTGTAAACTAGGCTACATTAATTACAAAGGCCTAATGTGTCATTATGTTAAAGTATAAGTTAAGGGACCTTTTTGTCATTCCTTAAAACTTGTCCAAAAACTTTGATTTTAAGTCCGAGGACTAAAACCGTCATTTTTAGAAAGTACAAAATTCGGGGACTAAATTGTCATTTTTGAAACCTTAAAAGTTTCGGGTTAAAAATGTAATTTTTGAAAACTATAAGTTTAGGGTCCTTTATGACATTTTTGAAACTTGTTTTCTAAATAAAATAAACTTTTAAATTTTTGAAATTAAAAGCCTAGGGACCCATTGGTCATTTTATGAAACTTGAACTCCAGGGACTGATATTGTCATTTCTGAAACCATTTTAACCGAATAATCCTAACCAGGTTAAATATAATATAAGGTCTCTTGTTTAAAAACTTAACCTAGTTAGTGGTTTTAACCAAACTGTTACAGGGACTATTTGTGCTAGTTTCAGAACCCTAGGGACTAGAGTGTAAATTTTAAACTTAAAACAAAAAAAAATAACAAAAACCGGTCACGGGGGGGGGGGGGGGGGATCGAACTCGGGACCTTTCGTTTATCAATGTGGCATTTGATATATCTTAGCAAAATGAGTAATACAAGTATGCTAGGTTGAACATTCAAACCTTGTAGACGTAAACACGGATCTATCACCCAAACTTCCGAATTGCAAAATGTGAACAACACATCAACAACAACAAATGGTGAACTGGAAGTTAGGATGGGGCGTCACACCTATAGCGCTATAATATTACCGCTGTGCTTGTACGGAGTTAATGAATGTAGGTGTAAGCAACAAGTATCAAGCAATTGCAAGAAACAATCAAGATAGCCACAAAATGCAAATTGGTTTGTATCACATTATTTCATATGTTTCATCCCAAAAATATTGTAAAAGAAAATGGGAACTATGAACTCACCTTGATTTCGGGTAAGTCCAAACAAGTATGCAAAGTGTGGGAGTTTTGGCGGGAACAAGGTTTTTCCACGTTACTCTAATGGTTTGAACATGCACAAAATATTGCAATTGGTATCAACAAATATTGTTAATTGTAAACTGGAAACTAAGTCCATGGTGTTTGGTATGGTTTGACAAAAACGGTAACTATGGGTTTGAACAACTTAATTGGGGAATTCGGTAAATAAGTAGGATTCAAAGGGATTATTTATGAGAAATATATTTTCTTAAAATAATCAACTATATATATAATGTTAAAGTGAAATACATGATAATTATCTATCAATTATCTAAATAATTAATTTAAATCAGAATAATTAAAAATAATATTTTTAATTATGAACCTGGAATTTCACTGATTTAAGATAATTATTTTGGCCCTTAAAATCATTTTATATAAATAAAATGAATTAAAATGGTTATGATAACAATAAATAAGTTTATATAAGTTTAATTAACTAAATAATTAACTTTAATAAAAATTTAGGCTCTAAGTTTATATAACTCAGTAACATGTATATTTTGTCGTAAAAATAATTTCGGACAAAAATTATATAGTTATATAATTTAATTAAAATACTCTTTTAAGTGTAAATACTGATTTATTTATATAGATATCAAAATTATATAAAATATCAGTAAGAATATTATTTTTGTAAAGTTTATCACTTAAAATAATTATCATAAAAATTTCAGATTTTATTTCTAAAAATTGGATTTATTATGAATTTTGAAAGAATAAAACTGTTTTAATCATATAAAATCATTTTTATATAAAATAATCAGTGAATATATTATTTTCAGAAAGGTTTATATTAAACATAATTAATCTGAAATTTTTTTTAGATTTTAATTAATTAAAACCGATTTAATATGAATAAACAGAATTTAAACTCTTTTTAATGAATAAAATAAATAAATAAATAAATAAATAAATAAACAAATCATCATCTTCTTCCCCAATTTAGTCAAACCGAAAGTCAAATGTCCCGATTATCAATCAATACGGGTTTATTTTCCAATTAACCTTACAGAAACGTAGTATAAGCAAAAAAAAAAAAACTGATTGATCGAAGAATAACGAACCGGTAACGATCAGAATGATGTATCGGCTTGATTCCGGTGATTGAATTCCGGTGACGTATTGCAGACGATGAAATGGTATGAATTATGATGTTTTTGTGAACTGTGAGAGGTTTAGGATGTTCGTGGGAGTTCAAGGACCTTAAATAATCGATCAATTCGATGTATAATCGACAAACATCAGTGGATAAATTCCACTTTGAAATTTTATAAAATTTTCCGATTATGCGAATGTCAGGCATGGGTAAAATCGAATAAAATGCGCGTGAGAGATGGTTACGAGGTAGAGATTCCGCGTGCACAGCTTTGGACAGTCAAACCACTAAACACATGGTTTTGGGTCGAATTCCGACAACAAACGCGGGTTGCAGGTTTTGAATTAATAATATTTAAATATTAATGTGTGTGTATATATATAATATAAGTCTGAGTTATTACCGGATGAGGCTTATAGCCGACCGGTCACAACGCACTTGTTAAACGAAAGGTCCCGAGTTCGATCCCCCCCATGACCGGTTTTTGTTATTTTTTTTTGTTTTAAGTTTAAAATTTACACTCTAGTCCCTAGGGTTATGAAACTAGCACAAATAGTCCCTGTAACAGTTTGGTTAAAACCACTAACTAGGTTAAGTTTTTAAACAAGAGACCTTATATTATATTTAACCTGGTTAGGATTATTCGGTTAAAATGGTTTCAGAAATGACAATATCAGTCCCTGGAGTTCAAGTTTCATAAAATGACCAATGGGTCCCTAGGCTTTTAATTTCAAAAATTTAAAAGTTTATTTTATTTAGAAAACAAGTTTCAAAAATGTCATAAAGGACCCTAAACTTATAGTTTTCAAAAATTACATTTTTAACCCGAAACTTTTAAGGTTTCAAAAATGACAATTTAGTCCCCGAATTTTGTACTTTCTAAAAATGACGGTTTTAGTCCTCGGACTTAAAATCAAAGTTTTTGGACAAGTTTTAAGGAATGACAAAAAGGTCCCTTAACTTATACTTTCACATAATGACACATTAGGCCTTTGTAATTAATGTAGCCTAGTTTACAAGTATAAAACTCAATCAAATTAGCAACTACTGTTTGGGGCGGTATTTCATGTAAAATCATAAAACAAGCATGTATCAAACAAATTGCACATTCATATATGATAACTGTTATATTGTAAAATGAACATTCACATGTATTAAAACCAAGGTGGTTACAGTCTCCCCTACTTTGGAGAATTTTGTCCCGAAATTGGCGTAGGAGAATCTTTAGGATTTGTGTTTCATTCCCGTAATGGATATTCTTCAGTAGCGAAAATGAATGGATAATTCATTTTTCCTCAATGGAGTGGAAATGAAGGATTATTGAATAGATTTTTCATTTCCCCGATGGATATTTCTTCGGAAGCGAAAATGAGTAATTCATTTTCCTCGATGGATTCTTCTTCAGAAGCAGAAATGAAAGATTATGAGTAGATTATTCATTTCCCCGATGGATATTTCTTCGGAAGCGAAAATGAGTAATTCATTTTCCTCAATGGATTCTTCTTCGGAAACGGAAATGAAAGATTATGAGTAGATTATTCATTTCCCCGATGGATATTTCTTTGGAAGCGAAAATGAATGGATAATTCATTTTTCCTCAATGGATTCTTCTTTGGAAACGGAAATGAAAGATTATGAGTATATTATTCATTTCCCCGATGGATATTTCTTCGGAAGCGAAAATGAGTAATTCATTTTCCTCAATGGATTCTTCTTCGGAAACGGAAATGAAAGATTATGAGTAGATTATTCATTTCCCTGATGGATATTTCTTCGGAAGCGAAAATGAGTAATTCATTTTCCTCAATGGATTCTTCTTCGGAAACGGAAATGAAAGATTATGAGTAGATTATTCATTTCCCCGATGGATATTTCTCCGGAAGCGAAAATGAATAATTCATTTTCCTCAATGGATTCTTCTTCGGAAACGGAAATGAATTTGGTTTTTGAATGGATTATTCATTTCCCAATGGATATCTCTTTCAGAAGCGAAAAATGAGTAGCTAGTTTATTTTTCCTTAATGGATACTTCATCAGAAACGGAAATGAATATAGATGGCTTTCGATTCTTGTTTAAGTGGACACATATGGTTTTTATATGTCACCGTACTTAACAAGGCTTACTATGATTCTCATACGTCGAACCTCGTAATTAAGTGTGCACCCAAAATTACGCGTTTCGTCGCATGGTCCACATAGCACTTCTAGTTAAGTGAGGAAATCAAATAAGATTGAGGTATTGTTTAAATCAAACAAACATCAATATAACACAACATCAACTGGATCAAAATGTATTTCACATTAGCAATGATAGCATTGTTTGTTTGACAGTCTATTGAACAAATTTACATTTGAAATAAGTCATGTAATGGATCAAATTCAGGATTATAAGGTGGTGGAGGTGGTAGAGGCAGTTGCATATGATCAGTTAATTGTCTCAGCATGCTTTCCAACCATTGGTTTCTTTCTGTCAACCATCTTATTTGTTGAGACAGATTTCGAACTTGATTGTTTAACCTAGTCACTTCGACTCCCATTGAATCTGGAGGTAGATGCATTGTAGGCATCGTACTTGGGCCTGCTATATCAGTTGGTGGCAGTTGTTCTACTTCGTTTAATAGTGACTGGAAAAATTGTGGCTGTAATGGTGCTTGCAAAAAGGGTTCTGATGCTAACTGTTCTTGAGTCATCATGTTTTCATCAAACCAAGTTCGTTGCATCGTTGAATTCTCCTTGAAAAATAACGGTGAGAAGCTTGGTAAGACGTTCGGTGTTAAAGGTTGGGATAAGTTAGTTGTAATATGTTCTTGTATGTATGGCAGAGGTGGTTGCATATCAAACCGATAAAAAGGCGGTTGAGGAAACTGGAAAAATGATTGTTGTAAATTTTGTGGGAAGGTATTCTCTAAGATAACTGGAGCTCCCTCCGACTGTGATGGTTGAGTTAGTGTACCAATATGAACAGGGGTTAGCCTAATGGTGTCAGGATTTACAATCCCAGGTGCCTTCGGTGGAGATAATCCCTGGATAATCTAATCACTTAAGACACCTAATGATTGTGCTATTTTTGTAATGTAAGACCCTCCCATGAGACTTCTCAGAGGATGTGATTGTTGACTAGAAAAATATTCAGCAAGCTCGTGGGCAATATTACAAGGAACTTGCTCAAAAATACTATACAGATAGAAAAGTTAGATTGTTCTAACCCTTTGTTGATTATGCTTGCGCCCCGTGATAGTGTTGGCTAAAACACGGTGCATATATTGATAACAAGGGTTTATGAAGTTCGCAGAATTATTGTGGACACACCATTCTTTTAATGAATGGCATTGCCAATAATCTACCATATCCGCGGAGGAACAAGAGGTTGATGCCTCCGTAAAAATGGGTTGTTTAACTTCTTCATCTGTATATATATGCCCAGATGAACTGCGAATTCTGTTAATGACATAGTATGAGGTTGCCCACAAAGTTGAAAATGAATGGATTCATTGGTAAGATTTTTATTATATTTGTAATAGAAAGTGGACAAAAACTCATACACCAGTTCATCGTATGATGGTTCTAGGATGTCGAAGAAACGGCGCCAGGGCGTATTAGGTAGTAGTGATCTTGCCAGCAAACCACTGGAATCAAACGTTCCCATTCGTTGCCAATCAATACCGCTATTAGCAAAAACTTCTTGATGCTTGAGTTATTGATACATCTCTCGATTGTGTAAAGTAGTAAACTGAAGGAAAGGATGAATTTTCGCTGCATTTGAAGATTCAGCATATGCTGCTGGGAGATTTGTCATTGGGATATGGGGTTTTGTTGAACTAAGAAAAGTTTGGGTATGTGTTGAGTTATATCAGAAGTTGTAGTTCTTGTGTAGATTAGCTCGAGTAGTGAGTTTCTCATATAGATAAGGAAATTCCGGATTACTCCATAGGATCGGTTAGGGCTTCCATGCTACGTTCTGCAGCTAGTTTGAAAATTTGAATCTGACAGGTATGGTCTCGAGAAAAATTTGAAACTTGAAAAAAAAGAGGAAATCGTATCGTATAAAATTGATAATAGTACAACGTAGGTTGATTAAAACTTGGATTGTTCTGAAACGGAGAAAAGAAAAAAAAAATCCTTTCGAATTAGTGTAACATGCCTTGAGCCTATAGGTATTCTGTACTCTCATCGGTAGTTCCCAGGTAGGCAAACGTGTGTCTCGTCGTGGAGGTGATTTCATAATGGGGTAAAGTAGTTTCATAAAATCAATGAGGATCAGAGAAAACACGTAACAAGATGGATATCATTTATTCCACGAATAAACGACATCAATGACAAGTCAAAGTAGTTGGGTTCTTATAACTTGGTGAAGTCATGCTTTAGCCTATAAGTGGACACTCATCCCAAGAATTCCCAGGTAAGCACAACTGGTCTCGCGTCTAATGAGATTTATACGAAGTGCTTGCCTAGACAGAAAACTCAGAATACAGGCATCCACCCTTCCAGATTGCACGAGTTCGTTATTAGAGCCCAAGACTTTGATGAGAATAAAAGAAATCAGAAGAGGTTTTGAAAATAATCACCTAAGGATAGGTGATGAGCATTTGTAAAATCTAAAGATGAGATCTGTAGTGACGAGGCATTGGTTACAAAAGATAAGAATAGGGATGAAGACAAAGACAAAGATAACAGAAGAGTTTGCTAACGGAAGGTGTCCTAGGTAAGTTATAGTCTAGGTCAAAGTATTACTAATAACCTAAATCCCTATAACCATGGCTCTGATACTAACCTGTGACACCCTGACCGGAGGCGGAAACGTCGAGGGCATCACGAAACTTGGTAGAATGCATATAAGCACATGGTGATTAAATTAAAGTTGAAATATAATTAAGTTTGGTTAATAGGATTGCATTCACATCCAAACTAGTACAAAACAAATACAATACATTGTTCACAAAAGTCTTTGTTTTTATTTTAAGCTAAGGCACTTGTCTTGAGCAATCCTATGTGGTCCTTGCAAAAGCTAACTTCAAACATTTTCACCTGAAACATATGTTAAAAACAATTTGGGTCAACAAACGGTTGAGTGAATTCATAGGTTTTGGTTAGTTTGGTAATAAATAAATAATGTGATAATAAAATGAAATGTTTAACAATGTGGCATTTGATATATCTTAGCAAAATGAGTAATACAAGTATGCTAGGTGGAACATTCAAACCTTGTAGACGTAAACACGGATCTATTACCCAAACTTCCGAATTGCAAAATGTGAACAACACATCAACAACAACAAATGGTGAACTGGAAGTTAGGATGGGGCGTCACACCTATAGCGCTATAATATTACCGCTGGGCTTGTACGGAGTTAATGAATGTAGGTGTAAGCAACAAGTATCAAGCAATTGCAAGAAATAATCAAGATAGCCACAAAATGCAAATTGGTTTGTATCACATTATTTCATATGTTTCATCCCAAAAATATTGTAAAAGAAAATGGGAACTATGAACTCACCTTGATTTCGGGTAAATCCAAACAAGTATGCAAAGTGTGAGAGTTTTGGCGGGAACAAGGTTTTTCCACGTTACTCTAATGGTTTGAACATGCACAAAATATTGCAATTGGTATCAACAAATATTGTTAATTGTAAACTGGAAACTAAGTCCATGGTGTTTGGTATGGTTTGACAAAAATGGTAACTATGGGTTTGAACAACTTAATTGGGGAATTCGGTAAATAAGTAGGATTCAAAGGGATTATTTATGAGAAATATATTTTCTTTAAATAATCAACTATATATATAATGTTAAAGTGAAATACATGATAATCATCTAACAATTATCTAAATAATTAATTTAAATCAGAATAATTAAAAATAATATTTTTAATTATGAACCTGGAATATCACTGATTTAAGATAATTATTTTGGCCCTTAAAATCATTTTATATAAATAAAATGAATTAAAATGGTTATGATAACAATAAATAAGTTTAAAAATGAAATGAATTAAAATGGTTATGATAACAATAAATAAGTTTATATAAGTTTAATTATCTAAATAATTAACTTTAATAAAAATTTAGGCTCTAAATTTATATAACTTAGTAACATGTATATTTTGTCATAAAAATAATTTCGGACAAAAATTATATAGTTATATAAATTAATTAAAATATACTTTTAAGTGTAAATACTGATTTATTTATATAGATATCAAAATTATATAAAATGTCAGTAAGAATATTATTTTTGTAAATTTATCACTTAAAATAATTATCATAAAAATTTCAGATTTTATTTCTAAAAATTGGATTTATTATGAATTTTGAAAGAATAAAACTGTTTTAATTATATAAAATCGTTTTTATATAAAATAATCAGTGAATATATTATTTTCAAAAAGGTTTATATTAAACATAATTAATCTGAAATTTTTATGATAATTATTTATGATATTAGCAAAATGAGTAATACAAGTATGCTAGGTGGAACATTCAAACCTTGTAGACGTAAACACGGATCTATCACCCAAACTTCCGAATTGCAAAATGTGAACAACACATCAACAACAACAAATGGTGAACTCGAAGTTAGGATGGGGCGTCACACCTATAGCGCTATAATATTACCGCTGGGCTTGTACGGAGTTAATGAATGTAGGTGTAAGCAACAAGTATCAAGCAATTGCAAGAAACAATCAAGATAGCCACAAAATGCAAATTGGTTTATATCACATTATTTCATATGTTTCATCCTAAAAATATTGTAAAAGAAAATGGGAACTATGAACTCACCTTGATTTCGGGTAAGTCCAAACAAGTATGCAAAGTGTGAGAGTTTTGGCGGGAACAAGGTTTTTCCACGTTACTCTAATGGTTTGAACATGCACAAAATATTGCAATTGGTATCAACAAATATTGTTAATTGATAGGGTCCTTTATGACATTTTTGAAACTTATTTTATAAATAAAATAAATGTTTATATTTTTGAATTTGAAAGTCAAGGGACCATTCGGTCATTTTATGAAACTTGCACTTTAGGAACTGAAATGGTCATTTATGAAACTGTTTTTAACCAAATGGTCTAACCGGGTTAAATATTATATAAGAAATTCTTTTTAAAAACATAACCTAGTCAGCCTATTTAACTAACTATTCCAGGGGCTGTTGCGTCATGTTCTAGAAACTCAGGGACCTAAAGTGTAAATTTCAAAAAATAAAACAAAAAAAAAATGTCGTTGAACCGGTCACTAGGGGGATCGAACTCGGGACCTTTCGTTTAACAAACAACGTTGTGACCGGTCGGCTATAAGCCTCATCCGGTTATTTCTTAGATTTATATTATATATATACATACATTAATAATTAAATATTATTATTCAAACCTGCAAACCACCCGCGTCTGTTCACCGGATTTCGACCAAACCACGTGTTTAGTGGTTTTCACTGCCCAACAACTTTGCACGCGGAATCTCTACATCGAAACCAACTCGCATGCACGTTTTATTCGACCCATAAACATGCCTGACATCATCGGAATCGGTTTTTGTTTAAAATTCAAAGTGGAGTTTAATTCCACTGATTTTTGACGTTATGTGTCGAATCTATCGGCTATATAAGTCCCTCAGGCCTCTACGCATCTCCTGCACCTCTCACAGTTCACAAACACATCGAAATACCCTGCCTATTGATCTCTGCAACTCGCCGGAATCGGAGCTCGCCAGAACTTAGTCGAACCGCTACTTCTGTCGATACCGGTTTGTTTTTATTCGATCAATCTTTTTGCTTATGCTTATACAACTGTCCCTCAAAGTTAATTTGAATGTAAACATGTTTTGATCAAGAATCGTGATCGGTTGACTTTCTGTTGACCGAATTGGGGAAGAAGATGACTGATTTTTATACATATATTTTTTATTTTAAAACAGTTTTTATTCTTTAATTCATAATAAATCGATTTTAATTATTTAAAATCTAAAAATTTCAGTATAATTATTTTAATTACTGATCTTTCTAAAAATATTACTTTCACATTTTTTTATGATATAAATCAGTTATATCACTTAATTTCATAATGCATACTTAATTCATATTAAATCAAATTTATAGAAATAAAATCTGAAATTTTTATGATAATTATTTTAAGTGATAAACTTTACAAAAATAATATTCTTACTAATATTTTATTTAATTTTGATATTTATATAAATAAATCAGTATTTACACTTAAAAGTATAGTTTAATTTAATATATTTAAATTATATAACTATATAATTTTTCTCCGAAATTATTTTTATGACAAAATATACATGTTACTGAGTTTATATAAATTTAGAGCCTAAATTTTTATTAAAGTTAATTATTGTCACACCCCGAATTCCACGTGTCACCGGTGGGCCCGGTGGGGAGTATCGTGACGTAGTTGATATAATCATAGTCAAACAACACAATATTTAAATGCACAGCGGAAGCAAAAGATAAATATTTTACGATCCAAATATAAAGTAATATCAAGTATTACAACGGAAAGTAAAGGATCCACAGGCGGATCAAATAAAAAGGAAAACTGTTCAACAGACTTTGACATCTAAAGCTTGCGAGACTTGAGTAATGATGCCTGGAGTAGCCAGCCTATTTCGTCTAGTACATGCACTTAGCTTTTTTGGAAAATACGTCAGTTTACACTGGTAAATACAATTTAACTGACTCATTTTAAAAAGGTTTGAAAATTGATTTGAATGCACGTGGCACAAAACATTTTATAACTTGGGATAATTATGTGAATATAATCTTGTAAGTGAATTACATGTTACTTATGCGTTCAGTAGCCCGATCCGTAGACCGGGTTAAAGATTAATAGACACACCACATTATTTGGTTCGGCACTGACGGGTGTACGCCTACACCCCGTGCTTAGGTCGTGGCCATCTCGTAAGATGATGCCAAGGATATCCGGGACATGGTCATTAACCCCCCAAAGGCTTTAAGCTAACAAAACATTTCAAAACGTAGCATATCAATGATTTAACCTCTATTCGATTAAAGATTCAATGCCGGACCAAGCGGTATTTTATATACCGTACCCCAAGCCCGTATAAGGGAAAATAAGTTAAAAGTATTTACCTGAGCAATGTATCAATCAAATACAGCAAATGCAAGTACTTTTACTGGGCTCCTAATCTGGAACGAAGGTTCATAATAACCTATTAGATTTCTAACGGGTCTTTAATTAAGCCTAAGCTTAGACCGGTTAGTTTTAAAAAGGAAGATACGGTTCAAACGCGTGAAGAAGCGAAGACCGGTTTAGAATGTGGTTTTGACCCGGCAAGCTTGTATGCTTGTTTAATATGGGTAACTTAAACACACTCTAGATTTTGAGATAAAAACGATATGGTTTGACCCGTTTCGGCTAATATATGTAAACTAGTTACATAAGCCGATCCGAACGCGAAAAGTGCGTAACGAGTAACCAAATGAGTCATATGAAAGTTTCCTAAATCAAAATGCTTTAAATATGTTGTGACATCAGTAAGATATCTTCTATTATGCCCAAAACGGATTTAAACACAAATTACGCCCCGTAGGGGTATTTTGGTCATTTAAAGGTTATAAAAGAGTTTAATTTGAAATCTGAGTTTAAAAACTTTTACTTACTGTTAATATATAAAGATATGCTAAAAACATCAGTAGGTATCACCCTTATATGCTTAATACGGTTTTAGTACATACTATGCGTTAAAAACGCTTAAAAAGGCGATTTGGAGCCATTTTCGGGTTTTCAAAGGAAAGCTGATATTTTTATAATTCCAGAAGGCTCAAAATATTGTATTTATCAAATAAAATCAGTAGAAAAAGGTTTGGGGTCAAAAGGATTTGTAAAACTCATTTTATAGCTTAAAAGGGCAAAACCGGCATTAACCGAATTAAACTTAGAGACGTATGTTATGCTCAGCCAAAAATTAACTAAAAATCTTCAAAAATCCTAAAATATTATTTTATATCACTGGGTAAAAAGTTTGATATCAAAAAGTGGGATTAGATAGGCTATATGCTAATTACGCCATTTATTTAACATAAAGCCTTCAAATTACGCTAATGAGCATAACTCTTAATCTAGACCTCAAACTGATGTCAAATTTTAGGTGCAAGTTTATAAATCAGTAACTAATGTTTCTAGTCTTTTACTTTATCAAAAATCACGTTTTATAGTCAAAAGGGCATAATAGTCAACATTTAAGCAATTAACGAAAACGTGCGTATGAATCAGATAACTATTGAACCAGGTTGTATAATCACAGAGGGTTATACTAACATGAAACCTGGTCCAAATAAGGCTCTAAGGCATTTCTAAAACATGCTTAAACGGGTCAGAACTGAAAGTCAAAGCATAAGTCAAACTATGCGACTTTCGGTCCCGAACCGAGCCTAAACTGAAAATTGTCGAGTTGAACATGTTTAGACATGTTCTTATATTAATTACCAAGTTATATTAATGACAAAACAGGTTGCATAGCCTTTACATTGCTAATTATGCATTTATTTGAAAATAGGCTTCATGTTGACTTTTTATAATCAAGTTTGACTCGACAACTGACCTAGTTAGAGTGGGAATCAGAGAATACCCTTTTAAGGGTTTATTGCCCACCTAATTACCAACTCATAGGTACTTTCAATTTGAATTTTGACTGAAGGGATTAAGATTAATGACGAAGTCAAATCTTAATTACGACGGTTTGACTTTACCCTAAATAACTAAGTTAAACTTAATTAGAAACGATTAAGGGCACTTACAAGGGTCCTAATCACAACTAGGGAGCCTAATGAATCCTTGTTGCTGACCAGAGAGCTCCAGAGGTGAGTCTAGTGAATGTTGCAAATGAATGAACAAAATGTAGCACTTGATTTTCTTATATAGTGAACCCAAGAGCTTTAGATCATGCCAAATTAGTCTAGAGGTGTTGTAAGATCATCCCAGGTGTACCTAGGATGCTAAAAACCACCTAGAGAGTCCCTGATTTTCGAATACCACTTAAATGAGGCGGTGCAACTGGTTATACAGGCAGCTGTCCTGAAAATCGCCCAGATGCAGGCCTTGCGCACCGTAAGGTTTTTGGCGTTGAGGTTCGCAAGCCTGCTCGCGCACCGTAAGGCTTTGGGCGTTGAGGTGCGCAAGCCTTTGCCAGAGGACAAAACTTTCAAAAATTTACAGTTTGGCCCCTGAACTTCCAAACTTGATTTTTAACGTGGTTTCTTGCACTTGTAACCTCCAAACTTGACCTTTAAGGACTCCAAGCCAAAAAACCAACTTTGTTAAGTCCCCGGTTATTCATACGATCACCGAACAGTCTTAAATTTCAACGTTGACGCTTTCAGCCCCTCGTATACGAATATTGTCATAACTTTCTCATATCTTAACGAAACCTTCTGAAATTTTTATCGCACATTCTCGTGAGTATAATTAATCATTACAAAGCTTCGGGTTCGCTAAAAGATCACTCAGAGGTATACTTTATACATGTTGACACATTTAACCCTTGTAGTTTGTAATTCCTCACTTTCTTTCACAATTAGCTTCGTATGATCCATGATTTATTCGTTTAAGGGTATAATCACAATGTAGGGTTATTGAAAGATATATTTATTCATTGCTAACATTTTGAATCCTTTTATACACACAGATTCCTTGTTTGTCAACTTTAGTCCTTCTAAATCAATCCTTTACACGTTTTAAGTCCATGACACGTGTCGATATATTATTGGACATGAATTTTCAAGGTGTTACATCCTCACCCCCTTAAAATAAATCTCGACCTCGAGATTTGCTAAAATTATGGAAGTACTTTTTGTCGCATAATGGACTTAACCTAAATAGCATATCTGGAGCTTTTCCAAGCTCCCAAGTTGACCTTTATAATGGGTACATGTATCCTTTTGGAGCTTCTTCACCTGCCGATCCTTAATCGACATAGGTTGCTCATTATATCATAAATCTGCATATCATTATGTGATAATGCTTCTCGACTTATTGGTGAAACACATCCTTAAATCATTAGTGTGAAATGTATTGCGAGCTCCATCCAATTCCTAAAATTTTTTTTAGCTTTAAGCTATCTGATCTTGATACATTCTATTCCTTCGAATGATTTTATATATTCAGAGCTTAACTAGTATGGTAATTAACAAATTGGCACACCCTTCCAGGGTGATATCTTTTGTTGAACCTTATTCCTTAACAAGAACTTAGGAGGGTTGCTACTTTCATTAATCCTTGATTTTCTGCCGAATACTGGCAACTTACAGATGATTATAGATTTGCGCGATCTTATTCGATGTTTCCAAGGCAACTTTCAGATCCTGGTAATTGGACTTCCCAAGTCCCGTTCATCAAACAGACGTTTTGGCATTTTATCTATACAAGGTCTCCAAAGAAGTAGCCTTGATGCTTATATGACAATTATTATAGAAAAGCTTATTTTAAGGTGAGATGGTTATTCCAACCACTGCTTAAAACTAATTTTAAGGAATAGCTAATCCTTCCTGTTAGTCGAACTGATCGACGATCCTGGGCAGCTGATGGCGATTCTTAATTGCTGCCTAATTAGGGTTGCGGCAATCAATGCATAAGCAAAATGAACCGTCTTTCTTAATTAACTATACCGAATTCTCAGAATATTGAGTTAAGCTATACGAACCTCTATCTTAAAACTCACTTAATCAGGGTTCTGATTATTCCATATTCAACATGGAGTTTTTACAACACTCCAACCCAAAGCGGGATGTTAATCTTAAATCTACTTGTCTCTCGGGAGGTAAACAGGGTAATCTTAGGAGAAGATAATTAAGATACAAGGAGGTTACAGAGATTTTCCAAATCTCAGGCTCCAGTTCATCCATCCTTGCTTGTGTCAAATAAGTGACACCTTTTATGTTACCAGTCCACGAATTCCTTAATCGGGAACATTTACTTGGACAGTTCCATTCTGGATATCTCCTTTGAATACCATTAGTTGACTTTAGCACCGTATGACCTGTCGGAGTATCTTTGTGGTCCCATGCATTAAACCTCCATACTGATCAGGCATGGAAGCAATCTATGGAACATATTAAGATATACCAATCCTCATATGGCGCTTTTTATCATTCGTTTGGGATTCGCAATCGTTAGAGATCAAAGGGATATCAACTCTAAATGCTAACACATTACACCTAGAGAGAGGATACTTCTAAAATTTTACGACTGGAGGTTTCTGGCAGGAACAGAAGAAATGATTCTTATGATTTTTACTTGTAAGTTTTACCTTATACTTAATATCTGGGTTTCTTACGGGAAAAAAATTCTAAATGTTTGCTAAGCTTATGGTCTTATGAGAGACTTAGTAGTATCTGAACCCAACATAATTCTTAGCAAAAAAATCTTAATAAGGGATTTACCTAGTGTCATTATTAATGTGAACTGCCTCTAATCATACATCAGGAGGGTTATACGCCTCCATTCTTAATCCTTTTAAACCTGGCTGCAAAATCTTTGACCCATTTAAGGCAGTATTAGCTTTGACTGGTTGTTTCTTAATCTATAAAACATGAGTAGCTGAGGTAGATCCATAATGGATTTATAATGAGCACGTTTTGAAACCTTAATGTGCCCTCTTATTGCCGATGCTAACCATAAATAATTATTTGCTTTAAGCTTAGATTTTTTTTTTGGGTAAACTGAATAGGATACTAACTCAGCCAATGAATTAAAATTTGCGACATACTGTCGATAGTCTAGAACTTTTATGGCGAGAGTCAGAAAATTCTTATTTCATCTTTTTCCATTTTGTGATGTAGATAATAGGTTTTTCAAATAAGGTCCTTAAAGCTTGGACCATCCTACAATGTATAAGATGATCTTTCTTGAGAATTTCATTAATGTCCTCACTAATTTAGGGTATTGCCATCGAATGACTGTGTTGTATACCTTATCATGTCCCTTCCAGCATAACCACTGATATACCTAATGGTTTCTACTTCATCCATCAATTTCCTGAAATCGATGGCCCCTTTTTTACTATTGAAGTCTTTTGACTTCCAAGAGACAAAGTACTTCTAAGTACATTCTAAAAGGAAAGGGGCTTCTTGCCACATATGATTTGGTTTGGGTTATTCTTCGCATTTGAAGTATGACTATGGCTCTTCTCATGGATAGTGACATGTGTTTTAAAGCGAGCAGCATTTGGCATTCTTGAACCTTTTCAGAATTTTTTTTTAGTCTTTCTAATAGCTGCGTTAATTACAGTTTTGGAGGCTAACTCTATTAACATTGGGGTTCCCATTGGACGCACTTTTAACATTTGTCGCATTTCTTGCATCGCGACTGTTGTTTGTCCCTTACGAGGTTTCCATACTCGAATCTTTGGTATTAAATACCATATTCAACAATTTCTTAGGCAATCCATACCCAGTGTCTCCTTGAATTGTCAAGGGCTCACCATAAGGAGTCTTGATAACTACTTGCTTCTTATTACCCACAATATGGGCTTGGTTATAAGACGACCAATTCATTCTTTTCACTATATCGAATTCCTTTATTTTAACGGAAACAAGGACAACGGAAAGGAAAAATTTCTAATGGACATTAAACATTCATCTAATATTGCTGAAACAGTCTCTGAGGTACTATCGGCCAAATTCTACTTTATTCTAACTCTTAGAGTTTTAACAGGCAGATTTAATAATTTACAATAATCTATTGTCTACGAGAGACTTATCTGAACCTGAATCAATTAATACTCTAGCATGAGCGTTATTGATAGAGAAAGTACCTGTTGTGACATTGTCATCCTGAATAGTCTTTTGAGCATTCATCTGAGAGCTTCCAGCTTTGGTCTTCTCAACTTCCTCAAGCTTTTTAGCGTATTTAGGGCAGTTGGTCTTAATGTGCCCTTTTTCATTGCAACCATAGCAGGTTGCGTCCCCCAATCTCTTGCAATCCAAGGTCTTATGCTCCTTGGACTTGTAGATTCCACAGGGTAGAGGCTGAGATTCATATCTACATTTCCCGAGGTGGTATTTCCTACAGGTTTTGCATCTGGTCTTTTCACCTGACTGCTGGTTGACCTTCAAGTCCTTGCATTCATGGGTCTTATGATCCATCTTTTTACAGATGACACATCCCCTGGTTTGATCATAGAAACATTTTCCGAAGTGCTTCTTTCCGCAGGTTTTACATTCGGGTTTTTGTCTCCTTTGGCTTGGGCTGGTTACAGCTTGAACCAGTCTTACCCTTCTTGGATCCCTTATTCGGGGTATTATCGCGCTTTCGTTTATGATCCTTTAACGCTCGGTCCACGGCCTTATTTACGGCTGTATCTAACATAGCCTGTAACTCAGCGCCCGTTAAGTTTAGTCTCGCATCATCATTCTGATCAACTGTATAGTTATGAGCTTCAGAGGAGTCAGCCATGGTGAAGCTTTGAAGGCTACAAACCAAGTAGTAGTAGTTTGTTTAATTAGAGTGAATTGTCGAACTTGATAATTAAATAGTCATGGTGCAAATAAACCATATAGACTAATAGATAGTATTGATTTATTTGATTATGTTTTGCCGAGGTTTTTAAATAAACCATCTTTGGCGTTTAAATGGAATATAATCCTTTATGTTTATTAGACAGGGGACACAAGTCACGACTGTCAATGTCATACCGTCATTTTATATATAGCACAAGTGTTTATTCCAAAGGACTTTTTGATTATTCCAAAGGACTTTTTGATGGCACAGAGGCCTTGTCACTAGGGAAATTTTAAAACATAATCAATGATTCCTTTGGATTGGAAAATTTCATAGTTCATTGTCTTGACAAGAAGTTATGAAGTAAAACTATCTTTTTCATGCATACATCTTTGCCCGAAGGTATTCATCCCAGTGGATGTTTTGATGTATTTATCAAGCTCGACGTTTATTAGCCACGGTTCCTATTGATCATTTATGCTAAGTAAGGGGTGTGGAAAAATTTCTAATATAAGGATGACAAGTGTAATTTCATCGCATCACCCATTGTCAGGAGTGTTAACACGTTTTCAGGTGTTTAACAAAGATCTGAATCTCTTTAAACAGGTCTCACCATCGTAGCCAGGTCTTTAATGACATTCAAACTAGGTTATACCCTTTTAAGATTCTTTTTGATATAAATACTGGCAGGAAAGGAATGATATTTATTTTATTCAGGATTTTATAATTATCATAGATTTAATAAAAATATAACTATGGCACGAAAAGGCCAAGTCACAAGGGCAACTTTAAATTATAAACCATGATTTTGTAGAATCAAGGTATTTAGGCTGGAACGTTGTTCATTGCCCTTTCTTGACAGGGAGTTGTAGGCTACGACTGTCTTTTGTCTCATATGACAATGAATATGGCCCGTAAATATTGCATCCCTGATGGATGCTTAAATCACAAAATAAGAAAGGATTTCGGGAGAATCCAGTATAAGGATGATTTATGTGATTTTATCGAACCACGTCTGCCAGGAGTGTTAACATATTACAGATGTTAACAAGGATTTGAATCTCTTGAATAGGTCCTACCATCTTTGCCTCGTCATATAGGCTAGGTTTACCCTTAAGATTCCTTTTTAATAATTAACGCAGAACAATCCTAACTTGGGATGTTAATAAGGATCTGAACCTAAATTGAGAAACTGCCATCTTGGCCGGGTCTTAATAATGACACGAGGCTAGGTCTTGTCCTTTTTAGATTTTGCCATTTTATTATAATGGTAGATCTTATAAAAGGAATGATATTTTTAAACATAATCGTTCCTTTTAAAATTTAAACAAGTATATGGTTGCCCTAAACGAGACTTCTTAAGAAAATGACTTGCTCATGCAAGGGCTAATCAGAAAAATAACAAAAGAAGCAATTAAAAGACAATAAAACGAATTAGGATTAGTCCTATGTTCTTGTCTAGACTCAAGAATGTGCATCTGTGTAACTGAGATTAAACACAAAAGGCTAGTGTTTAATTCACTCATTGTTGGCTCTGATACCAATCTGTCACACCCCGAATTCCACGTGTCACCGGTGGGCCCGGTGGGGAGTATCGTGACGTAGTTGATATAATCATAGTCAAACAACACAATATTTAAATGCACAGCGGAAGCAAAAGATAAATATTTTACGATCCGAATATAAAGTAATATCAAGTATTACAACGGAAAGTAAAGGATCCACAGGCGGATCAAATAAAAAGGAAAACTGTTCAACAGACTTTGACATCTAAAGCTTGCGAGACTTGAGTAATGATGCCTGGAGTAGCCAGCCTATTTCGTCTAGTACCTGCACTTAGCCTTTTTGGAAAATACGCCAGTTTACACTGGTAAATACAATTTAACTGACTCATTTTAAAAAGGTTTGAAAATTGATCTGAATGCACGTGGCACAAAACATTTTATAACTTGGGATAATTATGCGAATATAATCTTGTAAGTGAATTACATGTTACTTATGCGTTCAGTAGCCCGATCCGTAGACCGGGTTAAAGATTAATAGACACACCACATTATTTGGTTCGGCACTGACGGGTGTACGCCTACACCCCGTGCTTAGGTCGTGGCCATCTCGTAAGATGATGCCAAGGATATCCGGGACATGGTCATTAACCCCCCAAAGGCTTTAAGCAAACAAAACATTTCAAAAAGTAGCATATCAATGATTTAACCTCTATTCGATTAAAGATTCAATGCCGGACCAAGCGGTATTTTATATACCGTACCCCAAGCCCGTATAAGGGAAAATAAGTTAAAAGTATTTACCTGAGCAATGTATCAATCAAATACAGCAAATGCAAGTACTTTTACTGGGCTCCTAATCTGGAACGAAGGTTCATAATAACCTATTAGATTTCTAACGGGTCTTTAATTAAGCCTAAGCTTAGACCGGTTAGTTTTAAAAAGGAAGATACGGTTCAAACGCGTGAAGAAGCGAAGACCGGTTTAGAATGTGGTTTTGACCCGGCAAGCTTGTATGCTTGTTTAATATGGGTAACTTAAACACACTCTAGATTTTGAGATAAAAACGATATGGTTTGACCCGTTTCGGCTAATATATGTAAACTAGTTACATAAGTCGATCCGAACGCGAAAAGTGCGTAACGAGTAACCAAATGAGTCATATGCAAGTTCCCTAAATCAAAATGCTTTAAATATGTTGTGACATCAGTAAGATATCTTCTATTATGCCCAAAACGGATTTAAACACAAATTACGCCCTGTAGGGGTATTTTGGTCATTTAAAGGTTATAAAAGAGTTTAATTTGTAATCTGAGTTTAAAAACTTTTACTTACTGTTAATATATAAAAATATGCTAAAAACATCAGTAGGTATCACCCTTATATGCTTAATACGGTTTTAGTACATACTATGCGTTAAAAACGCTTAAAAAGGCGATTTGGAGCCATTTCCGGGTTTTCAAAGGAAAGCTGATATTTTTATAATTCCAGAAGGCTCAAAATATTGTATTTATCAAATAAAATCAGTAGAAAAAGGTTTGGGGTCAAAAGGATTTGTAAAACTCATTTTATGGCTTAAAAGGGCAAAACCGGCATTAACCGAATTAAACTTAGAGACCTATGTTATGCTCAGCCAAAAATTAACTAAAAATCTTCAAAAATCCCAAAATATTATTTTATATCAGTGGGTAAAAAGTTTGATATCAAAAAGTGGGTTTAGATAGGCTATATGCTAATTACGCCATTTATTTAACATAAAGCCTTCAAATTACGCTAATGAGCATAACTCTTAATCTAGACCTCAAACTGATGTCAAATTTTAGGTGCAAGTTTATAAATCAGTAACTAAGGTTTATACTCTTTTACTTTATCAAAAATCACGTTTTATAGTCAAAAGGGCATAATAGTCAACATTTAAGCAATTAACGAAAACGTGCATATGAATCGGATAACTATTGAACCAGGTTGTATAATCACAGAGGGTTATACTAACATGAAACCTGGTCCAAATAAGGCTCTAAGGAATTTCTAAAACATGCTTAAACGGGTCAGAACTGAAAGTCAAAGCATAAGTCAAACTATGCGACTTTCGGTCCCGAACCGAGCCTAAACTGAAAATTGTCGAGTTGAACATGTTTAGACATGTTCTTATATTAATTACCAAGTTATATTAATGACAAAACAGGTTGCATAGCCTTTACATTGCTAATTATGCATTTATTTGAAAATAGGCTTCATGTTGACTTTTTATAATCAAGTTTGACTCGACAACTGACCTAGTTAGAGTGGGAATCAGAGAATACCCTTTTAAGGGTTTATTGCCCACCTAATTACCAACTCATAGGTACTTTCAATTTGAATTTTGACTGAAGGGATTAAGATTAATGACGAAGTCAAATCTTAATTACGACGGTTTGACTTTACCCTAAATAACTAAGTTAAACTGAATTAGAAACGATTAAGGGCACTTACAAGGGTCCTAATCACAACTAGGGAGCCTAATGAATCCTTGTTGCTGACCAAAGAGCTCCAGAGGTGAGTCTAGTGAATGTTGCAAATGAATGAACAAAATGTAGCACTTGATTTTCTTATATAGTGAACCCAAGAGCTTTAGATCATGCCAAATTAGTCTAGAGGTGTTGTAAGATCATCCCAGGTGTACATAGGATGCTAAACACCACCTAGAGAGTCCCTGATTTTCGAATACCACTTAAATGAGGCGGTGCAACCGGTTATCAGGCAACTGTCCTGAAAATCGCCCAGATGCAGGCCTTGCGCATCGTAAGGTTTTTGGCGTTGAGGTGCGCAAGCCTGCTCGCACACCGTAAGGCTTTGGGCGTTGAGGTGCGCAAGCCTTTGCTAGAGGACAAAACTTTCAAAAATTTACAGTTTGGCCCCTGAACTTCCAAACTTGATTTTTAACGTGGTTTCTTGCACTTGTAACCTCCAAACTTGACCTTTAAGGACTCCAAGCCAAAAAACCAACTTTGTTAAGTCCCCGGTTATTCATACGATCACCGAACAGTCTTAAATTTCAACGTTGACGCTTTCAGCCCCTCGTATACGAATATTGTCATAACTTTCTCATATCTTAACGAAACCTTGTGAAATTTTTATCACACATTCTCGTGAGTATAATTAATCATTACAAAGCTTCGGGTTCGCTAAAAGATCACTCAGAGGTATACTTTATACATGTTGACACATTTAACCCCTGTAGTTTGTAATTCCTCACTTTCTTTCACAATTAGCTTCGTATGATCCATGATTTATTCGTTTAAGGGTATAATCACCATGTAGGGTTATTGAAAGATATATTTATTCATTGCTAACATTTTGAATCCTTTTATACACACAGATTCCTTGTTTGTCAACTTTAGTCCTTCTAAATCAATCCTTTACACGTTTTAAGTCCATGAGACGTGTCGATATATTATTGGACATGAATTTTCGAGGTGTTACAATTATTTAGATAATTAAACTTATATAAACTTATTTATTGTTATCATAACCATTTTAATTCATTTTATTTATATAAAATGATTTCAAGGGCCAAAATAATTATCTTAAATCAGTGATATTCCAGGTTCATAATTAAAAATATTATTTTTAATTATTCTGATTTAAATTAATTATTTAGATAATTATCATGTATTTCACTTTAACATTATATATATAGTTGATTATTTTAAGAAAATATATTTCTCATAAATAATCCCTTTGAATCCTACTTATTTACCGAGTTCCCAATTTACTTGTTCAAACCCATAGTTACCGTTTTTGTCAAACCATACCAAACACCATGGACTTAGTTTCCAGTTTATAATTAACAATATTTTTTGATACCAATTGCAATATTTTGTGCATGTTCAAACCATTAGAGTAACGTGGAAAAACCTTGTTCCCGCCAAAACTCTCACACTTTGCATACTTGTTTGGACTTACCCGAAATCAAGGTGAGTTCATAGTTCCCATTTTCTTTTACAATATTTTTGGGATGAAACATATGAAATAATGTGATACAAACCAATTTGCATTTTGTGGTTATCTTGATTGTTTCTTGCAATTGCTTGATACTTGTTGCTTACACCTACATTCAATAACTCCGTACAAGCCCAACGGTAATATTATAGCGCTATAGGTGTGACGCCCCATCCTAACTTCCAGTTCACCATTTGTTGTTGTTGATGTTGTTGTTTACATTTTGCAATTCGGAAGTTTGGATGATAGATCCGTGTTTACGTCTACAAGGTTTGAATGTTCCACCTAGCATACTTGTATTACTCATTTTGCTAAGATATATCAAATGCCACATTGTTAAACATTTCATTTTATTATCACATTATTTATTTATTACCAAACTAACCAAAATCTATGAATTCACTCAACCGTTTGTTGACCCAATATTTTTCTAACATATGTTTCAGGTGAAAATGTATGAAGTTAGCTTTTGCAAGGATCACATAGGATTGCTCAAGACAAGTGCCTTAGCTTAAAATAAAAACAAAGACTTTTGTGAACAATGTGTTGTATTTTTTTTGTACTAGTTTGGATGTGAATGCAATCCTATTAACCAAACTTAATTATATTTCAACTTTAATTTAATCACCATGTGCTTATATGCATTCTACCAAGTTTCGTGATGCCCTCGACGTTTCCGCCTCCGGTCAGGGTGTCACAGGTTGGTATCATGTGATTAAATTGCATTCTACCAAGTTTCGTGATGCCCTCGACGTTTCCACCTCCGGTCAGGGTGTCACATGGATGAATAGAGTAACGAGATTTGTGAGCCTCATTCATAATGAGCTCATGGAGGTTATCGCGATTTGGTACCCAGATGCGATTTAGATAGTACTGGAGACCATCAAATTTAGTTTCGAGCTGATTAACGTTAGCGCCAAGAACTTCAACAGATAGACTTCCTTCATTAGCTGACGAATACTGAGCTTCACGGATACCCGTATGCAGATCACTAGAGATGCAAATAGCCTTAAAATGAGTTTTACAACTAAGAGCATCGGCCACTACATTCGCCTTGCCTGGATGATAGCGAATTTCGCAGTCGTAGTCGTTAAGTAGAGATGCGAATAGCCTTAAAATGAGTTTTACGACTAAGAGCATCGGCCACTACATTCGCCTTGCCTGGATGATAGCGAATTTCGCAGTCGTAGTCGTTAAGTAGTTCCACCCGACGCCTCTGTCGCATGTTCAGTTCCTTTTGGTAAAAGATATGTTGGAGGCTCTTATGGTCGGTGAAGACCACACATTTTGTACCATACAGGTAGTGTCGCAAAATCTTTAACTCAAATACAACTGCACCAAGCTCCAGATCGTGAGTAGTATAGTTTTTCTCATGTACCTTGAGTTGACGAGAGGCATAAGCGATGACCTTGTCCCGCTGCATGAGCACACAGCCCAATCCACGGTTCGAGGCATCACAATATACCACGAAGTCGTCATTCCCATCGGGTAGAGTAAGTACATGAGCGTTACACAAAAGGGTATTAAGGGTCTGGAAAGATTCCTCTTGCTCGGGACCCCAAGCAAAAGGTCTCTCTTTCTGGGTTAATAAGGTGAGAGGTACAACAATCTTAGAGAAGTCCGAGATGAATCGGCGGTAATAACCAGCCAATCCTAGTAAAGAACGAATCTCAGATGCAAACTTTGGTGTACTCCAAATCTTCATGGCTTTGATTTTAGAAGGGTCAACATGGATACCTTGCTTACTAACGACATGACCAAGAAATTGCACTTCATCAATCCAAAACTCGCACTTAGAAAATTTAGCGTACAAGCGTTCACCACGCAAAAGGTCAAGCATAAGACGTAAATGATGAGCATGATCAGCTTTAGACTTAGAATAAATGAGGATATCATCGATAAAGACTATAACAAAATGATCCAAATAAGGTTTACACACACGATTCATAAGGTCCATGAATACAGCGGGTGCGTTGGTTAATCCAAAAGGCATGGCCATGAACTCGTAGTGTCGATTTTCGAGAAACAGGACGCACCTTGTAGTTGGTCAAATAGATCATCAATACGAGGAAGAGGGTAACGATTCTTAATGGTAAGCTTATTAAGTTGACGGTAGTCGATACACATACGAAACGAACCATCTTTCTTCTTGACGAACAGCACGGGAGCGCACCCCACAGAGAGGTACTTGGACGAATGAATCCTTTGTCGAGCAATTCTTGTAGTTGGCTGGATAATTCTTGCATCTCGGAAGGTGCAAGACGATAAGCAGCCCTGGTGACAGGAGTCGCACCAGGTACAAGATCAATGTGAAAATCGATGGATCTAGGAGGAGGAAGACTGGGTAGATCTTCAGGAAAGACATCAGGGAAATCACACACTACTGGAACATCACTTATGTTATTCCCTTTGCCCTTTTGTTCCATGATGTGGGCCAAGAAGGCAAAGTTCTGTTTACGTAAGCATCTATTCGCTTGAGTGCATGACATCATCCTTAGTCCTTTTGAAGGTCGGTCTCCATAGACGTGCAAAATATCACCAGATGGAAGAGGTAGACGAACAAACTTCTCGTGACAAGTAATCTCGGCATGATTCTTACGCAACCAATCCATACTGATAATGACATCAAAGCTACCCAATTGCATAGGTATTAGATCAATAGTAAAGACGTGATTGTTAAGAGTCAGGGAACAATCGCGCAAAATATAATCAACAAGAATCGACTTGCCATTGGCGACCTCAACAGAGAACGACTCAGGTAACTTGGAGCGTGTACAGTTTACTAAAGACTCAAATTCCACGGACACAAAACTTCTATCGGCACCAGTATCAAATAGAATCGAAGCATAACGGTTATTCACAAGAAACATACCATTGACAACATCATTGTCATTATGAGCCTAATTGGCATTAAGGTTGAACGCTCGTCCACGAGCGGCTGGCTGTTGGTCCTGGTTCAGCTGAGGACACTGGTTACGGAGGTGAGTAGTATCTCTACACTTATAGCATACACGAACAACATTGATTGGCCTTGGATTCTGCAGGGGAGGTGGAGGTGCTGGTAGAGCTGCCTGAGCTGGGGCTTATTGAACTTGCTGGGTTGGGTTAGTTTGACGGCAATAGTGAGTCGTGTGACCATAGCGATTGCAGATGGTGTACAGACGACATGCAGAATTTGCAGGATGATGAAGGTTGCAAGTCACACACTTGGGGTGAGACCCAGTGTACTGTTTCTTGACTTTAGGAACAGCAGTGATTGGAGCAGCAGCAGCAGGAGGAGGTTTAGCAGCAGGGTTTGCAGCAGGATCAATAGCACTGCATCATGAACCCTGAGATTTTTGCCTCTTGTTCTTGCTGCCACTTGGCTGTTGGATAACTTGATGTGTAGACTTGGAAGGAGCGGAGTTAGCAAATTGCTTATCACGGATGCGGTTGTTGTTCAGACTAGCTGCAATACTGTAGACTTCCTCAATAGTGTTGAGTTGAGCTGCTTCAATAGAATCACGCATTGCAGGAGGTAGACTGATGTGTGTAAAATGCAACATATAAATTACATCAAATGAGGCATAAAACAAACCCTTTTTAAGTACTAATGTTGGAAAAAGAGTGTTTTTGTCTTCCTTTTGTATTTTCAGGATTAAATGAGCTCAAATTCACAAAAGAAGCAAAAAGACAACTAAATCTAACATAAATACAAGAAAAGGAACATAAGTGGACTGCCCGACCCCTCAACGGCATCTTCCCAAGCAAAATAGAGAAGACAGAAGACTGAACACGCCCCGTGCTCAGCCAGCACGGGGCCGTGCCCAAGAAGCAGCAAAAAAGACAAACCTATAGAAGCTTCTATTGCCCACCACGGGCCGTGCCCAGTGAACACGGGGGCGTGGTGAAAGTACAGCAGGCGCATTAATTGTAATTGCGAATTACAATTAATGAAGAGAGAGAGTGTCAGACAGGCACGGGGGCGTGTCCAGCGGACACGGGGCCGTGCCCAGCCTTCTGTTCAGCCTATAAATAGGAGTGCTTGGTTTCATTTCAACTCATCCCTTGGCACACCACCTCTCTCACACTTCATCCACCACCCACCACCACCATAACACCATCATCCACCACCATCATCCAATGTCCATCGTAGAGTGTGTGAGTCGTCTCGGGATCCAAGATTGATCGTAAGAGTTCTTGACAATCAAGGCCATGTTTGCCTAAGTCTCTTACATCACTTGGTGAAGACAAAGTGTCTATTATAATACTTTTTATTTCTAATCTTTTGCACTTTTTATTTGGTTTTGTATTAATGACTTTAATAACTAGTTACTTATGTTGAAGGTGATCTTTCCTTATCGTTTGTCCGTGGTGTCTTGGCATTATTTTACTGTCTATATAAAATAAAAGATTTTCACCATTCATATCTCCACGGTCTATATGGAGGTATGTTGGCTACCTGGTCGGGGGTTAAGGGAACGGTTTGGTAAAGGTCTTGCCATTGTTCAGCGTTTAGAGGTCCTGCAATGGACCTGGGTCAAATTTAGTAGGACCTCCTTCAATGCTTCACGGTATTGGATGGCGGGGGTCCAAACTCTTTGATCCCCTCATAAGTTAACTACTATTAATACTATAATCCGGCTATTTAGGACTGTATCCCTGCTGACTCAGACTACTTAGTCGAGGGTAACGTCACCGCCAAAAGCGGGGCCTACCATAATATTGCATTAATAACTTAATTCATTATCTTCCAATAATCCACCCTTTTAGGATTGTATCCTTGGTGACTCAAACTACTGGGGTGAGGGTAACGTCACCTTCAAAATAGGGGCCTACTACAATAACTAAGATAATCTCTTAATTATGTGCAAAAGTGCGGAAATAATCAAAGGTTATACTAGATACGAGTCGGAACCAAGTGATTCATCTTGTCTATCTGTTTTTATTTTTATTTTACTTTTTAGCATTTTAGTTAGTTCTTAATTTTTCTTAGTTTAAAACCTTTTTCTAAACTTTTGATTTTGATTAGACGTTGGGGATAAACCGGTACTAAAAGCTCTTGTGTCCTTGGACGACCTCGGTATCTTACCAACGCTATACTACGCTCACGATGGGTGCACTTGCCCATATGTGTGTTTAGTGTTAGTAAAATATCGTGTTTTATAAATTTAAAACTTGGCTAAAATAAGTGTTAAAGGGGCTTAAAATATACACCTAATATATATAACACTTTACCGCACATCAAGTTTTTGGCGCCGTTGCCGGGGACACAAGGATTTTAAGAAAGTTAGGAATCAACGGCCTAATCATTTTTTTTTATTTTTCTTTTTAATTTTTAGGAGTTTCTTAGTTTTTCAGCTTCTGCAGAGCTCAGCACGGGCCGTGCCCGCTGAACACGCCCCCGTGCTAAATCATTGGAACTGGCAATCCTGTTTTAAGTCAGACAGTAAGCTGAACACGGGGGCGTGCTCACTCAACACGCCCCCGTGCCCAAGATTCACTTACTGAAAACAGAACCGTTAGATCCCGGCGGTTGGTAATTTCTGACATAAACATGAGTGATAGTAATTGTTTTTACTTTCGGCACTCTTATGGTACGTGGTGTCAATTATGTGGAGGCGAACATAAAGAATTAAAATGTTACTTTCTAAATTATAGGCCCCACTACATAGACCCGCCGATTCCTTATAACCTTAAGAGGGGTGAAAGTAAAAATAAGCACTATTTCTCCCTCGAATGCGCCCAGCCAGATATTCTAGGAGAAATGCTCCTTGACGAGTTATTTCAACTAGAAGAGCTAATTCTGAATTGGTTAAAAGAGCTTAAGGAGGATTTTATTAATCCACCCCAAGACGATGACCATGAAGAAATGTTGGAACCGCATTCCGACAACCTCGTTGCTCCCAAAAATACCTTCATACCTAGCAAAGACATGGACGATAGTCGTCCCTGTGCCGATTGTGCCGTGAAGGACTCTCCATCGACTTCGTTCGGTGCATACATAGACCTGAGCGATTCGGCATACACCTTCTTTAACGAGAGCCCGGGAAAGGGTTGGACTTGTCCACCTAGAATGAAAATAGGAATTACCCTCACCGACAACCTCTTGCGTTCTCGCCTTAGTCTAGGACAATTAAGGTATCTAAGGCACTTTGGGGTTGTTCCAAACAGCAAGGAACCACCCGATATCAACAAGATCCTTAGAAGTAACAAAACTCCATAAGACAGCCTCCAGACACGGGGCCGTGTCCAGGTCAACACGCCCCCGTGCTCACCTAAAAGATTCTCTGCTGATTTTGTCAGAATACGGACAAAATGTGTCAGGATTTCCTCTGCACACGGGGCCGTGTCGAGCCAACACGGGGCCGTGTCCAGTGCGCTGTCGTTTTCTTTAAATGCAGCCTGATTCCTGCTCATTTTTAACCACTTCAATAGACAGAGATTCCTGGGATCTTCACTCATACCATCCTAGGTAAGTGCTAAAAGAAGGTTCCCAAGGACCATCTTGTCCCTTCCACTTTTATTCATTTCCTCTTCTTTCAAAAATTTTTCAACATTTCCTCCATGGAAGATTGGAAATCCCATGATTCCAACCTTCTATGTGAAGTTTGTAAGATTATTTGCTAAGGATTCTTGTTTAAAGTTAGTTGTATAACTTTATTTTAAATTATCTAAGCTTAAAACCCAGATAAAAATCATGAAAATAATTTAAAACTCCAAGACTCCTTAGCTTAAAATCCTGCAGACAAATGGACACGGGGCCGTGCTTAGCGAGCACGGGGCCGTGTCCGAGGCACTGTTTTGTAAAAATTTAGCTTTCTTCGGTTTCTTTCACATAAAATGGCAAGCAGAACAAGCGGATCATCTTCAAGAAGTAACCGACAAGGGAGGAGATCATCAACAGCAGAAGACTCTCTTGTAAACTATGTTTACGCCCTAAGGGAAGCTATTGACGAAATGACGGGAGTGGAGGAAGCATTGGTCGACCGTATCAACCATCTAATAGTGGGGCTGGAGGGCTGTCTCCGAGAAGTAAACCTCTTGCACCAGAGGTTAAACCTTCTCACCTCCCCGCCTTTGGTACCTATAATAACCCAAAGGGCGTGGAACGTGGTGCCCGAAGTCGTCATTCTGGCCGAATGGTACGCCATGCACCAAGAGCCTCCGCGAAGGGTGGTGCAAGGAGTCCCAGTGAATGTTCCCCCTCACCCACCAGTTGCTGAGGAAAACGAAGCCGCATTCTTCCTTCCTAGGGAGATCGAAGAATGGCTTTAAACAACATTTAGGAAGAAATCCTTCGGCCAAAAGTCCTACTAATCGGGAAACTATTCTCGAAATTTTCTTAAAATAGTAGAACTCTTTATGATAACCTCGTGTACCTCCTGACCTATTTAGTTAAGTTTTTGTTTTATCTTAATTTAGGACTATGTAAGGTCTCTCTATGATGCAATGAAATGATGGTTTTTAAAGTTTGGATGGTTCATAAGGAATAAAACACACTCATGGTGGTGAGGGATGAAAAGGGGAACGAGAAAAATGACCTCATGCACAAGAACAAGGCAACCCGACAATTTTCTCCATTACAGAAGGTTCAACACGGGCCGTGCCCAACCAACACGGCCCCGTGCTGAACCCCCTGCAGAAAAATGCCCAGTTCAGGTAACTAGACACGGGCCGTGTTCACCAGACACGCCCCCGTGTCCAGGCTTCTGTTTCTTTTCTTTAATTTTTGTTACTGGCACCTGAACACGGGGCCGTGTCCGGTCCCCACGGGGCCGTGTCCAGACAGCCAGTAACATAAATCTTTGCTTTTAACACCATTTTACACATCTAATCAACCTAAAAATTTATTTTTGGGACACATTGAGGACAATGTGTAATTTAAGTGTAGGGGGGATGCTAAAACCTTGAAATTTTGCAAGTCCTAAATACAAGCCTTACACAAAACTCTATTGGAACCGCTAATCACCCCAAAAAAATTTTCAAAAATTTCATTTTTTTTTTTACTTGTCTAGGTTTAACTCGGGAAATTCAAGTTCTTAAAAAGGTTATATTTTTACGAATTTACAACCGATAGCGTCGTGATAAAAAGAACCAACATAAGAAAATTATGAAAAGGCATAGCAAACTTACTTAAAATTTGATTATATATACTTGATCACATAAAAACCCATTCCCACAAAAAGTGAGTTTTGAGCCTTTATTGAGCATACAAATTTACATCTTTAGACTAAATGCTCATTTTTCGTTTCTTGTGTGAATAGCCGCTTGGTTCTTACGACTCTAGAACTTGCCATGACGATACATTCCCGGTCCTTATCAACTTAAACCCGAGTAAGTAAATGATAGAGGCATTAGGACTAACCCTTTTTTCTTCTACACCATTATTTTTCTTTTTTTTTACCACCTACCCAAAATCCCCCTAGTTAGCCCCTTTGAGCCTAAACCTTTTCATTTCATAACCCAAACCAAACACCCTTTTACCCTCCAAAAACCTTTTTCATTTTTAACCCTTTATTTTAGTAACAAGTTCGGTTTTTCGTATGATTGAAAAAAAAATGTGTTGATGATGAAGCAAAAGAAAATAAACAAACAAGTTCATCAAAAATAAAAGCTTCATCAGAATAAAAAAAAAAAAAGAAAATCCTACGAAAACCGACACTTGTTACGCTTTTTCACCTTTTTTCTACTAACTACTAACCACTAACCTAACCACCTACCTTTAACCCAAGCCTAACCCTTCACCCACAAAGTCCTCTTGATATTTACAAAGGTATGAAAGTTAAAAAGGAGGAGGATTGATTGCTTGGCAAGCCTATGGTAGGAATAAGTTCCATGCCGCTCTCGAGTGATTCACTAAAAATACACCTTCGGCCGAGTGTGAGTGATTTCTCCCGTGAGGTATGAGAACTTATATATAAATGGAATTTAAAAAAAAGGCATGTTATGCCCAAATAAGTAATTTCTCTTATGAAAAGTTTTAAATAAATCATGACGAATAAGATTGTAAATAAATAAAAATAAAACTACATAAAGAATCTTGGAAATCCCGACACTCTACGACAAGCCCAAAACCTTCTCTTCTACCTATTCCATTTGGGAGTGTAAGCCACATATTAAAGAGTTTTGCTTGAGGACAAGCAAAAGTTCAAGTGTGGGGGTATTTGATGTGTGTAAAATGGAACATATAAATTACATCAAATGAGGCATAAAACTAACCCTTTTTAAGTACTAATGTTGGAAAAAGAGTGTTTTTGTCTTCCTTTTGTATTTTCAGGATTAAATGAGCTCAAATTCACAAAAGAAGCAAAAAGACAGCTAAATCTAACATAAATACAAGAAAAGGAACATAAGTGGACTGCCCGACCCCTCAACGGCATCTTCCCAAGCAAAATAGAGAAGACAGAAGACTGAACACGCCCCGTGCTCAGCCAGCACGGGGCCGTGCCCAAGAAGCAGCAGAAAAGACAAACCTATAGAAGCTTCTATTGCCCACCACGGGTCGTGCCCAGTGAACACGGGGGCGTGGCGAAAGTACAGCAGGCGCATTAATTGTAATTGCGAATTACAATTAATGAAGAGAGAGAGTGTCAGACAGGCACGGGGGCGTGTCCAGCGGACACGGGGCCGTGCCCAGCCTTCTGTTCAGCCTATAAATAGGAGTGCTTGGTTTCATTTCAACTCATCCCTTGGCACACCACCTCTCTCACACTTCATCCACCACCCACCACCACCATAACACCATCATCCACCACCATCATCCATTGTCCATCGTAGAGTGTGTGAGTCGTCTCGGGATCCAAGATTGATCGTAAGAGTTCTTGACAATCAAGGCCATGTTTGCCTAAGTCTCTTACATCACTTGGTGAAGACAAAGTGTCTAGTATAATACTTTTTATTTCTAATCTTTTGCACTTTTTATTTGGTTTTGTATTAATGACTTTAATAACTAGTTACTTATGTTGAAGGTGATCTTTCCTTATCGTTTGTCCGTGGTGTCTTGGCATTATTTTACTGTCTATATAAAATAAAAGATTTTCACCATTCATATCTCCACGGTCTATATGGAGGTATGTTGGCTACCTGGTCGGGGGTTAAGGGAACGGTTTGGTAAAGGTCTTGCCATTGTTCAGCGTTTAGAGGTCCTACAATGGACCTGGGTCAAATTTAGTAGGACCTCCTTCAATGCTTCACGGTATTGGATGGCGGGGGTCCAAACTCTTTGATCCCCTCATAAGTTAACTACTATTAATACTATAATCTGGCTATTTAGGACTGTATCCCTGCTGACTCAGACTACTTAGTCGAGGGTAACGTCACCGCCAAAAGCGGGGCCTACCATAATATTGCATTAATAACTTAATTCATTATCTTCCAATAATCCACCCTTTTAGGATTGTATCCTTGCTGACTCAAACTACTGGGGTGAGGGTAACGTCACCTTCAAAATAGGGGCCTACTACAATAACTAAGATAATCTCTTAATTATGTGCAAAAGTGCGGAAATAATCAAAGGTTATACTAGATACGAGTCGGAACCAAGTGATTCATCTTGTCTATCTGTTTTTATTTTTATTTTACTTTTCAGCATTTTAGTTAGTTCTTAATTTTTCTTAGTTTAAAACCTTTTTCTAAACTTTTGATTTTGATTAGACGTTGAGGATAAACCGGTACTAAAAGCTCTTGTGTCCTTGGACGACCTCGGTATCTTACCAACGCTATACTACGCTCACGATGGGTGCACTTGCCCATATGTGTGTTTAGTGTTAGTAAAATATCGTGTTTTATAAATTTAAAACTTGGCTAAAATAAGTGTTAAAGGTGCTTAAAATATACACCTAATATATATAACACTTTACCGCACATCATAGACCATTGATGTACTTAGTGATCATCCGCTTAGGAGTAGAAACCAAGTGAGGAACGATCAGACTAAGCTGCTTAAAGCGAGTAGTATTGTTGGAACCTGAAGGTTTATACATTAGAGGATTACATAGTTCAGGGTTGATTTTGTAATTGTTTAACTAGTTATTTTGGGTCGCATGTATGTTATGGGTTTGATGTGATCTCGAGTGGCCTTAAGGATGGTCTCGATCCATCTTAGTTAGTATTTAAGCAAACCCTCATTGTGTTTAGAGGGTGGATCAGTTAGTTGAAGATCATAGGCCGCTCGAGATCTTTGTGCTTGTCTTGTATCAGTCATCGTGACAAAGGTGAATGCAAGATTAGTGTTTTGATTTGATAATTCTTGTTTATTACTTTATAGTTTTCTTGAATCCGCTTGTGTTTGGTTTCTTCACTTACACAAGTTATGGTTGATATCATTGAGAGATCCTCACGGGTTTTACAATTGGTATCAGAGCCAAGAAACCAATTCTTGGTTCGGTTTTGATATCATTTGGATTCAAGAAGGCATTACTTGTTACTGATCCTATTTGCTAGTGTGTTTTACAGAATTTTAGTTTTATTAGTGTGTTCGGATTCAATCTGTTCTTCGCAAATCTTGATTAAAGTTGCTGATTTTGGTTTGTGATTCGTTGTCAAAGGTGTTTGCTGAATTATCGGAAGTTTGTTGAGGATAAAAATTCAAAGATTTCATATCTTTGAATTATGAAATCTTTGAATTTTTGGAAGCTGCTGAAAATCAGGGATCACAGTTACTTTTATCTCACAAATCTGTTTTGCAGGGTCTCGATTCGCAATTAGCTTAGTCTCGACTCAGGATCATCAGTATCGAGTGCTCAATTCTTCCGTCTCGAGTGGAAATCTCGTTCTTGTCTCGACTCACAACTGTAGTGGTCTCGAGTTGTCATCTTTAACTCGAAACCGTTTGTCTCGACTGGCTTCAAGTTTTTGGTTGTTCCTGATCTCGACTCGCAACACCGGTCTCGACTCAGGATTCAGTTCACTCGCAACACCTGTCTCGACTCAGGATTAAATACACTTGCAAACTCAGTCTCGATTCATCGTCTCGACTCGCAACGACATTTACAACGTCATTCAGATTTTGAACTTTGGACTCTTGGACTTGAATAATTAATTAATCAGTAAATTAATTAAGTAATCGAGTAACTATGACTTCATGTAACCAAAGTGTTGACCTGGCAGCTATGACTAAACATCAAGAACTGGATTCCATCATTGGAACCACCACTCGTGTTCCCAGGCTGTTAGATGGAAATGACTTCCCTGAATGGAAGTGGCGTTTTGAAAAACATGTTAAGGTCAAAGATGCAAAAATTTGGCGAAGTAATTTGAGAGGTCCAAGAGAAATTATGATGGATAGTGCTACTGAAGCTGGTGTGAAAGTGAAAAAGCCTCGTGATCAGTATACTGAAGAAGACTTTACAATTATTGAGGAAGATGATATGGAATTTTCTTACCTGACCATGGCTTTGGGACCAGACATTGCTATTGGTTTTCGCACTTGTAAATCTGCAAAAGAATTGTGGGAGTCATTAATAGATGTCTATGAAGGTAATGAAGATATGAAAGAGAGTCGTAGAAATCTGCTGAGCCAAAATTTCAACAATTTTAACCATATATATGGAGAGACTGTTGATAATCAAATTCAGAGATTCGTCAAGTTGGTTACTCAAATGCAGATGGAGGACATGCACACGACAAATGCTTCAACTAATAGACAGCTTCTAAATGCTCTACCTAAAAGTTGGGATCATCACGTCGCAATGATCAAGAAAACCAAGGATCTAGCATGGTGTAGTTTATCTGAAATGATTTCTCACATTAAAGCATGCGAACTAGACGATAAACAAAGAGAAATAAATTACAAGAATAGCATGTTGGCCGCTGGATTTACTGCAACACCCGCTGCATCAAGAAATAACACCGCTCTCGTGTCTCACGCTGGTTTTCAAATGTTCAGCAACTCGGCTTCTGCTAAAGCCGCTCCTACCTCATCAAATGTTTACTACTCTGGAATTCCAGCACCTGCTGCTGCTGCTACTCCACCTACCGCTAATGCTACTGCATCGTCAACTTCCTCTGCGAAAAATGAGATGATTGCTTTCTTCTCGCAACAGTCCAAAGAAAATCTTGATATAGCTGCTTCTGTCATAAATTGCTTGAATGCTTTTGCTGCAGGTAAATTTGATCCTCCAAAGTTCTCTATGGATGACTTATATCAAATTCATCCCGAAGATGTAGAAGAAATGGATATAACCTGGCAGATGGCTATGGCAGCATTTAGAGCCAAAAAGGTTGTGAAAAAAATAGGGAGAAACAAATGGCAAGGTCTTACCTTTTCTGGACCCACAAAAATGCCATTTGAGTTACGCTGCTACAATTGTCATGAACTAGGACATTTGGCAAGAAACTGTACCAAGCCTAAGGTCAATCGAGAACAAACTCCAGCGCAACCTGCTCCACCAAATATGGAAAGAGCTCTCGTTACTACAGCTAATACCACTGATGCTACTTCTAGTGGAAGTACTCAAGCATTAGTGGTTCAGTCAGAAAGTATATTTGACTGGAATTCAGAAATTCAGCGTCTGAACATCACAGCTCTAGAAAATCAAGTTGCTTCAGATAACATTGCTTTCATGACATAAGCTTCTGAGGATCAAGACTCTGTACCTAAGGATGAGGCTTCAGCTAAAAACTTGGCGCTTATGACTCAGATTCTTTCAGCTCAAGTTCATGGTCTCACCAAGGAAGATGTACTTTCTGTCTTTTGCACTCCTGAGTGTCGGGAAAGGGTTGAGGCTTATCGTTTATACAACGCCGAGCTAATCGAAGATTATAATGACATTAAAACAAAAAATTTCACTTTAGCTAAAAATGAAAAAAATTTTAAAGAAAAAATTAAAGCTCAGCGAAAAGACATCATCAAACTTAAGGATGATGTAAGTGTAAAAACAGCCCATTTTTTAGAAGCTCAAGAAAAAGTATGCATTTTGACTAAAGAACTGGAAGATATCAGAGATAGACATCAAATAAATGAACTCAATATTAAAAAATATGATTCTTCCAGCAAACTAGTTAAAAATTTGTGTGATCAACAGCTCGCATACAAGAAAAAGAAAGGGTGTGGATTGGGTTTCAATCAGGCTCCTCCTCCTTATGATGACAATTATACTTATTTACCTATGACTGAGGAGGAGATAATGAATGAAATTAAAATGACTTATGGTCCCAAAAATAATAAGTCATCATTTAATGGCAGACCTGTTGAAAAATAGGTGGTTCAACCAATTTATTTTGTGTCTAAGGGTACATTTGATCCTAACGCTTCTTCATCATGTGCAGATGAAGTACCTGAAGTGAGGTGTGGAGATATGTTTGGGAATGAACAACTTTTCAATTCTGATTTTTCTAAATCTACTTTTGATAAAACTGATTCTGGTTGCGTGTTTGGTCAATCGTTTTTGAACTTGTTTCATAGTTATGTTTCGTCTTCTTTTGGGCCTGATGTTTTGGGCAAAACTATGAATGCTTGTGATGAATCTTTGAATAATGTGTGTGATGATGGATGTTTTTCAGTAGCTGAAAATTGTGATTCTAGTGTTTCTAACTCTTCAGCTGATGATAGTGTGACAGGTGAGGTCCCTCAGGATACATTCAGTGAAACCACTGAAACTTCTTCTCAAGAAAATCAACAGTGTTCTGATTCTTCTTCTGAATCGGTCTCAGTGGAAGTCCCTAATGTTGAACCTAGTGGGACCCCATTGGAAACCGAGGTTGAAAAGGGACCATTATCAAACTCAGATGATACATGTGTTGATGAAGTTTCAACATCTTCTGAGATTAAAACTGAATCTGATTTTCTAAAAGAAGAGGTGGTTATTATAAATGAAAAATTACAAGAAGAAGTTTCTGAAGAGAAAATTAAAACGAAATCTGAAACATCCTTTCAAAATGAATCTGATAGAATTATAAATAAAGATAAATCTACTCCATCTGAATCTCATACTTGTGCTAGTGCTACAACTGATCAGCAGGTACCTAAATGCTCAGAAAAGGCACAAGTTAAACAAGCAAGAAAAATCAAGCAAGCTAAATCTTCTAAACCCAACAGATCCACATCTGCTATGAAGCATCAAAACTTCCACACATTGAAACGGCAAACATGTTTCAATTGTGGAGTTGCTGGACACATCGCCAGAAACTGTGTTCATCTCCCAAGTGTGCAATCTAAAAATAAATATGCACAAAATTAGAAAGTAAAGCCAAACCGATATCGTTGTTTAGAGTCAGTGATGACTGAAAAGTCTTAGACAATGAAGAATAACTATCGTAAGGCTAAGCCTTCTGATCAAGATTGGAATGCAGCCAAAAGTAGAAATCAAAATCAACAAAATGATTTTCGAAGAAATCAACATAAAGCTTTTGGTAACTACAATTCTCAATGGTCAAATAAACATTGGAAACCTAAAGCTAAGGCTACGCAATCCAATTCGTCTCATACATCTCATCAAAATTATGCCATTAAAAATCTTTCGAAATTTTTAAATAAAGACAATTTTGTTTGGCAGAGAGTGACATACATTGATGCAAAAGGAAAACCCAGATCCACTATGGGCTGGGTTCCTAAATCTAACTGATCCCGCTAATCGTGCAGGAACAGTTGTGGAGGACTACCGTGCGCCTCTGGTACATGGATAGTGGCTGTTCCAGGCATATGACAGGTGACTTGTCTCAACTGGTCAATGTAAAAGAATTTGACGGTGGATATGTCTCTTTTGCGGGAGGAGAATCAGGAAGAATCACGTTGAAAGGAACAGTGAAAAACGGCGTTTTAAGCTTCAAAAATGTGAATTATGTCCCAGAACTGAAACATAATCTGTTGAGCATTTAACAAATTTGTGATCGAGGAAATTCAGTTCATTTTACAAAGAAAGGATGCTACGTATTGAAGCCAGGGATTGTGATTCCTGAAGATTGGTTTTTGATGACAGCCGAGAGACGGGGAAATGCTTATGTCATTGATATAAACAAGAAGCCGTGTGAAGAAGTTACTTGTTTGTTTTCGAAGATTTCTGAACATGATGGTTTATTGTGGCATCGTCGCCTTGGGCATGTGAATATGAAGAATTTGAATCAACTTGCCAAAGGTCAACTGGTCCGTGATCTACCAATCAGAGACTTTATGTTGGTAGAAAAGTGTGTTACTTGTGCAAAGGGAAAAGCACATCGAAAGCCTCATAAATCCAAGTTTACCCCTTTAACCAAAGCTGTGCTTGAATTACTTCACATGGATCTCTTCGGTCCTGTGAATGTGTTAAGTATTGGCAAAAAGGCTTATTGTCTCGTGATAGTCGATGATTACTCACGCTACACCTGGGTGTACTTTCTAAGTCACAAGAATGAGGCTGCGGGTTTGATCAAACAATTCATTACTCTGGTGGAAAATCAAGCCAGTACGAAAGTGAAGGCTATTCGTTTAGACAATGGGACAGAATTCAAGAATGTCACCATGGATACATTCTGCGCTGAGAAGGGAATTGATCAATAGTACAGTGCACCATGAACTCCACAATAGAATAGAGTGGCTGAAAGACGAAATCGTACTCTTATAGAGGCTGCACGTACCATGCTGGCTGATTCGAAGCTTCCTAGTTTCTTCTGGGCTGAAGTAGTTATCACGGCTTGTTACGTCCAGAATCATGCTTTAGTAAACAAACGACATATGAAAACTCCTTATGAGATTCTGGAAGGACGTCAACCTTCGGTTTCACACTTTTGCATCTTTGGTTGTCCATGTGTGTTACTACTTATGGTCGCTAATGGAAAGTTTGAGGTCAAAGGGGACGAGTGTTTCTTTGTTGGATACGCTAAAGGTTCAGCCTATAGAGTATACAACAAAGTAACTAAAAAGGTCGTCGAGTCGTGCAACATTGAATGGCTCGAGGAAAATGCTACGGACGCTAGAGTTGGACCAGATTGGTTATATGATTATGCTGAATTATTTTAATCGTTTAACATTTTGTCAAGTGTCCCTACAGATGCAGGTGTGTCTACTCCAAACAACCATTGTCCTTTGGTGATACTGAAGAAGAGGAACTTGAAGGGGGTTCAAGAAATCATACCATTGACCCACCGGGAACGGTTTTCACACAGCACCCTACGCCTCAACAAACGTCCCATCAATCCTCTGAAGGTGCTTCATCAAGCGGTGCAACATCTAGTGGTTCAGGATCTGCACTATTTCCTGAATCCATTCCTGAAGACTGCATAGTTACAACTCCTTTTGTTCACCATACTGTAGCACCTAATGAGGGGGAGACTAGCAACACCATTGTTGATAATCAAAATGCTTCTACTGAAGACGAGACCGTACCTGACATGGCAATTCCTACAAGTGTCCAACGAAATCACCCTATAGAGAATGTGATTGGTCCTGTAGATGCAGGAGTTTTAACCAGGAGTCAATCAGGGACCATCAATACATGTTTATACTCTTGCTACATCTCACAAATAGAACTTAAAACTGTTGATATAGCTTTGCAGGAACCAGGCTGGGTAGATGCTATGCATGAAGAGCTGAACCAGTTTGAGAAGCTTGGAGTATGGAAACTTGTCGAGTTGCCGAAGGGAAAGTGCAAACATGGAACTAGATGGGTGTTCAGAAACAAGCAAGACTCTGCAAGGGTTATTGTTCGAAATAAAGCACGATTGGTGGTCCAGGGTTTTAGACAAATAGAGGGTCTGGATTATGATGAAGTATATGCTCCGGTTGCCCGACTTGAAGCCATCCGGATATTCTTAGCTTACGCGTCATATATGGGGTTCACTGTGTATCAGATGGATGTCAAGACAGCGTTTCTATATGGAGATGTGAAGGAAGAAATCTTTGTTGAGCAGCCACCGGGTTTTGTTCATCCAGATCATCCAGAGTATGCCTACAAGCTTGACAAGGCATTGTATGGATTGCACCAAGCACCACGAGCTTGGTATGCTACTCTAACTGAGCATCTTCTGGCTCATGGGTACACACGTGGCACGATAGACCAAACTCTGTTTATCAAGAAAGTGGGCAAGGATCAGATCTTGGTTCAAATTTATGTCGATGATATTATCTTCGGATCTACAAGTGAGGAGCTTTGCAAGGAGTTTGAGAGAGTTATGAAAAAGAAATTTGAGATGAGTGCTCTCGGAGAAATGACACTGTTTTTGGGTTTACAAGTCAAACAGAATTCTCAAGGCATTCTCATTCATCAAGGGAAGTATGTGGATGATGTGCTAGCAAAATTTAAGCTTGCGGACGCAAAATCGGCTAAAATACCAATGGCAGAGAGACCGTTATTGACTGAAGATGAAGAAGGATCCCCTGTTGATCAACGTCTTTATAGGTCTATGATCGGGTCATTGATGTATCTGATAGCGAGCCATCCAGACATCATGTTTGCGGTCTGCAACTGCGTGCGATATCAGGCTAATCCTAAAACTTCTCATCTTACTGCTGTTAAACGAATCTTTCAGTACCTTAAAGGCCGACCTCGGTTTGGTCTGTGGTATCCGAGGGATTCCAATTTTGACGTATTTGCGTTTTCTGATAGCAACTTTGGAGGCACTGATAGTGACTGGAAATCTACATCAGCTGGATGTCAATTTCTGGGTGACACGCTCATTTCTTGGCAATGCAAGAAACAACAAATGGTGGCGATTTCCACAGCTGAAGCTGAGTACGTTGCCGCCTCTGCATTTTGCTCTCAGGTGGTGTGGATGCAACATCAATTGCAGGACTACGGTTTGACTTATCTCAACACTACTATTTACTGCGATAATGATGCTGCAATACAAATTGTTAAAAATCCTGTTTTTCACTCCAAAACCAAGCACATTGACATAAAAGTTCATTTTATTAGAGACTGCTTCGACATAGGTCTTATTAAACTGGAGCAAATCGACACAGATGCCAATGTTGCCGATTTGTTTACAAAACCTGTCAGCAGCTCAAAATTCAAAGTGCTTGTGGATTTTCTGAAAATGATCCGGTATATTGACTGAGCATGGTTATTTTTATAAGTAAATTTGTTCATAAAGTTTTCTATTCATAGGTAGTTTTTATTTATGCACAAATTTAGGGGGAGAAATTTGATAAAAAAAAAATCCAAAAAGAAACATTGCATGACTGGGAAATGAAATGAATTTTCACATTATGGTCGAGGGCTGACTCATGTAAGACCAGTATCGAAATAGTTTGACTCTAGTATGATGTGTTGGTAGGCTCTATCCTTAAGACTGGAAACATTGGCTGTTTCTGTTCAGAACTAAAATAGTACATGACCTCAGGAAAGAAAATCACTTGGAATTAGCTCATTTCTATTTGAATGTCTGTATGTTGTCCCGATACACATAATTTTGGTCTGACTCTGAAATCTTCTCTGAAAAAGTTGTTGGGATTTAACCCTACAGAGGAACAGATGATGTAAAGCCAAAACTGGTTCAGAACAGTGGATTCATCACAAGCAGCAGTTTGCACTAAGCTTTCCCCTTGACAGTGGCTCCAACATCTGATATGCTCCAAGTACTGCCCTTCTCTACAACTGCTGATCCTGTAAACAACTGTTAAGAAAGCACTGATGAAGATTAAAGACTGAAGCTCAATCTACTGACGGAATCCAAGCACTGCTGAAGAGTTAAAGCACTGCCCATTCAAGGTCTGATCACCCTTTGAAGAAAGCACTGATGCTCAACATCAGTGGTTGACTACATCAGTGGAATGAAGAATCAGTGTTTATACATCAGTGCTTAGAATGTAATCAGTATCTGTATGGTCAGTAGTTATAGACCAGTGGATAGAGTTTGTTAGGTTGTTAGATGTCACTTTCATGGTGATGTCAGCTTTGATTCTCAGTGGTTTGGTCTGTACTATAAATAGAGCAGTACCTGTACAGCTCTATTTGAGCTTCGAGCTTTTTGCTCATCTCCTTTCATCTTGTACGATCAACCATGGAGTATCAGGCTGAGGGGGAGTTTAGTTTGTAAGCAGGCTTTGTAATCTTCTGATTGACTTTGTAATCTTTCAACTAATGCAAATCATGTGTTTATGAAAACTATTTTCTTCCTTGATTGTGTTTACAAAGTTTGTTGTTCATTTCCGCTGCACTTTACATGTTTTCATATTCAATGATTGTTCAATTTACACAAACAAACACAATCATGAGAGCCTCAGATCTTAACAATTGGTATCAGAGCTTGGACAGTCAAATTCGATCTAACAATCAATTTGACATAACAGTTCAGCTCAAAAATCATTGATACTAAGGTTTATTGTATTTAGTTGAAAAACAGAGTAACGTGAAATCATGTTCAAAGTGACTACTTAAAAGCTCTGTAAAACAACCAAGATGTCATAGGACACACAAACTTCACATAACAAGTGAGGTCATACATAAACTACCTATAGTTTTCAGATCTGAAAATATGTATGATAACTATGGTAAAATTACTTACGAAAATTGATGTCAATTGTTGTTATGAAGTTTTTGCTGTTTCCATCATGTTTGCTACTAAAGTGTGAACCTCAGGTCAACAAAAACTTTAGTCAGTTAGATCTTATGTATTGAAAAACAGGTTGAGAATCGTTCAAAAGGACCAAAATCAATTGTGTTAAGAATACATTAAGAAAATCAGCAGTAAAAAATATCCAGATCATGGGTAATGTGAAATTTGGCCGAAGCATGTGCAGAAATGACCAAATCTCTCAAAACATTATTGCAAAATGATTTTGGAATAAGTATTCCTTCAATAAAACCTCCCAGTGAGTATTTCAGTACTCATTAGTGGGAAGGGTAAAAAAAAAAAACCTCAAAAGTGTGTTTATCTCAAACTTTTGAAGCCAAAAGAAAAGAGCATAAATGAAAAACACTTAAGAGTCCAAAATTGGGTGAAAATGGTCATCAAGCAACTGTGTGCATTCATTGATTCAGGGAAGTTCAGGTAACAATAGTATCACCAGTGATTGAACTTAAAAGAGGTCTAGGCAAATTTTCAGCATCATCACAAGGTAACAAAGTCTATAACATGAATTTCAGAAACTTATGTGTACATGTTTCCTCATTTTTGCAATCAATTGACAAGGAAATGGTCTCAAACAGTGGTTATTACAATGTATTTCAAATCATTGACCATATTCCTAAAACTTGAAAATGATGTGACTATGAGTTTTTAAATGGAAAATGTACCAGATTCTTTTTGATGTTGTTTTCAGAACAACCTTTAATTTTTCTTGAAAAGGTTTGTCTCAATAAAACAGGATATATTACTCTTTATTTTTTATTAGAATGATATATTTTGTACTTTTACTTGTTTTTTTTTAGTAAAAGTTTCAATCTCCTGTCAGGATATAAAACCTTTATTTTTGTTGGTGATATTATCCTTAAAAACAGATCAAAAGGAAATGGTACAAGTGTCAAGGTTATGTCAAACTCAAGTTTGTTTTAAAACAGATCAAAGATTGATTGCTAAAAGACCTTAAAATGCTTGGGTACTTATGTTCTAATTCAAAAATTATGACACAAAATGAGTAGCCTTCGTAAAAAGGGTCTACATCATCTGGGGTACTAAATCACTGTCAGGAATCTATAAAAGCTTCAAAATGTGTAATTGACATGTGGTAAAATCTTAAATACAAAAACCAGGAAATTCTTTGCATTAAAAATTCATGTAAACCCTGCTGTTATGATTGATTCTGATAAACTTGCATTTAAAATATATTTGTCAAGTTTTTGGTTTTGCAGGTAACTCACAATCACCATCAACAGATGTTGGACATGATACTAAAATCATTTCCTTCATCAGAGCAGCAGATGTACAAAACAACTGTTAAAGCTTATCCACTGATGCACAAACAGTGTTTGACCAAAATTGCCCTCAAAACCTCTACCACTACTTCACCCCTAACCACTGTTAGAAGAATACTGCTGATGCTGCTACAAGCTGAAAAATCCAATTGATTGTCATTCCATAATATGTTACTGGATTGTGATATAATTGCTCAAAAGACTTCTTCTATGCAGGACAGTCAAGTAGCTGAAATATATTATTAAAAGTTCAGTATCTCCCTGGTCCATCATCATTTAACATCAGACATCACTTAGTGAGGGATTGCTATAAAAAGGTTTGATTTCATTTTAACATGTCCATTCTAAAGATCAGTGGGTAGATGTACAAACTTAAGAATTGGATTCATCTACTTTTGAAAAACGTGGTACTTTTGATTGGAGTGCTAAACATGGATTAAAGCAAGTTTTCTTGTGTTCCATGTATAAATAGCATAAAAATGTTTTTAGAAAATCCAAAAATGACCTTAAAATAGTTTAAAATTGAATTTTTCAATAAATCCTCAAAGTCTGCTCAAAGCACTGATGGCATTAAAACTCTGTTAAATAGTAAAATCTATCCACTGTCAAAGTGTATCATCTGTTTGTGCAAAACACTGATTTACAACAGAGGTTACACATGGACATATGTTATTCAACAGTTGTGTGCACAGATGCCATGATCATTTTTTTTTCAAATAAAAATCCTTACACCTGAAACATTTACAAGGCTATCAAAAATTTCCAAAACAAAAGCAGAGGTTTCTGAGCAGACTTTAGCAGCTACCACTGCTCCTCAGGCACCTGCTGATGAGCCCACTGCTCAAGGTGATCACAGCAGTAACACAACTGCTGTGAAACCCACACCTAAATCCACCAAAAGACGAAAACAAAAGAAAATTCAAAAGCCCCCCAAACCTACAATAAAGGCAACCCTGGAAGATGAGATCCCAGAGCAACTGCCAGTGACAACACAAAAGTCACTAGAAATCACTGCTGCTACTTCCTCACAGCAGATGGTAGAAAGGTCTCAACCCATGCCTCAAACTCCTCCTGCTTCTTCTAAAAAAGAACAGGTTGTAAGAACAGGGACACCAAATTATGATGCTCTGGAATCACTTGATTCCATCATCCACAGCCCACTACTCGGGGCAAATTCACTTTCAACTCCCATCATCACTTCACAAATACCATCATCAATAATAACCTTGTTGCATGCTTTGGATATAACTTAGACATAAATCAGTTCCTCTTTACCACCTATCACTGAGAGTATACTCCAACAAATGACTGAGTCTGATGCTTATACCTCTGCTATCCCAGCAACAACTGAGGAGGTTACACCCCTTGAGTTACAAGTAACTCTCGGTGGTAGTTCAAGTGAAGCAGCTACTACAAGTGCTGAACCCATTGGTTTGCACTTGGACAGTAGTTTCATCAATAAGACTTCCTTGAAGGCAATTTCTTCACTGGGAACTCTTATGTATCCAGTCTTCACTGGTTCACTAAAAAGCGTTTCTCATTATGAAGAAAGAAGTCCCCAGTACCAAGACAAAGGGGCAACAGTGGATGATTTTTGGGATACACTTCCTCAATCAACCACTGTTACAACCACTGCTAGTGGGAAATCAGATGACCCCATTAAGTTAGGTGATGGTTTAATGTACCAAGAATTAACAACTAGAATTGATAAACTGGATACATCTGTTGCAATAGTTGTTGAAGGCACAAAGGGTACCATCCACTACTGCACCACCTCCAACAGCTATTCCATCATCTGCTCCTACTTCAGATGAGCTGTGGAATTTGTTTCAACCCCTGCACCTATCTTCGAAAGAGTTGATGATGCCAAAAAGGGGGAGAAAAATGACTCTGAGGAAAATCTTTCAGTAACTTCTGCTGAAACATCTGTCAAAGAAAAGGAAAAGGGAGGTGATGAAACCCTAAAAATTCAAGCAGATGATGAAGATACAACAAATGAGGATCGTTCAAAGTCAAGTCATTTCAGCTGGTCTCAAAACCACTGCTGATATTAAAAGGGTAAGGGATGAGAGCAGAGCTTTGGTTGAGAAAAAGATAGTTCTGTAAAAAGAAAAAAGAAGAGGTTGGTACTTCATTAAAGAAGAGTCCTGTTAGAAAAACAAGGCAATCAACCACCACATCTTCTAAAACTAAGCCAGTTACTACTTCAACCACAACTTCTGTTCCTACAAAATCACTTACACTTCCACCATTAACAACATTTGTCAATCAAACAACTGCCACCAATACTACATCAACACACACTTCAACCACTGCTCTCACCATTCCAACAACAACTATACAATCTACTGCCACACCAAAAACATCATCACCACCACCACCAACACCACCGGCTGCCATCCTTTATCAAAGAAGGAAACAAAGCAGATGGATGTAGAAATATCAAAAGAAGACCAAGCTTCAAAAGAATATATCATGAAGATGGCTCTTCAGACACTTAGAGCAGAACTACAAGAAACAGCAAAATCTCAAGACACTGCTCAAAGTTGTCATTACCAGGCCTCAATCTCCAATCTCTTTAAATAAATCTCTCCCAAGAAACCCATTGAACTCAAAAATACTAAAGTGGATGTCTGATCAAAAGACCTACGTATTGACTTTGCTCAGGTCCAATGGTGAAGTGAAGCATATATCAAGGTAAACAGCACTTGGCCTGGGTGTTGAAGATTTGCAAGATCTCCTTGAGGTTACACTGTGCAGGGATGAGGATGACTCAGATTCCATGAACTTTGAATTACAATTCAAAGGACAAGTTAGGGAATTATTGATGAGACAATAAAGATCCTGAATAATGAAGTGTTTTGGCATCATCTGTTCCAGGGGGAGATTGTTGGGATTGAACCCTATAGAGGAACAGATGATGTAAAGCCAAAACTGGTTCAAAACAGTGGATTCATCACAAGCAGTAGTTTGCACTAAGCTTTCCCCTTGACAGTGGCTCCAACATCTGATATGCTCCAAGTACTGCCCTTCTCTACAACTGCTGATCCTGTAAACAACTGTTAAGAAAGCACTGATGAAGATTAAAGACTGAAGCTCAATCTACTGATGGAATCCAAGCACTGCTGAAGAGTTAAAGCACTGCCCATTCAAGGTTTGATCACCCTTTGAAGAAAGCACTGATGCTCAACATCAGTGGTTGACTACATCAGTGGAATGAAGAATCAGTGTTTATACATCAGTGCTTAGAATGTAATCAGTATCTGTATGGTCAGTAGTTATAGACCAGTGGATAGAGTTTGTTAGGTTGTTAGATGTCACTTTCATGGTGACATCAGCTTTGATTCTCAGTGGTTTTGTCTGTACTATAAAGAGAGCAGTACCTGTACAGCTCTATTTGAGCTTCGAGCTTTTTGCTCATCTCCTTTCATCTTGTACGATCAACCATGGAGTATCAGGCTGAGGGGGAGTTTAGTTTGTAAGCACGCTTTGTAATCTTCTGATTGACTTTGTAATCTTTCAACCAATGCAAATCATGTGTTTATGAAAACTATTTTCTTCCTTGATTGTGTTTACAAAGTTTGTTGTTCATTTCCGCTGCACTTTACATGTTTTCATATTCAATGATTGTTCAATTTACACAAATAAACACAATCATGAGAGCCTCAGATCTTAACAAAAGTCGTGTATCTCCTCTGTTTTACGGAAGCAAAGACATGGAGGTGCTAGGAAACGTCAGCTTTTGCTGCATCCAGATACATGCGGACCTAGCTGTATGTTGTCGCGCTTTAGATCAATTAAACACCCGAAAGAGGCCCTCAAGTGCCCAAAAGAAACCCAAGAAACCTATATCAAACTGAGAAAAACTCATTTGATCTGTATATTATACCATCTCTGCTTAAGATCTATTCTGTTCTCTTCTCAATCTATTCCCAGTTAAGATTTCAGAGATTTGGATTGGACTTGTGAAATATGTGGTAGGCAAGCTACTTGCATGATAGAGTGTGCTGCTTATAATTCTGGGAATTGATTAGTATTTGTTTTGGTGTTCATTGTTAAAACATCAAAACATGATAAATATTAGTTACAGGCAGTCATATGAAAAAGGTCTAGGGAGGTGAGTTTAGGTGGACAAATATACTGATAATCGTTCAGATCATTCAGTAGTAGATCAGTGTTGATAAGTGAAGTCAGGTCCAAAACCCTGTGATTTGATCCCAGTGCAATTATGATATTTCCTTATTTTATTTTTGCAAATAATATTTCGATATTATTTATTTTTATGTTTGTAGGTTTTTGTTTCATAAAAACGTGCTCGGGAGGTTGAAGGGTTGTATAAGAAAAGGTTGAATCTTTTTAATTGGATTGGTAAAATAATTGGAAATATGTTTATTTAATAGAAAATCTAATATTCAAACTGAACTGTGGTCTCGAATCGAGACTGTGGGCTCGGCCCAAACTGTTAAACGCCCGGCCCACATATTTGAGATATTTAAGGGGATCTCGACTCAAGACCTCATTGTGCACTCGCAATCAGTCATTGTTACACTCAAAACTCTCTCTCACTCTCCGGCGATTTCCTCCGTTTTCTGACATTACTCCGGTCTCGACTTGCTATTTGAATATGTTGAAGGTAGTTTGATGGATTTACTAATGATTAAATTGAAATTTTGCAGGTTGTTTTGAAGATTTGATGAAGCTTGTTTGAACATCATATGAATATTTGAAGATGTTCATGAGCCCTAAAAATTGGACATATTTTGGTCTTCAAAGAATTATGAAAGTGTTTTTGGATTTTGATCCAAATCAAAACAGATCAGAAGGTGTTTGGGAGGTCTCGACTCAGATTAAAGAACATGCCTTAGGGACTCGAGATCTGTGTTTGCGAGTCGTAACCTCATCAGTCTCAACTGAGGTCTCGAGTCAATGTCAGATTGGTCTCTAGTAAAAAACACAGTAGTCTCGAGTGATCTTTCTTGTCTCGACTCGACACCTCACGGTCTCGACTCGAAATCTCATGGTCTCGAATTTATTTATAAATATGCTGACTTTTGCAATCTGAGTTGTTGACCAATGACCGGCCTTGTTGACTGTTGACCAGCGGTATTAAATGTCAACATGCTTTGTCTTATCAATAAGTTTCATCAAGTTAACAAATTTTTATGTGTTTTTATACCTGGTGCGTATAGGATATGGAGTTAAAGTTTATTCCTACGCATAATCAGGCTGGATACTTAGTTGCCCCTCCAGAGAAGCACAAGAAATTATATACATCTCTGATTAAAGGGTTGAATCGCTGCCGACTCATTCATGCACTGCGAGATAATCCAGTTGTCTATGAAAGTCTCGTTCAAGATTTTTGGAAGATAGCCAAATTTGAAGCACAAGGAGCTGATGGAAAGGGGATGATAGAAGCTGAGATTCAGAAGAAGAAGATTTTCATTACTGAGCAAACAATAAGAGAAGTTCTACAGTTTGGCGATAATGAATATGATCCAGTTGATCTTCCAAGTGGTACTGTAGAGGCTATTTTGCCACGTTTGAGCTACGAAGGAAAATATCCCTCACTCGTAAAGAAGTTTTTGCATCCGTATTGGCGTTTGCTTGCACACATGTTTATCTTGTGTATGACGGAAAATCGAGGAGGAACAGATCAGCTGAACATTACACAAACTGCTGCGTTTGTTGCACTTATTACGAATGAGCCGTTCAACTACTCGAAGTATATCTTTGAAGGGATGAAGCGAAATGTTACTGGGATTCGAAAAGATAAGTTTATTATGTATCCAAGGTTTTTGCAGATGATTTTGAATGCTCGTTATTCTGATTTGGAGCGATCCGGTGATACTTTGGAGCTGAAACCCATGGGACCAGTTTGTTTTGGTGCCCTTACGTCGAAGAAAGGCACTGATAAGAAGTTTGAAGGGCGTATTCCATTAGAGAAATTTGGTCAGTTTGCAGAGACTGATGATGTAGCTGCTGATCCAGTGATAGTACTGTGACAACCCTCAAAATTACAGGTACTGTAATTAATTTTAATTACGTACTTAATGACTGTGCTTGATTACAACTGACAGTTTAAACTGCTCTATGATTTTTTTTATATCGTACATACACATGCATCATATTTTATACAGTCACTCCATTTATTACACACAAGCTTGAGTAATAAACTTGATGCACAAAACACAGTCAACACACTGAACGGATAACTTAGAAACATGTTGACAATGCCAACACATAGCCAAACAATAGGTTGAGGGACCTATTTGACATTCTTTGAAACTTGCTAGAAAACATCGAGGACTAAAACCGTCGTTATTTGAAAGTATAAAGTTTAGGGACTAAATGGTTATTTTTGAAACTATATAAATACAAGGGTTAAAGTGCAATTACTTCAAACTATAAGTTTTGGGTTCTTTTTGAAGTTTTGGAAACTTATTTTATAAAGAAATAAATATATAGTTTTGAAATAAAAGTTCAAGGTTCATTTGGTCATTCTTTCAAACATAAACTCTAGGGACTAAAGTTGGCTTTCTTAAACTCATTTTAACTAAAGATCCTAACCTGGTTAACTTTCATATAAGGATTTCTTCTTTAAAGCTTAACTCAGTTAACTCTTTTAACTAAAATAGGTTAACTAAGTTAGTTCCTATATAATAAATCCTTCTTTAAACACTAACCTAGTCAGTCAAACTAACTGACTATTACAGGGACCATTTGTGACATTTTCAGAAACTTTAGGGACTGTTTTGTAATTTATTAAACCACAGGGACCAAAGTGTAAATTGCCAAAAATGGGTCAAAAAGGGGTCAAACCCTTTGAACCGGCGTGTGCGAGGATCGAACTCGGGACCTTAGCGTTAATAAGTGAACTCGTAACCACTCGGCCGGGCATGCCACATCCGATATATATATAACTCGTATTACATTTATATACTAATTAGGATATAATATTATTATTAATTAAAGTCTGTATTAAAAAGGTTTTTGGAAAACCTTAAGAAACCGGTCACAACAAGGACTCGAACCTGCGCCTTTCCGAAACAAACAACACGCACAAACCAGCTGATCTATCAGCTGGGATGTTTTGAATATTGTTTTATAATATATATATATATATATACATTTTAAACGCGATCTGAATATATAAACAGCATCGCAGACTTACGGATTTCGACCAAAATCCACCAATTTCGACCAAAACCGAATTTTTCCACTTCCTTCATCATTATTGACCTAACCCATTATGATTATAATGCTTTTCCTTAAACAATTCGCACTAAGAACGCTTTAAACAAGCACTAATCGGGATTTTTGTTTAAAAAAAAAAGTATTAAAAGTGGGACTAATCCACTAATTTTTGTGTCGGTTTGATCAAATTTTTCGTGTATATAAGATTCCCTGAACTCTTACAAATCTTCCACACCCATTAGAACACTTAAACATACTGTTTTTGACGAAACCCGATCGGAAACATTCGCCGGAGTTCATAACTCGCCGGAATTTTGTCGAAACCGCACATCCGATCGATACCGGTCACTTTTTATTCGTCTAATCGGTATGATTTCACTCGTATTATGTTTCTGTAAAGTTAATTTGAATATACCGTAGTTTTGATCGGGTTTCGGGACTGTTGACTTTCGTTGACCGAATTGGGGAAGAAGACAATGAATAGTAGTTTTATTTATTTCCTTTTATTTAACATATTTTTCAATAATTCATATTAAATTGATTTTAATCAGTTTAAGTCCGAAAATTTTATCTGATATACTTTAATTACTGATTCATTTATTAAAAATATTTTGTTAGTCAAAATGTTTATAAAACTATTTTTTATAAATTAAAAATAGTTTAATCTTTGCAAAATTATAATAAATCGATTTTTATGAGTTAATTACTGAAATTTTTACACAAATTATTTCAAGAAATAATCTTTACAAAAATAATACTATTTCTCGTATTTTATATAAATTTGATATTTATATAAATAAATCAGTATTTATACTTATTTATATAGTTTAATTTAATGTAATTAAATTATATAACTATATGATTTTGATCCAAAATTATTCTTATGACAAAATATGCATTATTCTGAATTTATATAAATTTAGAATCTGAATTTTTATTATGTTTAATTATTTAGATAATTAAACTTATATAAACTTATTTATTGTTATCATAATCATTTTAATTCATTTTATTTATTTAAAATGATTCAAAGGCCATAATAATTATTTTAAATCAGTAATATTCAAGTTCAAATAATTAAAAATGTGATTTTAATTATTCTGATTTAAATTAATTATTTTTGATAATTAGTTATATAATTATCACATTATTTCTTTTAGACAAAACACTACCGAATCCTATAGATTTAGGATCTCCGCTCATTCGATTAAACATTATTGTTGATACATATTCCATATTATTGCATGTTCAATCAATTAGAGTGACGTGGAATATTATTCCCAAGAACTCTCACATTAGCATATTTATTTGGAATTACTCAAAATCAAGGTGAGTTCATGTCCCCCTTTTCTCTTAACTGTTTTCAGTTTTATACTTCGGGGGTGGAATACATGTTACAAATATTACAATTTTTACAAATGGTATAATTACAAGAAGCACACTTGGTGAGAACGAGTACCAAGTATGTTACAACTATTACAGACATTTTTATAAAACACTTAAGGCCATTAATCCTCGGACCAAGGGACATGAGTGATAGATTAGATCTATTTGGGTGTAGCGAGCCCACACCCGTGAGGTCAGGGTGACCCATAGAGGTGACTATGTCTTCCAGCCGGAAGCCCGGTACAAATTTGCTAGGTTTGAGTCTTCCTACTGCATTTCACACATATCAATGGCCTTGCAAACCATTAGTGATCTCTTTATTTCCTTATTGCTACATACCAGGGACTTTCATACACTGTTTACAAAGGATTATACATACATCGTTACAAAGGGACATTTATACACACAAGACATATTTTAAAGGCTTATACACACAGACTTACACATGAACTCGCTCAACCTTTTGTTGATTTTTCAAACTACATGTATTTCAGGGAACTAGCGGATCTGGCAGGGTATGCATGTGTCTAGCTGCGTTGGTTATTAGATGTCATCCAAGAGTTGTGAAGTTTGAGAGGTGTAACCTACTTCTGGACGTGTTACATGTCTCTAAACCTCGTCTTATCCAAAGTCTTTTATGTGTCTTATGAACACGTTTTAAATAATTTATGGTTTGTAACTTATTTCAAGTGTCGATGTTTCTAAACAATGATATTGTGGTATTTTCTCACTATTTTTAATGGATGAACATCTCGTATTTTTATCATATAGCATTGTTGTGATTGTTGCTATGGTATTAAGAAGTCACACCAAATAAACCCACGCTTCCGCAAAAGCCAGGGTGTGACAAGTACAACCTGTTCCAGTAAATGCAATGGTTGCTGAAGAGCATGATGTTCAGGGTGCTGTGGATAATGAGCCTGAGACGAAGATTTTAACAATCAACTCTGATGATGAGGGCATAGAGATTATGTGTGATTCAGGAGAAGATGAAGAGCTTCCTCCTGAAACCGAAGCTGATGTTGTTGTTTCTACTGTTCCGTCTGTGATTACTGCTGAGAGTTTGGCTTTGTTGTTAAAGTATGTGACTGATAAGATGGGAAATCCTCCTTCCAATCTTACAGTATCCAATGAAGAGCCTAGTGAGAACCCAAAGGATCCTGATTCATTGCCCTTGAAGCCGAAAAGGAGGGATCCTCGACTCGGAATGTATGTTGAACAAAACAAAGATCAATCTATGAATAGTGCTGAAGATGATGATGGATTGTATGACTTTGATTTTGAGAAAAATGTCACTAATACCACCACCACTACTGAAGATATCTTTGAGTTTAACACTGACACTCAAAGAAATGATTTAGAGACCACCACTGCTGATGTTCGAGCTACGAATGTTGCTTCTGATTCTGTCATTGGTTAATGCCACTTGATATCTCTGAATCTGCAGGTCCTTCTTGAACTATTCATGACGTGCCTAGCAGTTCAAGTGGTAAGTGACCTGAAGAACCGTTGAGGATGCCATTTGATGATGATTCAAGCGATGATGATGAGTTCATTAGTATGAGAGAAATGAAGAAACGACTAATAGTGGTTGAGCAAGATTCGATTCATAAAGACGCCAAGATTATCCAACTTGAAGATACTATAGTGCAAAAGAATCAAGAAATTGAACAGCTTCAAGGAGACGTCAGTTTGCTGTTTAATATGGTTTATGATTTACGTGGAAAACTGGAGAAGAAGTTTGGACAAGAGTTTTCTGATCCGACTGACGTAGAAAACAAAAGAAAATCCTTTGATAAGGATGATGCTGAGAGAAGTGCTGCTATGGAACAATACTTCAAAAGGGTGACTGATCCAGTTGCAGACAAAGAAAAGACTGAAAGAATCAAAAGGAAAAGGGAGTTTGTAATTATGAAGAACAAGAATCTTAATCCAGATGATGATGATGCTCAAGCAACTCATCATTTAATGGATGTCGGTGAAACTCTCTATGATATAGTTGGAAATAGATCTGGTGTGGTCAGCTGGGGTTTTGATCATGATCGCCGAAGATGGTGGATAAAGAGGAAGGTTGGACCTGTTGAGTGGTACAAAAATCCAGCTCAGTTTCAAACTTTCACGAATGTTGATTTGATAAACCTGCCTATATCACCTTATGTGGATGATCGACCTGGAGGTCGTGGATATTTGTTCTTCGAAAGACTTCAGAGGGAAGTTCTTCGTAACTTTCCTTCGATGCACACTGCAGAGTCTACTGTTAAACCAGCTAAAGGAATTTGAGATCCATACACAAACAAGCGAATGAAGATTGTGCACTGGCCAGCAACTGAAAAGGAAAAGATGATCCCGTTAGTGAGAAAGATTCCAAAAGGTGCTTTGAAGTCCTTGCATTTTTGGGCTTATGATGAGCGTCTAGGGCAGGCAGTGATTGTTTGTGATGATGATGTGAACTTTCGCATGGTGGATCAAGTTGATTTACTGAATCTTGCTTATGAAGAGCTGGAAGTGTTAGCTCGCAATCAAATTAGAGCTACTGAAAAATATGAAGGCTTTAGTGGACTCAAGGATCGTTTGGGTGGTGACAGTAATCGTTGAAGTCTCAAGATCCTCTATGCATAAACCTAGGGGGAGATTGTTGGAACCTGAAGGTTTATACATTAGAGGATTACATAGTTCAGGGTTGATTTTGTAATTGTTTAACTAGTTATTTTGGGTCACATGTATGTTATGGGTTTGATGTGATCTCGAGTGGGCTTAAGGATGGTCTCGATCCTTCTTAGTTAGTATTTAAGCAAACCCTCATTGTGTTTAGAGGGTTGATCAGTTAGTTGAAGATCATAGGCCGCTCGAGATCTTCGTGCTTGTCTTGTATCAGTCATCGTGACAAAGGTGAATGCAAGATTAGTGTTTTGATTTGATAATTCTTGTTTATTATTTTGTAGTTTTCTTGAATCCGCTTGTGTTTGGTTTCCACACTTACACAAGTTATTGTTGATATCATTGAGAGATCCTCATGGGTTTTACAAGTATAAGCCAGATTATCATCACCAATCTGCTTCAAGTGCCAAAACTCTTCTTCAAGCTTCAATTGCTCATGGGGAGGGCAGAACTCAAGCATCATTAGTTCACGCACCTCGGTCCATGGAAGAGCGTAGGCCTCTTCATTAGAATGGATGTTTCTCTCATTTGACCACCACTCCAACGCTCTGCCTTGAAACATTCCAGTCGCACTCCTAGTCTTTAGATGATCTGGGCACTCGCTGTTAATGAAGGTAACTTCGATGCTGTCGAACCACTCGAGCATAGCAGTCACCCCATCACTGCCCGTGAAAGGCTTAGGGTTGCAAGAGATGAAATGTTTGTAGCTGAACTTAGTAGACTTTTGATTCTCGGTCTTCGAGTCCACAGAGGATGGAGGAGTGTTTGATCCTTGGATCTCAGAGACGATCTTTGGCACGACTCGAGCGATCTGGTCAGCCATGAAAGACATCATCTTTTTCTGAGACTTCTCCCTGGATCTCTTGAGAGTGTCGGATAGCTTTCGAGAAGACATCCTAAAGATCCAACAAGAGGATCGTATAAGTCTAGATTCACTAGTCTCACAATAAAGATTCACACATAATAGACTAAAGACTCAACAAGATTCACAAGATTTACATAGATACCGCAAGCCCACGACCTTCGCATGGCACGTTGTACGAAGTTTAGCAACATGTCAGAAGCGCTTATATATAGGAAGTACCAGCGGCGTATCCACCACGCTTTGGGCACGTCGCTTCTACCCTGTACTCGGTGTCATGTTACATGTCGCAATTGCCAAACATAACAACACACACATACATTGACCCGATAGATTTTGATAGATCCAACACCACAATCCATGACCTTCGCATGACACGTTGCACGAAGTTTGACAACATGTTAGAAACGCTTATATACAGGAAGTACCAGCGGCGTATCCACCACGCTTCGGACACATCGTTTCTGCCTCGTACTCGGTGTTATGTTACGTGTTGCAAAACACACTCATCATCATAGATTCACATAGATTTCAATAGATTCAATAGATTCCCATAGACTCAATAGATTCAATAGATTCAACAGATTCAATAGATTTCCATAGATTCAATAGATTCAATAGTTTCACTTTAGTGTTAACGCCAACGCAATCCCACATGGCACGTGCTATGAAAGTTCGGCAACATGACGGAAGCACTTATATATAGGAAGTACCAGTGGCGTATCCACCATGTTTCAATCATGCCACGTCCCCCTCGTCGTCGGTGTCATGATTTGCTAACCACAACATTAGATTAACCAAATAGATTCAACAACATAGATTATTCCACCTAATTCACATAGATTATCCAATAGATTCGCATAGTTTAGTGTTAACAACCTCATCATAGTCTAAAATAACAAAATCCCACATGGCACGTGCTACGAAAGTTCAGAAACATGACGGAGGCACTTATATATAGGAAGTACCAGCAGCGTATCCACCATGCTTCGATCATGCCACGCCCCCTCGTCATCGGTGTCATGCTTCGTTAACCACAACCATTAGATTTCACCACAACTTCAACCCGAGTCTACAAACTATGAACTTTACTTAGCGTGTGATACGAAGGTTCGGTAGCATGCCAGAAGTGCTTATATATAGGAAGTACCAGCGGCGTATCCACCACGCTTCGGACATGCCACTTCCGCATCGTCTTCGGCGCTAGGCTAAGTTTCATATTTTGTTACTCAAAACAACACATACATAGATTACACATAGATTTCACATAGTTTACACGAGTAGTTTCCATAGCTTAGATTTCAACATCCTCATCACCGGTCTGCAAACACTAAGCTTTGCATGGCACTTGGTATGAAAGTTGGTAACATGCCGGAAACACTTATATATAAGAAGTACCAGCGGTGTATCCACCATGTTTCAGACACGTCACTTCTGTCTCGTATTCCATGCCATGTTACATTTAGCGTTTCACAACCACAACAACACATAGATTCATCAGATAGATTCACATAGCATCTTTAGTCGATCAAGATTCCCACATAGACTATCATGATAGAATAAAGCTTCATAAATTTAGTTTGATCCTGAGATTAGAGTTAATGTTTTGGGTTGCGGACATTCGTGCGATTCGTGTAAAAGCCTCAAAGTAAATGATTAATCGAAGAACCAAGTCTAAAACCACATGTAAAATCGAGATAGCATAAAAGATAGGCTCATAAAACATAGAGTGTTCCGGGTAGAGGAACGGTGACCAACCAAAGTGACTCGAAACCCTTTCGAATTGAGATAACGTGTCTTGACTTACTTAGACAAATACATCATCGATGTTAGGCCTACGATATTCGTCCTTTTGGTCATTCCACGTTCCAAATTGATCGGCAGTTCCGAGACTTTGGCGAGACATAAAATCAAGGAGTGGGACTAGTTATCAAGGTCTGAGTTTCACCTCTAACTTGAAAACATCATACCCTAACAGCGTCGGCACTTACCAGCATGTAAGACCTACTAGAATATTATGGATATTTTCCATCAAGTTTCGGGTGTCACTCCTGTCTTGAAGGCAAATCTCGTGCAAAATACAAACACTGGTTTACAGTGTTTTCAAGTATCAAGTGTATATTGTGTTAGCCTTAGGAAAGGCATGTAAGTTTAAAAGGAATATGTGCTGCTAGGAAGCAGATACAGTAGAATACATAAGTCTTAAACAACAAATAAGAGTCAAGACTCCTATAACTATAGACTAGGGCAACTATTCCTACTTATCCTAATTCCCTATAGTTATGGCTCTGATACCAATCTGTCACACCCCAACCGATGGTGAAAACATCGGGGTGCGAGCACTAAGCGTTCAGATTACTCACGAGATTTCCATAACGCTATTTGTTTCCATATAGATTAATTAGATTTCATATCATAAACTGTCTAAACGTAAAACATCAGTCACAAGTATCAAGATTACATAATCGCTTCAAATATTGTTCAAAAACTCTAGATTAGCTAAGTGATGTTTCTAGGCATCATCCTAACTTGATTCCAATATCCAGCATCTTATCAGCCTGCAACATGTATTAAAATAGGGTCACTACAAAAATGTACCGGCGAGTATACACGTTTGAGTATATAGAATAATAGATTAAAATAACTCATATCCACAATGTAAGCAATAAAATAGTTTCAGCCGTGCTAGTGTCGCAGTCCACGCAGTGATAGCCCAAGTATCCCGATGCTTTAGTGTTTACCCAAGACTCAAGGTAAACTAGAATCCTCCTAACAATACCCCCGAAAATAATGGGGATGTGCATCTCCTATAGCGCTACTATTGTTAAGGCGGAACTACACACCCTGGATTAAACGTCACATAGCACAAATAAAATGCTAGAATTCACAAGTTTCTCATACACATAGGATAGAGTTTGGCTTGCAAAATCTCAAGTTTCATAGTTTAATAGAATACATGTTACATCCCAAAGTTTAAAACAACAAGGGATCGAGTATACTCACAGTGATGGCTTAACAGTTAAGTCTGTTATTGGATCAAAGGGAGCTCTTTTAGAATTAGCCTGATCAGATTACAACAGATAAGAGTCGGGCAGAGTAACGAGAATGCACAAAGTGTCGGATCAGTCACTGGATCGGATGGCGGTTTGATCGGATGGCTATCCGATTGGATTGCCATTCGATCGGGTGACTAATGAGTGAGTGGGACGGGTGGCTGTTTGATCGGATGGCTATCCGATCGGATTGCTACTCGATCCAAGTGTCAAGTGTTTATTAAGTGCCTTGGTTACTTTGATCGGATGGCTGTCCGATCAGATGGCTATCCGATCGGGTGCCATTTGATCAAGGGTTCCAAAGTTTCAAGTGTTTGAAAAAGTTTCTAAGTGTTGCAAGATTATGAGACAAGTGTCACCTGATCGAGTGGCTGCTCGATCAGATGGCTATCCGATCGGATTGCCACTCGATCGAGTGGTCCTCGTCTCGGTTATAATTTGTAAAGTTTCTAAGTTTCTGGTTTAACGATGACGGCATGGTACGTATTGTGACAACGGTAAACTCGTCAACATACAGCCGTTCTGATCGGATGGGAAAGTAGACTTCGACCATCGGGTTGCAGGCTTTGAAGTCTTTGTAGGAGAAAGTAGACTTCGACGTGTCGGTCTTAGACTCTTCCGAAGTTCGAGAGTTGCTGAGAGATTGAACCTGCGCGATGATTTGAAGAATAACCCTGGCCACTTTCTTGGCCACGAGTGAGGTGATCCTCTTATCGGCGTTTTGTTAGGCTCTTTTCTTGGCTACGCATTGAGAGGGGGAAGCGTTCGAAGACATATAGACAAGGACAGAGATTCGGTTATAATGATTTTGAGATTTGCGATGCATTTGAGCGTGTTTAAAACTTGTTGCAGGTAGTATAGTAATACATATTCACATATGAGCCACATAGGAGACACGAGATTCCTAAGTTATCACGTATAACACATGTAATCGTATAATATATATACTTACGTACATATATGTTTGTATAGATAGCGCGAGGACGCAATGAAGAGAGAGAGAGAGAGCGGGTTGTTAATCTTTAGTTTTGTTGCGAACATTCGGATTTTGTTTTTGATTGCAATGGTTGTGCGAGTTGTGCTTACATAAAGCGGGGAGCGAAAATCGGTAAATCGAGAAATCGATAAAGCGTAAAATTTTCAATCGGAAACACATAGTAACGTAATAAATTCGATAACGCGTAAAATCGGCGATTGCAGGCTAGAAAATAGATAGAGCGTCTTGGGTTTTAGACATCGACCACCCAAAGTTATTCAACTATTCTCAACAAGTTCGAGCACATGCTTTGGCCTAATAGACTATGCTTCCACCGGGATGCTGCTACAGCATTCGTCCTTCCAGTTACTACGCGGCTCGAGTCATTGATACAGCCAAGACTTTGGTGAGAGCTTTTGAAAACCATTTTAGAGAGTGGAATGGGTTATTAAGATGCGGGTTTCACCCCTAACTTAACAACTTCGCTCATAGCCGTGGTTGTGCTTGCCGAATCAATTCGGGAGTTCCACTAGACAGAAATGGAGATTTCCGTTGAGATGTGGATATCACTCCTAACTCAACAAAAGGTTCTCATGCTAGAATAATGCGCTGAGTGAGTGATTTTATCGAGAGTTCTTGGTTTTCACACCTAATCTCGACACAATCACTCGGCTGTGTTATGCGTTTGCGTCGCATCACGACGAGCGAGGGGAGTAGCTTAAGTACTCATGCGATGTCATCGTTAGCGTTAGTGTATGCGTTGTGATGTGCGATATAGCGTGTTGAAAGTATGCATTGTAATGCGAAAATATGCGAAGTAGCGTAGTAAGCGATGTAGTTACATTATGATCCAAATCTCTGGTGCTAGGCGTAACGAGAGTAGCGATAGTGACAAGCGCGAATGTGCGGGTTGTTACATACCCGATACATGATTCTAATATCTTTCTTTTAAATTTATGTTAGTGCATTTATTTTGATTTTCTAACTTTATACAATGCATATTTAATAATAATAAACAAAAAATACGAGAACATAAGGTAATAAAAACGCAATACAGTATTAAAAAATACGAAAATATAGAATTAAAAAACTCGGAAATAGGGTATACAAAACCTGAAAATAAGGTATTTTAATACCCGGTTTCTTAAAAACCGAAACCGAACCCTACCCAGAACCGGACACATAGGGTATCGTTTTTTCGTCAAATAACCGGAACCAGAACCGAACCGAACCGGTTATACCAATAACAGGTTCCAACCCTTAAAATGAGAAACCGAAACTGGTTATTAAAAATACCCGATTTATGCACCTCTATATGAGAGTGTGTGTGGGCTCTTTATTGAGCTTATTTGCTAATTAACGTTGGGCCCATTAATATCAATTAAATGAGTGAGTCTATTTGCTAATTAACGTTGGACCAGTTACATCAATTAACTGATTGAGCCTCTTTTGCTAATTAATGATTTGGGCTGAGAATCTGGATTACTGGATGAGATGGTTTTTCATAAACTTAAAAACCTTAAACCTATGAAGAACAAATATGGGAACTGGTCGTATTTTTCACTATTCTTTTTCGTTTTTTTCTGTTGAACTGAACAGAACGAAAAGAAAACGGCACGCGATCTTAAATGATTTGGTCTAAGCCGATCAGATAATTGAGTGTACCCTCAAACGTTTAATCTAATAGTATGTCACGATTCCAAGAGGAATCCAACTAGTTTCAGTTGTATTTTCAGTGCCAATTTCATCTACAATCGGATCTGTGAATTCGTGTAAGTTCTACGGTGGATAGGTTATTGTATCTGGCTATTACGGTTTGAGGATGTCGAATTCGGCTGGAAGTTTTATTACCAAGATTGATATCAACATTGATTATCAATTCAAGGTTTTGTTGATAGGGGACTCCGCTGTTGGAAAGTCTCAGCTCCTTAACCGGTTTGGAAATAATGAATTTAGTCTGAATTCAAAAGCTACCATTGGGGTTGAGTGTCAGTCAAAATATTTGGTTATTGATCAGAAAATTGTAAAGGCCCTGGTTTGGGATACGGCTGGTCAAGAAAGGTTTGTCTAGATTTCGTGTTCCCGGTATAATGCTTCAACCATTTTGATTCATTTCTACAATCTTTTATCATCTGGATGAAGTATTATTCAATACTGTTTTGAGTTTGGTATTCTTTTACTCCATTTGCACTAGAAGATAACATTGCATGCATGATTGATTCAGATTTTAGTTCATCTTAATATATCAGAACAAATATTCAATCATATATATAGGCTTGAGTAAGTAGTAGTCTAGGACTTTAGGTGGTCATTTAAGTTTGATCTAGTTCAAGAAAATATATGTAAATTTGGTAAAGACTCGAGTCATTCATCCAGTTTTGCATGTTATAAGGGTTTATCTTTATTGATCACTCCATGTATGGACTCGTAAAAATAAAATGTATTACGGACATATGCCTCAAGAGTCAAGACTCAGTCCACCTTTAACATAAAATACTCAAAACCTACTATATTTCACGTTTGAAACTTATGAATTCTATAATTATTTATAAGGTTCTCTACAAATATAGTTGTCATATCGATCTGGCCGTCGCAGTGTAATCAATTTACTCTTGAAAGTAACTGTATATCTTATTTAAAACACGACAAGCATGTGTGTACTGCTGTAGCTTGCATGCTATGTTTAGAGATCCAAATTTCGTTGGATATGTTCTATCATGAAATATTACCACTGTTTTATTTGGGAATAAGTTCTTTTCAGGTCACCAAATTGGATGGTCCTCAATTCCTTGTAGATATAAACACTGTTCCACACGTTTTGCACTACAACCCATCGTCTGCAGTCTGATATATGTCCATTAAAGATTACTTCAATCACAGCTCTTTTGAATCAATTTACTTGAAAATTTGACACCATTGTAGCTGGATCATTTACTTATTAATAGGCTGATTCAGATTTTTTTCTCTTAAGAAGTCAAATGGTTAAATTTTGAAAGTTTAGCGAGAAATTATCGGGTTAAACAAGTCAAAAGTCGTCATAGTGCATTGTTATTGATAACAACATACTAATTTACTTTTATCATAAAGTTAAACATTTTCTGCAGTAATCCAACTTAACCATGGTTGCAAAAGTCGCTAGGCGCTCCCTAGTCGGTCGACTGGGGAGTTGAGAGTACTCGGCCTAGGCGGAGAGTACTCGGGGAGTACTCGGATATGTTAAATTATAAAGAAATTAGTTTTTGGAAATTATATATATGTCAAATAACATAAATTTACTAATATCTAGAACAAAATACGTAAAAATGATATTAATTCTTTAATATGATAGGCATAGAAATTATGTTTTATTATTTATTAAGTCAATCTTGGCCCGAGTTGACCTACTAGATACGATTTTTGCTGAGGTTGACCACGTTTGACCGATTTCGAGTAATTAGGCGGAGTCAAAGAAAGTCGCCTCGGCAGCCTACCTTGTAGCGACTACTCGGGGAGTACTCTGGCTTGGAATCCTTGTTTTACAACCAAGAACTTAACACACATATCATATATAAAAACTGTAAGATAATTATACAGAAGTCATACAGGTCAAAGGACCAAACCTACCTGTTTTGACCAAAACAGAAATGATCATTTTGACTCGTTATGTACCCAACCCATCATCTAAACCACCCATTTCCGCACCTCTAGTTCTAATAATAAGTTTCCATTAACGTGCTTTCTTATAATAATACAAGCAGCACATATTGAGCTTATATCTAAGCTCCTTGATATAATCCTTTGTCCTTTATATATTAGAATAAACGGAAACTCCACCAAGAACAAGATACCGGCTTATAATTCAGAAATAACCCAACTCTTCTAAATACAGGTTTACTTTCAAACATTAAACTAATCCATTGACCCTTAATCTCCAAGAAAGAAATATAATTAAGTAAAATTACAAATAATAATCCCAAGATATAAAGCAAATAGTGATCCTTATCTAATAGTAGCTGTCCAATAAAGAAAGTCTGAAAGAGGCATGGGTCTGTGAGTCATCTTAGCTCATTGTATATTTGATCTGTCCTTTTTTAACTAGTAACAAGTGTGATTTTCATGAAACTACAGCTGCGGGTGCATGAATGCATATTTTGGTATAGCTACATGTTATTGATTCTTTTTAATATCTCTCCACGTGTCAGATACCGAGCACTGACAAGGGCATACTACAGAGGTGCAGTTGTTGCAATGTTGGTTTATGACATGACAAAACGCCAAACGTTTGACGATCTGCCTAGTTGGCTTGAAGAAGTCAGGGGTCATGCTGAGAAAAATATGGTTATCATGCTCGTTGGAAACAAATGTGATTTGGAAAGTCAAAGAGCAGTACCAGTTGAAGATGCTCAAGAATTTGCAGAAAGAGAGAACCTATGCTTCATGGAAACGTCAGCACTTGAGTCCACGAATGTTGAAAGCGCTTTTCGAGCCGCGTTAACAGAAATTTATCTGATTGTAGGTAAGAAATCTCTGAGTGCTGATGGAGATAGTGGAAAATCAACATCTCTTAAGGGAACTGCTGTACTTGTTCCTAACCAAGATGCAGACTCAGGTGGAAAAGGTGGCTGCTGTTGATAATAAGTTATCTATCTATATTAAATTTAATTTTACATTCAAATTCGATTTTTAGCTTTTATTCTTTGATATTATGGTCATTCATGTAGGACAATTTTCACTCCTGCAACGAAAATTTTGTGCAAAGAGTATGGAAGTTTTTTCTAGGATGATTTTAAGTAGTGTTCTGATAATTTATTTTTTATGGAAGTCTTTTCTAGGATGATTTTAAATAAGCAAACAGTGTTCTGATAATTTATTTTTTGGAATTGATTATTAATATTAACATTAACATTACAACAACCATAATAGGAAATCTCACAAATAGTAAAGTTAATGGTAAGATCTGATAAGGGTGGGATGTAGGATGTAGGCAACCTTTTGCCCCAGGAAGATCATTAATCCAACCTGAATCATTTGGGACGGGTTTGGGTCTAGTAATCGGGTTTGGGACCGGGTATGGGATCAGTTTTTTTTTTTTTTTTCGTGGGTTTCGGACGGGTTTGGGATTTGATGATATACCCGTTAACCCGACCCGACTACCCGATAAAGTATACCCGTTTATCCGATGAAATATACCCGTTTACCTTATATACTTTCTATATTTTTTATATATAAATATACATATTCTTTTGTATAGTTATGGAAACTCAAAAGTCACCCCATTACCTCAAAATCTCAATTTCCCAATCCCCAACGTAAATCTTTGTATTTCCTAATACGACTTTTAAGTTTCCAAAAATTGGTGTCATGCCTTAGCCTGTAGAGTAACAACTAAGAAATCAGACTGAACCGCCATTGGTATATCAACATTCACACTCACCTCATACGTCACACACGCCATTTGTCATCTATGAATTTGAATTTTTTTGTTTACATTGAGGTATTTTATTTTATATACTTTGTCATTAATTGATATATTTTCATAATAATAATGCTTTAGTAGTTACCCGGCGGGTTTGGGTCATGTATACCCAACGACTAATTTTTTAGATTAATGGGTATGCCCGAAACCCGTGGGTATACCCGATACCCGATAGAAACCCGACGGATTTTGGGACGGGTTTGGGATAGGTTTATCTAATCGGGTTTGGGTTTGGGATTACCTAAACTCGTCCCAAACCTGACCCATTGCCATCCCTAGGTCTGATAAGGGTGGGATGTAGGATGTAGGCAACCTTTTGCCCCAGGAAGATCATTAATCCAACCCATTCAATCAACAATTAAACAAGAACAAAATAAACGAATAACAGGATTAAACCCTAAACCAAACTTGAAGTAATTGAATGATCCACAGGTTTACATCGTGATCCGCATTGGCTCATTATACAACAGATGATGGAATAGACGCGTGACTTAACGACACAACCCTACGCTCTATGTGAAATAACTAGTATTTGAACTGGAGCGTTGACCCGGTTTTTTTTTTCACTTTCTTTCGAAAAACGTATTGGCTCAGATTAAGTACTCAGTTTTCCGTGGCTACAAAACATGTTGCAAGTAGTGAACACTTGATTTGCCATCCTTACCAGTTACCACATCATCTAGCCGGAAAATGGTCAAAGCGACAATGAAACCCATCATAGTTAAACCTATGTTTGTTTACCAATGTTATGCAGTGGCAAACCTTCAGCATGCCACAAGTTCCAACAGTTCAAAAAGAATCCTATTATAACAAGGTGGTTTCCTAAAGTTAGGGCCTAATTCAAATTCAAACTAATAATATACACACAATGACATAATGTTACATCTAAAAACATCTAGCTAGTTAGTTTTCCCCTTTCACCACATCCTGCAATTCAGCCAATATTATCCTTGTGCCACATGTTATAAATTCATAACATGAACCATCAAACAAAATTCTCAGATTTTCATCGGTTATAAAGTCAAACATATCTTGAATCCCTAGTCGGCGTAAGGAAACATATAATCGGTCAATAGGTGCAACCTTTTAGTACATGTCAAAACATGTTGGGTTGACCTGAACATTTATTTTTTTTAAGTACATGTTATAAATAAATATTAATCAGTTAATTCGTCAATTACGCTTATAAAAAAACAACATACGGCTACAATAATCTGTTTTATGACTTAGTTATATGATAAACCACCTTCAACCCATTTCCCTTTTATGATATTACTCATTTTACCAAAATTGGCACCAGTATATATACCAAATTATGGGCTAATGTTTACCGCCTTCTCAAACTCCAAGCATCTAAAGGACAAAAATACGAAACAGTTGAAAAACATCAAGAATGAGTATTTAAAATCAACACAATATAGTAGGTATGAGGTTATATTAAATTCTGATCTTACCAGTTTGTCAATTCCGCAACTTGATCTTTATACTTATTCCCACTTCTTATCTCCTTTTATTGATCCATGTCCCAAGACCGGTTAACATCACGTGCCCAATCATATCCTTTGTCTTTACCTTAATCATGATCTTGAGACTATTCCTTATTTTGGTCCCTAGAACGATCACGTTCATGACTATAGTGTCTATCTCTACCCGTCAAACTCCATATCTATGTTATTATTGCGACTAAAATTGTCACGACCAAAGTTTGTTCTCCCACCTCTAGTCTGGACTTCAATAACTTTTACAACCTGTCCATCAACGTTCTAATAAAGATCCATTAAATCAAACAACTAAATATATATTGCTGAAATGCCCATATTGAAGACATATTTAAAAAAAAAGTAATATGCATAGCAGAGTTGGAAATTTGGCAGGTTGAGCAATAGGTCAAATGGATTTAAGTGAAAGCAGTAGCTTTTGACCCGTTTTGTTTGAGATTTTTATTTTACTTTTTTGACAGATTACCCATGTAAAACAACCATAATTGACCTTTTTTTCCATACAAATCGGTTGAGATTGTCACCTCTAGTGCATAAGATAATGACCAAAAACATCAACATATAACTAACTGCAAATACTCTTTGTTCAGAGGCTCAGAGGGCGTAAATGAAGGTATATATATAACCGTGGCTGCATCTGACGTCTCTCAAACACGCCACGCCATGGTTAAATCCTCATCTCGGTTTACACCCACACAATCATCATCGTCTAATACATATATAATGCAACCAGTTCCATTACGAAAAGAACACTACAGACCATCAAGATGGATAGACTCAGAGGGTGTAAACGAAGGAGATAATTGTGGCAGCATTAGAGGTTACAGATGAATATCTACCATCTCACAAACATGCCACGCCATGCCATGGTTAAATCCTCATCTCGGTTTACACCGGTGCAATCATCATTGCCTAACTCAATAACCAAAACGCCAAACAATGGTTGCATAAAATCAATGCCAAAAACAGAATCATAGACCAAATGGTGTAGCTCCATTATTATCAAAGGAACTCTACAAATAACAAATTTATATATATACAATATACGTGGTCTTCAGAAATCCTAGCCAACAAAGAAAACACATAAGCGAACTGACGGTTTCAAAATTCAAATCAAGAACATCTCAGATGAAGACACCCATAGTCATCGATAATCGTAGATAAAAGCAATCACCACCCATCAAAGTCGGTTAGAGTCTCAGCATAGGAAACCCTAGCCATCATCGACACCTAACAACGAAAAGCCAAAAATAGCCACAGTTAACAACATAAAACAAAGAAGGTGATCAGAAAGAGGAAATAATAGTCGCTACCATAAGTGCCCTTGAACAGACGCCGGCAACAACCAACATCTCATGCCAAGAAAGCCTAACTATTATTGACTGACCACAGTGAAAAGCCCCAAAATCAAGAAGGCATGCAATGATCTTGAGCTCCGACGAACGGTGCCCTAAAATCCAGTTGCTATGCCAGAATCGGGGATTCTAGAGAACGCCATAGGAACCCTTGGACTGACAAACACCGCCGGTGACGGTGGCTCTCTAGCCTACAGACCAACATAACATCGGCGATGGGAACTTTTTGCTCTTTCTCTCTCTCTAGCCCCCACTCGTCTCCGCTATGAGCCAAGAACTATGACCGACAAATGTAGATCATGAAAACCGGAAAACGGGAACTGTTCCTAAGAACATACCCAAAATGTTATATTGTATAATTTCTAATTTCCATTTTCAATACATACAAACATAAGTTACAAAAGTCGGCGGGAATAGTGAAAGAAAACTATTGGCCAAAAGTGGCGGCTGACTTTAATAATCTCTTTTTTTTCCTTTTTGCATAAAATAGTTAGCTCACTTTAACGGTTTTGCCCCAAACCTTTAAAAATAGCCATTTTACTCCCTGATCTTTGAAGGCCTTCTTGATTTTGCTCCCCGCCCCTTAACCTCATCCATTTATGCAGTTAACCCATGTCACGTGCAAATCACCTGAGGGGCATTTATGTCTTTTCCCAACCCTGTCTTTAAAATCCCAACTTAAAAGCCTAACTACTCCTTATTATAATCTTATCACCCTTTTCCCTAGACATTTCTCCCAAATCGATGTTCATCTCCCAAAACGAAATCATTCTCAAACCCTAAACATTCTCCCAAAACGAAATCATTCAGGATCATCGACGATTGAAGTGCAATGTCAATGTGGTTCATTCGTCCTAGGGGACAAGAGGTTGATCTACAGACACTGTATGGTGAGTTTTTTAAACCCTAACATTGATCATGTAGTAAACCCTAACACTGATCATCTATTGAACCCTAACACTGATCATTTTGTTACGTTTTTTTCAGGTAATCCTACATTTTTCTCACTGAAGATTCATCATGGGGGATCTTTCACAAAGTTTCCTAACAGAATTTACTTAAAAGGTCAGGTAGACTATGTTGACTTCATAGACAAGGATGAATTTTCAGTTCATGAAGTAAGTTACATGATGTTAGAACTAGGCTACTCTGAAAAACAGTTGATTTTTTACCATTTCAACGTGTTTGATGAAGATTTGAACTTTGGATTAAGGGCTTTAGGAAATGACTCTGATGTGATCAGCTTTTTGTCTTGTGTGGGAGATCATAAGTTGATGGAAGTATATACTGAGCATGGTCAAACTTTATTTGAAACTTATTTTATGTCTCCTAATTGTAAAGTTAGGATTCATGAAATAAATGATGATGATGATGATGATCTAGCTATTAGGAATACACAAGAAATATTGTCAAGGGCTTCCAGGAGACTAGCATTAGAGTATAATGTAGGTGATGCTGGGACTAGTCAAACTGATGTGCTGGTTAATCAAAATGTTGTTGAAGATAGCCAAGTTGAATTAGATCAGAGTCAGGTATTGAATGCTGGAAGTAGTCAAACTGAGGTTAATAAAAAAGATGTGGAATTTAGGAAAGTTGAATTAGATGAGAGTCAGGTATTGAATGATGTGGAATTTAGCCAAGTTGATGATGAGGGTAGTGAGGCTGATGATGAGGGAGATGATGGTGAGGGCAGTGAGGGCAGTGAGGCTAGTGATAGTGAGGATAGTGATTATAAGCATGGCAAAGATGATGTTGAGGCTAGTGAAGATGAAGATGGGGACCTAGTTGAGGAGCCTGCAAATAGTGTTGAAGAGGAAGATGATTCTTGTGACAACTCGTATTTCAGAACTTTTCTTTTTACTTTGATGTAACGTGTGTGAGCCTTATATGATTAATTGGTTAGTTGATTTTAATGAAATGATTATAAGTTGATTATTATGTGTTACGTGTGGTGGTATTATGTATATAAGTGAATAACAAGTCCTAGTCGCACAACACGACCCAATCGCACAAGCCCAGGTTGGGCCGTACATGCCACACTTCTCTCTCGGCCCACACTCCTTGTACTCGAGATCAATGGGCAGCCCGGAGAGGGGGTTCAGCCCACTCCCATCTTGCACGTAAACATATCCCACCTTAGGGATTAGTTTCTCTTAATTCACAAAACACACAAACCCTAAGTTCCTCTCCTTCTTCCTTGTGTTCGACGGCAATCTCTCTCTCTAAAAGACTTTCTTGCTCGGACTAACTCTTGTTCTACCTTCTATCCGGTTAGTGTTTTGTCATTGTTTATGTGTATGTTAATCGATGTTGTGATGCCATAATCTTGCATGATGACCTAGGGTTCTTGTTAATATAATCATTGATGATATGGATTCATGAGATTGATTATGATGCTAAATGATAGGATGTAGTGTTCATGGAGAACGGTTCACATGTTACTTGATTGAAGGATTAGTTGATTTGTTTGATTTACATGAGGAATCGGTTGATGTTCATGGCTTAGGTTGCATGCTAGTATGTGAAATCACTGATTTAGATGATCCGAATTAGTGTGTTTGGATGTTAACAAATTAGTTGTGATTTGGGGTTCATAAGAATCGTTTGAAAATATTGATTTGATCGAGTAATGGTTAAGATGGAAACTGTTAGAATTAATTAATTAAATTGAATAGATGGTAATAAGATAAATGATTGCCATAAATTGTAGATATAACTGATTAGCATGATTTACGGATAGTAA